>CM061540.1:33834495-35034495 GCA_030864215.1 Capsicum pubescens | reverse complement strand
AAAAAGGTGTTACTGATAATTCAAATGGGTACACAGAGCATTGGGAAAAGCTAAGCTTTCTAATTAGCATGCTTGATTGGGCTTTTTAGGAAGTTGAAAGGGTTTATTTAAAAAAAAAAAATTAAGGTTTTTGGTTAAATTTGTAGAGAAATCAAATTTTAAATTTGTAGGAACAGTAGCTTAAAGACATTTTAAAAAGTTTTATCAAACACAAATTAATGTCAAAAAAGAAATCAAATTGATTAGTCAAAGATAAATTACTGAGCTCAAAGTCTAAAAGAAAATTTTTTTCATTCAAAATTTTAAAGGGACATATGAAAATGAAAAAATTTCAAAACTGAGTGTTTACCTTGTCCCTTACAAGTTTAATAAAGTGCAAGGTAAATCATGATTTTACCTTACTAGGTAATGGAGCCACTTACCTTATGCTTTGATTGAAAAAGTTGATGGGGTTGGAAATTTAATGACACCGATATACTTTCTCCATTCATCTTTATTTGTCCATTTTTTTATTTTGGGATGTCAAACAATACTTATCTGGTTTATAAATTAATGAACAATGCCCATTTTTACCTATTTTACTCTTGATATTAAATACAATACATCACTTACTGCATTTTTCAACGCAAAAAAATTATTATATTCAAAGGGTGATATAGTAAAATCACTCATCTATTTATTATTTCTTAAGACATATGTCAAGTAAAAAGTGACCAAGTATTTATGAACGGAGGGAGTATATAGTCAAGAATTTTTTTCAACTGTAGTGCATGATATTGGAAGACTGTTTTACCTTACAATGTAAAACGTGTCCCTTATCTTATTTTTTATTTTTTATAAACCTACTCATTTCATTCATTTCTTGTTCACATTATTTGTTTGTTTACCCAAACTCACCATCTGTGGGTTCTTCAATAATAGGGGAATGTTCAACAAATGCATGCATGTCAAGCGTCTGTAGATTAAGACGATTATCAAAAATTTCAATGGTACAAAGAAATAAAGACATCATTTCAAATAGGAGTTTCACCAAATATTAGTTGTCTGTTGGACACAAAATAATTCGAATGTCAACCAAAAATAATCACTTCGTTTTTCGGATTAGTAATATTCATTTTACTCCTAAACAACCTTTTCAACGATCATATTTGAGAGATAAAAGAAACAACTGAACCACTATATGATGCCGACTATATCGCATCGAATCCTCATCACGCAAAACTTCACCACCCAATGTAAATTTACTCTTACCTTATTATCATTCATCTTAAAGTAAGAAATGAATAATGTTCTACAAATATTTTGAGTTATGTACTTTGATAAATTTTTTTAACTGATGCAAATGAAAGAAACCTACAGTCACACTCTTTATATAGCACCATGCAATAAATTTTAAAGTTGTCACAAGACAAATATGAAATACTACCTTACAAGGTGAGAGTTCATGTTTGACTTTCTATCAGCCAGCAAAAGGGAATTTATTCTCTCCTTTGTCAGCGATAAGTCCCATCTTGCAGACACTCCTTCCCTAGAAAAAATTATTCCTCATTTTTCAGTCATAAGATAAGTGACTCAACTTACCTTGTAAGGTAAAACCATGATTTTACCTTGTATTTTATCAAGTAACTAACGACGTTAATTTTTTATGGTGTTTACCTTGTTCATTTTGAAATTTTTTCACTTTCATTGCCCCTTTAAAATTTTGAATGAAAAAACTGGCCCTTAAAACTCCGATCGAAATCACAAATTACTTATCTAAATACTTTATAAAAAAAATAATTTTGATAAAGAACAGTTTTAAAATTAGTAGATTTTGCAAGTTTTCCAAACAGTTTCCAATTAATTAAGTAGGTAGTATATCACTAGCAATTAATAGTGAATGTAAACACCTAATTTTGTCCCTCCCCGATATTATTTTTACTTATTTTTACCTTATCCTACCGTGTACCTTCAACCATATAATTATACCCCACAAAAAGATAAAAAATAACAAAATTATAACAACCTACCCAATCAAGAATAGCCATTTTTCATATTATTCTAACCAACTTACACCTCACCTACCCTACCTCTACCCCACCTACCCTACCTCACTACCCCACCCTCACCTCACTAGAATGGAATTCCATTCACAATATACTCCTTCACTGAAATCACACACCGGGGGGACCTCACTAGACACTCACCTCTCTTAACGATTTTCCATGGACAAAAATTCATAGACAATACACCACTTACACCTCACAATACACGATCAGGGAACCTCACCATATATACACAGAGTTCATCTTCCATTAACGGACACCATCCCACTCACGAAAGCCACCATACACACCTCACTGATAGTTAGGAAAGCTGAGATAGAAGAGAGAGTGGAAGGGAGAAATCGAGAGAATCGGGGAGAGAGGGAACCAAGAGAGAAAATGGGCAGACGGAGTTGAGGGAGAAAGGTCAGTTCTGTATTCGGTTTACTGTTCCGGCGACGGTTTCGCCGAAAACGCATCGAAATATCACCAAATCTGATCGAAACTACCAGAAAAAAGGGCTACAGGCTGACGTCTGAACTTCGAATCCATTAATACCCCAAGATTGATTTCAAATCAGTTCGTTAATCAGCCTTTTCTGACGAATCTGTCCGAAAAGAACATTTTCTCAGTTTTTGCGGAGACTATCTCGGGTTGTTCGGTCTTTTTTTCGGGTTTGGATAGAGTTGGAGTTGGTTCAAATTGAGGTTCCGAATCGAAATTCTTAGGCGCGGATTATGTCCTTTCATTGAAGTATTATTGAATTTTGAAATCTTCGCATTGAGGTCCAATCCTATCCCTTCTTTTATTTCATTATTTATTATATTTGGATGCATCGAATAGTGCGTTATTTGTTGCTTGATCTGTGTTGGTATTGAATATTTGCTTGTTTTGAATCGTGGTTGGTTCCCTTGAGTATGGATCATATCGTGAAATGATGTCCCGTTTGAGAATTAAAATTGGTTATTTTGGGGGCGGAAATTGAAAATCAATAAGAGTGAATATTGTAATATTTTGATTCATTGTTTATGTTGAACATTGATAGTATCATGTTTAGGCCGAAACTAGTAGGCAAATTCTAGGCTTTGGGGTAGGCAACTCGTAGAATTTTAATCATCAAACGTTCAAATATTTATGTTTGAGTTATTTTCTTCATTTTTATTATTTTTTTAATTAAATATATTCATTTAGTCGGGAAATGCCCCGAGGCTCATTGTATTTATTCACCGGGGAATGCCCCGACGTATCATATTAGCGGCAAACGATCGTGATGAAGGCCCGAGACGTCGGGTAGAGCGTAGTTAGGATTTTCCTAGAATAGAGTAGGTTTATATTTCCATATTTTTTTATTTTATTTCGGGACTGTATAATTGGACTGAACACTAAATTTTGGATTGTTTCATTTTGTTTTGCTTGATTGATTGTTTTGCATGCTTTGTGTGGTTTATACATTCGTAGTGTTTAAATTAGCCGGTATGCTCCACCAAGCGACCATGGTCGAACCATGGGATCGAGGGGTGCCTAACACCTTCCCCTCGGTCAACAGAATTCCTTAATCGGAATCTCTGTTCGCAAATCAGTTTTAAAGAGTCAAATCATTTTGAAAAGGATTTTCTAAAGGTGACTTGGCACACCCAATTATGCCAAGTGGCGACTCTGAGTTTTGATTGTTAAAAGTCCTTTTCGGAACAAATCTTCATCTTTGTCACTTTAGTAATAAAAAACCTTTTGAAACTTAAAATGAATCTTTTTGGAGTTAAAAAAAGGGTGTGACAGCTCTGGCGGCTCCGCTAGAGATTTTTCAGAATTCGAGCTTATTTTTTGGAGTTGTATCGGCTTAGTTTGGCATTAGGGGTGTATAAACATTGTTTGTGTTATCGTTTGTTTTATCACTGTTGAGTGCCTACGTGCTCTTTGTTTACAGTTTTATCTTATGTGTTACCGCTTTATATCTTGCATCATGTGCATAACCTGAATCATTCTTTCTGCAACAAGTCCTTAGTACACGTGTTGTACACGACCTCTAGTTGAGTCACCCTTATTTTAGGGGGAGCCGTCGGTGTTATGGAGTAGGTGGAAAGCAAAGCAGCCACTATCGACCATACGCTCCGCCGAACAGCCTTGTTAGTGAACCCCAACGTAGGTCAGTCTTTAGGTCATTCTTATGTGCATCATATTGAAGACCTAGCGGGGCCCACTTGGTCCTTTGTAGGCGACTCACCTCTAAAGCATGCTTACGTGCTAAATGTTGCATCTTTGAGAGTAATAAGGTCATTTGATAGATTGATTTGAGCAAAAACATGTGTTAGAAGTAAACTATGTAGGAAGGAAATTGTTGGAAAAAAAAGGAAAAAAGAGAGTTTCGTAGTTTTTTAGAGTTACTTTATGGCTTTTATTTTTTTCACAATTCAAAAATTCAAAAAGATTTTCTTACCTTTTTTATGCATTTATTCAAAAACAAAAAAAATCCTCAAAAAGATTTTCCCTTTATCTCCTTTAGCATGCATTCATAATTCAAAAATTTCAAAAATATTTTTAGGAGCTTTTTATAAAAGAAAAATTCAAAAAAGATGGCAGAAGTTTTGTATATTTCATATAACGAAAATACCAAAAAGATTTTCTCTTTCATAGTTGTTGGTGTCAGTCTTATGTGAAGTGTCAAACTAAAAACTCAAAAAGATTTTATTATTTTTCATCTTCTGTTTGTGGTCGCGTCTCTCACTACAAAAAAACTGTGTTTAGCAACGAAATTTACTGACATACCAAATTTCGTCACTATGTAGAGACGGATTAGCAACGGAACATTCAATTTGGTCGCAGACATTGCAGTCTAATTTTTTGATATGTTCTTAGCAACGAATCAGTGATGGAATTTGATTTTTGTCACTAAATAATAGCGGAAAAAATTGGCGCCCAAATTTAGTGACGGATTAGCAACGAAGTTTTTGGTCGCTATGTTAATTATTTCGTAGCAACGGATTTAGCAACAAGCTTTCGTCGGTGCCCTTCATTTTTTTTTTAAAATAAGTTTTTTATTTAGCGACCAACTATGCCATCGTAAAATATTAATTATAGTTTTCTAATTAATTATTTTTACTATAGAAAATGGGGGGGGGGGCTCTAGGGTTTTATTCATTCCCCCCTCCCCCCCTCCCCATCTCTTTCTCTCTAAAATGAGATACTTTCCCCTCTATACTGATGTGCCTCTCCATTTCTAGATCAAAATTCTTCACTACTCTTACTTCACTTGTCTTCTTTTTTACTGAATCAGCTTCCGATCTTCAAGTTCTTGGATACGTACTTCCAATTTGACCTCTATTCAACTGATTAATTCCATTTGCATGTAATTTCTGAACTGATCTGCAAGGAAAGATTCTTGATTCGAGACTACTTTCTTTTGGCTTTGATGGAACCAGCTATTTGAGGTATTTTCCTCTTTCTGTTCTTTGTAAGTGCTGTTATGATGTGTGACACTACTACCTTGTCTTGGCCTTTATTTGCCATTTAATCCATCCAGTGAGGTGGTTTAGGAAGAAGGGCATCAACCAATAATGTAGAAAGTTTGACTTCTCGTAAAGAATCAACAACTTTGGTTTATTGAGTCATCCTGCTGGTTTTTAATCCCTCGCTACATGTTGAAATATTTCTATAATGGGTTGTGTTATTTTAAGCTTACTTCAACAAAATCTTGTCTATTTGTATGTTTTGTGATGTAGAGCTATCCTCTGAGGCATTTAACTTTGCCTAGTCCTATGGTAGAAATCCATCTTTGGTAGTTGGAATATGCTTTAGCACTTTTGAGTATTTATTCGTCCAGGGAGGGAAAGATTAGCTTCTTCACATTGCAAGTCTAAAAGCATGATGGAGGATTGTTTGGATACTGATACAAAAGCATCATAATAATTCCTTTGGACTATGACTAGTGAAGAAATGCAAACTTTTGTCTTATGTGGTCGGTTTATTAGTTGAATGGCGAAGTTAGAAGTTGAAACTGAATTGTTTTGAAATATACCCTTGTCCTTTATATATCGGGTATCAATGTGTATGGTTTGAATCATATGTATCAATTTCGTAATTAAAGTTAAACAAGTGATTTTCTTCTTAGGGTAGTCTCTAGCAACCAATGCCTCCAAAGTGATGCATTAACTTCTTCTCTAATTATAAGAGGAGCTCTTTGAATCCTTAAGTTAGTCCTGTAATTGTATGAAAATTTAGAGGTACTTCACAAAACACATAATAAAATTATCCAACTGTACTGAAGATAAAAAGTTATTCCATGTTATTTAGCCATCATATGTACATCATATGTTATTTATCCAACTGTACTGAAGAAAAAAAAGTCATTCCATAATACTTCTAAATTCCATGGAAGCTCTAAAATATATAAGGAAAATAGTTTTAACCAATAAACCGATTCTTTACAAATGTTTTGTATGTACATCAATGTTTCTAGGATTCTGCAAAAATGTTAACGGGGTGTGTCATATATTCAAATACTTATTTGATACACTTATCTTTCAGGTGTCTTTTTACTGGAATTGGTGTAGTGCAGTTGTAGATTGGTGGTAAAATAAGTGGAGTATTGTATTCAATCAGGTGTGTTTTAAAACTTTCTTTCAACTTTTTAATTTTTCTTGGTAAGCTTGTTGGCTTCTCGATTATGTTTGTAACTTAAAATAGAAGTATTATCACTTTTATCTTATTTTAAAGGTAAACTAGTTTCGTTTTCTACTTTAAGAGCATAAGTTTGAATAATTTAGTGATACTATTTAACTGTCAATTGATCAACTTAATTATGCTTTCTTTGCTAAGTAGTTCTTTATATAGAGCCTGATCATACATTATCGTATTTGTTAATAAACATTTCCAACAAGGTTAATTATTAATTAAGACTAATTGCCGTGTTTCTTATTAAGCTGGTTAATTAGCACTGATTATCCTTTTTTTTATTTCAACCTTAATAGGAACATGAATAATCTAGACCGTAGTTGGATGTATGAGAGGTTAGATGGCCGAGGGGGTTTATACTCTAGATTTGTAACCGGGGTGGATGAATTTATTCAATTTGCATGTTCTCAACCAAATTGTATGAGTGGTGACAAAGTTAGATGTCCATGTGCAAAATGTCAGAACTATAAATTCATGGATGTTGAAATTGTTAAATGTCACCTTTATCAATCTGGATTTATTGAGAACTATTTTATTTGGAAGCATCAAGGGGAAAGAGATGATATAAGTGGGACTTTTTATGGTAATGCATTGCATGGTGGTGGTCAACCAATATTCGAAGAGAATCCATACCGACAAATGATTTTGGATGCAGCTAGTCCCAACTTTTCTTAGGGTTCAAGCTGACAATCTTATAGCAATAGTGAACCTGAGTCATCTCATCCTTTTCAACATTCAATGGAGGAAGATACTAATCCCGTTTCCAATTTTTTTTATGATTTGTTAGATGCTGCTGATACAGAATTATATCCCGGTTCATCCCTCTCTCAACTTGCAGTTGTCTCTCAAATGTTGAATATTAACATGGAGAACAATATGTCACAGAGAGGCTATAACCAAATGATGCAATTGCTTAAGGAGTCTTTACCTGAAGATAACATCGTGCTTGATAACTATTATCAGACGAAGAAGTTAGTGCGTAGCTTGGGTTTGCCAGTTGAAAAGATTGATTGTTGTGAATCAGGATGTATGTTGTATTGGGGTGATGATGATGAATACCTTACATCTTGTAAATTTTGTAGCAAGCCAAGGTATAAGCGTTGTGTTGGCTCTCGTAAGAGAAAATTGGTCCCTTACAAGAGAATGTATTATTTTTCTTTGATTCCGAGATTGCAAAGATTATATGCATCTCATGCTACAGCTGCTGACATGAGATGGCATCATGAGCATAAAAAAGAGGATGGTGTGATGCGCCATCCATCAGATTCTGAGGCTTGGAAGCACTTCAATGAAAGTCTATTTCAAGGTATGTTTTTTAAGATTATAATCAATAGAAGTTGTTTGAGTTTGCAGCTAACACTTAATTATATTACTTTAAACTGAATTTCAGAAGAATTTCTATTGGGATGCTTCCGTTACTGAAGTTCTGGTGAAGCAACAATGGATGAAGAAGGCTGCATTATGCTACAAGAATTTCATTTCCAATATAAAGAAGCATAGAGCTACAGTTCAACCGGAATTTATAAATGACCATGTGTGGGAAAAGTGGATGGAACTTTGGCAAAGTGATGACTGTGTTAAGAAGTCCGAGATAAATTCAAAGAATCGTTGTGGTGGACATGAAGTAGATGCTGGGACACACACTGGTGTCTCTATCACAGCTGGAGAGCACCGGAAAAAACTTGTAAGTATATATTTCATGAAAATTGTTTATCAACCCGGAAAGTTATTTTGTTTGGGCTGCTGCTATGTTTTTTTGGCTGTTGACATGCTAGTTTCTTCACTTTATTTTGGCGCTATATGTGATGCTCTGGTCTACTGCTACGTACCTTGAAATAGCTGATTGGTTTTAAGTCGTTACTTCGTTGTTTTAGTAGCTATGGTTGTATCTTAAATGTGTAGCAAGCAGCTAGTAGTGGTGCTACCTTGTTTGGGATGCAAAATAAGGATATTAAGGCAGATATTTTTGTAGACACGTAATTTTGTCCCTCCCAACGTCAATTTTATCCATTTTTAGCTCACCACCCTCACCCATGTAATTTTCTCTCCACAAAATGACAAAAAATAACAACCCAACTAATTTTATCTTATTCTAACAACTCCTCCCTATTAAAATTTGACAACAAATCACCTACCTTACCATACCCTACCCCATACCTCCTCACCACCTACCTTACCCCACACCCTCTCCTTCTCACCTTTCTTGGACAAAGCAAAAAAGAAATGAGCATACACTAAGAAAAATGGGGCCCACGGATCACACACATAGAGAAGGGAATCTTCCAAGTATTTTTATTTCCATAATAATAGACTAAATACCAAATAAGAGGGGGGTCCACGGGAGAGATTTCTTGGAAAATTTGTTTTTCCAAATTAAAACACATACGTAGGGATGGGAAAAGAAGGGGGTAGTGGGTGATTTAGGTGGTTTTCTTCTTCTTTCTTGAAAATTGATAAAGGGGCTCTCAATTCAACAGATGCAGGGATATACACGACAACTCACCACAAAACCATGACCATCATCTTCCATTTCCAGTTGCTACCAAGATAAAACTCACGCACACACTCACCAATTCACACTCCCTTCACCGCATGCACACACGTAGATCGGAAAAGATGGAGGGAGATAGATTGAGAGAGATATAGGGAGAAAATATCACTGTTGTGGTGGAGAGAGAGAACTGGTCGGAGGAGGAAAAATAGAGAAAAATAAGAGAAGAGAACGCCGAAGAGTGAGAGAGATAGAGCATCGAGAGAAGAGAGGAAACCAAGAGAGAATCGGGGAGAGAGAGGAGAATCAAGGAGACGGGGGTGTTTCTCCGGTGAGTTTCGCCACTGTTCCATCGAGGCTTGTCGGAAAACGGCTTTCCCACTTCGTTTTCAGATCGTGTCTCACCGAAAATTCCAATAATTACGAAAAGGGATACGTAATTTCCTTCGTGATTCAAATTTGGGTCTGATTTAGGTGCCATCGTTTGGGTTTTCTTTTCGAGTTATCGCGGGTCTCTTTTCGAGTTGAATTTTGAGGGACTTTTTTTGCTAGAATTGGTTCATAGTCGAGATTTTGGTATTTGTTGAGGTTCCCGAAGAGGCTCTCATCTCTCTTCTTAAGTCAATTGAATGCTTTTGAGGTTTAATTCTCGACTCTATTCTCTTATTATCATTATGTGTTTGACGATGAATGATTTATACATTGGGTATGTTTGAATCTTGATTGCGTATTGGTTGTTGTTGGATTTGAATGTTGAAGAGTGAATTGATAATTGAAGCATGTGTAATCATTGATTGATAAGAATGAAGTTGGGGGCGGGAATCAAAATTGGTAAAGGCGAATCTTATGATATTTTGATTCATTATTAATATTGAATATGATATGTCGTCGGGCGGATAGGCGTACAGTAGGCCGGGTAGGCAAATTTAGAATTGGTGGATTATTGAATGTTTGAAATATGGTTGAGTGTTTTTATTTTCTCGTAGTAAAAATTGTACTCATTTGGTCGGGGAATGCCTCGAGGGATTTGTATCAATTAATCCGGGGAATGCCCCGAAGTATCTTGTACTAGAAGACGGTGCACGGTCAAGGCCCGGAACATCGGGTGGAGTCTGGTTTATGATTAGCTTAGGATTAGTTTAGAGTAGAGTAGATTTACATTCCCGCATTTTTTATGTTTCGGGTTTGTATAATTGGACCGTACGCTATATTTTGGGATTCTTATGTTTGGTTTGTTTGTTTGATTGTTTTATGTGTTTTTGTGTGGTTTATACATTCGTTATGCCAAAATAGGCAATATACTCCACCAAGCGACCGTGGTCAAACCACGGGATCGATGGGTGCCTAACACCTTCTCCTCGGTCAACAGAATTCCTTAGCCGGAATCTCTGTTCGCAAACCAGTCTTTTTTAAGAGTAAAATCATTTCGAAAAGGATTTTCCAAAGGTGACTTGGCACACCGGATTATGCCAAGTGGCGACTCTGAGTTTGAATTTAAAAATAATCCTTTTTCGAAGCAAAAATCATTTTCTTTTGTCACTTAATAATAAAAACTCTTTCAAACCATAAAATCAATTCTTTTGGAGAACGAAAAAGGGGTGTGACAGCTCTGGCGACTCTGCTGGGGACTTGTTCAGAATTCGAGCTTATTTTGGAGTCGTATCGGCTTTGTTTGACACTATAGGTGTATAAACATTTTGTTTGTGTTGTTTTGTGTTATTGTTTTATCATTATAGAATGTCTTCATGCTCTTTGTGTACAGTATTTATCTTATGTATTACCGCTTTTATATTTGGCATCATGTGTCCACCCCCGGCCTTCTTTCTGCAACAAGTCCGTAGTACACGTGTTGTACACAACCTCTAGTTGAGTCACCCTTATTTTAGGGGGGGAGCCGTCGGTGTTATGGAGTAGGTGGAAAGCAAAGCAGCCACTATCGACCATACGCTCCCCCGAACAGCCTTGTTAGTGAACCCCAACGTAGGTCAGCCTTTAGGTCATGCTTATGTGCATCATATTGAGACCTAGCGAGGCCCACTTGGTCCTTTGTAGGAGACTCACCTCTAACGCATCCCTATGTGCTAAATGTTGCATCTTTGAGGGTAATGGGGTCATTTGATGGACTGATTTGGGGAAAACATGTGTTAGAAGTAAGGTGCGTAGGCAAGAACTATTGAAAAAAATAGAGAAAAAAAAAGTGAAGTGAGTCGAAAAGAAGAAAAAAAAAGAGTGTCGTAGCTTTTAGAGTTCTTTATGACTTTTGTTTTTCACAATTCAAAAATTCAAAAAGATTTCTTTAGTTTTTGCACTCATTCTTTCAAAAATCAAAACATCAAAAGATTTCTCACTGTCTCCTTTAGCATGCATTCATAATTCAAAATTTTCAAAAAAGATTTTTTTTTAGTAGTTTTTGTAAAAGAAAAATGGTAGAAGTTTTGTTCATTTCATATAATGAAGATACCAAAGAAAGATTTTCCTTCATAATTGTTGGTGTCAGTTTAGTTGAAGTGTCTAATTAAAAAAGTTTTTATTCGTTTGTCTTTGGTTGTGTCCCTTAAGTTAGGGTCAATCTGTTAGTTAATCGTTAATTGTCCAAACTTGACGAACTACGCACCCCTGATTCTCCTCTCTCGGGAGTGAGATACGTAGGCAACCTATTGTGGGTTCGGAGATCTTATATGAAAAATCCAAAAATATTTCTTCATTCTCCATTTAGAGTAGGCGTTTCATATACGTCTTTAAAAGAAAACTACAAAAAGATTTTCCTTTAATAGGTTCAAGTTTCATTTTCACATGAAATTCAAAAATCGAAAACCCAAAAAGATTTTTTCTTTTGTAATCACAGGTTTCATTTTGTATAGAGATTTAAACCTAAAAAAAAAAGATTTTCGTCAATTCTTTTGACACATTGTTTCAAGAAAGAAAAAAGAGTTTAATTGGTCATTTTGGCAAAACTTCATGAACTACGCACACCTGATTCTCCTCTCTCGAGAGTGAGATACGTAGGCGCCCTTCTTGGGTTGAGTGATCTTTTCAATTTTTTTTTTTTTAAAAATAGAGGTTTTGAAAAAGTGTTGAACTCTAACACATTTGTTGTTTTATGTTGAGTCAGTTTAAGGTGGTTGGTTTGTGGCATTCTGGTTGGTCCTTCACATCACACCAAATCCAAAGGGTTAGTTGTGTTCAACAAAGATATAGAGAGTGACATCATTGATTAAACAAAGAATCAGGAAAATGAGAATTTAAAGCAAGAGGTCAGAAGGCTAAGAAACAAATGACAGAAATGCATCGAGCTTGGGCCAGTGGGTTGCCTCCTCCTCTAATTCCTTTATTGATCCTACAACTACCTCGTGTTTTCCACCAAAATCTCAAAGTCAGTTTTCTATTGTTGTTGATGCACCGCAACATGACTCAGAATTCATTCTAAGCCAAAAGCATCTCAATACTTCCACCACTTTGCCTCTAGTTCCTCAGCATAAGCCTGCTACATTCACAACACAACATGTTGTTTGTGATCTTGTTGCTCAATTCTTTACTGGACTTCCACACCGGCTCGCCCAATGGTTGTGCGTCCCCATGCTGCTAGTGAACCTATATTTAATACTATTGGTGATCATTGTTATACTCTTGAGCCTGCTTTTAAGTTAACTGGAACACCAAAGTTTTTAAACAAGAAGTCCAGTGTGCCAGAAGAGTCGGAGAAAATGGTTGGAAAAATGAAGAGTACAAAAAGTGCTATGAAAAATTTTCCAGGACCTGCGGGTAAAGAAAAGGTTTCATACAAAGATTGGGGCTTGCCTTCAAATGCTAATCTTTCTCCAATCTTTGTGATGTCAAAATTTGAGGAGAAAGATGGGCATGAGGAATTCGTGAAACCTTTGGGACAATATTACAATCAATTAAGGGAACCTGGAGGGAAGAAGAATGAGAAAGATGCATTTGCTATTGTAGTTGGACAGCAGGAAATGTCAAGAAGACCATGTCGTCGTCGGTCTCAGGCGCAAGCTCAAGTTTATGCCCAAGTTCCACATAATCACTCCCAAAATCCATTATACTCTTTTTCCCCACCTCCATATCTAGTTTTGTGCACAACCATATGTTCAACCCCCATCTTACCCACATTGGAACACACCAACTCCTCAGAGTCGTTCTCTAACTCCACAAACATACCAAAACCCTTCTAAGCCTGATTTTTTATTCAAGCCAAATGATGAAATGAGCAGAAGTCGAGAGATAGCTTCACACCAATTAAAGAGTCATATGCCAGTTTATTTTAGAGATTGGTATAGGAGGGAATGATCACTCCTCTCCTTGGGAACACCCTTAATCGGCATTCAAGAAATTTTGATCCTAACGCACGACGTGCGTATCATTCTGAGGCTCAGAGTCATAGTATTGAAGATTGTCGAGCTTTGAATAGAGAAATTGAAAAGATGATTCAAGATAAATCAATCATGGTGCAGAACATTGACAGTGAGGAAAGCTCTAGTCATGCTGATATGCAAACTAGTGGCTAAGATGTCAAGCTGAGCAATTGAGAATTCACCCCTCTCCCTACTAGGAAGAGGTCTGGTAGTTTGTTTTGTCTTCTTTGCTATTTTTCGAATTATTTCAGGGTTGTAGTTTAGGATCTATCTTGTTTTGTCCCTTTGTCGTTTATGTTCAAACCCTTCTATCTTTCATTTTTATTAAATGGAGTGCCCCCTTTTCATTTATGGTTTAAATTTGTGTTGTTTGTTTGTTTTCTTTACATAGTACATTTTATGTTGACTCTAGTGATATGACATGCTTGCGGAATTTTTAGCCAGATCTTAAAGTCCAGTTTAAGCATGAACATTGAATCAGAGGGTTAAAGTTAGAAAAAAGAGCATCTGAGGAAATAGATAGAGTACTGGGGCATTTGGTGATCAAGTGAGGCCTTCTTTGAAAATTAAAGCAATTATTTTGAGAATCACAAGAACACCTTGGTCATCGATCGAAAGGCAAGTCCCAATTAGGTTAAATAGTGGACGTGTGATCCCTATATCTAGAGAAACAAGAAGATAAGAAGCTCCGCGAAAGCATGAGTCATTTGATGTGAGGAATGTACAACAAAGGTGGAGTTTACAGAAGAAGTAGTGACACACAGATTCAATCTGCTTAAAAAGATGTCGCAAATGATCTTCATCTCTCATTTCCAATTGCATGTTATGTACTTGCATTCTCAAGGATTGATATGATGAAGGCATTTCATTCTGCTATCCAAATATTGTGTCATCCTTTGTTTACCCCATTTGAGCTTCAGTGTTATTTTCTTTCATACCCCTCTTTTGGAATCAAGATAGAGTAAGCAAAGTTCAAAGAGTAGTGTCGAGTAAAAAGATAAAGTCAAAAAGTTACAAAAAAGAGACAAAAATGTTTCCAAAAAAAAGAGTGTCAAGAAAAATAGAGTTAGAAAAAAAAAGAATCGCAAAGTGAAAAGAGCGAATAAAAGAAAAATAAAAAAAAATCAGATCAAAGCAAAAGAACAAGCTGCCAGAACTACGCGTGACCTGATTCTCCTCTCTCGGGGGTGAGATATGTAGGCTGCCCTACTAAGGGCTCGGTCCAACCAAATAAATAATTTAGCGTCACCTAGTCAAACGAAACTAGGGCATGAGTTAATCTTCATTGTTTGAGTCGATTTTAAAAGTTGTAAGTCCCACCCCCACCTCAAGTGTTGTTTGGGCCTCATGCCATCATTTCTTTCTTTCTAATCCTATCCAAAAGCCAAGTTACAACCAAATAAAGACCATCAGATCAATCTTTGAGGATGTTAAGGCAAAGCATGTAAAGGATATGAGGATGTATTTGGGAACTACTTGTCTTCCTCTGCACAAGGAATCAAGAGAGAAATTAAAATGTGAGAATCTTATTGGTAAAAACCCTCACGGGCACCATAAGGCGATGGTAAGTTGAGAGAAATAAAAATGAGAGAGTCTTATAGGTGAAAACCCTCACGGGCACCGTAAGACGATGGTAAGCTGAGAGAGATAACAATGAGAGAGTATTATCGGTGAAAACCCTCACGGGCACTGTAAGACGATGACGAGTTGAGACAAATGAAAATAAGAGAGTTTCATTGGTGAAAAACCCACGCGGACACCATAAGGAAATGGTGATCTAAAAAATGAGAGAGGATTGTTGGCAAAAACCCTTCAAGGCCACTAGCCGAATGAGGTCTTAAATGCAATTGGCCAAAGAAAGCAACTCACTTTCGGGTCATTAACTCAACAACAATTTGTGAGAGTTTGGATGGAAAGATCAGGCGGCTTAATCCAAAATGCATGGCATAATCATTAGAGTTGATTGTCATTTAAGATAAAAAATTTATTTCTTTTTTTCAATTGGGGACATTCATTGTCTTTTCTTTCTTCTCTTTATCTTTATTTTTATTTTTTTGAGTCAGTTATCCAAATAAAACAAAAGTTGTTGTCATTTTTCTCTTATTTTTGAGTCAAGTTCATGTCAAAACAAGCGAGAAAAGATTTCAAAACTGGCTACCAACTTCTTCAATTGCACAAAGCAATACAAAAAGGCCAGCGCATGAAAGAGACATGATTGTGAGCCAAAAAAGGGGTGTGTAGAAAGTTTTACCAATAGACAAGTCTGGAAACTCATGAAAATACCAAGGTTTAAAGGGTTTATTCATGAAGCATGGCAAAGCAGAGATGTTGTGTTTATTTCAAAGTCACTCTTAATAATCCGAGTTTGGGTCAATGAAATGACAAAGCAGGGGCAAGTGCCAACAATCAGAAACAAAATGAAGGGAATGAACACAGGAGCAGGTGTCGGGACAGACAAGTGCCGCAAGCCATCACTAAGTTTTTAACTGACAAATTTTCTTTGATGAAACAGGGAAAATCTGTTTCACTTAATTCAGCTACATTGAAATGCACATCCGAGGAAATTTACCTTCTGTTCGAGACCCTCCTAAAAAATGGGATTTTACCTTCTGTTCAAGACCCTCCTGAAAAATGGGAATTTACTTTTAGTTCAGAAGCCTCCTGAAGAATGGGATTTTACTTTCTGTTCAGGACCCTCCTGAAGAATGGGAATTTACCTTCAGTTCAGGACCCTCCTGAAAAATGAAATTTTACTTTCTGTTCAGGACCCTCCTGAAGAATGGGAATTTACTTTTAGTTCAGGACCCTCCTGAAAAATGGGATTTTACTTCAGTTCAGGTCCCTCCTGAAAAATGGGATTTTACTTTCTGTTTAGGACCCTCCTGAAGAATGGGAATTTACTTTCAATTCAGGACCCTCCTGAAAAATAGGACTTTTCCTTCAGTTCAGGACCCTCCTGAAAAATGGGATTTTACTTTCTGTTCTGGACCCTCCTGAAAAATGGGAATTTACTTTCAGTTCAGGACCCTCCTGAAAAATGGGATTTTATTTTCTGTTCAGGACCCTCCTGAAGAATGGGAATTTACTTTCAGTTCAGGACCCTCCTGAAAAATGGGACTTTACCTTCTGTTCAGGACCCTCCTGAAGAATGAGATTTTACTTTTTGTTCAGGACCCTCCTGAAGAATGGGAATTTACTTTCATGAAAATGGGATTTTACTTTCTGTTCAGGACCCTCCTGAAAAATGGGATTTTACTTTATGTTCAGGACCCTCCTGAAAAATGAGATTTTACTTTATGTTCAGGACCCTCCTGAAAAATGGGATTTTACTTTATGTTCAGGACCTTCCTGAAAAATGGGATTTTACTTTCTGTTCAGGACCCTCCTGAAAAATGGGAGTTTACTTTATGTTCAGGACCCTCCTGAAAAAATGGGATTTTATTTTCTGTTCAGGACCCTCCTGAAAAATGGGACTTTACTTTATGTTCAGGACCCTCCTGATAAATGTGTGTTTACTTTATGTTCAGGACCCTCCTGAAAAATAGGATTTTACTTTATGTTCAGGACCCTCCTGAAAAATGGGACTTTACTTTATGTTCAGGACCCTCCTGAAAAATGGGATTTTACTTTCTGTTCAGGACCCTCCTGAAAAATGGGAGTTACTTTCTGTTCAGGACCCTCCTGAAAAATGAGATTTTACTTTCTGTTCAGGATCCTTTTGAAAAATGAGATTTTACTTTCTGTTCGGGTTCCTCTGAAAAATGGGACCACGCTTTCAAAAATGAAATACTGCCTTATGATAATCCTTGTGTGGGAAATTCGAGCAACATTTGTAAGGAAATGCACTTCCTTGTTTGGTAAATCCAGCAACATTTGTGAGGAAACACACTTTTTTGTTTGGTAATTCAAGCGGTATTTGTAAGGAGATGCACTTCCTTGTGTGGGAAATTCAAGCATACATTTGTAAGGAGATGCACTTCCTTGTTTGATAATTCAAGCAACATTTGTAAGGAGACGCACTTTCTTGTTTGGTAATTCGATTGGCACTCGTAAGGAGACGCACTTCCTTGTCGGTTAATTCCAACAACATTTATAAGGGGACACACTTCCTTGTTTTGACAATTCTAGCAATATTTGTAAGGTGACACACTTTCTTATTTTGGTAATTCAAGCAACATTTGTAAGGAGACACACTTCCTTGTTGGGTAATTCAAGTGACATTTGTAATGAGATGCACTTCCTTGTTTGGGTAATTCAAACGACATTTGATAAGGAGATGCACTTCCTTGTTTGGAGTAATTCAAGCAACATTTGTGAAGAGACGCACTTCCTGGTTTGGGCAATTCAAGAAACATTTATAAGGAGACGCACTTCCTTGTTTGAGTAATTCAAGAGGCATTGATAAGGAAATGCACTTCCTTATTTTGATAATTCAAGCAACATTGGTGATGCACTTTCTAAATTAAGTCTTGATTCCTAGAAGAAACACTTTCTAGTCGAGTTATTGCACTTAATCCTTAGGAGACGCACTTCCTTGCTAGTTTTCATTTTTCAGGTGACACACTTTTAACTTAAACTTGTATCTCTAGAAGACGCACTTTCTAGTTAGAATCCCTCACTTTAATTCTTTGGAGATGCACTTCCTAGTCTTGGTTATTTAATTTTACTCTTAAGAGATGCATTTCTTAGTCAGAGTCTTGATTCATCATTGCAACATACAAGAAGGTATGATGTGACTTTTCCAAAAGTCTTTTGATGATAAACTGGGGCAAAAATTCAATTTCTGTTTTTGAAACTTTACTTGTCTGGCAAATAAACGGAATTTCTCTTTATAATAATATTTGTTTGGGATAATTTTCTTTTTAGTTTTGATGTGATTTCAGGATCCTGCCCGAAGCACAGGGCGAATAAATGGAAAACTAAGCAACAAGGTGAAGAAATTGAAAGTTAAACAGATTGAAAAATAGCAAGTCAGGAGCCCGCCTGCAGAACAGGGTGAAGAAGTTGAAAGCATAGCAACAAGTTGATGAAATAGCAAGTCAGGAACCCTCCTGGAGAATAGGGTGAAGAAATTGAAAGGCAAGCAACAAGTTAAAGAAATAGCAAGTCAGGAGCCCGCCTGAAGAATAGGGTGATGAAACTCAAGTCAAGAGTCCAAAAGAAGCTGTATAGATAGGATTTTTGTAATTTCATTTATGCTTTTACTTGTAATTTTCATTTTTAATGTAATGACAGAGCCGTGGACCGGAACCTCGATGGAACCTCACTCGACTCTCCAACTCGGTACAGTCCATCTCTTTCCAATCTTTTGAAATACCCGTGACTTGATTCTCTCATAACTTGGGTAGGTTGAATGTCTTAAGTCAAGACCTGGTTGTCCTTCTTTCTTTTGTTTCTTTCTTTGAATAATGGTCGGGTCAAAATTCTGTCTCGTTGTCTACTTCTTTGTCGGGAAACATTTCATGTTTACATTCAAAGGGGGCATGCTGTAGACACGTAATTTTGTCCCTCCCAACGTCAATTTTATCCATTTTTAGCTCACCACCCTCACCCATGTAATTTTCTCTCCACAAAATGACAAAAAATAACAACCCAACTAATTTTATCTTATTCTAACAACTCCTCCCTATTAAAAGTTGACAACAAATCACCTACCTTACCATACCCTACCCTATACCCCCTCACCACCTACCTTACCCCACACCCCCTCCTTCTCACCTTTCTTGGACAAAGCAAAAAAGAAATGAGCATACACTAAGAAAAATGGGGCCCACGGATCACACACATAGAGAAGGGAATCTTTCAAGTATTTTCTTTTCCATAATAATATATTAAATACCAAATAAGAGGGGGGTCCACGGGAGAGATTTCTTGGAAAATTTGTTTTTCCAAATTAAAACACATACGTAGGGATGGGAAAAGAAGGGGGTAGTGGGTGATTTAGGTGGTTTTCTTCTTCTTTCTTGAAAATTGATAAAGGGGCTCTCAATTCAACAGATGCAGGGATATACACGACAACTCACCACAAAACCATGACCATCATCTTCCATTTCCAGTTGCTACCAAGATAAAACTCACGCACACACTCACCAATTCACACTTCCTTCACCGCACGCACACACGTAGATCGGAAAAGATGGAGGGAGATAGATTGAGAGAGATATAAGGAGAAAATATCACTGTTGTGGTGGAGAGAGAGAACTGGTCGGAGGAGGAAAAATAGAGAAAAATGAGAGAAGAGAACGCCGAAGAGTGAGAGAGATAGAGCATCGAGAGAAGAGAGGAAACCAAGAGAGAATCGGGGAGAGAGAGGAGAATCAAGGAGACGGGGGTGTTTCTCCGGTGAGTTTCGCCACTGTTCCATCGAGGCTTGCCGGAAAACGGCGTTCCCACTTCGTTTTCAGATCGTGTCTCACCGAAAATTCCAACAATTACGAAAAGGGATACGTAATTTCCTTCGTGATTCAAATTTGGGTCTGATTTAGGTGCCATCGTTTGGGTTTTCTTTTCGAGTTATCGCGGGTCTCTTTTCGAGTTGAATTTTGAGGGACTTTTTTTGCTAGAATTGGTTCATAGTCGAGATTTTGGTATTTGTTGAGGTTCCCGAAGAGGCTCTCATCTCTCTTCTTAAGTCAATTGAAAGCTTTTGAGGTTTAATTCTCGACTCTATTCTCTTATTATCATTATGTGTTTGACGATGAATGATTTATACGTTGGGTATGTTTGAATCTTGATTGCGTATTGGTTGTTGTTGGATTTGAATGTTGAAGAGTGAATTGATAATTGAAGCATGTGTAATCATTGATTGATAAGAATGAAGTTGGGGGCGGGAATCGAAACTGGTAAAGGCGAATCTTATGATATTTTGATTCATTATTAATATTGAATGTGATATGTCGTCGGGCGAATAGGCGTACAGTAGGCCGGTTAGGCAAATTTAGAATTGGTGGATTATTGAATGTTTGAAATATGGTTGAATGTTTTGATTTTCTCGTATTAAAAATTGTACTCATTTGGTCGGGGAATGCCTCGAAGGATTTATGTCAATTAATCCGGGGAATGTCCCGAAGTATCTTGTACTAGAAGACAGTGCACGGTCAAGGCCCGGAACGTCGGGTGGAGTCTGGTTTATGATTAGCTTAGGATTAGTTTAGAGTAGAGTAGATTTACATTCCCACATTTTTTATGTTTCGGGTTTGTATAATTGGACTGTACGCTATATTTTGGGATTCTTATGTTTGGTTTGTTTGTTTGATTGTTTTATGTGTTTTTGTGTGGTTTATACATTCGTAATGCCAAAATAGCCAATATACTCCACCAAGCGACCGTGGTCAAACCACGGGATCGAGGGGTGCCTAACACCTTCTCCTCGGTCAACAGAATTCCTTAGCCGGAATCTCTGTTCGCAAACCAGTCTTTTTTAAGAGTCAAATCATTTCGAAAAGGATTTTTCAAAGGTGACTTGGCACACCGGATTATGCCAAGTGGCGACTCTGAGTTTGAATTTAAAAATAATCCTTTTTCGAAGCAAAAATCATTTTCTTTTGTCACTTAATAATAAAAACCCTTTCGAACCATAAAATCAATTCTTTTGGAGAACGAAAAAGGGGTGTGACAGCTCTGGCGACTCTGCTGGGGACTTGTTCAGAATTCGAGCTTATTTTGGAGTCGTATCGGCTTTGTTTGACACTATAGGTGTATAAACATTTTGTTTGTGTTGTTTTGTGTTATTGTTTTATCATTATAGAATGTCTTCATGCTCTTTGTGTACAGTATTTATCTTATGTATTACCGCTTTTATATTTGGCATCATGTGTCCACCCCCGGCCTTCTTTCTTCAACGGGTTTTAATTTACATTTGTTTCTATAAAAAAACTAATTAATGGTCTGACCAGATTTTAAAAGGTAATTAATGATCGTGACAAAATTAGCCTATGAAATTATTGTAGACATGTGATTTTTTTTATCCTCCCTAAATTTTAACTTATTTATCGATATTAAATATATTATATTTTTATATTTAATCACATATTATTTTGATTTTATTTTTATTTTTTTTATTTTAAAAATATATATTTTCTTTTATAAATTTTAATAAATAAATTAATAGTTTTAATATTATTTTATTATATTTGTTTTTGTCTATTTATAAATTGTTATTATATTTTGTGAAATATAGAATTAATTAATTATTATTTTATTTATCATTATTGTTATTGTTATTTTATTATTATTATTATTATTATTATTACTAATATTTTTATATATATATAAAAATAATAATATAAAAAAAAAGGGAAAATATTTTTTTTAAAATTTTAAATTTTCCCCCCTCCCCTTATCTGCTTTTAACTGTTCCCCCAAAGAACCCCACTATAAAAAGGACTCCCACCCCAGATGAAGGAGACATACTTTTTCTGCATAAAAAAAAACAAGTCAAAGAGAAAAACAACGTACTATTCTACACAGATCAGAATACATAGACGGAGAAAAACAAAAATTGAAGAAGCAAGAAAAGAGATCAAACGAGAAAAAAAAAGAGCAAAACAACATTCTGTAAGAAAAAAAAAAGGAAAGATTTAAAAGGAAAAGAGATCGGGTCTCCGTTGAGTTTTTCGGTGACGGCGTTTTGCTTCTTTATCCCGTTTAATTCACTACACAGGTTCTTATCAAATTCATATTATTTATTTTGTAAGTTTCGTTGTGAATTGAAGGACGAAAGAAGTTATTTCACTGGCTTTTTATATTATTTAGTGTGCAAATTTTTTTTAATTTTTTTTACGTAATATGTGCTATATATTTTATTTATAACTCATCTGTCGATTTGAAATAATATTCATTAGAATGATTTTGAGTTTTATGTGAAATAATTTTTTATAAGTTATTAGTGTTAAAAGATGTAAAACTGGCATGCAATCAGTGTATATTTATGTTACACACCATGCATGCAAAGAAAAAAAAAAAGAGAAAGAAGACATGCACAATATAGGAGCAAACAGAGAAAAGGGACGCTGAAGAAAAATAGTACGAGGAGAAGAGACTAGAATAGAGGGAAAGCAAGAATTAGAAAGCACAAAAACTAAGGAAATAGAACTTCATTACGAGCAAATTAGTTAGATCGAATCACTTTTCTTGTTTGAGGTGCGTCGATGAAGTTGTTTGTTTGAGATTTTGCTCATAGCCCTTTGTTAGTGGATGCTCCGATGAGTTTTATTTGGTTGCAAAAATCCAGAATATCTTTAAGTTGTTTTGCTATAATAGTGCAATTTTTATTGTGTGATTAATTAATATTCAAAGTTTCATATTATATGTTTTGAAACTGTTGTTTTTCTTGTCAAGTGTCATATGTTTGGTAAAAGACAAAATTTACAAATGGCTTCATGAATTTAACTAAACATTCATCCAGTTATTTAAAAAGTTTACAATAGAGATGTTGCTAATTAAAAGGCTTTGGCATTGGTTATTATAATAATAGTGTAGTGTCGTGACGCTATGTTATTATATTAAACTAATCCATTTTAGTAGAAAATAATTTCGGTTGTTACTTGATTTAAATCAATTTAGGCTTAGGTGAATAGAATAATATTCTTTTGCTTTAATTGTTGGAATTAATTAAACGTACAGTGGACTTATTATCATGCATTAGGTTTTTATTTTCAATTAATTATATATTGAGTGCTATTTGAGTTCACCGTGTTGGTTATCATTAATTTATGATATTCATATTCATAGTTATGGCATAAATTATTCATAATTTGTTAGTTATTCATCTGGGATTTCTAGAGCGTATTTTTGGGCTACATTCACTCAAAGACCAATCTATTAACATTGATAAGGGAGCAAGATGGAATACGGATTTATTCTAAACTCATCGCATAAAGGAGAAAAAAAGAGAGGGAAAATCCATTCATGAGCGAGCGAGGTGAGCTATCGAATAAATCAAAACTTGTTATAAAATAAAGAGTGAAAAGGAATAAGTATGAATAAGAAAATTTTCTCGAGTTATAAGAGACGGATGAATGCTTTTTAACACTAGATAAGTTTTAACACGTTTAATAAATATTTGTCTCAATTAAGAATGCGGCGCACGCATCTTTCTGAGATATTTTAAAGTAATTCAAGGATGCAATAATGCACTTTGATAATTTTTTTTTTTTTTTTTTTTTAAATTAATTTTTCACCGATTTAATATAAGAGATATAGAGATATTATAGGTATATTAAAAATGAGCAAATTTAGGCCTTAAGACGATTTTTCTATCTAGTTTAAGTTAAGTATAAGTCAATAAAGCGACCGTGCTAGAACCACGGGACTCGAGGAGTGCCTCACACCTTCCCCTCGGTCAACAGAATTCCTTACCTAGTCTTCTGTTTTCGCAAACCAACAAAGAGTCATTTTCTTTTGATTAGGGATTCAATAAGGTGACTTGGAACACCATAACTCAATTCCAAGTGGCGACTCTAAAAATGATAAAAATTAATCCCTATTCAATACCGTCACTTTAATTGGAAAAACCCTTCGACCTCTATCCCGTCGGGCAAAAAATTAGCCTATGAAATTATAACACATCCAATTTGATTAAGTTTGGGTTGAATATTTACCCATCCATTTATTATTTTAGTCCAACTCGTTCCGTCCTTTAGAGTTCTGATTGTATTTAGTCCAAATTAATTTATGAAAAATCTTATCAAAATATCTCGTTTCGCTCCTCTTTGCTACGACCAATTGCTTCACAAAATCAAAACTTTGTGAAGCACTCAAACCCCCACCCATTGCAGTGCGTGATTCTAATGGAGACATGTTACAAATGGGGACTAATTATTATGTTCAACCAATTTTCCCAGACGAGGCATGGGGATTTGAATTAGCCAGCATTAGCAATGATATTCACAAGCCTTGCCCGCTAGGCATAGTTCAAGAAGACTATTATCCGGGCACCCCATTGTTATTTTCACATGCGAATTCTGAGAAAGGCGCTATTCGCTTGTCCACTGACTTGAACATTGACTACAACATGTCGTACACGGTGTGTGCTAAGTCCAAGGATGTCATTTGGACCGTCGGCCCTTACGATCGACGAGCCCAGAGCTACTTGGCGGAGTGAAAGGAAACCCTGGTTTAAGATTGAGGTGTTTGGTGATAATTACAAGATTAGATATTGTCCATCGGTGTGCTGGAATTGCAAGGTAGTGTGCAAGGATGTTGGTGTAATTGAATATAATGGGCAGAAGCGTTTGGGTCTTAGTGATTTTCCTGTTGAGGTGAAGTTTGTGAAGGACGCATAAAATAAGTCTTAAGCAATAATGCACAACTATTAGTGAATTGTGATAGTTAACATAATATAGTATACTAATAAATGTGTGTGTACTTATGTAATAAGTCAATATGGCATGAACCATTATGGTTGTTTCAGTGTCCGTAGGCAATTGTTGTTCTTGGCCTAAATTTGCGTGGAGTTTTCTCTATGCAACAAAATAATCATGTTTCAGATAAATGCAATTTGAAAAAACCATATGTATGTTACACATTAATACAAATAAATGTATTTCTATTTATTTATTACACTGTATATCCAAAAGAATCTTTTAACAAGTTATACATTGCTCCTATCTACTAAGTAAACAAAATGACTTTTATCATTAATGTATAGAACTTGTACGTGAAAAATATGTACTAATAATTTAGTTAGACACTTAGACTTGGTAAGCTGAGGCTAAGCACTTCTATTCTCCATTTGAAAAAAAAAAGGTGTTACTGATAATTCAAATGGGTACACAGAGCATTGGGAAAAGCTAAGCTTTCTAATTAGCATGCTTGATTGGGCTTTTTAGGAAGTTGAAAGGGTTTATTTAAAAAAAAAAAATTAAGGTTTTTGGTTAAATTTGTAGAGAAATCAAATTTTAAATTTGTAGGAACAGTAGCTTAAAGACATTTTAAAAAGTTTTATCAAACACAAATTAATGTCAAAAAAGAAATCAAATTGATTAGTCAAAGATAAATTACTGAGCTCAAAGTCTAAAAGAAAATTTTTTTCATTCAAAATTTTAAAGGGACATATGAAAATGAAAAAATTTCAAAACTGAGTGTTTACCTTGTCCCTTACAAGTTTAATAAAGTGCAAGGTAAATCATGATTTTACCTTACTAGGTAATGGAGCCACTTACCTTATGCTTTGATTGAAAAAGTTGATGGGGTTGGAAATTTAATGACACCGATATACTTTCTCCATTCATCTTTATTTGTCCATTTTTTTATTTTGGGATGTCAAACAATACTTATCTGGTTTATAAATTAATGAACAATGCCCATTTTTACCTATTTTACTCTTGATATTAAATACAATACATCACTTACTGCATTTTTCAACGCAAAAAAATTATTATATTCAAAGGGTGATATAGTAAAATCACTCATCTATTTATTATTTCTTAAGACATATGTCAAGTAAAAAGTGACCAAGTATTTATGAACGGAGGGAGTATATAGTCAAGAATTTTTTTCAACTGTAGTGCATGATATTGGAAGACTGTTTTACCTTACAATGTAAAACGTGTCCCTTATCTTATTTTTTATTTTTTATAAACCTACTCATTTCATTCATTTCTTGTTCACATTATTTGTTTGTTTACCCAAACTCACCATCTGTGGGTTCTTCAATAATAGGGGAATGTTCAACAAATGCATGCATGTCAAGCGTCTGTAGATTAAGACGATTATCAAAAATTTCAATGGTACAAAGAAATAAAGACATCATTTCAAATAGGAGTTTCACCAAATATTAGTTGTCTGTTGGACACAAAATAATTCGAATGTCGACCAAAAATAATCACTTCGTTTTTCGGATTAGTAATATTCATTTTACTCCTAAACAACCTTTTCAACGATCATATTTGAGAGATAAAAGAAACAACTGAACCACTATATGATGCCGACTATATCGCATCGAATCCTCATCACGCAAAACTTCACCACCCAATGTAAATTTACTCTTACCTTATTATCATTCATCTTAAAGTAAGAAATGAATAATGTTCTACAAATATTTTGAGTTATGTACTTTGATAAATTTTTTTAATTGATGCAAATGAAAGAAACCTACAGTCACACTCTTTATATAGCACCATGCAATAAATTTTAAAGTTGTCACAAGACAAATATGAAATACTACCTTACAAGGTGAGAGTTCATGTTTGACTTTCTATCAGCCAGCAAAAGGGAATTTATTCTCTCCTTTGTCAGCAAATAAGTCCCATCTTGCAGACACTCCTTCCCTAGAAAAAATTATTCCTCATTTTTCAGTCATAAGATAAGTGACTCAACTTACCTTGTAAGGTAAAACCATGATTTTACCTTGTATTTTATCAAGTAACTAACGACGTTAATTTTTTATGGTGTTTACGTTGTTCATTTTGAAATTTTTTCACTTTCATTGCCCCATTAAAATTTTGAATGAAAAAACTGGCCCTTTAAACTCCGATCGAAATCACAAATTACTTATCTAAATACTTTATAAAAAAAATAATTTTGATAAAGAACAGTTTTAAAATTAGTAGATTTTGCAAGTTTGCCAAACAGTTTCCAATTAATTAAGTAGGTAGTATATCACTAGCAATTAATAGTGAATGTAGACACCTAATTTTGTCCCTCCCCGATATCATTTTTACTTATTTTTACCTTATCCTACCGTGTACCTTCAACCATATAATTATACCCCACAAAAAGATAAAAAATAACAAAATTATAACAACCTACCCAATCAAGAATAGCCATTTTTCATATTATTCTAACCAACTTACACCTCACCTACCCTACCTCTACCCTACCTACCCTACCTCACTACCCCACCCTCACCTCACTAGAATGGAATTCCATTCACAATATACTCCTTCACTGAAATCACACACCGGGGGGACCTCACTAGACACTCACCTCTCTTAACGATTTTCCATGGACAAAAATTCATAGACAATACACCACTTACACCTCACAATACACGATCGGGGAACCTCACCATATATACACAGAGTTCATCTTCCATTAACGGACACCATCCCACTCACGAAAGCCACCATACACACCTCACTGATAGTTAGGAAAGCTGAGATAGAAGAGAGAGTGGAAGGGAGAAATTGAGAGAATCGGGGAGAGAGGGAACCAAGAGAGAAAATGGGCAGACGGAGTTGAGGGAGAAAGGTCAATTCTGTATTCGGTTTACTGTTCCGGCGACGGTTTCGCCGAAAACGCATCGAAATATCACCAAATCTGATCGAAACTACCAGAAAAAAGGGCTACAGGCTGACGTCTGAACTTCGAATCCATTAATACCCCAAGATTGATTTCAAATCAGTTCGTTAATCAGCCTTTTCTGACGAATCTGTCCAGAAAGAACATTTTCTCAGTTTTTGCGGGGACTATCTCGGGTTGTTCGGTCTTCTTTTCGGGTTTGGATAGAGTTGGAGTTGGTTCAAATTGAGGTTCCGAATCAAAATTCTTAGGCGCGGATTATGTCCTTTCATTGAAGTATTATTGAATTTTGAAATCTTCGCATTGAGGTCCAATCCTATCCCTTCTTTTATTTCATTATTTATTATATTTGGATGCATCGAATGGTGCGTTATTTGTTGCTTGATCTGTGTTGGTATTGAATATTTGCTTGTTTTGAATCGTGGTTGGTTCCCTTGAGTATGGATCATATCGTGAAATGATGTCCCGTTTGAGAATTAAAATTGGTTATTTTGGGGGCGGAAATTGAAAATCAATAAGAGTGAATATTGTAATATTTTGATTCATTGTTTATGTTGAACATTGATAGTATCATGTTTAGGCCGAAACTAGTAGGCAAATTCTAGGCTTTGGGGTAGGCAACTCGTAGAATTTTAATCATCAAACGTTCAAATATTTATGTTTGAGTTATTTTCTTCATTTTTATTATTTTTTTAATTAAATATATTCATTTAGTCGGGAAATGTCCCGAGGCTCATTGTATTTATTCACCGGGGAATGCCCCGACGTATCATATTAGCGGCAAACGATCGTGATGAAGGCCCGAGACGTCGAGTAGAGCGTAGTTAGGATTTTCCTAGAATAGAGTAGGTTTATATTTCCATATTTTTTTATTTTATTTCGGGACTGTATAATTGTACTGAACACTAAATTTTGGATTGTTTCATTTATTTTTGCTTGATTGATTGTTTTGCATGCTTTGTGTGGTTTATACATTCGTAGTGTTTAAATTAGCCGGTATGCTCCACCAAGCGACCATGGTCGAACCACGGGATCGAGGGGTGCCTAACACCTTCCCCTCGGTCAACAGAATTCCTTAATCGGAATCTCTGTTCGCAAATCAGTTTTAAAGAGTCAAATCATTTTGAAAAGGATTTTCTAAAGGTGACTTGGCACACCCAATTATGCCAAGTGGCGACTCTGAGTTTTGATTGTTAAAAGTCCTTTTCGGAACAAATCTTCATCTTTGTCACTTTAGTAATAAAAAACCTTTTGAAACTTAAAATGAATCTTTTTGGAGTTAAAAAAGTGGTGTGACAGCTCTGGCGGCTCCGCTAGAGATTTTTCAGAATTAGAGCTTATTTTTTGGAGTTGTATCGGCTTAGTTTGGCATTAGGGGTGTATAAACATTGTTTGTGTTATCGTTTGTTTTATCACTGTTGAGTGCCTACGTGCTCTTTGTTTACAGTTTTATCTTATGTGTTACCGCTTTATATCTTGCATCATGTGCATAACCTGAGTCATTCTTTCTGCAACAAGTCCTTAGTACACGTGTTGTACACGACCTCTAGTTGAGTCACCCTTATTTTAGGGGGGAGCCGTCGGTGTTATGGAGTAGGTGGAAAGCAAAGCAGCCACTATCGACCATACGCTCCGCCGAACAGCCTTGTTAGTGAACCCCAACGTAGGTCAGTCTTTAGGTCATTCTTATGTGCATCATATTGAAGACCTAGCGGGGCCCACTTGGTCCTTTGTAGGCGACTCACCTCTAAAGCATGCTTACGTGCTAAATGTTGCATCTTTGAGAGTAATAAGGTCATTTGATAGATTGATTTGAGCAAAAACATGTGTTAGAAGTAAACTATGTAGGAAGGAAATTGTTGGAAAAAAAAGGAAAAAAGAGAGTTTCGTAGTTTTTTAGAGTTACTTTATGGCTTTTATTTTTTTCACAATTCAAAAATTCAAAAAGATTTTCTTACCTTTTTTATGCATTTATTCAAAAACAAAAAAAATCCTCAAAAAGATTTTCCCTTTATCTCCTTTAGCATGCATTCATAATTCAAAAATTTCAAAAATATTTTTAGGAGCTTTTTATAAAAGAAAAATTCAAAAAAGATGGCAGAAGTTTTGTATATTTCATATAACGAAAATACCAAAAAGATTTTCTCTTTCATAGTTGTTGGTGTCAGTCTTATGTGAAGTGTCAAACTAAAAACTCAAAAAGATTTTATTATTTTTCATCTTCTGTTTGTGGCCGCGTCTCTCACTACAAAAAAACTGTGTTTAGCGATGAAATTTACTGACAGACCAAATTTCGTCACTATGTAGAGACGGATTAGCAACGGAACATTCAATTTGGTCGCAGACATTGCAGTCTAATTTTTTGATATGTTCTTAGCAACAAATCAGTGATGGAATTTGATTTTTGTCACTAAATAATAGCGGAAAAAATTGGCGCCCAAATTTAGTGACGGATTAGCAACGAAGTTTTTGGTCGCTATGTTAATTATTTCGTAGCAACGGATTTAGCAACAAGCTTTCGTCGGTGCCCTTCATTTTTTTTTTTAAAAAAAGTTTTTTATTTAGCGACCAACTATGCCATCGTAAAATATTAATTATAGTTTTCTAATTAATTATTTTTACTATAGAAAATGGGGGGGGGGGCTCTAGGGTTTTATTCATTCCCCCCTCCAACCCCCACCTCTTTCTCTCTAAAATGAGATACTTTCCCCTCTATACTGATGTGCCTCTTCATTTCTAGATCAAAATTCTTCACTACTCTTACTTCACTTGTCTTCCTTTTTACTGAATCAGCTTCCGATCTTCAAGTTCTTGGATACGTGCTTCCAATTTGACCTCTATTCAACTGATTAATTCCATTTGCATGTAATTTCTGAACTGATCTGCAAGGAAAGATTCTTGATTCGAGACTACTTTCTTTTGGCTTTGATGGAACCAGCTATTTGAGGTATTTTCCTCTTTCTGTTCTTTGTAAGTGCTGTTATGATGTGTGACACTACTACCTTGTCTTGGCCTTTATTTGCCATTTAATCCATCCAGTGAGGTGGTTTAGGAAGAAGGGCATCAACCAATAATGTAGAAAGTTTGACTTCTCGTAAAGAATCAACAACTTTGGTTTATTGAGTCATCCTGCTGGTTTTTAATCCCTCGCTACATGTTGAAATATTTCTATAATGGGTTGTGTTATTTTAAGCTTACTTCAACAAAATCTTGTCTATTTGTATGTTTTGTGATGTAGAGCTATCCTCTGAGGCATTTAACTTTGCCTAGTCCTATGGTAGAAATCCATCTTTGGTAGTTGGAATATGCTTTAGCACTTTTGAGTATTTATTCGTCCAGGGAGGGAAAGATTAGCTTCTTCATATTGCAAGTCTAAAAGCATGATGGAGGATTGTTTGGATACTGATACAAAAGCATCATAATAATTCCTTTGGACTATGACTAGTGAAGAAATGTAAACTTTTGTCTTATGTGGTCGGTTTATTAGTTGAATGGCGAAGTTAGAAGTTGAAACTAAATTGTTTTGAAATATACCCTTGTCCTTTATATATCGGGTATCAATGTGTATGGTTTGAATCATATGTATCAATTTCGTAATTAAAGTTAAACAAGTGATTTTCTTCTTAGGGTAGTCTCTAGCAACCAATGCCTCCAAAGTGATGCATTAACTTCTTCTCTAATTATAAGAGGAGCTCTTTGAATCCTTAAGTTAGTCCTGTAATTGTATGAAAATTTAGAGGTACTTCACAAAACACATAATAAAATTATCCAACTGTACTGAAGATAAAAAGTTATTCCATGTTATTTAGCCATCATATGTACATCATATGTTATTTATCCAATTGTACTGAAGAAAAAAAAGTCATTCCATAATACTTCTAAATTCCACGGAAGCTCTAAAATATATAAGGAAAATAGTTTTAACCAATAAACCGATTCTTTACAAATGTTTTGTATGTACATCAATGTTGCTTGGATTCTGCAAAAATGTTAACGGGGTGTGTCATATATTCAAATACTTATTTGATACACTTATCTTTCAGGTGTCTTTTTACTGGAATTGGTGTAGTGCAGTTGTAGATTGGTGGTAAAATAAGTGGAGTATTGTATTCAATCAGGTGTGTTTTAAAACTTTCTTTAAACTTTTTAATTTTTCTTGGTAAGCTTGTTGGCTTCTCGATTATGTTTGTAACTTAAAATAGAAGTATGTATCACTTTTATCTTATTTTAAAGGTAAACTAGTTTCGTTTTCTACTTTAAGAGCATAAGTTTGAATAATTTAGTGAAACTATTTAACTGTCAATTGATCAACTTAATTATGCTTTCTTTGCTAAGTAGTTCTTTATATAGAGCCTGATCATACATTATCGTATTTGTTAATAAACATTTCCAACAAGGTTAATTATTAATTAAGACTAATTGTCGTGTTTCTTATTAAGCTGGTTAATTAGCACTGATTATCCTTTTTTTTAATTTCAACCTTAATAGGAACATGAATAATCTAGAGCGTAGTTGGATGTATGAGAGGTTAGATGGCCGAGGGGGTTTATACTCTAGATTTGTAACCGGGGTGGATGAATTTATTCAATTTGCATGTTCTCAACCAAATTGTATGAGTTGTGACAAAGTTAGATGTCCATGTGCAAAATGTCAGAACTATAAATTCATGGATGTTGAAACTGTTAAATGTCACCTTTATCAATCTAGATTTATTGAGAACTATTTTATTTGGAAGCATCAAGGGGAAAGAGATGATATAAGTGGGACTTTTTATGGTAATGCATTGCATGGTGGTGGTCAACCAATATTCGAAGAGAATCCATACCGACAAATGATTTTGGATGCAGCTGGTCCCAACTTTTCTTAGGGTTCAAGCTGGCAATCTTATAGCAATAGTGAACCTGAGTCATCTCATCCTTTTCAACATTCAATGGAGGAAGATCCTAATCCCGTTTCCAAAATTTTTTATGATTTGTTAGATGCTGCTGAAACAGAATTATATCCCGGTTCATCCCTCTCTCAACTTGCAGTTGTCTCTCAAATGTTGAATATTAACATGGAGAACAATATGTCACAGAGAGGCTATAACCAAATGATGCAATTGCTTAAGGAGTCTTTACCTGAAGATAACATCGTGCTTGATAACTATTATCAGACGAAGAAGTTAGTGCGTAGCTTGGGTTTGCCAGTTGAAAAGATTGATTGTTGTGAATCAGGATGTATGTTGTATTGGGGTGATGATGATGAATACCTTACATCTTGTAAATTTTGTAGCAAGCCAAGGTATAAGCGTTGTGTTGGCTCTCGTAAGAGAAAATTGGTCCCTTACAAGAGAATGTATTATTTTTCTTTGATTCCGAGATTGCAAAGATTATATGCATCTCATGCTACAGCTGCTGACATGAGATGGCATCATGAGCATAAAAAAGAGGATGGTGTGATGCGCCATCCATCAGATTCTGAGGCTTGGAAGCACTTCAATGAAAGTCTATTTCAAGGTATGTTTTTTAAGATTATAATCAATAGAAGTTGTTTGAGTTTGCAGCTAACACTTAATTATATTACTTTAAACTGAATTTCAGAAGAATTTCTATTGGGATGCTTCCGTTAGTGAAGTTCTGGTGAAGCAACAATGGATGAAGAAGGCTGCATTATGCTACAAGAATTTCATTTCCAATATAAAGAAGCATAGAGCTACAGTTCAACCGGAATTTATAAATGACCATGTGTGGGAAAAGTGGATGGAACTTTGGCAAAGTGATGACTGTGTTAAGAAGTCCGAGATAAATTCAAAGAATCATTGTGGTGGACATGAAGTAGATGCTGGGACACACACTGGTGTCTCTATCACAGCTGGAGAGCACCGGAAAAAACTTGTAAGTATATATTTCATGAAAATTGTTTATCAACCCGGAAAGTTATTTTGTTTGGGCTGCTGCTATATTTTTTTGGCTGTTGACATGCTATTTTTTTCACTTTATTTTGGCGCTATATGTGATGCTCTGGTCTGCAGCTACGTACCTTGAAATAGCTGATTGGTTTTAAGTCGTTACTTCGTTGTTTTAGTAGCTATGGTTGTATCTAAAGTGTGTAACAAGCAGCTAGTAGTGGTGCTACCTTGTTTGGGATGCAAAACAAGGATATTAAGGAAGATATTTTTGTAGACACGTAATTTTGTCCCTCCCAACGTCAATTTTATCCATTTTTAGCTCACCACCCTCACCCATGTAATTTTCTCTCCACAAAATGACAAAAAATAACAACCCAACTAATTTTATCTTATTCTAACAACTCCTCCCTATTAAAATTTGACAACAAATCACCTACCTTACCATACCCTACCCCATACCTCCTCACCACCTACCTTACCCCACACCCTCTCCTTCTCACCTTTCTTGGACAAAGCAAAAAAGAAATGAGCATACACTAAGAAAAATGGGGCCCACGGATCACACACATAGAGAAGGGAATCTTCCAAGTATTTTCTTTTCCATAATAATAGACTAAATACCAAATAAGAGGGGGGTCCACGGGAGAGATTTCTTGGAAAATTTGTTTTTCCAAATTAAAACACATACGTAGGGATGGGAAAAGAAGGGGGTAGTGGGTGATTTAGGTGGTTTTCTTCTTCTTTCTTGAAAATTGATAAAGAGGCTCTCAATTCAACAGATGCAGGGATATACACAACAACTCACCACAAAACCATGACCATCATCTTCCATTTCCAGTTGCTACCAAGATAAAACTCACGCACACACTCACCAATTCATACTCCCTTCACCGCACGCACACACGTAGATCGGAGAAGATGGAGGGAGATAGATTGAGAGAGATATAGGGAGAAAATATCACTGTTGTGGTGGAGAGAGAGAACTGGTTGGAGGAGGAAAAATAGAGAAAAATGAGAGAAGAGAACGCCGAAGAGTGAGAGAGATAGAGCATCGAGAGAAGAGAGGAAACCAAGAGAGAATCGGGGAGAGAGAGGAGAATCAAGGAGACGGGGGTGTTTCTCCGGTGAGTTTCGCCACTGTTCCATCGAGGCTTGCCGGAAAACGGCGTTCCCACTTCATTTTCAGATCGTGTCTCACCGAAAATTCCAACAATTACGAAAAAGGATACGTAATTTCCTTCGTGATTCAAATTTGGGTCTGATTTAGGTGCCATCGTTTGGGTTTTCTTTTCGAGTTATCGCGGGTCTCTTTTTTAGTTGAATTTTGAGGGACTTTTTTTGCTAGAATTGGTTCATAGTCGAGATTTTGGTATTTGTTGAGGTTCCCGAAGAGGCTCTCATCTCTCTTCTTAAGTCAATTGAAAGCTTTTGAGGTTTAATTCTCGACTCTATTCTCTTATTATCATTATGTGTTTGACGATGAATGATTTATACGTTGGGTATGTTTGAATCTTGATTGCGTATTGGTTGTTGTTGGATTTGAATGTTGAAGAGTGAATTGATAATTGAAGCATGTGTAATCATTGATTGATAAGAATGAAGTTGGGGGCGGGAATCGAAATTGGTAAAGGCGAATCTTATGATATTTTGATTCATTATTAATATTGAATATGATATGTCGTCGGGCGGATAGGCGTACAGTAGGCCGGGTAGGCAAATTTAGAATTGGTGGATTATTGAATGTTTGAAATATGGTTGAATGTTTTGATTTTCTCGTATTAAAAATTGTACTCATTTGGTCGGGGAATGCCTCGAGGGATTTGTATCAATTAATCCGGGGAATGCCCCGAAGTATCTTGTACTAGAAGACGGCGCACGGTCAAGGCCCGGAACGTCGGGTGGAGTCTGGTTTATGATTAGCTTAGGATTAGTTTAGAGTAGAGTAGATTTACATTCCCGCATTTTTTATGTTTCGGGTTTGTATAATTGGACCGTACGCTATATTTTGGGATTCTTATGTTTGGTTTGTTTGTTTGATTGTTTTATGTGTTTTTGTGTGGTTTATACATTCGTTATGCCAAAATAGGCAATATACTCCACCAAGCGACCGTGGTCAAACCACGGGATCGAGGGGTGCCTAACACCTTCTCCTCGGTTAACAGAATTCCTTAGCCGGAATCTCTGTTCGCAAACCAGTCTTTTTTAAGAGTAAAATCATTTCGAAAAGGATTTTCCAAAGGTGACTTGGCACACCGGATTATGCCAAGTGGCGACTCTGAGATTGAATTTAAAAATAATCCTTTTTCAAAGCAAAAATCGTTTTCTTTTGTCACTTAATAATAAAAACTCTTTCGAACCATAAAATCAATTCTTTTGGAGAACGAAAAAGGGGTGTGACAGCTCTGGCGACTCTGCTGGGGACTTGTTCAGAATTCGAGCTTATTTTGGAGTCGTATCGGCTTTGTTTGACACTATAGGTGTATAAACATTTTGTTTGTGTTGTTTTGTGTTATTGTTTTATCATTATAGAATGTCTTCATGCTCTTTGTGTACAGTATTTATCTTATGTATTACCGCTTTTATATTTGGCATCATGTGTCCACCCCCGGCCTTCTTTCTGCAACAAGTCCGTAGTACACGTGTTGTACACAACCTCTAGTTGAGTCACCCTTATTTTAGGGGGGGGAGCCGTTGGTGTTATGGAGTAGGTGGAAAGCAAAGCAGCCACTATCGACCATACGCTCCCCCGAACAGCCTTGTTAGTGAACCCCAACGTAGGTCAGCCTTTAGGTCATGCTTATGTGCATCATATTGAGACCTAGCGAGGCCCACTTGGTCCTTTGTAGGAGACTCACCTCTAACGCATCCCTATGTGCTAAATGTTGCATCTTTGAGGGTAATGGGGTCATTTGACGGACTGATTTGGGGAAAACATGTGTTAGAAGTAAGGTGCGTAGGCAAGAACTATAGAAAAAAATAGAGAAAAAAAAAGTGAAGTGAGTCGAAAAGAAGAAAAAAAAAGAGTGTCGTAGCTTTTAGAGTTCTTTATGACTTTTGTTTTTCACAATTCAAAAATTCAAAAAGATTTCTTTAGTTTTTGCACTCATTCTTTCAAAAATCAAAACATCAAAAGATTTCTCACTGTCTCCTTTAGCATGCATTCATAATTCAAAATTTTCAAAAAAGATTTTTTTTTAGTAGTTTTTGTAAAAGAAAATGAAAAATGGTAGAAGTTTTGTTCATTTCATATAATGAAGATACCAAAGAAAGATTTTCCTTCATAATTGTTGGTGTCAGTTTAGTTGAAGTGTCTAATTAAAAAAGTTTTTATTCGTTTGTCTTTGGTTGTGTCCCTTAAGTTAGGGTCAATCTGTTAGTTAATCGTTAATTGTCCAAACTTGACGAACTACGCACCCCTGATTCTCCTCTCTCGGGAGTGAGATACGTAGGCAACCTATTGTGGGTTCGGAGATCTTATTTGAAAAATCCAAAAATATTTCTTCATTCTCCATTTAGAGTAGGCGTTTCATATACGTCTTTAAAAGAAAACTACAAAAAGATTTTCCTTTAATAGGTTCAAGTTTCATTTTCACATGAAATTCAAAAATCGAAAACCCAAAAAGATTTTTTCTTTTGTAATCACAGGTTTCATTTTGTATAGAGATTTAAACCTAAAAAAAAAAGATTTTCGTCAATTCTTTTGACACATTGTTTCAAGAAAGAAAAAAGAGTTTAATTGGTCATTTTGGCAAAACTTCATGAACTACGCACACCTGATTCTCCTCTCTCGAGAGTGAGATACGTAGGCGCCCTTCTTGGGTTGAGTGATCTTTTCAATTTTTTTTTTTTAAAAAAATAGAGGTTTTGAAAAAGTGTTGAACTCTAACACATTTGTTGTTTTATGTTGAGTCAGATTAAGGTGGTTGGTTTGTGGCATTCTGGTTGGTCCTTCACATCACACCAAATCCAAAGGGTTAGTTGTGTTCAACAAAGATATAGAGAGTGACATCATTGATTAAACAAAGAATCAGGAAAATGAGAATTTAAAGCAAGAGGTCAGAAGGCTAAGAAACAAATGACAGAAATGCATCGAGCTTGGGCCAGTGGGTTGCCTCCTCCTCCAATTCCTTTATTGATCCTACAACTACCTCGTGTTTTCCACCAAAATCTCAAAGTCAGTTTTCTACTGTTGTTGATGCACCGCAACATGACTCAGAATTCATTCTAAGCCAAAAGCATCTCAATACTTCCACCACTTTGCCTCTAGTTCCTCAGCATAAGCCTGCTACATTCACAACACAACATGTTGTTTGTGATCTTGTTGCTCAATTCTTTACTGGACTTCCACACCGGCTCGCCCAATGGTTGTGCGTCCCCATGCTGCTAGTGAACCTATATTTAATACTATTGGTGATCATTGTTATACTCTTGAGCCTGCTTTTAAGTTAACTGGAACACCAAAGTTTTTAAACAAGAAGTCCAGTGTGCCAGAAGAGTCGGAGAAAATGGTTGGAAAAATGAAGAGTACAAAAAGTGCTATGAAAAATTTTCCAGGACCTGCGGGTAAAGAAAAGGTTTCATACAAAGATTGGGGCTTGCCTTCAAATGCTAATCTTTCTCCAATCTTTGTGATGTCGAAATTTGAGGAGAAAGATGGGCATGAGGAATTCGTGAAACCTTTGGGACAATATTACAATCAATTAAGGGAACCTGGAGGGAAGAAGAATGAGAAAGATGCATTTGCTATTGTAGTTGGACAGCAGGAAAGGTCAAGAAGACCATGTCGTCGTCGGTCTCAGGCGCAAGCTCAAGTTTATGCCCAAGCTCCACATAATCACTCCCAAAATCCATTATACTCTTTTTCCCCACCTCCATATCTAGTTTTGTGCACAACCATATGTTCAACCCCCATCTTACCCACAGTGGAACACACCAACTCCTCAGAGTCGTCCTCTAACTCCACAAACATACCAAAACCCTTCTAAGCCTGATGTTTTATTCAAGCCAAACGATGAAATGAGGCAGAAGTCGAGAGATAGCTTCACACCAATTGAATAGTCATATGCCAGTTTATTTTAGAGATTGGTATAGGAGGGAATGATCACTCCTCTCCTTGGGCACACCCTTAATCGGTGTTCAAGAAATTTTGATCCTAACGCACGATGTGCGTATCATTCTGAGGCTCAGAGTCATAGTATTGAAGATTGTCGAGCTTTGAAAAGAGAAATTGAAAAGATGATTCAAGATAAATCAATTATGGTGCAGAACATTGACAGTGAGGAAAGCTCTAGTCATGCTGATATGCAAACTAGTGGCTAAGATGTCAAGCTGAGCAATTGAGAATTCACCCCTCTCCCTACTAGGAAGAGGTCTGGTAGTTTGTTTTGTCTTCTTTGCTGTTTTTCGAATTATTTCAGGGTTGTAGTTCAGGATCTATCTTGTTTTGTCCCTTTGTCGTTTATGTTCAAACCCTTCTATCTTTCATTTTTATTAAATGGAGTGCCCCCTTTTCATTTATGTTTTAAATTTGTGTTGTTTGTTTGTTTTCTTTACATAGTATATTTTATGTTGACTCTAGTGATATGACATGCTTGCGGAATTTTTAGCCAGATCTTAAAGTCCAGTTTAAGCATGAACATTGAATCAGAGGGTTAAAGTTAGAAAAAAGAGCATCTGAGGAAATAGATAGAGTGCTGGGGCATTTGGTGATCAAGTGAGGCCTTCTTTGAAAATTAAAGCAATTATTTTGAGAATCACAAGAACACCTTGGTCATCGATCGAAAGGCAAGTCCCAATTAGGTTAAATAGTGGACGTGTGATCCCTATATCAAGAGAAACAAGAAGATAAGAAGCTCCGCGAAAGCATGAGTCATTTGATGTGAGGAATGTACAACAAAGGTGGAGTTTACTGAAGAAGTAGTGACACACTGATTCAATCTGCTTAAAAAGATGTCGCAAATGATCTTCATCTCTCACTTCCAATTGCATGTTATGTACTTGCATTCTCAAGGATTGATATGATGAAGACATTTCATTCTGCTATCCAAATATTGTGTCATCCTTTGTTTACCCCATTTGAGCCTCAGTGTTATTTTCTTTCATACCTCTCTTTTGGAATCAAGATAGAGTAAGCAAAGTTCAAAGAATATTGTTGAGTAAAAAGATAAAGTCAAAAAGTTACAAAAAAGAGACAAAAATGTTTCCAAAAAAAAGAGTGTCAAGAAAAATAGAGTTAGAAAAAAAAAGAATCGCAAAGTGAAAAGAGCGAATAAAAGAAAAATAAAAAAAAATCAGATCAAAGCAAAAGAACAAGCTGCCAGAACTACGCATGGCCTGATTCTCCTCTCTCGGGGGTGAGATATGTAGGCTGCCCTACTAAAGGCTCGGTCCAACCAAATAAATAATTTAGCATCACCTAGTCAAACGAAACTAGGGCATGAGTTAATCTTCATTGTTTGAGTCGATTTTAAAAGTTGTAAGTCCCACCCCCACCTCAAGTGTTTTTTGGGCCTCATGCCATCATTTCTTTCTTTCTAATCCTATCCAGAAGCCAAGTTACAACCAAATAAAGACCATCAGATCAATCTTTGAGGATGTTAAGGCAAAGCATGTAAAGGATATGAGGATGTATTTGGGAACTACTTGTCTTCCTCTACACAAGGAATCAAGAGAGAAATAAAAATGTGAGAATCTTATTGGTAAAAACCCTCACGGGCACCATAAGGCGATGGTAAGTTGAGAGAAATAAAAATTAGAGAGTCTTATAGGTGAAAACCCTCACGGGCACCGTAAGACGATGGTAAGCTGAGAGAGATAACAATGAGAGAGTATTATCGGTGAAAACCCTCACGGGCACTGTAAGACGATGGCGAGTTGAGACAAATGAAAATAAGAGAGTTTCATTGGTGAAAAACCCACGCGGTCACCATAAGGAAATGGTGATCTAAAAAATGAGAGAGGATTGTTGGCAAAAACCCTTCAAGGCCACTAGCCGAATGAGGTCTTAAATGCAATTGGCCAAAGAAAGCAACTCACTTTCGGGTCATTAACTCAACAACAATTTGTGAGAGTTTGGATGGAAAGATCAGGCGGCTTAATCCAAAATGCATGGCATAATCATTAGAGTTGATTGTCATTTAAGATAAAAATTTTATTTCTTTGTTTCAAATGGGGACATTCATTGTCTTTTCTTTCTTCTCTTTATCTTTATTTTTATTTTCGTGAGTCAGTTATCCAAATAAAACAAAAGTTGTTGTCATTTTTCTCTTGTTTTTGAGTCAAGTTCATGTCAAAACAAGCGAGAAAAGATTTCAAAACTGGCTACCAACTTCTTCAATTGCACAAAGCAATACAAAAAGGCCAGCGCATGAAAGAGACATGATTGTGAGCCAAAAAAGGGGTGTGTAGAAAGTTTTACCAATAGACAAGTCTGGAAACTCATGAAAATACCAAGGTTTAAAGGGTTTATTCATGAAGCATGGCAAAGCAGAGATGTTGTGTTTATTTCAAAGTCACTCTTAATAATCCGAGTTTGGGTCAATGAAATGACAAAGCAGGGGCAAGTGCCAACAATCTGAAAAAAAATGAAGGGAATGAACACTGGAGCAGGTGTCGGGACAGACAAGTGCCGCAAGCCATCACTAAGTTTTTAACTGACAAATTTTCTTTGATGAAACAGGGAAAATTTGTTTCACTTAATTCAGCTACATTGAAATGCACATCCGAGGAAATTTACCTTCTGTTCGAGACCCTCCTAAAAAATGGGATTTTACCTTCTGTTCAAGACCCTCCTAAAAAATGGGAATTTACTTTTAGTTCAGAAGCCTCCTGAAGAATGGGATTTTACTTTTTGTTCAGGACCCTCCTGAAGAATGGGAATTTACTTTCAATTCAGGACCCTCCTGAAAAATGGGATTTTACCTTCAGTTCAGGACCCTACTGAAAAATGAAATTTTATTTTCTGTTCAGGACCCTCCTGAAGAATGGGAATTTACTTTTAGTTCAGGACCCTCCTGAAAAATGGGATTTTACTTCAGTTCATGACCCTCCTGAAAAATGGGATTTTACTTTCTGTTCAGGACCCTCCTGAAGAATGGGAATTTACTTTCAATTCAGGACCCTCCTGAAAAATAGGACTTTACCTTCAGTTCAGGACCCTCCTGAAAAATGGGAATTTACTTTCAGTTCAGGACCCTCCTGAAAAATGGGATTTTACTTTCTGTTCAGGACCCTCCTGAAGAATGGGAATTTACTTTCAGTTCAGGACCCTCCTGAAAAATGGGACTTTACTTTCTGTTCAGGACCCTCCTGAAGAATGAGATTTTACTTTTTGTTCAGGACCCTCCTGAAGAATGGGAATTTACTTTCATGAAAATGGGATTTTACTTTATGTTCAGGACCCTCCTGAAAAATGAGATTTTACTTTCTGTTCAGGACCCTCCTGAAAAATGAGATTTTACTTTATGTTCAGGACCCTCCTGAAAAATGGGATTTTACTTTATGTTCAGGACCTTCCTGAAAAATGGGATTTTACTTTCTGTTCAGGACCCTCCTGAAAAATGAGAGTTTACTTTATGTTCAGGACCCTCCTGAAAAAATGGGATTTTATTTTCTGTTCAGGACCCTCCTGAAAAATGGGACTTTACTTTATGTTCAGGACCCTCCTGATAAATGTGTGTTTACTTTATGTTCAGGACCCTCCTGAAAAATAGGATTTTACTTTATGTTCAGGACCCTCCTGAAAAATGGGACTTTACTTTATGTTCAGGACCCTCCTGAAAAATGGGATTTTACTTTCTGTTCAGGACCCTCCTGAAAAATGGGAGTTACTTTCTGTTCAGGACCCTCCTGAAAAATGAGATTTTACTTTCTGTTCAGGATCCTTTTGAAAAATGAGATTTTACTTTCTGTTCGGGTTCCTCTGAAAAATGGGACCACGCTTTCAAAAATGAAATACTGCCTTATGATAATCCTTGTGTGGGAAATTCGAGCAACATTTGTAAGGAAATGCACTTCCTTATTTGGTAAATCCAACAACATTTGTGAGGAAACACACTTTTTTGTTTGGTAATTCAAGCGGTATTTGTAAGGAGATGCACTTCCTTGTGTGGGAAATTCAAGCAAACATTTGTAAGGAGATGCACTTCCTTGTTTGATAATTCAAGCAACATTTGTAAAGAGACGCACTTTCTTGTTTGGTAATTCGATTGGCACTCGTAAGGAGACACACTTCCTTGTCGGGTAATTCCAACAACATTTATAAGGGGACACACTTCCTTGTTTTGACAATTCTAGCAATATTTGTAAGGTGACACACTTTCTTATTTTGGTAATTCAAGCAACATTTGTAAGGAGACACACTTCCTTGTTGGGTAATTCAAGTGACATTTGTAAGGAGATGCACTTCCTTGTTTGGGTAATTCAAACGACATTTGATAAGGAGATGCACTTCCTTGTTTGGAGTAATTCAAGCAACATTTGTGAAGAGACGCACTTCCTGGTTTGGGCAATTCAAGAAACATTTATAAGGAGACGCACTTCCTTGTTTGAGTAATTCAAGAGGCATTGATAAGGAAATACACTTCCTTATTTTGATAATTCAAGCAACATTGGTGATGCACTTTCTAACTTAAGTCTTGATTCCTAGAAGAAGCACTTTCTAGTCGAGTTATTGCACTTAATCCTTAGGAGACGCACTTCCTTGCTAGTTTTCATTTTTCAGGTGACACACTTTTAACTTAAACTTGTATCTCTAGAAGACGCACTTTCTAGTTAGAATCCCTCACTTTAATTCTTAGGAGATGCACTTCCTAGTCTTGGTTATTTAATTTTACTCTTAAGAGATGCATTTCTTAGTCAGAGTCTTGATTCATCATTGCAACATACAAGAAGGTATGATGTGACTTTTCCAAAAGTCTTTTGATGATAAACTGGGGCAAAAATTCAATTTCTATTTTTGAAACTTTACTTGTCTGGCAAATAAATGGAATTTCTCTTTATAATAATATTTGTTTGGGATAATTTTCTTTTTAGTTTTGATGTGATTTCAGGAGCCTGCCTGAAGCACAGGGCGAATAAATGGAAAACTAAGCAACAAGGTAAAGAAATTGAAAGTTAAACAGATTGAAAAATAGGAAGTCAGGAGCCCGCCTGCAGACCAGGGTGAAGAAGTTGAAAGCATAGCAACAAGTTGATGAAATAGCAAGTCAGGAACCCTCCTGGAGAATAGGGTGAAGAAATTGAAAGGCAAGCAACAAGTTAAAGAAATAGCAAGTCAGGAGCCCGCCTGAAGAATAGGGTGATGAAACTCAAGTCAGGAGTCCAAAAGAAGCTGTATAGATAGGATTTTTGTAATTTCATTTATGCTTTTACTTGTAATTTTCATTTTTAATGTAATGACAGAGCCGTGGACCGGAACCTCGATGGAACCTCACTCGACTCTCCAACTCGGTATAGTCCATCTCTTTCCAATCTTATGAAATACCCGTGACTTGATTCTCTCATAACTTGGGTAGGTAGAATGTCTTAAGTCAAGACCTGGTTGTCCTTCTTCCTTTTGTTTCTTTCTTTGAATAATGGTCGGGTCAAAATTCTATCTCGTTGTCTACTTCTTTGTCTGGAAACATTTCATGTTTACATTCAAAGGGGGCATGCTGTAGACACGTAATTTTGTCCCTCCCAACGTCAATTTTATCCATTTTTAGCTCACCACCCTCACCCATGTAATTTTCTCTCCACAAAATGACAAAAAATAACAACCCAACTAATTTTATCTTATTCTAACAACTCCTCCCTATTAAAAGTTGACAACAAATCACCTACCTTACCATACCCTACCCTATACCCCCTCACCACCTACCTTACCCCACACCCCCTCCTTCTCACCTTTCTTGGACAAAGCAAAAAAGAAATGAGCATACACAAAGAAAAATGGGGCCCACGGATCACACACATAGAGAAGGGAATCTTTCAAGTATTTTCTTTTCCATAATAATAGACTAAATACCAAATAAGAGGGGGGTCCACGGGAGAGATTTCTTGGAAAATTTGTTTTTCCAAATTAAAACACATACGTAGGGATGGGAAAAGAAGGGGGTAGTGGGTGATTTAGGTGGTTTTCTTCTTCTTTCTTGAAAATTGATAAAGGGGCTCTCAATTCAACAGATGCAGGGATATACATGACAACTCACCACAAAACCATGACCATCATCTTCCATTTTCAGCTTCTACCGAGATAAAACTCACTCACACACTCACCAATTCACACTCTCTTCACCGAACGCACACATGTAGATCGGAGAAGATGGAGGGAGATAGATTGAGAGAGATATAGGGAGAAAATATCACTGTTGTGGTGGAGAGAGAGAACTGTTCGGAGAAGGAAAAATAGAGAAAAACGAGAGAGGGAGAGAACGCCGAAGAGTGAGAGAGATAGAGCATCGAGAGAAGAGAGGAAACCAAGAGATAATCACGGAGAGAGAGAAGAATCGAGGAGACGGGGGTGTTTCTCCGGTGAGTTTCGCCACTGTTCCGTCGAGGCTTGCCGGAAAATGACGTTCCCACTCTTTTTTCAGATCGTGTCTCACCGAAAATTCCAACAATTACGAAAAGAGATACATAATTTCATTCGTGATTCAAATCTGGGTCTGATTTAGGTACCATCGTTCGGGTTTTCTTTTCGAGTTATTGCGTGTCTCTTTTTGAGTTGAATTTCGATGGAATTTTTTTGCTAGAATTGGTTCATAGTCGAGATTTTGGTATTCGTTGAGGTTCCCGAAGCGGCTCTCTTCTTAAGTCAATTGAATGCTTTTGAGGTTTAATTCTTGACTCTATTCTCTTATTATCATTATGTGTTTGACGATGAATGATTTATGCGTTGGGTATGTTTGAATCTTGATTGCGTATTGGTTGGTGTTGGATTTGAATGTTGAAGAGTGAATTGATAATTGAAGCATGTGTAATCATTGATTGATAAGAATGAAGTTGGGGGCGGGAATCGAAACTGGTAAAGGCGAATCTTATGATATTTTGATTCATTATTAATATTGAATGTGATATGTCGTCGGGCGAATAGGCGTACAGTAGGCCGGTTAGGCAAATTTAGAATTGGTGGATTATTGAATGTTTGAAATATGGTTGAATGTTTTGATTTTCTCGTATTAAAAATTGTACTCATTTGGTCGGGGAATGCCTCGAGGGATTTATGTCAATTAATCCGGGGAATGTCCCGAAGTATCTTGTACTAGAAGACAGCGCACGGTCAAGGCCCGGAACGTCGGGTGGAGTCTGGTTTATGATTAGCTTAGGATTAGTTTAGAGTAGAGTAGATTTACATTCCCGCATTTTTTATGTTTCGGGTTTGTATAATTGGACTGTACTCTATATTTTGGGATTCTTAAGTTTGGTTTGTTTGTTTGATTGTTTTATGTGTTTTTGTGTGGTTTATACATTCGTAATGCCAAAATAGCCAATATACTCCACCAAGCGACCGTGGTCAAACCACGGGATTGAGGGGTGCCTAACACCTTCTCCTCGGTCAACAAAATTCCTTAGCCAGAATCTCTGTTCGCAAACCAATCTTTTTTAAGAGTCAAATCATTTCGAAAAGGATTTTTCAAAGGTGACTTGGCACACCGGATTATGCCAAGTGGCGACTCTGAGTTTGAATTTAAAAATAATCCTTTTTCGAAGTAAAAATCATTTTCTTTTGTCACTTAATAATAAAAACCCTTTCGAACCATAAAATCAATTCTTTTGGAGAACGAAAAAGGGGTGTGACAATTTTAACCCTAAAATATCTGTCTTAATATCCTTTACTTCTATTTAAATGCTATCTACTATTTATATTAATGATGTTTCTTCAATCATTAACTTTTTTTTATTAATTCTATTGGCAGATCTTTTCAATGAAACATATCCTCATTTTATTCCTAACTGTACTCCATGGTTCCAACCAACAACGTAGCTAGTGTAATCTCACCGTGTGCGTGAGGGTAGTGTATTTGCAATCTTACCTCTATCTATCTTACAATAAAAAAAGTATTTTCTCTGTGGAACATATCTGTTGTTTTCTATTATTGCAGCTGCTGCTGATTTTATGCTACTTTTCCAGCAACCAGCTGTTTTCCAGAACTGCAACATTCTGCCCAAGAAACCAATAGTTGTTGTTTTCCAGAACTGCAGCAACAGTTTTCTACATGTGCATTCTTATTTGTTACACTAATAGTTGCTGGAAATTATTACTGCTGTTATTTTCTGTTATTACAGCTGCTGTTGGTTTTATGTTATTTTTTCAGCAAGCAGTTGCTGCAGTTTCTCTTGTTTTTCCTCTTTGTTTTGCAATAATTCTTTCCTTCTACTCTCTTCTTTTTCCTCTTTATTTTGCTGCTATACCAACATGTTTGGTGACATTTTTTGCTTAGAATAGGGCAAAGAAACTTGGTGGTGTGTCATGATTCTCTTTTGGTATACTGCTAATGTACGTTGGTTTCATTCTAAATACCTGAAAATTCTGTATAGGCTCTTAAAATAGGTCAAGATCCAACTCCAAGTGAGTTACATTTGCAAGTCCATACACATAATCATGATGAAAAATCTTTTGTTGGTGAGCGTTCCCGACTTCTACATGTAAGTCCATAACTTACATCTAACGATATGATACTCATCTCTTATTTTTCTTTTGTGTTGACATGAACTTGAGTCTATTTTAATAACTTTACTTGTTACAGGAAAGGTATGAAGAAATTATACGGGAAAAAGTACAATGTGAATCTGAAATAGATCAATTGGAGACATATTATGAAGTTGCGGGAGGAGCAAAGAAGAAAAGATTGTTTGGTCTTGGATTTGAAGCTACAAGTTACTTTGGGAAAAAATTGTGTGCCTGCAATGCTTCCACATCACCAGTACCACCTTCGATTTCTTTACCGACAACAAATATGGAGGAGTTGGTGAAGCAATTGATTCCGGCCCTTACTACTCATTTTCTTCTGATAGTTATTGAGCGTGTTGGTGGTACTAGGGTACAAGATGGGGCCGCACTTGATCGTCCTCCTACTCATGATGATGATGACGACGTTGATTCGTAGCTTCATATTATTCGTACTCCATGATCGTTGCACTAATTTTTGATAGACTATTTCGACATTAGTTTATGTTTGATAAAATACTTGAAATTGTGGGTGTTGGACACAATTGTTGTGAATTTTGCTATCTATTTGAATGTTGGATATTTAATCATTTTATAATTTACGTGTTTTAACTATTTTCTTATAAAATTATTAGCGACAAAAAATTAGTGACTAACTTTTGTCATTGCTACTGAAAATTTTTAGGGACGGATTAATTTAGTTGCTAAAGACGGTTGTAGTTAGTGAAAAAAAAAATAGTGACTAACATCAGTCGTAGCTACTGAAAAACTTTAGCGATGGATAAATTTGGTTGCTAAATAAGTAGACCAAATTATGTTGCAATGGATCAACGACAAAATATTCTGTCGTAAATTAAGCCACGACCAAAATGAATTTTGGGAATAGCGACGCTATAGCAACGGAAATGTACGTCAGTAATATCAACAACCAAACTGTTTCGTCGCTAATTGGTCACAAATTTTGCGACGAAATTCTTTTTTTTGTCGCTATGAGGTTAGCAACGAGCAATATAGCGACAGAACAAATTCTATTGCTATTCCGTCGCTATTTCTATTTAGCAACGGATTTTCATATGATAGCGACGAATATGGCGTGTCGCTAAATACTATTTTTTTTGTAGTGTCTCAAGTCAGGGTTCAGTCGGTTATTTAATCCTTAATTGTCCTATCTGGACGAACTACGCACCCTGATTCTCCTCTCTCGGGAGCGAGATATGTAGGCAGCCTATTGTTGATTCGGGGATCTTATTTGAAAAATTAAAAAAAAATAAAAATTTCTTCACTCTTTATTAGAGTAGGTGTTTCATATACATCTTTAAAAGAAAACTACAAAAAAGATTTTTCCTTTAATAGATTCAAGTTTCATGTTCATATGAAATTCAAAATTGAAAACCCAAAAAGATTTTTCTTTGGTAATCATAGGTTTCATTTTGTATAGGGAGTTTAAACTTGAAAAATGCAAAAAAAATAAAAAATCTCGTCAATTCTTTTGACAATTTGTTATTTCCTTTTCTTTTTAAAGTTTCAAGAAAAAGAAGAAAAAAAGAAAAAAGAATTAATTGGCCATTTTGGCAAGATTTCACGAACTACGCACACCTGATTCTCCTCTCTCGGGAGTGAGATACGTAGGCGCCCCTCTTGGGTTCGGTGACCTTTTCAAAAAGAAAAAAAAAGGTTTTGAAAAAAAAAGTGTTGAATTCTAACGCATTTGCTATCTCTTGTCCAGTTAGTTTAAGATGGTTGGTTTGTGGGACTTTGGCTGGTCCTCCATATTGAACCAAGTCACAAAGAAAGTTATGGCCAACAAGGATATCGAGTTTGTTGTCACTGATCAGATAGGGATACGGGCAATGGGAATTTAGGAGCTAATGAAGAGATTCAAAAATTAAGGCAACAAATGATAGAAATGCATCGAGCTTGGGCTAATGGGTTGCCACCTTCTTCATTTCCCGCTGATAATCTGGAATATCTTTCTAGCTTGCCTCTAGTGTCACATACACAGTTTTCTATTTTTGTTGACACACCACAACATGCATCAGGACCTGCTCCGGGGCAATACTATCCAAACACTTCCAATATTCATTTCCTCACTCCTCAACACAAAGTTACCACATGCTTGGCTCCACCTGCTGTTCATGTTTTTGCAGAACCACCCCCACCCGAAGCTCCTACTTTTGAGGTTTATCCACAAGTTGTGCCTCCCCACTCTGCGAGAGAGCCTGTATTGAATATTTTTGCTGATCAACATCATGCTATTGAGCCCACATTTATGTGGACTATTCCTTATGGCTATACTCACCCGCATGAATGTCCTCTTAACACTGACAAGTCTGTTATAACAGAAGAACAAGAGAAAATGACCAAAAATTTGAGAAGTTTGGAATTGGCTATGAAAGACCTCCAGGGACTTGGGGGTACAAAAGTGTCTCATATAAAGATCTGTGCATGTTTCCAGGGGTTTATCTTCCTTTTGGTTTTAACATGCCGAAGTTTGAGAAGTATGATGGACATGGAAATCCTGTAACATATTTGAGACGTTATTTCAACCAACTAAGGGGTGCTGGGGGGAAGGAAGAATTACTCATGGCATATTTCGGTGGGAGTCTTTCAGGCCTAGCTTCGGAATGGTTTGTTGACCAAGACATCGACAAGTGGATTAGTTGGGATGACCTAGCTAATGAATTTGTGCAACAATTCCAATACAATGTGGAGTTGATTCCTGATGAGAAATCTCTAACTAACATGAAGAAAAAGAGTACTGAGACTTTTAGAGAGTATGCGATTAGATGGCGTGAACAAGCTGCTAGGGTAAAACCATCAATGAAAGAAAGTAAGATAGTGGAGGTATTTATTTAAGCGTAGGATGAAACATATTATCAACACTTGTTACTTGCATTAGGCAAGCCATTTATTGAGGTCCTCAAAATGGGTGAGATGATAGAGGATGGAATTAAGACCGACCGCATTGTGAGTTTTGCAATATTGAAAATGACTACTCAAGCAATTCAAAAAGGTTTGGGAAGTGTCGGAGGAAAGAAGTATGAGGAAGATGCATCTGCTATTGTAGTTGGACAACAGGAACGGGCAAGAGGACCACACCATCGTTACCCACAAGATCAAACCCAAGATTATGCCCAAGCTCCACAGAACTTTTCCCAAAATCCATTATACTGTATTCCCCCACCTGCATATCTAATATACAATGCACAACCCTATGATCAATTCCCTTCTTACCCACAATGGTGTGCACCAACTCTTCAGAGTCATCCTCAAACTCCACAAACATAGCAAAGCCCTTCTAGGTTCGATTTTTGATCCAAGCCAAATAATGAAATGAGGCAGAAGTCTAGAGATAGCTTCACACAAATTAGAGAGTCGTACGCCAGTTTATTCCAGAGATTGGTACAGCAGGGTATGATCACTCCTCTCCTTGGGTATACTCCTGACCTGCATTCAAGAAGTTTTGATGCTAATGTACGATCTGCATATCATTATGTTCAGGGTCATAGTATTGAAGATTGTCGTTCTTTGAAAAGAGCAATAGAAAAGATGATTCAACATAAATCAATTATGTGCAGACCATTGACAGTGAGGAAAACTCTAGTCATGCTGATATACAAACCAGTGGCTAAGATGTCAGGCTGAGCAATTGAGAAGTCACCCCTCTCCCTACTAGGAAGAGGTCTGGTAGTTTGTTTTGTTTTATTTTTTGTTATCCGAATTATTTCAGGGTTGTAGTTCGGGATCTATATTGTTTTGTTACTCTGTCATCTTTGTTTAAACCCTTCTATCTTTTCTTTCAATGAAATATGGTGTCCCTTGTCATTTTGTCTCATTTTAAGTCATTTGTTTGTTTTCTTTACATAGTACATTTTTGTGTTGGCTCTAGTGATATGACATACTGACGGAACTTTCAGCTAGATCTTAAAATCCAATTTGAGCATGAACTTTGAATCAGAGGGCTAAAGTTAGAAAAAACATTCGAGAAAATATGTAGAGTGCTAAGACATTTGGTGACAAGTTGAAGCCTTCTTCGAAAATTAAGGCAATTTTTTTTAGAATTACTTGGTTATCAACTTAAAGACATATTTCAATTAGGTCAAATAGTGTCTGCGTGAACAGAAAGAAATTCAGCTCCACGAAATCATGAGTCATTCAAGGTAAGTAATGTACAACGAAAGTGGAGTTGTATGCTAGGAAAAAGCAGAAGAATTAGTGACGCGCAGACTCAGTCAAAGTTAATGCTTAAAAGATGTCACAAATGATCTTCATCTTTCACTTTCACATTGCATGCTATGTACTAGTATTTTCAAGGATTGATATGACGAAGGCATTTTATTCTGCTATCCAAATATTGTGTCATCCTTTGTTTACCCCATTTGAGCCTTAGTGTTATTTTCTTTCATGCCCCTCTTTTGGAATCAAGATAAAGCCAACAAAGCTCAAAAGAAAAATATCGAGCAAGAGAATAGAGTCAGAAAGTTTCAAAAAAAAAGGGGGAAAGAGAGAAAAATGTGTCTACGAAGGAAGAAAAGAGTGTCAAGAAATTAGAGTCAGAAAAATCACAAAGAAAAAAAAAGGAAAAAAAAAGAACAAGTCAGAATCAAGCAAAAAAAAAAAAAGTAGCCAGAACTATGCGTGACCTGATTCTCACCTCTCGGGGGTGAGATACGTAGGTTGTCCTGCTTCGTTCTCTGTCCAACCAAATAAATAATTTAGAATTGCCCAGTTAAAGAAACTGGGGCATGAGTTAATCCTCATTGTTTGAGTCGATTCCAAAAGTTGTAAGTCCTATCCCACTTCAAGTGTCGTTTGAGCCTCATGTCATCCTTTCTTTCTAACCCTATCCAAAAGCCAAGGTACAACCAAAGAAAGACTTTTGGATCAATCTTTGAGAATGGCATGCAAGGGATATGATGACGCATTTTGGGAACTACTTGTCTTTCTCAGCATAAGGAAATAAGAGAGAAATAAAAATGAGAGAGTCTTATTGGTGAAAACCTTCACGGGCACCATAAGGCGATGGTAAGTTGAGAGAGATAAAAATGAGAGAGTCTTATCGGTGAAAACCCTCACGGGCACTGTAAGACGACTGCGAGTTGAGAAAATGAAAATAAGAGTCTCATAGGTGAAAAAAACTCTCACAGATACCATAAGACAATGGTGAACTGAGAAAAAAAGAATGAGAAAGGCTTGTTGGTAAAAACCCTTCAAGGTGTCAATTGACCTAAAGAAACAACTCGGTTTTATGGCCATTAACTCAACAACAATTGGTAGAAAGTTTGGATGGAAAGATCAAGTAGCTTAATCCAAAATGCATGGCATAATCATTAGAGTTGACTGTTATTTCTAGATAAAATTTTCATTTCTTTATTTCAAATGGGGACATTCATTATTATTTCTTTCTTCTTTTATTTTTATTTTGTTTTCTTGAGTCAGTTGTCCAAATAAAAGTCATCGTCATTTTTCTCTTGTCTTTTAGTCAAGTCCATATCAAAACAAGTGAGAAAAGATTTCAAAACTGGCTACCAGCTTCTTCAATTGCGCAAAGCAAGACAAAAGGCCAACACTTGAAAGAGACATGATTGTGAGCCAAAATAAGACATGCAGAAATTTTTGTCAACTGACAAGTCTGGCAACTCATGGAAATACCAAGGTTCAAAGGGTTTATCTGAGAAGTACGGTAAAGCAGAGATATTGTGTTTGTTTCAGAGTCACTCTTAATAATCTGAGTTTGGGTCAATGATGCAGTAAGTCAGTGACATATGCTAATGGTCGGAAGCAAGGTTAAATATGACGAGGGAAAGAGCAATTGCCGCAAAAGCTAAAGCTTGGTAATGTTGTTGCACAAGTTTGGTAATCAAAACCATGGTAAAACTCATAATTCAAGATCTCTAGGAGACACACTTCCTTGTCATGGAGATGCATTTCCTAGGAAAATTCAAGTGACATTTGTAGAGAGACGCACTTCCATATTTGGGAACTTCCTTTTTTGGGTAATTCAAGTAGCATTTGTAGAGAGACGCACTTCCATATTTGGGAAATTCAAGCAACATTTGTAAGGAAACGCACTTCCTTGTTTGGTACTTCAAGCGGTATTTGTAAGGAGACGTAATTCCTTATTTGGTAATTCAAGCGGTATTTGTAAGGAGACGTACTTCCTTATTTGGGAAATTCAAGCAGCATTTGTAGAGAGACGCACTTTCTTGTTTGGGCAATTCAAGCAACATTTGTAAGGAAACGCACTTCCTTGTTTGGTACTTCAAGCGGTATTTGTAAGGAGACGTAATTCCTTATTTGGTAATTCAAGCGGTATTTGTAAGGAGATGCACTTCCTTGTTTGGGCAATTCAAGCAACATTTGTAAGGAGACACACTTTCTTGTTTGGACAATTCAAGCAACATTTGTAACGAGATGCACTTCCTTGTTTGGGTAATTCAAGCAACATTGCTAAGGAGACACATTTCCTTGTTTTGGTAATTTAAGCGGCATTGGTAAGGAGATGCACTTCCTTGTTTTGGTAATTCAAGAGGCATTGGTAAGGAGACCCACTTTCCTTTTTGGGTATTTCTAGCAACATTTGTAAGGAGACGTATTTCTTTGCTTAGGTAATTCAAGCAACATTTGTAAGGAGACGCACTTCCTTGTTTGGGTAATTCAACCGGCATTTGTAAGGAGATGCATTTCTTTGTTTTGGTAATTCAACCAACATCTGTAAGGAGACACACTTCCTTGTTTGGGTAATTCAAGCAACATCTGTAAGGAGACATACTTCCTTGTTTGGGTAATTCAAGCGGCATTTGTAAGGAGACGCACTTCCTTGTTTGGTAACTCAAGAAACATTGAAGCCCGCCCGAAGCACAAGGAGAATAAATGGAAAGTCAAGCAACAAGGTGAAACAATTGAAAATCAAGCAACAAGTTGAAGAAATTGCAAGTCAGGAACCCGCCTGAAAAACAGGCTGATGAAACTCAAGTCAAGAGTCCAAAAGAAGCTGCATAGATAGGATTTTGTAATTTAATTTATGTTCTAACTTGTAATTTTTATTTTTGATGTAATGACAGATCCGCAGACCGAAACCTCGGCACGGCCTCACTCGACTCTCCAACTCGGTATAGTCCCTCTTCTTCCAACCCTTTGAGATACCTGTGATGTGATTCCCTCATAACTTCAGTGGGTGGGATGTCCTAAATCAAGACTTGGTCTCCCTCCTTCCTTCTGTTTCATTCTTTTTGAATAATGGTCGGAACAAAATTTTGTCTCGTTGTCTACTTCTTTGTCTGAAAACACTTCGGGTTTACATTCAAAGGGGGCATAATGTAGACACCTAATTTTGTCCCTCCCCGATATCATTTTTACTTATTTTTACCTTATCCTACCGTGTACCTTAAATCATATAATTATACCCCACAAAAGGACAAAAAATAACAAAATTATAACAACCTACCCAATCAAGAATAGCCATTTTCACATTATTCTAACCAACTTACACCTCACCTACCCTACCTCTACCCCACCTACCCACCTCACTACCCCACCCTCACCTCACTGGAATGGAATTCCATTTACAATATACTCCTTCACTGAAATCACACATCGGGGGGACCTCACTAGACACTCACCTCTCTTAACGATTTTCCATTGATAAAATTCATAGACAAGACACCACTCACACCTCACAATACACGATTGGGGAACCTCACCATATATACACAGAGTTTATCTTCCATTAACGGACACCATCCCACTCACGAAACACGATTTGGGAACCTCACCATATATACACAGAGTTCATATTCCATTAACGGACACCATCCCACTCACGAAATCTACCATACGCACCTCACTGATATTTAGGAAAACTGAGATAGAAGAGAGAGTGGAAGAGAGAAATTGAGAGAATCAGGGAGAGAGGGAACCAAGAGAGAAAATGGGTAGGAGTTGAGGGAGAAAGGTCAATTCTGTATTCGGTTTACTGTTCCGGCGACGGTTTCGCCGGAAATGCATCGAAACATCACCAAATCTGATTGAAATTACCAGAAAAAGGGCTACAGGCTGACGTCTGAACTTCGAATCCATTAATACCCCAAGATCGGCATCAAATCAGTCTGTTAATCAGCCTTTTCTGACAAATATGGACGGAAAGAACGTTTTCTCAGTTTTCGCAGGGACTATCTCGGGTTATTCGGTCTTCTTTTCGGGTTTGGATCGAGTTGGAGTTGGTTCGAATTGAGGTTCCGAATCAAAGTTCTTAGGCGCGAATTGTGTCCTTTCATTGAAGTATTATTGAATTTTGAAATCTTCGAATTGAGGTCCAATCCTATCCCTTCTTTTATTTCATTATTTATTATATTCGGATGCATCGAATGGCGCGTTATTTGTTGCTTGATTTGTATTGGTATTGAATAATTGCTTGTTTTGAATCGTGGTTGGTTCCCTTGAGTATGGATCATATCGTGAATTGATGTCTCGTTTGAGAATTAAAATTGGTTGTTTTGGGGGCGAAAATTGAAAATCAATAAGAGTGAATATTGTAGTATTTTGATTCATTGTTTATTTGAACGTTGATAGCATCATGTTTAGGCCGAAACTAGTAGGAAAATTCTAGGCTTTGGGGTAGGCAACTCGTAGGATTTTAATCATCAAACGTTCAAATATTTATGTTTGAGTGATTTTCTTCATTTTTATCATTTTTTTTATAAAATGTATTCATTTAGTCGGGGAATGCCCTGAGGCTCATTGTATTTATTCACCGGGGAATGCCCCGACGTATCATGTTGGCGGCAGATGATCGTGATGAAGGCCCGAGGCGTCGGGTAGAGCGTAGTTAGGATTAGCCTAGAATAGAGTAGGTTTATATTTCCGTATTTTTTTATTTTATTTCGGGATTGTATAGTTGGACTGAACACTAAATTTTGGATTTTTTTGTTTTGCTTGATTAATTGTTTTGCATGCTTTGTGTGGTTTATACATTCGTAGTGTTTAAATTAGACGGTATGCTCCACCAAGAGACAGTGGTCGAACCACGGGATCGAGGGGTGCCTAAAACCTTCCCCTCGGTCAACAGAATTCCTTAACTGGAATCTCTGTTCGCAAACCAGTTTTAAAGAATCAAATCGTTTTGAAAAGGATTTTCTAAAGGTGACTTGGCACACCCGATTATGCCAAGTGGCGACTCTGAGTTTTGATTGTTAAAAGTCCTTTTTGGAACAAATCTTCATCTTTGTCACTTTAATAATAAAAACCCTTTCGAAACTTAAAATGAATCTTTTTGGTTTAAAAAAGGGGTGTGAGTGTTAGGTGTTAGGAGAGTATGGGTGTGGTAGGGGTCTTAGGTTTGTGAGTGTTTGTTTACTACCAGAAGAGTATCCATTTTCTTATTTCTTAGTTCGTATTGCTTGTACTTATTTTATATTTCTTTGATATTTATTGTATTACTTTTATCTCTTATTTCTGTTATGTTATACATCCTGTTTCAAGTTGCATTTATGACCTTGGTATAATATTCTCTCTCTTGAGTCGGGGTTCTATCGAAAACAACCTCTCTACTTCTTCGGAGGTAGCGGTATGGACTGCTGACATTTTACCCTCTCCAGACCTCACTTTGTGGGAATATACTGGGTTTGTTGTTGGTCACTTGAGAAGTGAATTAGTGACTTGAAAATGTTTAAGTGTAGGTACTTGAAATGTAAACTTTTGTTTTGAATTTAGTAAAGTACATGGTCACTTGTGAAGTGAATTAGTTACTTGAAATGCTTAAGTGTAGGTACTTGAAATGTGAACTTTTATTTTGAATTTAGTAAAGTACATGATCACTTTGAGAAGTGAATTAGCAACTTGAAAATGTTTAGGTATAGGTACTTGAAATGTGATCTTCGAATTTAGTTTAGTTTGGTAACTTGTGAAGTGAATTATCTACTTGAAGTGAAAATAGGAAAAGCGACCACATGTGGTTGATTTTTGTGGTTGCTTTTCTTGTTTTTTCTAGTAGTGGTAGTTACTTGAAAATATGGTTAAGTATAGTGACTTGAAACGTGTACTAGTGACTTGAAAATTGTTAAAGTGTAGTTACTTGAAATGTGAATTAGTTACTTGAAAGTGGTTAAGTATAGTTACTTGAAAATGGTTAAGTATAATTACTTGAAATGTGAATTAATTATTTGAAAATGGTTAAGTGTAGTGATTTGAAATATGTACTAGTGAATTGAAAATGGTTAAGTGTAGCGACTTGAAATGTGAATTAGTTACTTGAAAATGGTCAAGTGTAGTGACTTGAAATATGTACTAGTGACTTGAAAATGGTTAAGTATAGTTACTTGAAAATGCTAATATATACATATTTATATTTGTTGATTGTTATGATTTTATTTGATACTATAATATCATATTCTTTACGCTAATAATGTATTTTTAGCACTTTTTATGACCTGAATTACCATATTCTTATGCAAAATGAGTTTGAAAGAAAGAAATAAGAAATATTAGTTGCGCATCAATTGTGGAAGGAGGATGAGAAAGGAATTAGACTTGTTGATGAAGCATGTATACAAGAAATCATCTGCAAATGATGAACGCCAATCTCAAGAAGACAACCAAGCTTATGAGGTTGAAAGTGATGGTGACTCTGAGGATTCAAGTTTAAAATATTTTGTTTTGGACCATTTAAGAATCATACATTGTTGATGTGGATGTTTTGAATTATGTTTTTTTTATTAGCTGTAAGGGTTTACATTAGATTTGTATTGAATGATGTTTTTGAGAATTATTGAAGGTTTTGAATAGATTTTTAATTAATTGTGAAATATTTTTAGTAATTTACGTGTGAATTATTATTTGATAATTTTTATGGGGATGTACATGCTAAATATTCATGAAAATTTTCTTGAAAAAAATTTTCTTGCGGATTTACTTGGGACATTTCATACGAATTTTCTTGCGGAATAGTTTCATAAATATCTGCAAGAAAGTTTACCAAATAATTCATGCAAATTTTTTATGGTTAATTGAAAATAAATTTGCAAATAACGTACCTGCGAATTTATTTTCGCAGCTAAATTACCTAGGGATTTACTTGGAAACTTTCGTGGGGAATAATTTGGAATTTTTTTCCTAAAAATTCACAGGTAAAATCCTTTTTATGAAATTTTACCAAATAATTCATGCAAAATTTTGATGTTTAATCGCAAATAACGTACCTACAGATTTATTTTCGCAGCTAAATTACCTAGGAATTTACTTGAAAATATTCGTGGAGAATAATTTATGATTTTTTTCGTGAAAATTCGCAGGTAAATCCACAAATAACATACCTGTGAATTTATTTCCGCAACTAAATTACCTAGGGATTTTATAAATCCGTAGGTAATAATTACCTACGAAGGTATTTCCTTTGGATTCTAATTGGTAAGAAAATCCGCAGGTAATCAAATTACCTGGGAATTTTATCACATTATCCCTATGAAAATCCCCAGGTAATAAGCAGTTTTCTAGTAGTGTATGTTCTTCCTTCAAGCTGTTTAGCAGCATGAGCTCAACACCTTGAACATCTTATCACCCTCATTCAATAACTTTTCACGGTATCAGAGCCTAGATCTCTGTGTTAGATATCTTCCGCGTAGCTATTAGAGATTTCATCAATGGCAGAATTGACAGTTACCACTCTGGAGCACTATCATCCATTGTACTTGCAACAAATTGAAATGACTAGAAAGTAGAATTTAAATTCCATGACCATTTTCGTGGAAATACTTTAATTTGAAGTGTTGTTTCTGTCCTTTCTCTAAATAAAAAACCATATGTATGTTACACATTAATACAAATAAATGTATTTCTATTTATTTATTACACTGTATATCCAAAAGAAACTTTTAACAAGTTAGACATTGCTCCTATCTACTAAGTAAACAAAATGACTTTTATCATTAATGTATAGAACTTGTACGTGAAAAATATGTATTAATAATTTAATTAGACACTTAGACTTGGTAGGCTAAGGCTAAGCACTTCTATTCTCCAGTTGAAAAAAAAAGAAGGTGTTGCTGATAATTCAAATGGCTACAAAGAGCATTGGGAAAAGCTAAGTTTTCTAATTAGCATGCTTGATTGGGCTTTTTAGGAAGTTGAAAGGGTTTATTTAAAAAAAAAAAAAAAGGTTTTTGGTTAAATTTGTAGAGAAAATGAACAGTAGAATAAAGGCATTTTTAAAAGTTTTATCAAACACAAATTAATGTCAAAAAAGAAATCTAATTGATTAGTCAAAGATAAATTACTCAGCTCAAAGTCTAAAAGGCAAGTTTTTTTTTCAAAATTGTAAAGGGACATATGAAAATGAAAAAATTTCAAAACTGAGTATTTCCCTTGTCCCTTAGCTTACAAGTTTAATAAAGTGCAAGGTAAATCATGATTTTACCTTACAAGGTAATGGAGCCACTTACCTTATGCTTTGACTGAAAAAGTTGATGGGGTTGGGAATTTAATGATACCGATGTACTTCCTCCATCCATCTTTATTTGTCCACTTTTCTATTTTGGGATGTCAAACAATACTTGTCTGGTTTATAAATTAATGAACGATGCCCATTTTTACCTATTTTACTCTTGATATTAAATACGATACATCACTCACTGCATTTTTCAATGCAAAAAATTTATTATATTCAAAGGGTGATATAGTAAAATCACTCATCTATTTATTATTTCTTAAGGCATATGTCAAGTCAAAAGTGACCAAGAATTTATGAACGGAGGGAGTATATAGTGAAGAATTTTTTTTAACTGTAGTGCATGATATTGGAAGACTGTTTTACCTTACAAGGTAAAACGTGTCCCTTATCTTATTAATTTTTTTTTTATAAACCTACTCATTTCATTCATTTCTTGTTCACATTATTTGTTTGTTTACCCAAACTCACTATCTGTGGGTTCTTCACTAATAGGGGAATGTTCAAACAAATGCATGCATGTCAAGCGTCTGTAGATTAAGACGATTATAAAAAATTTCAATGGTACAAAAAAATAAAGACATCATTTCAAATAGGAGTTTCACCAAATATTAGTTGTCTGTTGGACGCAAAATAATTCGAATGTCGACCAAAAATAATCACTTCGTTTTTTGGATTAGTAATACTCATTTTACTCCGGAACAATTTTTTCAACGATCATATTTGAGAGATAAAGGAAACAATTGAACCACTATAGGATGCCGACTATATCGCATCGAATCCTCATCACGCAAAACTTCACCACCCAATGTAAATTTACTCTTACCTTAAAGTAAGAAATGAATAATGTTCTACAAATATTTTGAGTTATGTACTTTGACAAAAAAAAATTAATTGATGCAAATTAAAGAAACCTACACTCACACTCTTTATATAGCACCATGTGATAAATTTTAAAGCTGTTACAAGACAAATATGAAATACTACCTTACAAGGTGAGAGTTCATATTTGACTTTCTATCAGCCAACAAAAGGGAATTTATTCTCTCCTTTGTTAGTGATAAGTCCCATCTTGCAGACGCTCCTTCCCTAGGAAAATTTATTCCTTATTTTTCAGTCAAAAAATAAGTGACTCAACTTACCTTGTAAGGTAAAACCATAATTTTACCTTGCATTTTATCAAGTAACTAATTAAAGACGTTAACTTTTAATGGTGTTTACCTTGTTCATTTTGAAATTTATTCACTTTTATTGCCCCTTTAAAATTTTGAATGAAAAAACTGGCCCTTTAAACTCCGACCGAACTCACAAATTACTTATCTAAATACTTTATAAAATTTTTTTTTTTGATAAAGAACAGTTTTAAAATTAGTAGATTTTGCAAGTTTGCCAAACAGTTTCCAATTAATTAAGTAGGTAATATATCACTAGCAATTAATAGTGAATACCCAACCAATTCAAGGATTGTGTTGGATTGGTAATTATTCATTCATCCTTAATTAGAGATATCGGGTTCGACTCTCCATAGGTACAGAGCTCCAATAAAGATATCGAACACCATATGAGAAAAATATTTTGTACAGGGACCGTGCACAAAACTTAAATTCAAAAAAATAAGTGAATGTATACCCATATATATCTCTCCCCTCTCTCTTCTATTTGATTTATACGGGCCAAACTTACCCTAGCAAGTACAAAAAAAAAAATCTAAAAAAACTTCTACCAATATCGTGGAGGCCGTATATTAATGTTAATCAGCTAATAATATATATTTGACTGTCATTTTATTCTATTTGAATTTTGATCACTCGTTTGCTATAAATAGGTGGAGGAGGACAGACACTCCTTACCCAAAAACAAAAAAACAAAGTAACTAATCCATAATGGCAGTTCACAAACAAGTTAGTTTCTTTACTTACCTACTTGTTCTTGGTAAGATTTTCCTTTCACCTTTTTCTCTTTAATTATTACTACTATTTCTTTGTCGTTTATACGTATCATACACAAGTAGTGCTATGTCGTTTTTCCTTAATATCTATGACTTATATTTGTTGCAGGATTAATGTTTCTACTTGTAAGTGCGTCGACCAAGCATGATCATGATGATGATGATGATGATCACGATCACGATCACGATCATGATGATGATGATGATGATGATCACAATCCCAAGCCTCCCAAGCCTTGTACCAAAGAATGTGGTAATTTTGCCTACGGGATATGTCCACGTTCAGAAGGAAGTCCAAAAAATCCAATATGTACCACATGTTGTGCAGGCTACAAAGGTTGCTACTATTACGATGCTAACGGAAAACTCATTTGTGAAGGACAATCTGACCCAAGAAAGCCAAACAAACATTGTCCACGAAACTGTGATCCAAAAATCGCTTACTCAAAATGCCCCGGGCGTTCAGAAGGAAAGACTATAATCAAACCCACCGGGTGCACCACTTGCTGCACGGGCTACAAGGGGTGCTACTATTACGGTAAAGATGACAAGTTTGTGTGTGAAGGAGAAAGTATTGAACCCAGAGTTTGTACTCAAGAATGTGACCCTAGAGTTGCTTATATGACTTGTCCATCTACTGGATCAACCAAGCATACTCGAATTTGTGTCAATTGTTGTACTGCAAAACCGGGCTGCAAACTCTATGATCGTAATGGATATCTACTTTGTACTGGGGATCCTAAAAATCACTAATAATCCTCATAACTACGAGTTGCTGCAATCTAATAAATTTACAATATGTAGCAGTTAGTCTGATTTGTTTATGTATGAAATAAAAGCATGACAAATACATTGTCATGTTGATCTCTGTAATGTGGGCATTGGAGCTTTTTCCATAGCTCGTGCAATAAATTAATAAAGCACTAGCTAGTTTCTTTTACTTCTAAACTCTAGTATATATCAGTTAGCTAGTTTACTTCATTACTTGACTCTGAAAGTCAAAATCTTTTACTTGTAAAATTCAAACTAGAGCATTACTTCTGTCACTGATTTGATTATTTGTAAAGAAAAAAAGAAAGGACAAATGCTTCTAAGTTGGCTGATATTGGTTGATGAAGAAGAGCAGATTTTACATCCTCCCTTAAATAGCAAATTACTCCGTAAGTCCCAAAAGCTTTGCTCTAGTATTTGTGCCTTAAAGTGCAATTGTCATGAGAATTAGAGTCCCGAATAATCTTTATGTTATTGATTTGGACGAGGGCTTTTTTGAGGAGGACGGGGAAGATAATAAGTTAGATATGCGCGATGAAAAAGTGGCTAGGGATAGGGATCTATCACCAACGTAACAATGAAGTGGAAGCAAAAAAAAATACACGTGGAACGCAACATAATTGGAATGGTAGGGTGACTGCGGAATTTATTCCGGAGCATCTATCAATGCGACTCGATCACAAAAAGAAGAATCATATGACATTGTCAACAAGTTCCAGTAAATCCAAGAAGAAGCGGTGAACTATTGAACAGATTGGAAGAAGACAAGTGAAAAATACTTCAAGTTAAATTATACGGAGGTACAAGCTATCTTTTTTAGTTCATATATATACATGTAAAATAAAGTTTGAGGTTGATAAGTGATAGCTCAACCTTCTTCTTGACGTTTATATTTTTGCATTATGTAATCATCCTCATCTGTAATATCATCATAGAGTGTATTATAAACTCTTGTGATGATTGTAGAATACCTAATTTTTTCAAACTCTTTATTTTTCCATGCTTGTTAATTATTATAAGGGTTTTGTTACCTCATTAGGATTGGTAAAATAAAACTGAGCCCCCTTGCTTATACGTATTCACGTTGAAGATTTTATTTTATAATTAACAAAAGTTCCTTAGACACTCTGTCTAGTGGTATAAATTCAAAAAAGAAAAAGGTTATTTTACTTAATTAACTTTACTTTAAATGTTAAAATCTTTTAGTTCTAAACTCTATATTAGCTAGTTTACTTAATTACTTTACTTTACTTTACAACAACTATATATCCGTTGTAATTTCACAAGTGAGTTATAAATCGTAAGGATAGAGTACTACATGCAGATTATATCCCTACTTTATTTTAAAATTCAAAATCTTTTAACCGGTTTGGACAAATTTTTGGAGGGTCAAAATACCCCTCTGTCTCTCTTTTTTTATTCTGCAAAAGGTGCTTATTTTAGAAAAAAAAATAGGTGTTTGACCAGTTTTATAGAGAAAATAAGTATGTTTGGGATCTTGTAAAAATAATTATTCAAGAAGCTAAAAGATTTAGAAACACTTTAAAAAAATTAGACAAACACTAATTGCTGCTCAAAGTGGTTGTAAAAATTTACTAGTCAAACATAAATTGTTTCTCACAAAAGCATTTTTTTTTTAAAAAAAAGAAGTTAATTTTAGAAGTTTGGCTAATTAGACGGTCTAAAAAGTCAAAATCCTTTTACTTCTTAACTCTAGTATTAGCTAGTTTACTTAATTACCTAACTTTAAAAGTCAAAATCGAAACCTAACTTTGGAATTTTGCCAAACCATTGGAATTTTGTTTTACAACCCAATTGTCTGTACCATTCAACAAAATGTGGATGCAACTAATCCAAGGGCACAGCATTGTCACACCTCTTTTTTTTTTTTTTTTTACGTATTCCAAACGATTTATATAAAAGGGTTTTTATTATTGAAGTGACAAGGATGAAAATTTGTTTCGAAAAAGAACTATTTATATTTTTTATTTCAGAGTCGCCACTTGGCATAATTCGGTGTGCCAAGTCACCTTTGAAAAATCTTTTTCGGAATCATTTGACTCTTAAACTGGTTTGCGAACAGAGATTCCGGCTAAGGAATTCTGTTGACCGAGGGGAAGGTGTTAGGCACCCCTCGATCCCGTGGTTCGACCACGGTCGCCTGGTGGATCGTATCGGCTAATTTGGCATTACGAATGTACAAACCTCATAAAACACACAAAACAAGCAAACAAACAAATCACACAAAATTCAAAACAAGCCGAAATAATGTTCAGTCCAAATTATACAATCCAAAATAAAAGAGGTACTGAAATATAAAACCTATTCTATTCTAAACTGATCCTAAACTAAACTCCACCCGACGTTCTGGGCCTTGATCACGAGCCTCCTTTGCATACATGTTACTTCGGGGCATTCCCCGGATAAATCAATACAAATTCTTCGAGGCATTCCCCGGATAAATTATACAATTGATTCAAAAAGTGATAAAATCAAATCATTCAATCAAATTTCAACCATTCAATCAAATTTCAACCATTCAATCAACCCACAATCTCTAGATTTGCCTACCCGCCCTACGTTTTGCCTATTCCGATCGATGTATCATGTTACTACCAAAATCAAATTAACGTTCCTTTCAAGTTATACGAACAATGAAATCAAACTAACCAAAATCGTCAATTATGTCAAGTTTTCAATTCTCACCCACAAACCCATTTTTAACCACAATAATTACAACATGCTTCGATTATTAAATCACGTCTCAAAATCCGCAACCAACATCAAACACAACACAAATAACGAAGATTCAAACCAAACACACAACAAATAAATCATCCATACCAACAACATCAATAAAAGTCAAAATAAATTAAAGATTCGGTTAGAAGAAATGGACCTTGATGAAACTAATCCTTGTCGATAAAAAAGAAATCCGAAGACCAAAATACTCGATCGGAGAACCTCACAACGAACAACTCCAAACTCGATATTGAATTCAACCGGACAGATCGGAAAACCACGACAAAAACCTCACGATGAATAACCCACAAATCCGAATGAACTTTCAAGAAAAAACCTAAGATTCCGAATTCGAAACCCCCAAACCAACGATTTCCAACTAACCTTGCACGAACCAAACCAACTCGGATGGATTTAAAACCTTAAGAAATAAGAAATATCCAACGAACCGAGACTGAAATTATGAAAACTCGAGAAGACCCATACGCGAAATTTTGTCGGAATCAGTGGAAAACGGACGGAGTGTCGTTGGTCGAAGTTGGTGTTTGTCGCTGCTGGTTGCCGGCGTCGCTGTTTCTGTGCCTAACACCGGAGAGTGGTCAGAGAGAAAGAGAGAGAGAGAGAGAGAGGGAGATCGGGGAGAGAGTAAGAGAGAGAAGTCGGAGAGAGAAAAAAAAAAGGCTCAATAATTTTCTATCAGATTTTTTTTTGTGTCCCCCTTTTTTTGTGTATGTGGGTATGTATATATTGTGTTTTGAGGCCTTTCTTCTTGGACAAGAAAAAGAGAGGGGGGTGGGGTAACGTGGGATAGGGGGTAGTGGTGAGGTGTTATTTTTTATTGGGTAGATTGTTAGGATAAGATAGGGTTAGTTATTTTATTATTTGTTTATTATTTTTTATATTTTGCGGGGTATAATTACATGGGTGAGGGGGCACGGTAGGATAAAATAAGAGTGGGTAAAAAATGACATCGTGGAGGGTACACGATATGCTAAGGTAGAAAATGAATAAAATCGAACTTCTAAGGGGGGCAAAATTACGTGTCTACATCATGCCCCCTTTGAATGTAAACACGCAGTGTTTTTCAGACAAAGAAGTTGAAAACGAGACCGAATTTTGACCCAACCATTATTCAAAGAAAGAAACAGAAGGAAGAAGGACAATCGGGTCTTGACTTAAGACATCCTTCCTACCCGAATCATGAGAGAATCAAGTCACGGGTATTTCAGAGGATTGGAAGAGGAGTGGACTATACCGAGTTGGAGAGTCGAGTGAGGTTCCATCGAGGTTCCGGTCCGCGGCTCTGTTATTACATCAAAATGAAAATTACAAGTTAAAACATAAATGAAATTACAAAAATCTTATCTATACAGCTTCTGTTGATTTTTGACTCGACTTTTCATCACCCTATTCTTCAGGCGGGCTCCTGACTTGCAATTTCTTTCAACTTGTTGCTTGGCTTTCAATTGCTTCTCTTTGTTGCTTGACTTTTCGTTTTTTCACCCTATTCTCCAGGCGGGCTCCTGACTTGATATTTCATCACCCTGTTCTTCAGGCGGGCTCCTGAAACTCAAAATTAAAACTGGAATGAAAATTATCCCAAACAAGAATTATAAATAAGTAGTATTTCATTTTGAAAGTGTTGTCCCATTTTCCAGGAGGATCTTGAACATAAAGTAAAATCCCATTTTTCAGGAAGGTCCTGAACAGAAAGTAAAATCCCATTTTTTAGGAGGGTCCTGAACAGAAAGTAAAATCCCATTTTTTAGGAGAGTCCTAAACAGAAGGTAAAATCCTATTTTTCAGGAGGGTCCTGAACATAAAGTAAAATCCCATTCTTCAGGAGGGTCCTGGACTGAAAGTAAAATCCCATTTTTCAGGATGGTCCTGGACATAAAGTAAAATCCCATTTTTCAGGAGGGTCCTGAACAAAAGTAAAATCCCATTCTTCAGGAGGGTCCTGAACATAAGGTAAAATCCCATTTTTCAGGAGGGTCCTGAACATAAAGTAAAATCCCATTCTTCAGGAGGGTCCTGAACATAAAGTAAACTCCCATTGTTCAGGAGGGTCCTGAACATAAAGTAAAATCCCATTTTTCAGGAGGGTCCTGAACATAAAGTAAAATCCCATTTTTCAGGAGGGTCCTGAACATAAAGTAAAATCCCATTTTTCAGGAGGGTCCTGAACAGAAAGTAAAATCTCATTTTTTCAGGAGGGTCCTGAACATAAAGTAAAATCCCATTTTTCAGGAGGGTCCTGAACATAAAGTAAAATCCCATTTTTTTCAGGAGGGTCCTGAACATAAAGTAAAATCCCATTTTTCAGGAGGGTCCTGAACAGAAAGTAAAAGCCCATTTTTCAGGAGGGTCCTGAACAGAAAGTAAAATCCCATTTTTCAGGAGGGTCCTGAACAGAAAGTAAACTCCCATTTTTTCAGGAGGGTCCTGAACATAAAGTAAAATCCCATTCTTCAGGAGGGTCCTGGACTGAAAGTAAAATCCCATTTTTCAGGAGGGTCCTGAATTGAAAGTAAATCCCATTTTTCAGGAGGGTCCTGAACATAAAGTAAAGTCCCATTTTTCAGGAGGGTCCTGAACATAAAGTAAACTCCCATTTTTCAGGAGGGTCCTGAACATAAAGTAAAATCCCATTTTTTCAGGAGGGTCTTGAACATAAAGTAAAATCCCATTTTTCAGGAGGGTCCTGAACATAAAGTAAAATCCCATTCTTCAGGAGGGTCCTGGACTGAAAGTAAAATCTCATTTTTCAGGAGGGTCCTGAACTGAAAGTAAAATCCCATTTTTCAGGAGGGTCCTGAATTGAAAGTAAATTCCCATTTTTCAGGAGGGTCCTGAACATGAAGTAAAATCTCACGGATGCGCATTTCCAATGGTAGATGAATTAAGTGAAGCGAATTTGCCCCTATTTCAACAAAGACAATTTGTCAGTTAAAACTTAGTGGTGGTTTGCAGCTCTTGGCTTCTCAGGTATCTGCCCAGCACTCGTTTCTTTCATCTTCTTTCCAAATCGTTGACACTTGCCCTGTCTTGCCGCATCATTGACCCGGATCCAGATTGAGGGAGGTGAGTTCTGACTCGAACAATGGGCTTCCATTTTACCATGCCTCTGAGGTGCACCCTTTTTTCAAATCTGAATGCTTTCACGAATCCAACTGTCTGTCGGTTGATAGACTTCCTTTGCTTCATGTTGAATTACGATCATATTTCTTTCCTGTGCCGGTCCTTGGCTTTTCCTCATATAATTGGAAAGACTGGTAGTAAATTTTGAAATCTTTTCTCGCTTGTTTTGACACAGACTTGACTTAAAAATGTAAAGAAACGATGGTGACTTTTATTTTGATAAATGACATAAAAAGACAAAAAACTTGAATATGTAAATGAAAGAAAAGGGCAATGTCCCATATTCCAAAAGAAAACTTATCTGAATACGACAACCAACTCCAATAAGTATGACATGCATTTTGGATTGAGCTGCCTGATCTTCCTATCCAAACTCCCCATTTGTTGTTGAGTTCGTGGCTTTGCCGCCGAGCCACCTCTTCAAATCCATTGGACTCATTCATCACATTCGATTGTCGACATCTTAAATGACTTTTGGCAATAAATCTCTTTCTTTTCATTTTTCACTTTTCTCTTGAACTCTCCATCGCCTTACGGTGCCCATGAGGATTCTCACCAATAAGACTCTCTCATTTTTATTTCTCTCCACTCACCATCGCCTTATGGTGCCTGCAAGGGTTTTCACCAATAAGACTCTCTCATTTTTGTATTTCTCTCAACTCACCATCGTCTTATGGTGCCTGCAAAGGTTTTCACCAATAAGACTCTCTCATTTTCATTTTCTATCAACTCACCACTGCCTTATGATGCCCACGGGGGTCTTCACCAATAAGACTCTCTCATTTTTGTATTTCTTTCCTGATTTCTTATGCTGAGGGGGAGACCAGTGGCACTTCACAATGTATCATCATATCCATTGCATGCTTAGCCTTAACATTATCAAAAAAATTGATCTGAAGGACTTTCTTTGGTTGTAACTTGGCTTTTGGATAAGGTTAGAAAAGAATGGCAAGGGGTTCGAACGACATTTGAAGTGGGGGTGGGACTTACAACTTTTGGAATCGACTCAAACAACATGTTAACTCATGCCCCAGTTTTGTTGACTGGGTGAATCTTAAATCTTTATTTGGTTGGACCGAGCCCGAAATAGGGCAGCCTACGTATCTCACTCCCGAGAGAGGAGAATCAGGTCGGACATAGTTCCATCAGCTTGTTCTTTGTTTTGATTTGATTTTTTTTTCTCTTTTATTTTCGAACTCTTTCTTTTATTCTTATTTTCTTGACATTTATCTTTGACTCTATTTTGATTCCAAAAGAGGGAAATGAAAAAAAATTAAAACGAAGCTCAAACGGGTAAACGAAGGATGACACAATGTTTGGATAGAAGAATAAAATGCCTTCATCATATCAATCTTCAAAAATACAAGTACTAAACATGCAATAAAATCAAACAAAGGACCAAATATCATACATAGTATCTTTTGACCGCATCAGCATTGATAGCCATTTCTGCCATTTTGCCTTCAATATCTATCAAATATAAGGCTTCATTGGGTAACACTTTCTTCACAACGAAGGGACCTTGCCAGTTAGGGGAGAACTTTTCTTTCGCTTCAACCTGGTAAGGAAGGATACGTCCCAATACCAACTGACCAACTTCAAAATTCCTGGGATGGACCTTTTTGTTATACGCACGATCCATCCTCCTCTGATACAACTGGCCATGACACATGGACGTTAGCCTTTTTTCCTCGATCAAACTCAAATGTTCCAGTCGGGTTTTTACCCATTCGTCATCATCAATCTCTGTTTCTACGATGACTCGAAGAAAGGGAATTTCAACTTCTGCAGGGATGACTGCTTTTGTCCCATACACTAATAAATATGGATTTGCCCCTGTTGAAGTGCGAACAGTGGTGCGATAACCTAGCAATGCAAACGACAACTTTTCATGCCACTGTCTAGAACCTTGTACCATTTTTTGCAGTATCTTTTTTATATTTTTATTGGCGGCTTCTACAACACCATTGGCCTTTGGGCGATATGGAGTAGAATTTCGATGTGCGATCTTAAACTGTTGACACACTTCTTGCATCAAATAACTATTGAGATTGGCAGCATTGTCTGTAATGATCATCTTAGGAATTCCAAATCTACAAATGATATTGGCATGAACAAAATCTACCACAGCCTTCTTTGTCACTAACTTAAAAGTTACTGCTTCCACCCACTTTGTGAAGTAGTCAATGGCTACCAAAATGAATCTATGTCCATTTGGTGCCTTCGGCTCAATCGGTCCAATCACATCCATTCCCCAAGCCACGAACGGCCATGGAGCGGCCATTGCATGCAACTCAACAGGAGGAGAACGTATCAGATCGTCGTGCACCTGACATTGATGACACTTTCGAACAAATTGAATAGAATCCCTCTCCATAGTAAGCCAGTAATAACCTCCTCGAACAATCTTCTTTGACAAGACATGACCATTCATATGCGACCCTCATACTCCAGAGTATATTTCAACCATGATTGTCGAGGCTTCTTTTGCATCTACACACCTTAAAAGTCCCAGATCTAGGATCCTCTTATACAAGATTCCCCTACTTAAGAAAAATCCACTATTCAAACGCCTAATAGTCCTCTTTTGATCATTGGTGGCATATGCTGGGTATTCTCCTGACTGAATGTACCGCTTGATATCCAAAAACCAAGGTTCTCCGTCGAGCTCTTCTTCAACCGCATTACAGTAAGCATGCTGATCACGAATCTGTATATGCACTGGATCGATATAGGCTTTGTCAGGATGTTGGAGCATTGAAGACAAAGTGGCTAAAGCATCAGCAATTTCATTATGAATCCTTGGAATATGCCTAAATTTTACTAACACAAATCATCGACATAGCTCCTGCAAGCATTGTCGATACGGGATGAGTTTCAAATCTCGCGTCTCCCAATCGCCTTGAATTTGATGGACGAGAAAATACGAATCTCCCAACACCAATAATTCTTGGACTCCCATATCAACAGCTAACCTCAAACCAAGGATGCAGGCTTCATACTCTGCCATATTATTAGAACAGTAGAATCGAAGTTGTGATGTTACCGAGAAATGTTGTCCCAATTCAGAGATAAGAACCGCACCTATTTTGACTCCTTTCATATTGACAACTCCATCGAAGAATAACCTCCAACCTGGATCAACATCTATAACGACTTCATCGACACACGACACTTCTTCGTCAGGAAAATATGTCTTTAATGGCTCGTACTCTTCATCGATGGGATTCTCAGCAAGATGATCAATCAAGGCTTGGGCTTTCATGGCGGTTCGAGTCACATATACGATGTCGAACTCGGTAAGAAATATTTGCCACTTTGCCAATCGACCTGTCGGCATAGGATTCTGAAAGATATACTTCAAAGGATCCATGCGGGAGATGAGATAAGTAGTATAGGGTGAGAGATAGTGCTTCAAATTCTGTGCTATCCAAGTTAGGGCACAACACGTCCTTTCAAGAAGAGTATATCTGGCCTCATATGCGGTGAACTTCTTGCTAAGATAATAAATAGCCTGCTCCTTTTTGCCTGTGACATCATGTTGACCCAGTACACAACCGAAAGAATTGTCCATGACTGATAAATATAAGATCGAAAGCCTACCAGGCTCCGGGGGTACTAGCACTGGCGGATTTGATAAATATCTTTTGATTCGATCAGACGCTTCCTGATATTCTTCAGTCCATTTTACCGCAGCACTCTTTTTCAACAACTTGAATATGGGCTCACAAGTGGTTGTGAGTTGAGAAATAAACCTGCTAATGTAGTTCAGTCTACCAAGCAAACTCATCACCTCCATTCTATTCTTGGGCGAGGGCAAATCCTGAATGGCTTTGATTTTTGAAGGATCCAATTCAATTCCCCGACGACTGACTACAAACCCCAACAACTTTCCAGATGGAACTCCAAATACACATTTGGCCGGGTTGAGTTTGAGATTATACCTGCGAAGCCTCTCAAAGAACTTTCTTAAATCTTTAACATGGTCGGCCTGACTTTTTGACTTAATAATCACATCATCCACGTAGACCTCAATCTCCTTATGCATCATGTCATGAAACATAGTGGTCATGGCTCTCATGTATGTTGATCCAGCATTCTTCTAACCGAACGGCATCACTCGATAACAATAAGTTCCCCATGGTGTGATAAAAGACATCTTCTCCGCGTCTTTATCATCCATAATGATCTGGTGATATCCGGCATAACAATCCACAAAAGAGGCAACCTCGTGTTTAGCACAGTTGTCTAACAAAATATGGATGTTGGGCAGTGGAAAATCATCTTTCGGACTTTCTCTATTCAAATTGCGGTAATCAACACACACTCGAATTTTGCCATCTTTCTTTGGTACGGGAACAACATTGGATAACCACATGGGATAACGAGACACTCAAATTACTTTGGCTTCAAGTTGTTTCATGATTTCCTCTTTAATTTTAATACTTACATCGGTTTTAAACTTCCTCAACTTCTGTTTGACAGGGGGGAACACGGGATCAGTTGGCAACTTGTGAGCCACTAATTTTGTGGTTAAACCGGGCATATCATCATAAGACCATGCAAAAACATCCTTATAATCAATTAATGCCTGAATCATTCCCTCTTTTAGCTATGGCAAAACATGTACACTGATTTTAGTTTCCCTAACATCTTCTTGATCCCCTAGATTTATTGGCTCAGTCTCATTCAAATTAGGATTCGGTTTGTCTTCAAACTGTTCCAACTCTTTGCTTATTTCTTCTAGTGGTCCTTCTTCATTATATTCCCCATCCCGCTTCATTACATCTTGATTAGTTTGGATTTTAAGATCAGGCTGAAAATTCTGCATGCATGTCATGTCATTAGAATCAGCATAAAAAGAACTGTGTAAGAAAAAAAACAAAATATATTAGACACAAAACAAAAGGGACATTACATTTCATTAAATAAAAAGATAGAAGGGTTTAAACACAAATGCCAACATAACATAAACAAACTAAAATCTGAATTACAACCCTGAAATAACTCGGATAAACAAAAAGAAAAACAAAATAAACTACCAAAACTCCCTCCTGATGGGGAGAAGAGTGACTTCCCAATTATTGAGCCGGACAGCTGGACCTATGAATTGCACGTCTGCCATACTGGTACCTTCTCCTGCTTCGAGCATATCAACTTCCATACAAAGGTTCTGGAAGTCATCAACCAATTCAACCTCAAATTCCACATGCTTCGTGACACCGCTCTTAACAAATGATTCACTGAGTAGTTGCATTGGGCGAGGGAGTGACCATATTTCATTTTTCCTTCCCTTGGATTTCTTCAGATCTTCAGCTGTAGGCTCAAATCCCAGACCAAACGTGCCCACGTTCTCACTCGTACATATGGGATGAACTAAACCGTGCAGAGACGCTCCCAAACCCTTTCCTGGCTTAAATCTGTATTTCCAAAGTTCACTCACCATTATGATAGAAGCAGAAGACAATTGCGGTCCCGGTATAGCCTACCATTCAAGGATACGATTCACTGGCACTGTATCAAAAATTTGATAGACGAATGTCTCCTCTACGTTATTTGCTTCAATAAGAGAAAAAGGAGAATCTTTGTAGGCTGAAAAATCTCCTTCACCATGAATAACTACTTCTTTCCTGTCATGCTCAAACTTAATCATTTGGTGCAGTGTAGATGCAATCGCCTTGGCCTTGTGGATCCACGGCCTTCCCAACAACAGATTGTAAGAGGAGTCTATATTCAATACTTGAAACTCTATGGCGAACTCAACAGGCCCTATGGTCAACACTAGTTCTATTTCGCCAATGGAATTTGATTTTGCACTATCGAAAGCCATGACACATACATTGTTGGGCCTGATCCTCTCAGCACCAATATTCAGCTTTTGCAAAGTAGAAATAGGGCAAATATTTACACCTGAACCTCCATCAATCATAACATGAGTGACATAGAAATCTTCATACTTCACTGTAATGTAAAGGCCTCGGTTATGCCCTGTACCTTCAATAGGCAATTCATCGTCAGAAAAACTGATCCGATTGACCTCAAAGATTTTTCCAACCATTTTCTCAAGCTGGTTGATTGTAATCTCCCTTGGAACATATGCTTCATTTAATACCTTCAGTAAAACATCACGATGCTCCTTGGAGTGCAACAACAAAGATTAAAGGGAAATTTGAGCAGGGGTTTTCTTCAACTGGTCTAATATTGGACTTGGACTTGGACTTGGACTCACCGTTGTCTTGGACTTTCTTAAGCTTTCAGGCACGAAACATCTTCCTGACCTAGTCAAACCCCCTACCTCATCTACATCTTCTACTACTTCTTTGCCATGATAGTTCATCACGGTCCACCCATAATTCTAGGGAATCTTTTTTGTATCAACTATCGGAGGTTGGGTCACCGGTTTGAGGACAATAGGCGCTGCCAGTGCTCATTTCACCGTCAAGATAAGCTGACTCAGAGCTCCCACCACCGTCAACTTAGGTTTATCCTGACTTGAATCAATATTCCTTCTGACGCTCTGTACTGTGATTAGAGGTTTCTTTGTGCTTTCTTGGGCTTTATCTTCTCTCATTCCTTCCTGGCTCAATGACATTGCTTTCAAAGACTCCGCTACATTCACCGATTTCTCCTCAGTGGTCTGTATCTTGACAATAGGCTTATAACCCGTCGAAGACTCCTTCCCGTCATATATCAATTCTAACATATTGGCTTCAGCATGGGGTTGGCAATGGATTTTGGTTAATGTTTGGGCCTTCCGGGGCCTGGACCAGCATCTGATTTGTGTCAATTAAATCTTGGACAGCTCTCTTTAAATGCCAGCATTTCTCGATATCATGTTCGGGCATATCAGAACAGTACGCACACCTAAAAGAATAATCGAGATTCCTCGGCGGTGGATTTGAAAGCCTTCCTTGAATTAGGCTTAAAACCTTTAACTTTTTCAACCTATCAAACAAACTAGCATATGACTTCCCAAGAGGTGTGAGTTGATTTTTGACCGCCTTCTCTTTCCTATACTCGGGCCTAGGTTGAAAACTAGGTCTGGAGGGGTTTTGGTAATTCGGTGGAGCGAATGGGCGATTTTGTGGAGCTTGCGTGCGCCACTGCGGGTAAAAAGGGGTTTGGGCATATGGCTGCGCTCTATATACTGGGTACGAGGGTGGTGGAATGGAATATAAAGGGTTTTGTGGAGGGTAGTAATGGTGGGGAGGAATATATGGAGCTTGGGCGTAGACTTGGGCTTGGGATTGGGGATAGGGGCGAGGTGGTCTTTTGGGATAGGAATGGGTTCCAGCTACAACAGTCGCCACGTCCTCTTTCTTTTTTTTACCTCCAAATGCACCAGATCCACCTTGAATCGCTTGTGTGGTGGCTTTCAATGCGGCAAAACTCACTATTCGTCCGGTCTTGATTCCGTCCTCTATTATCTCCCCCATTTTGAGGACTTCAATAAATGACTTTCCCATTGCCGAGAGTAAAATTTGAAAATAAGTCTCATCTTGTGCCTGAATGAAAACCTCTACCAACTTACTTTCTTTCATTGGAGGCTTTACCCTGGCGGCCTGTTCACGCCACCTTATCACGTATTCCCTAAAACCTCCAGTGCTTTTCTTCTTCATGTTGACCAAAGATTTTTCATCCGGAATCAGGTCAATGTTATACTGAAAATGTTGCACAAACTCAGAAGCCAAGTCGTCCCAGCTTTTCCACTTGTCGATATCTTGATCGATAAACCATTCTGAAGCCAGATCAGAAAGACTCTCGCCAAAGAAAGCCATGAGCAGCTTTTCCCTTTCTCCTGCAGCCCTCAACTGGTTGCAATAGCGTCTCAAGTGGGCCACGGGATCACCGTGTCCTGCATACTTCTCGAACTTAGGCATTTTAAAACTGAGGGGAAGGTTGATGTCTGGGAACATGCACAGATCTTTATAAGAAACACTCTTATAACCTCCGATTCCCTGAAAATTTCTCATGGCCTGTTCTAAGCTTTTCAACTTCTGCGCTATGACTTCCTGTTCCTCTGTTGCGACAGGTTTCTCTGAATCAAATGGAAATGCAGGTGGCTGAGTGTACCCATACGGTTCATTCATTCTCAAAGTCGGCTCCGGGGCATAATACTGACTATCTGGAACCTTCAATACTGGCTCACTGGCAGACCGAGAAAGCCTCATTATGGGATGCACAGCATATATGGGAGTTTCATGTGGTGGCGGGGCCACGAATACCGGTGTGATCGGTGGCGCTGGCTGAGCAGCTAGTCTTGATTGGGGAGCTGCCAAGGGCACACCAGAATTGCCAGGATAATAATGTCGCGGAGTGAATCCTGGCGCGTGCTCAGGTGACTCAGTAGGAGCAGAGAATTGTGCCTGAGAGAGAGGTGGGCAATTAGAGATATTCCCAAGACCTTCAGGGAGCGGAGGAGTAGGCATTCCGCTGGCTCATGCCCGGTGTAAATCTATCAATTGTTGCCTGAGCCTTACTACCTCATCATTGTGTTCTGAACTTTCTTCCCTGTGATCCTGATCCGGGTCAATGAGCAAATTTTCAATCTCCCTGCTAGCCATGACAAGCTTTGCTTTGGATCTAGTGAAGTATGGGTGACTAGCCAGAGTGTTGCAAACCTACCACTGTTAACCGAAAGAACATGCTCATCAAAGACGACATCCGTTAGGATTAGGGCACACAACAAGCATGAGAGTCACATTGGTAAAATTGTCCTAAATTCATGTTCATTTCTACCAGCTTTTGAGGGTAGCGAGGTCATTTCAACATCATCCCGATTTTTATCTACACTTTTTTTTTTCGTATCCACCTCTGTTCTTTCCACTTCTCTCGTTATCTACCTTTATTTTATCATTCTTTATGGCTTTTATTATTCTTTAACAAATGAAACAAAATGATTAAATCGAACCCAAAAGTAGGTTGCCTACGTATCATGTTGTACATGAATCAGATCTTGCGTAGTTCGGGCCACTTATACATAAACATCACACAATTGAAGGTTTTTTTTTTCATGAGAAACGAAAATAAGTAAACAAAAGAAAGACGTAACATCCTAACATTTCGATGAAAGATAGCAAAACATACAACGAATCTGGGACCACTTTAAAACTAAACAACAAATACAAAACAACATTCTAAACCCCTAACGACATGTGTGCAATAAAGACCCGAATATCAAAACAACTTGACTCTGACTTAACACAGACACCAATCTACAACGACAGAAACATAAAAGACTCAAAACTACATAAATATAAGACATGCTCTTTCAAACTGGTGCCCTGCGTGACGTCCCCGGTTGAGATGAACCCATCTGTGAAGTCCCCACTTTTCCCCTCAGACTTTGCAACATATCCTGCAACGACGTTTTGATACCCAAGAACAAATTTCTCGCCTGTATCCCCGCCTCTTAGAGAGTACACCCGCAAAGGTTTCTCTGACACCCATCCACAGTTGTGATCAAACGTGACAACTGAACTCTCAAAAACTCCAACTTGGCCCCCGGATCTTCCTGCTCATCATCCTCTATCATGATTGCTTCCCGTATTCACCCTCTAAGTTGGGCTGGTAAGGGTCTACTAATGCCACGGGACAGATATTGTAGCCAGATTTCATAGTTTTGGGTGCATCCTGGATTTTCCTTGAGAGTATCGACACCTAGCTTTATCGCGTTATTCCAGAATTACTCATATTTGCTTTCCCCCACGGCTTGGTCTTCAAAGTACTCTACATCCTTTAGAAGGTCCATTATTGGGGGGACATCTTGCATCCTACCCAACTGACGCATCACCCTTCTTGGACTGTAAGGCCTAGTGCAGTTAAGTCATATCAAAACTAGAAAGAGTTGCATTTGAGATCCAATCAAGATTTTCTTACGACGAAACCACATATAGCACCAATGAATATTCTTCGGAGTTCTTGATTCGAGAAATTCGATCCAAGAATTGACTCCAATAGGAAAAGAAAATTTGTCAAAACGCATTCTTTCTTGCATGGCTTGCACTCGATCATTCAGACAACGGTCGATCACATCTGCTCTAATCAAAGAAGGCATATGCAAGTGCTCCATCATCCACAACTGCAATATCAGATTACTTCCCTCAAAAAATCGTACCCCTTCTTTTACTTCAGTTAAAGCCTTATATATTTCTGTTAAGATCATTGGTACAATGGTGACCTCATCTTTTTTCTTGAATAAAGCTATCGCCACTGATTGTAGACGAGTATTGATACACCTCTCATCTAACGGGAACACCAAGATACCCAACAAAGCCAGACAGAAAACCTCAAGACGACGTTGTTCCCAAATTTTTTTTTGGTAGTACAGAATTCATCCCAAAAGCAGTCGAAACCCTCTAAGGACCCAAATCTAGCAAACAAATAGTCCAAGGAAATCCAAGATTGTTTGAGACATCCCAGATGCTTGTTATCTTTTAATCCACAGCGTCGAAGGAATTTCTTACGAGTATGATTGCGGGCTAAAATCATCTGCTGACCCATGTAAGTCAACCGAAACAAACGAGATATTTCTGCCAGGGTAGGAGTCAATTCACAACTTCCGAACCTAAACACCAAATTATTTGGATCCCAGAAAGTCAACGCAGCTTCTATTAAATCCGGACGAGGCATGAGATCCATGAGTGTTACAAGATTGCCTAACACTTTCCTCACTTCGTGCTTTTTAGAGTAATTGAACGTGCCCCACCACTTGATCAACTTTTTGGGTACCTTGACAACCATAAGGACTCTAGACTTTGTGGACAGATCCATCCTGTAGTAGCAGATAAGAAATTATCTCAAAAATTTGATAAGAGCAAAAGGTTCACAACCAAAAGGAATTTGATGCGGACATACGTCGATGGGACAGACCGCTTCATGACTCTTAATCGCCGAACAGTAACGCTGAATAAAATCAGCCTACTTGGCTAACAACTTTAGGTTATGAGGTAAAAGACCTAGCCTAATACTAAGACAAAGGCCAAAATAAAGGTTATCGGACCCAACGAGGGTTGCCTCCATATCCCTCCCCGAGGGACGGGAATCAGGTATGCGTAGTTCGTCCAGATTGGACACTTAGCGATTAACTAATAAATTGACCCTAACTTAAGAGACAACCAAAAACAAACGAGTGAAAACTTTTTGGATTTTCAACTAGACATTTCAACTAAGACTGACACCACCAATTATATAAAAAAAATCTTTTTGGTATTTTGTTTTTGACAAATAAGTAGAAAAGGCAAACAAAACCCTTTTTTTTTTCATTTTTTTTTTGTTGAACTTACGGTACTTTGGGAAGATAAATGCAAAACGTAAAAAAAAAATCTTTTTGAGTTTTGGATCGTGAAGAACAAAAACCATAAAGAACTCTAAAATAAACTACGACACTCCTTTTTGATTCATTCTTTTCGACTCACTTTTTTTCTTCACTCTTTACTTCTAACACATGTTTTCCCCAAATCGGTCCGTCAAATGACCACGTTACTCTCAAAGATGCAACACTTAGCATGTAGGGATGCTTTAAAGGTGAGTCTCCTACAAAGGACCAAGTGGACCCCGCTAGGTCTCAATATGATGCACATAAGAATGACCTAAAGGCTGACCTACGTTGTGGTTTACTATCAAGGCCGTTCGGGGGAGCATATGGTCGATAGTGGCTGCTTTGCTTTCCACCTACTCCATACATCCAACGGCTCCCCCCCTAAAATAAAGGTGACTCAACTAGAGTTCGTGCGCACGACGTGCGCTCCGAGACTTGTTGCGGAAAGAATTGACTCGGGTTATGCAAATGATGTTAGATATAAAGCGATAACACATAGGATAAATACTGTAAACAAAGAGCACGAAAATGCACAAAAGTGAAAACACAAACAAAAATCACAAACAATGCTTATACACTCGTAATGCCAAACAAAGCCGATACGATTCCAAAAAGCTCGGATTCTAAAATAGTCCCCAGCAGAGTCGCCAGAGCTGTCACACCCCTTTTTTATTTTTACGTATTCCAAACGATTTATATAAAAGGGTTTTTATTATTAAAGTGACAAGGATGAAAATTTATTTCGAAAGAGGACTATTTATATTTTTTATTTCAGAGTCGCCACTTGGCATAATTCGGTGTGCCAAGTCACCTTTGAAAAATCCTTTTCGGAACCATTTGACTCTTCAACTGGTTTGCGAACAGAGATTCCGGCTAAGGAATTCTGTTGACCGAGGGGAAGGTGTTAGGCACCCCTCGATCCCGTGGTTCGACCACGGTCGCCTGGTGGATCGTATCGGCTAATTTGGCATTACGAATGTACAAACCGCATAAAACACACAAAACAAGCAAACAAACAAATCACACAAAATTCAAAACAAGCCGAAATAATGTTCAGTCCAAATTATACAATCCAAAATAAAAGAGGTACTGAAATATAAAACCTATTCTATTCTAAACTGATCCTAAACTAAACTCCACCCGACGTTCCGGGCCTTGATCACGAGCCTCCTTTGCGTACATGCTACTTCGGGGCATTCCCTGGATAAATCAATACAAATTCTTCGGGGCATTCCCCGGATAAATTATACAATTGATTCAAAAAGTGATAAAATCAAATCATTCAATCAAATTTCAACCATTCAATCAACCCACAATCTCTAGATTTGCCTACCCTCCCTACGTTTTGCCTATTCCGATCGATGTATCATGTTACTACCAAAATCAAATTAACGTTCCTTTCAAGTTATACGAACAATGAAATCAAACTAACCAAAATCGCCAATTATGTCAAGTTTTCAATTCTCACCCACAAACCCATTTTTAACCACAATAATTACAACATGCTTCGATTATTAAATCACGTCTCAAAATCCGCAACCAACATCAAACACAACATAAATAACGAAGATTCAAACCAAACACACAACAAATAAATCATCCACACCAACAACATCAATAAAAGTTAAAATAAATTAAAGATTCGGTTAGAAGAAATGGACCTTGAAGAAACTAATCCTTGTCGATAATAAAGAAATCCGAAGACCAAAATACTCGATCGGAGAACCTCACAACGAACAACTCCAAACTCGATATTGAATTCAACCGGACAGATCGGAAAACCACGACAAAAACCTCACGATGAATAACCCACAAATCCGAATGAACTTTAAAAAAAACAACCCAAGATCCCGAATTCGAAACCCCCAAACCAACGATTTCCAACTAACCTTGCACGAACCAAACCAACTCGGATGGATTTTAAACCTTAAGAAATAAGAAATATCCAAAGAACCGAGACTGAAATTATGAAAACTCGAGAATTTCCAATTTGTTGCTTGATCTGTGTTGGTATTGAATATTTACCATTTTTGAATCATGGTTGGTTCCCGTGAGTATGGATCATATCGTGAAATGATGTCTCGTTTGAGAATTAAAATTGGTTGTTTTGGGGGCGAAAATTGAAAATCAATAAGAGTGAATATTGTAGTATTTTGATTCATTGTTTATGTTGAACGTTGATAGTATCATGTTTAGGCCAAAACTAGTAGGCAAATTCTAGGCTTTGGGGGAGGCAACTCGTAGGATTTTAATTATCAATCGATCAAATATTTATGTTTTAGTGATTTTCTTCAATTTTATCGTTTTTTTTATTAAATGTATTCATTTAGTCGGGGAATGCCCCGAGGCTCATTGTATTTATTCACCGGGGAATGCCCCGACGTATCATGTTGGCGGCAGATGATCGTGATGAAGGCCCGAGGCGTCGGGTAGAGCGTAGTTAGGATTAACCTAGAATAGAGTAGGTTTATATTTCCGTATTTTTTTATTTTATTTCGGGACTGTATAATTGGACTGAACACTAAATTTTGGATTGTTTTGTTTTGTTTTGTTTTGCTTGATTGATTGTTTTGCATGCTTTGTGTGGTTTATACATTAGTAGTGTTTAAATTAGCCAGCATGCTCCACCAAGAGACAGTGGTCGAACCACGGGATCGAGGGGCGCCTAACACCTTCCCCTCGGTCAACAGAATTCCTTAATTGGAATCTCTGTTCGCAAACCAGTTTTAAAGAGTCAAATCGTTTTGAAAAGGATTTTCTAAAGGTGACTTGGCACACCCGATTATGCCAAGTGGCGACTCTGAGTTTTGATTGTTAAAAGTCCTTTTCGGAACAAATCTTCATCTTTGTCACTTTAATAATAAAAACTCTTTCGAAACTTAAAATGAATCTTTTTGGTTAAAAAAAAGGGGTGTGACAGTGAATACCCAACCAATTCAAGGATTGTGTTGGATTGGTAATTATTCATTCATCCTTAATTAGAGATATCGGGTTCGACTCTCCATAGGTACAGAGCTCCAATAAAGATATCGAACACCATATGAGAAAAATATTTTGTACAGTGACCGTGCACAAAACTTAAATTCAAAGAAATAAGTGAATGTATACCCATATATATCTCTCCTCTCTCTCTCTTCTATTTGATTTATACGGGCCAAACTTACCCTAGCAAGTACAAAAAAATATATATTGACCCAATAATTTTTTTAATAACTTAAACCTAAAAATAATAAGGCAAGACAACTCTTTTAAATCCTCATCAAAACCAAATAAAAAACTAGACAACATCCCAGCTATTGATTCATGTTATAGACTTGCAAATGACCTAAAAATAATCATTAATCATGAGACAGTAATTAAAATAGTCGATAGCAAAACTCATGGTGTGCACATCGATTCGGCTAAACAAACAATTGCAAAACAGACCTAAAGCTATCACGGCTATCTACATCAAGCAAATCCCAGCCTCATTCATGACAAACACATAACTACTTTTACGGAGAAAAGGTGGATGAAGCAGAAACAGTGAAATTAAGAGGGAAGATCATGTGTTTACCTCTTTTAGGGCAGCAAAACAGGGCAACGAGCTAATTATAAGGATGTCAACCACCGTCGGAGCTTAGTGTTATCAACTCGAGACCCTCCAACTAATCAGCTAACTCTCAGACGAAGAAAGAAAAGGGAATTTGTCTGCTAAAGGAACTATTGGTGTTGATTCTCTTCTTCCTCCCTTAATCTTCCTCCTTTCGAATACCCCTCTCTTAGCCTGAGAATTTTCTAACATCAGTAGAAACAAGAAATTTTTTCCTTTGAGACTCCAAGAATAGAACTCTTTTCGAACTCAAGCGGAAAGTCTTTTCTCTCTTTGCCAAACCCCTAACTTCCCAGAGGAGAAAAACAAAACCCAAATCGCAAACCAACTTCAGACCCAAATTTTCAACCTAAAAGCTTAAGAACAGACACCAAAAGAAAAAAAAATCCTTCCTAAACTAGCCTCAAGAACTTCCTTTTATAGAGAAAAAAATTAGGGTTTTTCCCTTAGGGCTTCACAATGAGGACAAATATTTTGAAAATACCCCTTGAGGATAAGGCTGGACCCCGAATTCGTTACCTAAACTCGTATAAATTTTTGGTTTTCTTTGGGAGAATCCAAATTGGTTTCACCCAATAGGAGAAGGAAAAGTAGAAATTCCCCCCCAAAACTAATGAAATTCACACACCTTTGTACGAATTCGTACGACCGACCCGAGGATTGCGGAAAATGGACGTTGGAATGAGCTAGCTCACTACATTCTGGAAGATTTGACCCATTTCTTTGCGAATCTGCCTGGGTCGGGGTCTGGTCATCTCAAACGGAGCTGGGTCGACGCAGGATTTGAGTCGGGCATTTGCCATGGACGATGTTGTTGGTATCGAAATCGATTACGGGTTAAGTTGTAGGTCTTGAGTATTATCGATGAATCGGGTCTGGGTTGGGGTTCATATGCTAATCTTTGGGGGCTGTTTATGGTATGTAAATGGGGAAGCTAGAGAAGTAACGGATTGGGCCCGGGTCAAAGATTATTGGGCCGATTGGTTGGGCCCATTGGAGTTGTTATTGTTTCTTGGAATGGGTTGATTTATTAATAGGAGTGTTGGGCTGGTAGAAGAAGAGATAGGTTGTTGGTTGGTTTTAAATTGGGCCCGGATTGATTTAGGCTTTTTTTGGGCTGCTTTTGGGCAGAGTTAGGCTATTTATTAAATAGCCGAAGAATGAAAATTTAGACAATCATATTTAAATTTTGGCCTAATTCAAATTAAATTGACCCATTACCTTGAAATTATGGTCAAATTAATTTCAATTAAGGTATAATTTAATAAATTGACTAAATTAAAACAACCTTTGAAATGAATTAACGACCAATTCAAATCCGAAGTTCCTTGATTCAATAAAATCAAACTCATATTTATCCAAATACATCACTTTTGAGAATAAATTATTTAAATCAAGATTTTGATCATCACATTTATTTTCAAAGATTATTCTTAATTAAAATTTTATATTGATGAAAGTGTTCATTTAAATGATATCATTTATAAAATATCGTATATGTAAATACGGAAATATATAATTATCACTTAAATAACAAATTTAGCCCAACTACATATTTTAAAATGCATGTATTTGAAAAAAAATAATTTCTGCGATTTTATTTGAAAATCGAAGAAACTCGAGATTAAACGTAGTTATGGAGGGCAAAAATTAGGTGTCAACAACTGCCCCCTTCCTTTGGGTAGGATGGATGCAAGTAATCCTGGGTAAAGGGAGGTTGACGTTCCTAATTTTTGTCCGACCACAAATTCGTATCTAAGAGAGGTTGGTTTTTCGCACGAGTTTCATGGAGTTATGGCCGAACCTCGGTATCAGGTTTCCTACATATCTCAGGTTTCATGAGAATTCAGGCCAGTTGTAGTTCATAAAGCTTGATTTTGAGCATGATTTTCAAAAGAAAAAAAAATCACAAGTTATCTCGATTTTAGAGTTTTTGATAAAACCGAGAAATTGGAGAATAAAGGGATTAGGGGGGAGGTTGGAATCAGTTGATTTTTTTATATAGATCCCAGACTACATATCCCCAAGACTCAGGGAATCATACTGCTTGTAGTTTGATTCGATCGATAGAAAAGATAGTCTTTTATTTCAGACGATCTTTGGCTCAGGATGAGTGACAAGTTGATCGAGTTTTGGAAAAGAGACTTGTAACCTCTTAATCATGAATGTGGGATCCTGCACACTCATAGACAAGAATTTACCTGGACATAATTTCCAAAACTCTAAGTGGGTTGCCACCCGAATTTGAAAGCAAGAGAAGGTCACCCTCGGCATGAGTTTGGAAATATCCCGAAGGTATAGCTGAAACCAGAATATCCTGAAATACCCACATGCCTTCTAATAGAGGCGTGGTTGGATGGTGGTGGTGATCATCATTTAGCTCGCGTCTAGAGAGTTTGACATCCCTCCCCAGACTATGTCCAATTTTGCTGCTGAGAAAGAGTTCCACGTTGTGTTGCATCCTTTTTGGAGTCGTCCGCACCTATGGTTTTGATTTGAGATTTTCATCCTTTCGGATGCTCTCGACAATTTCTCACACAAAAATGATTAGTGATAAGCTCAATTCACGAAAGAAGTATATAGTATTTTACCATATCTCCGTGTGAGTTGTTGTCTAAAAAGCAAAGTCATCCTTTCTTGCACCTTCAAGGTGGGGTGTCCCTTTTGAACACCGACGATACTTTTGCAGAACGGTCCCTACAACCATGTAATTTTATGCTGGTGTGGCAACCCTTTTGGTTACCTATATCACTTGTTGTATGTGGAATGATGAACTCTCCGGTTATAGCCGATAATCAATTTATAAATTTTCCTTAAATTATCAATCTTCGGATAATCTTGCGTATTATTTGATATTGGATGCGAGGCGACTTACATATATCCTTTGAATTTCTAGCTTTTAGGTAATCCTGCATATTATCCGACTTTGGATAAGAGATGGCTTACAAATATCCCTCCAATCGCTAGCTTTCAGGTATTCCTGCACATCATCCGACCTTGGATACAATATGACTTATAGATAATCCCTCAAATTGATAGTCTTTGGGTAATCCTGCACATAATCGATCTTAGATATGACGAATCTTATAGAGAACCCTTGGACGTATCAATTTGACAATCTTGCATATCCTCCGGTAAGGATTTAGTTGCGACTTACGGATAACCTTTGAACTATCAACTTTTGGGAGATCTTGCACACTATCCAGTTAGGATGTTGTTGTGGCTTACGGATGACCTACAGGCTATCAACTCATAAGTGATCTTGCACACTATCCTATTTCAAATAATATGACTTATAGATAATCCCTCAAATTGTCAATTTCCAGGAAACCTTATATATCATTCATCCTTAGATAGCGAATTAAAGGCGTCCCTTCAAATCGTGTACCCTCGATGCATTCATATGCTAATTCATGAAATAATGAGAGATCCTCGACGCCAGCGTCTCTGTCTAGCGTGTCAACAGATATTGAATGCCTTCTAGGGCGATGGTATGAGATGGTCTTTACGGAAATGATATGTAATGGCCCTTGGGGCGATGATATACAATAGCCATTGTGGCGATGATATGCAATAGCCCTTGTGGCGATGATATGCAATAGCCCTTGTGGCGATGATATGCAATAGCCCTTGTGGCGATGATTATGCAGTAGTCATTGTGGCGATGATATGCAATAGCCCTTGTGGCGATGATATACAATAGCTATTGTGGCGATGATATGCAATAGCCCTTGTAGAGATAATTATGCAATAGCCATTGTGGTAATGATATACAATAGCCATTGTGCCGATGATATGCAATAGCCATTGTGGCGATGATATGCAATAGCCCTTGTGGCTATGATATTCAATAGCCATTGTGGCGATGATATGCAATAGCCATTGTGGCGATGATATGCAATAGTCATTGTGGCGATGATATGCAATAACCATTGTGGCGATGATATGCAATAGTCATTGTGGCGATGATATGCAATAGCCATTGTGGTGATGATATGCAATATCCCTTGTGACGATGATATGCAATAGCCCTTGTGACGATGATATGCAATAGCCATTGTGGTGATGATATGAAATAGCCATTGTAGCGATGATATGTAATAGCCCTTGTGACGATGATATGCAATAGCCCTTGTGGCGATGATATGCAATAGCCATTGTGGCGATGATATGCAATAGCCATTATGGCGATGATATGCAATAGCCATTGTGGCGATGATATGCAATATCCCTTGTGGCGATAATATGCAATAGCCCTTGTGGCTATGATATACAATAGCCATTGTCGCGATGATATGCAATAGCCATTGTGGCGATAATATGCAATAGCCCTTGTGGCGATGATATGCAATAGCCATTGTAGCTATGATATGCAATTTTACCTGATTTCATTTGCCAGCGTCTTGCTTTCTACATGTACCTGTACTCAAGGTAGACGATTAGTAGACACAAAGTCATTTTTACTAGCGACTATTTTTAGAAAAACTTCTAAATACGATATGTGTAAAGAAGACAAAGAGCTTTTGTTTGTCGCCTACGATCTCGAGAAATGAGATGGACAAATCAAAAGATCCTCAATAAATGGGCATTAAACCTATTTTTAGGGCTACCCTAAAATACCGTTCTTGAGTATTAATGCTCTGTTGTGGCTCCCATTTTGCTCGGGGATTTTTGAAAGAGACCCTCATTTTGTATATTGAACCCTGCATCCACAAAAAAATGATTAGTTTGAATGAAATTACTCCGTGTTGACCTCCTTCGATCCTTGATTTGCTCCTTTCCATATCTTGGGCATTCTACCATATCGGGACTTCCACCCTGACACTCCATCCCAAATGATGTCTAGGCAAATACTAAATAAGTGAGTCGTAAGATTTTTGGAAAATAGACTTAAATTTTTGAAAACTTCTGTAAAACTTTAGAAAATCTCTGCCAGTCATGTCATGTACTAGCTCAACAAATGTCTTCCTCATGGTTTTGACTATATTCGACGGATGGTTTTCAAAACTCATGATCATTGTTGGAGGGTTTCTTCAAGTAGTTCTATCATAGCCAAAAAATTGAGTCTACCCAGACTTTGTTACAGTTGGTGGCTTCCAAAGCTTTAACCTCTGGTGCTGGGAAATTTGGAATATGTTCCGGCATTTGGTGGAAATTTTGAGGTCTTCCTCAAAATTTCTGCCCCAGTTTAAAGTTGTTTGAGATGATACCAATCCGAGTGGATCTGAAGTCTTTGCTGATCTTCATTATTTTTGTTGGATGTCGGTCTTCTCTTGTGAATTTTCGATATTCCTTCTCAAAAATTCTGCCCCAGTTTTCCTTTCCTGGGGTTATATGACCGAGTCGTTGGGGCGCCTACATATTCTGTTGAAGCAGGAATCAGGTCAAACGTAATTCAGTCTTACGCTAGGGATATACAAAAGAAATTAATGGGTTGACCGAAACCGACATAGGCCGCCTATGTATCCCTTTCTCGGGAATTCAGGTCATCGCGTAGTTCACACATAAAAAGAAAGGATAAATTTCTCTAAGGGGTTGACCGAAGTCGACATAGGCCGCCTACGTATCCCTTTCTTGGGAATTCAGGTCAAACGTAGTTCATACCTACGCTAGGGATATACAAAAGAAGTTAATGGGTTGACCGAAGCCGACATAGGCCGCCTACGTATCCCTTTCTCAGGAATTCAGGTCATCACGTAGTTCATACATAAAAAGAAAGGATAAATTTCTCTAAGGGGTTGACCTAAGCCGACATAGGCCGCCTACGTATCCCTTTTTTGGGAATTTAGGTCAAACATAGTTCATACATAAAAAGAAAGGGATTCTAGGCATTTACACACTAGCAAACAATATTACTACAGAGGTGATTACAAGTAAACTAAGAAAACATAAAAACTAGAACATGTTTCAAACATAATATCTCTTTACCGCATCAGAATTGATTGGTTTGGTCCACTCTGTGCCATCCATCTCAGACAAAATCAGAGCTCCTCCAGATAGTACCTTGCGAACTATGTATGGCCCTTGCCAGTTTGGAGCGAATTTGCCCTTGTACTCCTCTTGGTGAGGGAATATTCGCTTGAGAACCAGTTGCCCCACTTCAAATGTTCGAGCTCTCACCTTCTTGTTAAAAGCATGAACCATCCTGTGTTGATACAAAGACCATTCTCTTCTCATCAATCAACATGAGCTGCTCATGGCGAGCGCGGACCCAATCTTCGTTACTCAGCCCAGCTTCCTGAATAATCCTTAGAGAAGGTATTTCAACTTCAGCAGGTATCACACCTTCATTCCCATGGACAAGTAAATAAGGGGTCGCCCCGGTGGAAGTTTGAACAGTTGTGTGATACCCTAGCAAAGCGTAAGGTAACATCTCATGCCATGATCTATCATTTTGTACCATCTTTCTCAAGATCTTCTTGATATTCTTGTTGGCCACTTCCACAGCTCCATTCATTTGGGGACGGTATGCAGTCGAATTGCGATGCACGATTTTAAACTGATCACAAATTTCACTCATCAAGTGACTATTTAAGTTTGCCCCATTATCAGTAATGATTGATTTCGGCACTCCGAATCGACAAATCAAGTTATTCCTGACGAAATCTGCAACCGTTTTCTTAGTGACGGCTCTGTATGAAGCAGCTTCAACCCACTTAGTGAAATAATCAATGGCAACTAAAATAAATCTATGTCCATTTGATGCCGATGGCTCTATTGGTCCAATAACATCCATGCCCCAAGCTACGAAGTGCCAAGGTGAATTCATTGCATGAAGCTCATGTGGAGGCATTCGAATCAAATCTCCGTGTATCTGACATTTTGAACATTTTTGCACATACTTTCCACAATCATTTTCCATAGTCATCCAAAAGTAACCGGTTCTCAGGATCTTTCAGGCAAGGATAAACCCATTCATGTGGGGTCCACAAACTCTAGTGTGTACGTCTTTTATTAATATATTGGCTTCTACAGCATCGACGCATCTTAGAAATCCCAAATCAGGAGTCCTCCTAAGAAGAATTTCCCCACTCGGAAAGTAATTCTTTGCCAAACACCGGATTGTCTTCTTTTGGTTGTTACTAGCCTCTTCAGGATATATTCCAGACTCCAAATACCTCTTAATATCATAGTACCAGGGCTTTCCATCAGGCTCCTCTTCCACGTGTATGCAATGCGCGGGTTGATCTTTTAAGCTTATTTCCAAAGGATCAATGTAACTCTGATCCGGGTGCTGAATCATGGAAGATATTGTGGCCAAAGCGTTAGAAAACTCATTTTGTATCCGTGGGATATGTCTAAAATCAACATCCTTAAATCTTTGGCATAATTCATGCACCAGCTCTACATAAGGAGTAATCTTGGGATTTTTTGCCGCCCATTCCACCCGTACTTGGTGGATCAGGAAATCTGAATCTCCGATGACTAACAATTCACAAACACCCATATCAAGTGACAATCTGAGACCCAGGATGCAAGCCTCATATTCAGCCATGTTATTGGTGTATGGAAAACGTAACTTAGCAGTTACCGGATAATGCTGGCCCATTTCTGACACCAAAACTTCTCCGATTCCTGAACCTTTGAAGTTGAATGCCCCATAAAAAAATAGCCTTCATCCGGGGTAAATCTTTGTAATATCCTCTCCTACGAACAAGACTTCCTCATCTAGAAAGTAAGTTCGAAGTGGCTCATATTCTTCATCGACTGGATTCTCTGCCAAATGATCTGCTAAGGCTTGCCCCTTGATTGCTTTTTGGGTTACATACACAATGCCAAACTCACTCAGCAACATTTGCCACTTGGCTAGCTTTCCCGTAGGCATGGCCTTCTGGAATATGTACTTTAATTGATCCATTCTCGAGATGAGGTATGTTGTGTAGGACGACAGATAATGCCTCAACTTTTGTGTTGTCCAAGTCAAAGCACAACATGTCCTTTCTACAAGAGTGTAACGGGCTTCATATGGCGTGAAATTTTTACTCAAGTAGTAAATGGCCTTCTCTTTCCTACCGATCTCATCATGTTGCCCAAGGACGCATCCAAAAGCATTTTCTGAGACTGACAGGTAAAGCAATAATGGAATTCCTTCTCTCGGCGGGACTAAAACTGGTGGTGCGGACAGGTATTCTTTGATGCGGTCAAAAACTCTCTGACATTCTTCTGTCCACTCATTCAGTGCATTTTTCTTCAACATCTTGAGAATTGGCTTGCATATGACTGTTGATTGAGCGATGAATCTGCTAATGTAATTCAAACGACCCATGAAACTCATAACTTCCTTCTTGGTCCTTGGCGGTGGCAAGTCTTGAATTGTCTTGATTTTGGATTGGTCTAGCTCGATCCCTCTTCTGCTAACTATGAACCCCAACAACTTTCCTGATGGCACACCAAAAACACACTTAGCAGGATTTAACTTCAAACTGTACCTTCTTAATCTGTTGAAGAATTTCTCCAGATGAGTCAGATGATCCAAACTCTCGCGGAATTTGATAATTACATCATCCACGTACACCTCAATCTCGTTATGGATCATATCATGGAAAATAGTAGGTATAGCCCTCATATATGTTGCACCCGCGCTCTTGAGACCAAACGGCATTACCCTGTAATGATAAACGCCCCAGGGCATAATAAAAGCTATTTTTTCTGCATCTTCTTCATCCATCAATATCTGATGATACCCGGTTAAACAATCAACAAATAACTGCATTTCATGTTTTGCACAGTTATCGATGAGAATGTGGATGTTGGGCAATGGAAAATTATCTTTAGGATAGGCTTTGTTCAAATCTCTGTAGTCAACATAAATTCGAATCTTGTCGTCCTTCTTCGGCACAGGGACGATGTTGGCCAACCACGTCGGATATTTTGTGACTTTGACAACCTTAGACTGGATCTGTTTTGTCACTTATTCCTTGATCTTTAGACTCAAATCTGGCTTGAACTTCCGCATTTTTTGTTTGACTGGATCAAACTCAGAATTTATCGGCAATTTGTGTGACACAATGCTGGTGCTCAACCCCGGCATATCCTCATAGGACCAAGCAAACACATCAATGTATTCACGCAACAGGTGGATGAGCTCTTCCCTTTGTGGCGCCGCCAGGTGGATACTGACACTTGTCTCTTTAATTTCATCGTGATCTCCCAAATTGACTGTTTTGGTTTCCTCCAGATTAGTTTTTTCGCGATTCTTAAATTCCTCCATATCTTCAACTAACCGTTCCTCGTCATCGTCCTTCCAATCATCATTGTTACCTTTATTTTGTTCGTTCAAGCTTTGACATGACACGACATTGGTAGGTTTTAAGCAACTATTACTGTAATGGACAAACAAACTAAGTTAGATGATAAGAAAATAATAACAAAACATATGACTAGGAGAGTTTTATAAATAATATAGTTTTTCCAAATAAATGAAGTCCTTTTCATTGAAATTTGAGAGATAATTACAAAACCATGGCTCGTGACTTGCAAAAATACAAGTCCCTGCCTTTTTTAAAGCAGCAAGATATGAAAAGAAAGTTTTGAGATATAAAAGGTGGATCGCGGGGCCTCCTCCGGATCATCACCGATTTCAAAACTATTAGTAATTGTCCTTTCATATACCACGATGGGCGACGGGTTATGAGTGAAGTGTAGGTCCAATTTTGCAAGGCCTCCCCTGGCGCAATCTGCTTCACCCCGTTGGACTTTGGGAGATTTTCTGGTACAACATTGCATCCTTCGAACAAATCTCCTATCCCATCCCCAAGACCATCATCATCGGGTACTTCTCATATAGGAAATGACTGGAACAGGAGTGGCAAGGGCCTAAACAGACTCTTCTTTGGTTCATATTCAACCATATCCCTCTTGGCAGACTGATATCCTAACCCGTACTTAGAGCCTATCTCTGGGATTGCAATTGGCTCAATAATTTCTTGTAGATTCTTGCCCAAGCCTCGACCAGGTTCGAACCCATTTCTTAACATCACCGTTGCAATTATTTTGTAGATAGGAGGCATTGGTATTTTGGGTGTCGAATCTCTATCTGCAGAATTTACAATTTCCACTGTATAGAAGCTGCTACCTTTTGGAACATCTTCAATTATTGGCACATAACCGTTGGGACGGTCCGCTCGGCTTCTTTTTCCTTGGATGACTACTTCATGATCTTCCCAAATGAACTTTAATAATTGATGAAGGGGTGATGAAATTGCCTTTGCACCGTGTATCCATGGTCTTCCCAAGAGCAGGTTGTAGCTAGGATGAATATCCATAACATGAAACTTAGTTTTGAACTCAGCAGGCCCCATTTGGATGTGCAAATCAATCTCTCCTATGGTATCTCTCTGCCCTCCATCGAATGCTCTCATATTTACATGGCTTTGACGAATTTTCCTCAGATCATAGCCCATTTGAACCAACGTAGAGAGAGAAAAAATATTCACACCAGATCCGTCATCTATTAATACTTGATTAATTGCATAATCTCGATAAATAACGGTGACATGTGTGGCTTTGTTGTGCATCGCCCCTTCAAATGACAACTCTTCATCACTGAATGATATGCGATGATTTCCCATAATATTCCCTATCATCGCAGCTAGGTTCTCAATACTCGTTTCTGCGGGAACATACGCTTCCTCCAAGACCTTTGATAAGCTTGTCGGTGGTATTATGAACTCATTAATAGCGCCAAGACAGAGATTTGGGCTGGCATTTTCTTTAAGTGTTTGAAAATTGAGTAATCCTTTGGTCGCATACACCTCCAAAATTCCTCAGCCTCTCCTTCAGTGATTGGCCGTTTCTGTGAATCTTTTTTGTTGGTCAATTCCTCAGGGATGTAACATCGTCCCGATCGCATTATCCCTTGGGCAGCAGCGGTTTGCACAATAAATTCCTTTCTTGGTGGGGGAGCGTACACTTGATTCGAGGCTGTCATCACTATAAATGGGGTTTTTTCGCTGATACTTAAGGCAGCCACAACCTTCTCTATCTTTCCTACCTCTTCCGCTCTTTTGCGCTTTTCGGAGTTCACCTGGGTAATGGTCTTGCCAGATGCCCATTCGCCCTCTATCTCAATCATGTTAACTGTAGATCCCCCATGGTTGGGTAGTGGATTACTTCTAACATTTGGAGTAGGTGCTTGGAGCACCTTTTGATCAATTAAATCCTGGATCTTGTGTTTCAAGTGGACACAATCCTCTGTACTGTGCTCTGCTGCCCCCGAATGATAGGCACAATGTTGACTTGCATTAAAAAAATTGAGAGTTGGGATTGACACTCTTTGACTGTATTGGTTGCAAATGACCGGCATCCCTCAATCTTTCAAACAATTGGGTACGACTTTCAGCTAGTGGGGTGAAGTTACGGGGAGGTTTATTTTTGTAGTTTGGACGTTGGGGGTTATACTGGCTTAGGTTTGTAGGAGGGGGTACTTGGTGATAATTTGGAGGCATTTGGAAATTTGTTCGGTTATTTGGAGGAGTGGTTTGGAAATGAGACAGATAATTTGGAGGTGGAACTGGGTATTGGGGAAAGGTGTTTGGCTATGGAGCTTGGTATGAGGATTGGATGTTTGGGAGTGGAGTTTGGTATTGGGGGTGGACGTAGAACGTGTGCGGAAGGTTAGGTGACGGCGGGGAAGATAAAACGTTTCTAGAGTTGAACCGTTGTTTTGATTTTGTAACAGAATTAGCAGAAACCATACCTACCTCTTCCTTCTTCTTCTTAGAAAACATGGCAGTTCCTGATAATGTTGGGGTTTTGGCAATTTTCCCTATCCGAATACCTTCTTCCAATGATTCTCCTATTTTTACCAAATCCGCAAAGGTTGCTCTAACAGCGGACACCATCCTAGTATAATATTCTCCTTCTTGAGCGCGAGAGAACACGGATACCATTTCCTCCTCAGACATGGGGGGTTGTACTTTGGCATCTTCTTTCCTCCAACGAAAAGCATAGTCTCAAAAACACTCAACGCTCTTTTGTTTTATCTGATCTAGTGAATACCGGTCAAGGATTATTTCGATGTTGAATGCGAACCGGTCAAGGAAACCCTTGGCCAATGTTTTCCAACCAGTCAACTTTTTTGGCTCCTGAGACATAAACCACTCCAAGGCTTCTCCACTTAAACTTCGACTGAATAGGCGCATCAATAATGCCTCGTTCATCCCTATCCCTACCAGTTGCTCACAGTACCTTCTCAGATGGTCCATTGGGTTTCCGGTATCGTCAAATATTTCAAACTTAGGGACTTTGTACCCATCTGGTAGGTCTACTCCCGGGTGAACACATAAGTCGTCATACCCCAAACCGTCGTGGTCCCTGGCTCCATAAGACTCTTTGATTCTCATGATCTCTTCCTTCATAGCTAGAAAATTCCTTTCATGATCGAGCCTCCACTCTTTCTCCTTCTCCTCGTAATGGTCCATCTCGGGATTAGGAAGGGGTTCATAGGTGTGAGGGGATACAATGGCCTGAAGGGGATTTCGAAGGAAGGCTTGATTTTGTGGATGAAAGGAATTTGGTTGGTAAGTGGGAAGGACGTTTTGGAAATTGGGAAGGCTCTGCGGACTTTGCGAGTAGTTTGGCGGAATTTGAGAAGGATTTTGCGGATTTGGAAATGAATTTGGTGGATTCAAAGGTAGGTTTGACGTATTTTGTGGATTCGGGAGTGAATCTTGTGGATTTGGAAATGTGTTTTGAGGATTTGGAGATGGATTCAAAGACGGGTTCTGTGGGGTTATAGACGGATTTTTTGGATGATAGGCGTCTGGGTTATTTTCATGATTAGTATTTTGGACAAATGGAGGAGCGGAGACGGATGATACGTTATTCAGCTGATCCCCGAGAATAGGTGTGTTGAGGGGAGAGATTTGGAGTGGATTCCCATGTCCCTATGGAGCGGGGGCATTGACGGTGATGGCCAAGTTAGACAAATCTCGAGTGCGATTTACTTCTTCCTGAAGCATTTCTAACTTTCTTGCAAGTTCCGCAATCATCTTATTCTGTTCCACTATCACATTTTCCTGGATAGTCAGTGCGCTCTCTTCGTTATTTCCTGTCATTTCTGGATGATGGTCAGAGGATGGGATTTTGTACGCTTTCGATCAGGTGAAGTAGGGATGTTCTTTCAGCTTAGATCAACACAGAGTAATTTCTATTATCTGCAAAGTAAAACAACTCAAAGGCAAATATGTTAGTTTCCGTATGTGATAAGTAATGCAAAATATTTGATAGGAAGTAACCACACAGAGTTGTTCGAGCCATAGTCAAATTCATCCGAGGACATAGTGGATAAACTTGGCTTTGATCTCAACAAACGCACATAAGCACATAAAACAATTATATTAAACAAAACATTATAATGACGCGTATCCTAGATGGGGTGACCCTTTTATAGCCAAGGGTTCAGGCCTAACGATTTTTTGAAGAAAATATGTGCTTCCTCAAAGTCAATCCATTAACCCCCAACTCATATAGACACAAAAGGGGCATAAATTCCTACAAAAGATATCGAAATAGGGATACAATCTTTAGGGAAAAGGAGAAATAACATGAAAGAAGATAAGTTCCCGCGTAGGGGAGAATAGAAAGATTAGCTACTGGAGGCTCCTTCGTCCGCTTTTGCCTTCTTTGCCTTGTTCACCTCATGTGTTATTTGATACCTATTGATGATAAGATAACTCCCGCATAACTGTGCCTTGCAGTCGTAAGTCATTTTCCCTATGCTATCGAGTTAGGAGGCCATGCTATCATCCAAATCGATTAGGCATTGCCTGGCATCATCAGCATCTTGCCTAACTCTTTTCAACTCTTCCCTTAACATACGTATGGTCAAAGCGTCCTCCATGTGTATCTGCCGATGCGCGATTTCACTTTTCTGGAACTCATCTTGTAGGCTGTGAAGCCAAATTTGATGCTTGGATTCTACATCCATAACCTGAGTGGGTACATTTTGTCCCGGAATCAATGCTCCGGCAAGACTCTTTTTCAACCACTCCTTGTAAGTGTCGCTGACTTCAGGGTCATGCTCTATACGGAAAGTCACTTCCGTCCACCTTCTTCTTCTCCATCCATTTATCATGTCGTCTTTGAGTGGAGACTCACTTTCATCGTATTCAGTGAAAAACCTAAGCATGGAATCTATTTATGGTGCCTCCTGCTTGATCTCGAATTGCCTAAGAACTCTGCCAGGATTGTAGGGCCGGGTCCCCCTGAGATCGAGAAGCACTAGGAAAGGCCACTTGCCTCCTCGAATGGTGTATTTACATGAACGAAGAGAGTTAATGGACCATTGCACATCGTCATCTCTTAATTCCCCGAAAGTCTTAAACCAAAATTCGTGAGATGCTTCCCTTTTGAACCTGTGTAGAAACAACCACATGTCGTGCGAAGCTAGCATATCCACCCTTGTTTTATGATCAGGTTGTACCGTTCTCGAATACTTTACCAAATGCTTCATCATCCACCATTGTAATATTAGGTTGAAACCTTGAAAGAAACGATTTTTGACTTGACACCTTCCGAAGGGTCGATATAGTCGGCGACAATCATGGGAGCTAAATTGTGGAATACCTTGGTAGAATCGTAATCTACTCCAAAGAAAATTGCATGGGCTACCGTAACAACCCTTGGATGAATTGTGCCATTTTCTCCCTGTGGGAACACCATGGTTCCGAGTAGACCTACCGCAAACGTAAAGGCTCTCATCTTCTTCCATTTTGCTTCGAACTCAAATTTATGTCCAAGTTTGTGGAAGGCATTGAATCTTCCAAACCGACGATACAACTCCCGAAAAGTGATATTTGCTCCATCACGTTCCCCTAGGCAGGTGTCGTCGTCAGTTGAAAATGCCTCTTTGATTGTTTGGAGGTCCCACACGGCAGGAACTAAAATGTTCTTATCAGGTTTTTCCTTTCTCTTGAAACGCATTTCAATACTCTCATAGCAAATTAACACTTCTTCGATGGTAGGAGTCAATTCCACATCCCCGAAGCGAAACACCATATTCTGATCATCCCAAAAAGTCGTAAGCACGTGGATCATTTCAGGATAAGCGTCCATTTCGATCAACGAAGGCAGGTGCCCGATGTGTGTCCTAACAATTTTTCTCTCATCTGGACCCATGTAATCCCACCACAATTTCAGGTAATCGTCAGGTTTGGTAACCATCTTGAACTTTTCACGGGAATGAGATTGAGCCATATCTACATAAAAGAAGACAAAGATAAGCCTTTTCCCGACCCTAAAGGGTAATGGATTGAATTTAGACAAGCATATATTTCTTCAACACATAAGTATGATCCGTCTGTGATTGACTCGGGGTCAATAGACGTAGGGCAAGTTTTCTAATGGGCCCAATACCCCGCTCGGGTATTGGGTCGTCCTAGGCTCATGCCTAAAAAAGGGTTTTGATTTCGTTCTATCCTCGGTGTCTAGAGTGGGTTTGAACACTGGTTCTCAAGCGGACAACTTGAGTTTGAAAATACAAACAGCCATCAGACGACTCACGTGCTAATAAACTGTTTGTATTTCCAACACATTTTTGGAATTGATCAATAGGGGCCGGGATACCCACGAAACCCCAAAATAGTTTAAATAATGTAGGAATATGCTATGAGATACGATAGTTAAACTTTACAAAATCAAAACATATAAATATATAAACAGTTAATCAAAAGACGAAATCAAACATTTGATTAGAACCTAGATAAAATTCCCCAGCAGAGTCGCCATTTCTGTTTTGCGGAAATTTTAACTTTTTAGAAGAGAGTCGCCACGTAATTTTGAAAAGGAATTAAGAAACCTTTATAAATACTTTAAACAATTCAAGATAGAAAAATCATTTAAGTTAAGAGATTCTGAGTAAGCGGTTCTTATTGACGTTTTAGGAAGGTGTTAGGCACCTAAAACGTCCGCTAACTTGCGGTTAGCCGAACTGTTTGAAAATGTCTTTGATTGACTTCGAAAAGATTAATTTTGTCGAAAGTGATTGATTTTTGAAATATTTTGAAGGTTTGCAAAAATTAGTTTCTTTTTTTGCAAATTCATTAGGGGATTTAACTAGGTTCGCACAAGGCATGCAAAACAAATAATCAAAAAGAAAAGGGAAAGGGGAGAAGTAATGATTTAGGCTTTGAATCCCAAACCGTTAAACCTGTCCTAATCTAGTTGGGTTTTCAACCCATTTCTCCTTTGATCTGTCCTATTTCTATGTTTTCGAGCCCTTTGGCTCGAGTTTTTGCTTCACCTGTATTAAGTACAATTTTGGCTTCTAGGACCAAATGAATAAAGAAATAAGACGATAAATAAATGAATACATGAGATGATGATAAATGACTAAAAATGAGACATTTAAGCCTCTCAGCTGCTTCAGACATGGGACTTTAGTCCATTCTCGCTAATGATTTCCTTCTTCGAAAATGATTAACTCGAGGTGGTTGGCCTCATTGGCCCGTTATAAAATGCGATGGGGTGAGAACCCATTTGGACCTCAAACGCGATGCCCCGAATTCGTTTCACATGCATCAAAGAAAGTAATCAAGAGTAAGTATTTATTTGTGGAATTTGACAAACCAATAAACTTAATAGAATGTCATTCTAGATTAATCATGAGCAACACCAACAAAGAACAACCAACCAAAGTGTTTGACCAAAAAGGAAATTCTAGAATAAAGTTGTTTGCTATTTTCTAAGTTTACTCTACCTTTCCTATATTAATAAAATTTAATATCTATACGAGATTACCAGTTTTTGCAGGAAGAAGAAATAAGTTCAACTTGGTTTTAATAGATTGAAATAAGTGGAACGGAATACAGCAGGTTAGTGGATTAATACAGATAAATCAACCTAATCAGTCAAAAAGATGTTAGGCCCATTGCGAATAGAAGGTCCTCTGAGTCCATAAATGGAAAAAGAAGGGGGGAAATACGAATATATGGTATCAGCAACCAAATCACTAACATGATTGTCGCATTACAGGCTTTCATACATAGAGCATATATTTGATATAAAACAGTGCATTAAGAGGCAAAAGTCGGTTCGAATCCTATACCATCGAGATACGAACATATTGCATCAAAAACTTAGATGTCCTGGAGCTATATACAGCTGTACGATGTAGGTAATACCCTTCGTAATCAGGAATACGTTATGACACGCGACTTGACAGTGAAACACTTAAACAACAAATTAATGTCTCGTCGCACAACCTCATACAAAGAAGATAGATAACACGTTGTATAGTAATATACCTAATATGTTGTTTAAATTGTCACATGGATTACTCATATCTTTTATAAGTAAGAATACTCGTACAAAGCTTAGAGATATTCAGAGGCAGAAGAGTAACCATTTTTAAATCATCTGGGTTGCAAAATAAGCGACTAGGATAGGGAGGAACTGTCTAAGATCTAAAAATGAGTTTTATTTGGTCTGAATTATGGGTGTCAAACGGGCCGGGCCGGGCCAACCCGGAACCGGCCCTTCCTTTTTAACGGGGTTGAGGGCCGGTTTGGATGCTATCCGGGCCGGGCCGGTCCAAATAGTAAAAAAATTAAAACCCACCCGAACCCGACCCACTTAACCCAACCCGGTCAAACCCACCAAAACCCAGTCAAATCCGATTAAAAACCGGTCAAACCCGTTTAAAAAAAATCCAATATATAATATATACACTCCAATATACAATATATATTTTTAAAAAAATATATAAACAATTACACATATATACGTACCATTCAATATATAATTATATATGACTATACGTACTACTTTAAATAAAACATATGCTATAATAGTATAATATATATATATACACTACAATATATTTATATATATATATATATATATATATATATATATATATATATTTATATACTAATTTATAAAACATATACACATGTATACGTTAAATATATACTACTTTAGAAGATATATACACATATATATGCACCATTCAATATATATGTACTACTTTAAATAAAATATATACTGCAATATACATATATATATATATACAACAATATGTATGTATATATATATAGTTACATACTAATTATAAAACATATACACTTGTATACATTAAATGTATACTACTTTAGAAGATATATACACATATATACGCACCATTCAATATATATGTACTGCTTTAAATAAAATCTATACTACAATATACATATATATATACAACAATATATATATATAGTTACATACTAATTTATAGAACATATACACATGTATACGTTATAGATATAAGTCTATAGAAGATATATACACATATATACACACCATTCAATATATATGTACTATTTTAAATAAAATATATACTACAATATACATATATATATACTACAATATGTATATATATATAGTTATATACTAATTTGTAAAACATATACACTTGTATATGTTAAATATATACATCTGTAGAAGATATATACACACCATTCAATATATATGTACTATTTTAAATAAAATATATACTACAATATACATATATATATACTACAATATGTATATATATATAGTTATATACTAATTTGTAAAACATATACACTTGTATACATTAAATATATACATTTGTAGAAGATATATACACATATATACACTTCTATAGAAGATATCCAATTTATAAAACATATACACATGTATACGTTAAATATACACTTCTATAGAAGATATATACACGTGTATACGCACCATTCAATGTATATATACTACTACTTATAAAATATACTACATTATATATACATTACAATATATATAGATATACTTATATACTAATTTATAAAACATATACATATGTATACGTTAAATATACACTTCTATAGAAGATATATACACGTGTATACGCACCATTCAATGTATATAAACTACTACTTATAAAATATACTACATTATATATACATTACAATATATATAGATATACTTATATACTAATTTATAAAACATATACACATGTATACGTTAAATATACACTTCTATAGAAGATATATACACAAATATACGAAACATATGCTACTTAATATATTAAATTAAAAATATTTGGTAGTAAATTAATAACATATTAGAAGTAAGTTTTTAATTTAAAGTAGAAAACTAGAAATTCAATTTAAAATTTTAAATCGTTAAATGAAAAAATATAAAAAGCAAGGACTAAGGAGTGAATGAATTTGGGGAATTTTATTGATTGCAAAATGATCCAAAATTTATAATTTACATGAATGAAAAATCTATAAATTATGCATCATTTTTTCCAACTCATTCATGTTAATATTAATGGGAACTTGCATAGGATAGTCGAAGTCAACGGGGGCAAAACCATGCATTGGACTTGATTCTGCTGAGTTCTCCCGTGAAGTCATAATTTCTTCAAGTTTCAGCTCGTCGCTTGGCTCCGATTTCATTCCTTGGTTTCTTCTTTCCGCTCTAATCCAATCTCTGAGGCAAACTAGAACATTCATTGCATTGCTACCCAATGAGTGTCGGTTGTCTCCAAGCTGTTGTCGTCCCTGACTAAAGGCGCTCTCTGATGCAACGGTTGACATTGGAACATTCAAGATATCTCTAGCTAATCTTGAAAGCACAGGATATTGGGTTTCATTACTCCTCCACCAATCCAACGTGTTGATCCGTCGTCTGCGATCCTCTGGTGTCGTCCGAAGATAATATTTCATCTCTTCCTGATAAGTTGATGTGTAAGTTCTCTCATCAACACTATTCCAACAATTTAAATCATAAAACGAATCAGAAAAACCACTATGTGCCGGCCTTTTAGAAGATGATGGCTCCTCGGGAGGATGAGGAGCGACAGTTGGAGTGATATTTGTAGGTACGGCTAAATCAAATAAATCAGCATAGTGATTATATAATTTTTCTATGTAATCCTTTGCATCAGCCGTAGCCATCCACAAATCAGGTTGTACTTGTTCAGAATCATGGTTAGTATTTATTTATAAGTTAGTATAAATAAGAGTACTAAAGTGACACATATTATTATATTTCATGCACGGATTTAGCATAGCACCAACCAAGTAAATAGGGGGAATCGGGAAAAAATATTTTTTAAATTTCGTAAACATGGCACCAACAACTTTTTTATAACCTTCTTTATTTTTATATTCTTTGAGCAAACCAGAAATATCGGCTATATATGCCAAAATATTACAAACAGTAGGATAATAAGCACCGGAAAATTCAACCGTAGCTACATAAAAATTTTCTAAAAACTTAACAAGATCATTAATTACAACCCAATCAGAATTATGTAGCATGCAATCAGCAGAATCAGCAAATGAACCGCAATGTTGGTTAAAAGCTAGTGTAATAGGAATTCTATATTTATAACAAGTTTTTAAAAATTCATACGTAGAATTCCATCTAGTATCAATTTCCTCAGGCATCAAAATCGGTGTAAGTCCATTTTCTTGACATTTAACTTTAAATTCTCTAATTCTCGATCTACAATTATTTCCTTGAATAAAACCAACAGCAAGGCGAATTTTTTCAATATAAAACTCAAAAAACTCAAGACCATCTTTTACAATTAAATTATATATATGACATGCACACTTAATATGAAAAATTTCAGGCAAGGGCGGAGATAGCGTAGATTTTAATTTTTTTATAGCAGTGTTGTTGTTAGAAGCATTATCAAAAACAATACATAAAATTTTATTTTTGATACCATAATATCCGGCAATTTTAACAATAGAATCAGCAATAAATTGTCCAGTATGTTTACGATTTTCATCATATAAAAAAGAAAGAATACGTTTTTGCATCACGAAATTACTATCCATCCAATGACAAGTAACGGTTAAATAATCATTTTTATTTACAGCACGACCAAGATCAGAAGTTAGGGACAATCTACATTGAAATTTTTTTAACAATGTTGATAAATAAAAACAATATTGTGAATGAAGTCTAAAAATATCAGACCGACAAATAGTTCTAGGAATACCGTTAAACATAGGATTATAAATTGCTTGTATATAACGAATAAAGGCATCAGAAGAAGGAAAATTAAAAGGCAAACAACCCACAGCTACCATTTTAGCTATTTCTTCCCGGTCCCTCAATTTATTATACTTCTTCGCTACGTGACCGGTTGCTGGGTCCATTCTAGTTTGCGTTGGCCCACCAACATCCCCACCACATTTTGCAATATTTAACTCTCTTTTGTGATCTTCAGCTACATGTCTCATTAACGTACCCGTACCCCCTTGCTTGCCTCCACTTCTATGCTTATATATTTGTTGACAAATATTGTATTGCACCTCAATATCTGATATACGTTCAAAAAATTGACATGCAATACTAGTTCTTTTACGAGGTCTTGGGCCACTGGGAGGACGGGGAGGGAGATTAACCGATTCAGATCTAATGTTAGCATCTCCTACTGCGGGTGTCTCAGCAATATTTTCATTATCTTCGTCTAAATTAACCGCATCTACTTCATTTTCTTCTTCTATATCGTAATTTTTTTGAGCTTCTACATAATCCATATCGTGAGCACCTACACCTATTTCTTCCTCAAAAGGTGTACCAAGTGGTACCGGAAGCGAAGGCACACGGGTATATCTACTACTTGAACTACCTCTACCGCTAGTAATTTGCTTTTTACTACCACTACCGCTTTCGGGACAAAAAATTTTAACACCTTTAGTAGCGAGGTTTCTTAATTTATCCATAATATAAATTAAATTAAACTAAAAAAATTCAAAATACACAAATATAATAAAATTAAATATTAAACAATTAATACAATAAATAAAAATTAAACGTAAGAGATGTAATGACAATACCAAATTTTGGAAGTATCCGAAGATTGCGACTTTAGAAACTTCCGCTCGTACTTTGTAAACGAAAAATTAAAAAATTAAAGTGAACACTTTAAGAAATTAAATAGATTGAATATTTGAGAATTGAGAATTGAGATTTGAGAGAGAATGAGATTTGAGAGAGTGAAAAATTGTGTGAAAAATGATTTGAAGTTGTAGGGTATTTATAGAATTTATTTTGGGATTAAAAAATATTTTTTAAAGTTAATTTTTTTTTTTTAATAAATGGGCCCAAACTTGGCCCAAAAACTTTTTTTTTTTTAAATAATGGTATCCGGGCCGGGCCGGGTTAGCCGGTCCCATTTTAAAAAAATAACCGGCCCGGGACCCGGAACCCTAAATCCCTAGGGCTTACCGGGCTGGGTCAAACCGGGACGGATTAGTTACTAGGGCCGGGTTGGGCCGGGTCGGCCCGGCCCACTTGACACCCATAGTTTGAATATAGTGAGGAATAAATGTTCAGATGTTGGAACAGTGCCTAAATCATAGCACATGGTCATTTGACGATTCGAATATGAAATAGCTCAAAGAGATGCATCATTTACTTCAAACAGAAACACGAACATGAAAGCATGGATCATATCCAAATACACAACAATATACCCAACATATCTTCTTGGGTCAATAAATAGTAAGGCAAGACAACTCTTTTAAATCCTCATCAAAACTAAATCGAAAACTAGACAACATCCCAGCTATTGATTCATGTTATAGACTTGCAAATGACCTAAAAATAATCATTAATCATGAGACAGTAATTAAAATAGTTGATAGCAAAACTCATGGTGTGCACATCAATTCGGCTAAACAAACAATTGCAAAACAGAGCTAAAGCCATCACGGCTATCTACAGCAAGCAAATCCCAGCCTCATTCATGATAAACACATAACTACTTTTACGGAGAAAAGGTGGATGAAGCAGAAACAGTGAAAATAAGAGGGAAGATCATGTGTTTACCTCTTTCGGGGTAGCAAAACAGGGCAACGAGCTAATTATAAAGATGTCAACCACCACCAGAGCTTAGTGTTATCAACTCGAGACCCTCCAACTAATCAGCTAACTCTCAGACGAAGAAAGAAAAGGGAATTTGTCTGTTAAAGGAACTGTTGGTGTTGATTCTCTTCTGCCTCCCTTAATCTTCCTCCTTTCGAATACCCCTCTCTTAGCCTGAGAATTTTCTAACCTCAGTAGAAACAAGAAAATTTTTCCTTTGAGACTCCAAGAATCGAACTCTTTTCGAACTCAAGCGGAAAGTTTTTTCTCTCTTTGCCAAACCCCTAATTTCCCAAAGGAGAAAAACAAAACCCAAATCTCAAACCAACTTCAGACCCTAATTTTCAACCTAAAAGCTTAAGAACAATCACCAAAAGAAAAAAAAATCCTCCCTAAACGAGCCTCGAGAACTTCCTTTTATAGAGAAAAAAAATTAGGGTTTTTCCCTTAGGGCTTCACAATGAGGACAAATATTTTGAAAATCCCCCTTGAGGATAAGGCTGGACCCCGAATTCGTTACCCAAACTCGTACAAATTTTTGGTTTTCTTTGGGAGAATCCAAATTGGTTTCACCCAATAGGAGAAGGAAAAGTAGAAATTCCCCCCCAAAACTAATGAAATTCACACACCTTTGCACGAATTCGTACGACCGACCCGAGGATTGCGGAAAATGGACGTTGGAATAAGCCAACTCACTATATTCTGGAAGATTTGACCCATTTCTTTGCGAATCTGCCTGGGTCGGGGTCTGGTCATCTCAAACGGAGCTGGGTCGACGCTGGATTTGAGTTGGGCATTTGCCATGGATGATGTTGCTGGTATCGAAATCGATTACGGGTTAAGTTGTGGGTCTTGAGTATTGTCGATGAATCGGGTCTGGGTCGGGGTTCATATGCTAATCTTTGGGGCTGTTTATGGTGTGTAAATGGGGAAGGTAGAGAAGTAACGGATTGGGCCCGGGTCAAAGGTTATTGGGCCGATTGGTTGGGTCGGATGGAGTTGTTATTGTTTCTTGGAATGGGCTGATTTATTAATAGGAGTGTTGGGCTGGTAGAAGAAGAGATAGGTTGCTGGTTGGTTTTAAATTGGGCCGGATTGATTTAGGCTTCTTTTGGGTTGCTTTTGGGCAGAGTTAGGCTATTTAATAAATAGCCGAAGGATGAAAATTTAGACAATCATATTTAAATTTTGGCCTAATTCAAATTAAATTGACCCATTACCTTGCAATTATGGTCAAATTAATTTCAATTAAGGTATAATTTAATAAATTGACTAAATTAAAACAACCTTTGAAATGAATTAACAACCAATTCAAATCCGAAGTTCCTTGATTCAATAAAATCAAACTCATATTTATCCAAATACATCACTTTTGAGAATAAATTATTTAAATCAAGATTTTGATCATCACATTTATTTTCAAAGATTATTCTTAATTAAAATTTGATATTGATGAAAGTGTTCATTTAAATGACATCATTTATAAAATCTTGTATATGTAAATACGGAAATATATAATTATCACTTAAATAGCAAATTTAGCCCAACTACATATTTTAAAATGCATTTATTTGGAAAAAATAATTGTTGTGATTTTATTTGAAAATCGAAGAAACTCGAGATTAAACGTAGTTGTGGAGGGCAAAAATTAGGTGTCAACAGTGACTTGAAAAATTTAAATAGAAAAGGGATAAATTTGAAGAATAAAAAACATAAAATAAAAAGAAATTAGACATTAAATTTGTGGATACGTATTATCAAGCAAAAGATGCTCAATAAATTAAAATTAGTTTATTGACATAGATGGTATCACACATGTATTATCAGCAATTTTAAATTTTATATTCATAATTTATAGGTGTCTATTTCGAATTATTGTTATCGTTGATTTTAAAGTAATATATTATGTGCCGTATTTTTATTTTCAAAATTTATTCATAACTAATCTGAGAATAATTATATTATTTATTTTACTGCTATTATTATTATTGTATTAATTCGCAACCTTAGTCAATTTAATTTTTTCTAATCTATTTATTTTCTATCCTGATTTTGCCAATCTATAACAATTTTAGCCTAATTTTATCCAATTTACTACAAGCCTAGCCCAAATTGTGTTCAATTGAGCTCAATTTCAAATTTCATTCAATTTTTTTAACCAAAATCTTAATCTTTAGATCTTAGTTGTTGATCAATATTTATTTATTATTATTATATTCAAATAGCAGTCTAATCTAAGAATAATTATATTATTTATTTTACTGTTATTATTATTGTTGTATTAATTCGCAACCTTAGTCAACTTAATTTTTTCTAATTTATTTATTTTCTAGCTTGATTTTGCCAATTTATAACAATTTTAGCCTAATTTTATCCAATTTATTACAAGCCTAGCCCAAATTGTGTTCAATTGAACTCAATTTCAAATTTCATTCAATTTTTTAACCAAATTCTTAATCTTTAGATCCCAGCTGTTGATCAATATTTATTTATTATTATTATTATATTTAAATAGCAGTCTAATCTGAGAATAATTATATTATTTATTTTACTATTATTATTATTATTGTATTAATCCGCAACCACAGTCAATTAAATTTTTTTCAATTTATTTATTTTCTAGCCTGATTTTGCCAATTTATAACAATTTTAGCCTAATTTTATCCAATTTATTACAAGCCTAGCCTAAATTGTGTCCAATTGAACTCAATTTCAAATTTCATTCAATTTGTTTAACCAAATTCTTAATCTTTAGATCTCAGCTGTTGATCAATATTTATTTATTAATATTATTATTATATTTAAATAGTAGTCTAAGTCGATTCAATTATCTTCTCAATTTTATTTAAATTCTTGCCAACCTTATATCTATCTAATTGATGTCAATTTTAATCGTTTTTTGAATTTAATTTGGTTTATTTTAAATCAAATTTATATCGAGTCTTATTATTTTTCTCGCTATTATTATGTTATTCTTTCATTTATATCGAGTCTTAATATCCGTCGCTTTTTTTTATATTAATTTATAGTTACTATATTTATTAAATCATTTCCGCAAGTACATGCCTATAATTTACAAATTATCTATTATTATTGTTGTTGTTGTTGTTGTTGTAGTTGTTGTAGTTGTTGTTGTTGTTGTTACGACTTTCCTACATTTATTAAATAGTATCTACTCAATTATTAAAAATAAAAATTTTATTTATTTTTTAATATTAATTTTACATAGTTAATACATTTATTAAATATCAACCTAATTCAATTCAATTTTTTTAATTTATTTATATTCTAGCCATTTATACTCAATTTGTGTCAATTGAGTTTAATTTGACTCAATCGAAATTCTCAATTCTATTTTTAATCCAATATCTAATTCCAATTTGACTCATCTCCTCAATTCTAATCTCAACCGTTCATCATATTTGATCAACAGTCAATATTAAATCAATTTTCACCAATATTTTTCTTGAAATTGGGCAACTTCAGACTATTTTTCTTGAACTGAGGGTTTATTGGAAACAACCTATTTACCTCAACGGTATGGTTTGCGTATATTGTACCCTCCACAGACCCTAATTTGTGGGACTAAATCGGGTTAGTTGTTGTATTCATTTTCTCGAAATCTCATAGAGAAAATAATCAAAAGATTTCACCTTGATTTATTATTAAATTATTATTATTATTATTATTATTATTATTATTATTATTATTATTATTATTATTATTATTATATTTATGCTCAATTTATTTCAAATTTATTATCGATTTTTTATATAATATTTTCTATGTGACATACGTAATTTATTATAGGAATAACAATTTTTATAATATTTTCTATGTGACATACGTAAATTTGTTAATATTTATCAAATTATTTTCACAAATATGCACATTCACAATTTACAAATACATTATATTATTATGATTATTATTGATTTATTTCAAATTCATTGTCAACAGTTTTATATAACATTTTTTTAACGTAACATTGATTTTACTTAGATAGTTTATTTTAATATCGACATCTTATTATTTTTCTCGTTTTTATTATTACATCAACAGTACATTTATTAAAATAGCAACCCTAATTCAATTCAATTTCCCAATCTGTTTGATTCTTAGTTATTTTTATTATTAGTATTATTATTATTATTATTATTATTATCATAATAATATTTATAACATTTATTAAAATAACTTAATTTAATTTATTTAAATTTTAGCTTGATTTTGTCAATTGATAACAATTTTAACCTAATTTTATTCAGTTTATTACGATTCTAGCCAAATGGTGTCTAATTAGACTCAATTAAAATATTTTTCATCCAATTTTGATCATATTCTTAATAACTAGATCTCAGTCGTCGATCAAATTTGATTTTAATAACTTAATTTAATTTATTTAAATTTTAGCTTGATTTTGTCAATTGATAACAATTTTAACCTAATTTTATTCAGTTTATTACAATTCTAGCCAAATGGTGTCTGATTAGACTCAATTAAAATATTTTTCATCCAATTTTGATCATATTCTTAATAAGTAGATCTCAGTCGTCGATCAAATTTGATCCAACGGCTGAGATCGCATTTCTCTTTGCCTTCCTTTTTAATCCAACAGAAACCCTACCCCTCTATTTTCAAAGAAAACAGTCGCACACCACCCCCTCCTCTCTCTAACTTCTCTCTACTCTCTCTTTCTCAAAGAACAAAAGCCACCAAAGCTGTCGCCTCTTACCTTTCCCCGCCACTGCTCCACAGGCAAGCCACCAGCGCCGAAGGCCGTTTGAGACCAGCGACCAACCGCCATCCCCACCAGCTTGAGCCCACCAGCCGCTGCTCCGACGTCTCCCTCAATATCTCCAGCCGGCGAAACCGCCACCAATCGCGGAGGAAGATAATGATGAGGACGAAGACTATAATGACGGTGGTGGTAGAAGACGCCCTAAAAGGAGGACTGGTTCAGAATTCTTTGACCTCGAAGCTGTTGTTGATAGTGATGAGGATAGGGAGGAAGAAGATATCGAAGACGGTTAGACTTGATAATCTTTTCTATTATTTTTTACTGTTTATAATTGATTTCTTTTATCAGTTCAATTGTTTACTCGCCTGCATCGAATCAAAGAATCAAGAATTCAGCATAGAGATGTATTGAAAATATTATTTTTATTGGAATTTGGGGATTAGCTGATGAAGTAGGATCGGGAATATGTGGAGAGCTTTATTTTTCATTAATATATGGCCTGTCAATTTGTTTACTTGCCTACAGCGAATCCAAGAATGATGAATTTAGCATAGAAATGCATTGAAAATATTTTTTTTATTGAAATTTGGGGATAAGTAGATGAAGTAGGATCTGGATATGTAGAGAGCTTTATTTTTCATTACTGTTAGATCCTTAGGGTCCATTTGAACAAATATTTGAAGCTCAAATTGGAAAAAATATTTGAAATTGAAGTTTTGTTAATAAGTTGGGTTGTTTTTTGTTCTCTTTGGTTATTAATTTGATTTCTAGCTCAATTTATCTACTTGACTGCATCGATTAATGAAGAAGAGATCTTTATTTTCTTTGTTAACATATGGTCTGTCAGAACTTTTGGTTCCATTTGAACATATGTTTGAAGCTGAATTGGAAATAATATTTGAAATTGAAGTCCAGAAAAGAAGTTGGTTGTTTTTGTATTCTTTTAGTTGTTTATTTGTTTTTATCAGCTCAATTTGTTTATTTCCCTGCATCGGAAAGAAGAATTGATCATAGAAATGTATTGAATTTTTTGTTTTTTTAATTGGAATTTGGGAGGTGTGGAGGTCGCGGATTAGGGTAGACGGCTAGTGTGAGTATATGGGTGGTGGGTAGGTGTTAGGAGAGTGTGGGTGTGGTAGGGGTCTTAGGTTTGTGAGTGTTTGTTTACTACCAGGAGAGTATCCGTTTTCTTATTTCTTATTTCGTATTGCTTGTACTTATTTTGTATTTCTTTGATATTTATTGTATTATTTTTATCTCTTATTTTTGTTATGTTATACATCCTATTTCAAGTTGCATTTACGACCTTGGTATAATATTCTCTCTCTTGAGTCGGGGTTCTATCGAAAACAACCTCTCTACTTCTTCGGAGGTAGCGGTATGGACTGCTGACATTTTACCCTTCCCAGACCTCACTTTGTGGGAATATACTGGGTCTGTTGTTGGTCACTTGAGAAGTGAATTAGTGACTTGAAAATGTTTAAGTGTAGCTACTTGAAATGTAAACTTTTGTTTTGAATTTAGTAAAGTACATGGTCACTTGTGAAGTGAATTAGTTACTTGAAATGCTTAAGTGTAGGTACTTGAAATGTGAACTTTTGTTTTGAATTTAGTAAAGTACATGGTCACTTTGAGAAGTGAATTAGCAACTTGAAAATGTTTAAGTATAGGTACTTAAAATGTGATCTTCGAATTTAGTTTAGTTTGGTAACTTGTGAAGTGAATTAGCTACTTGAAGTGAAAATAGGAAAAGCGACCACATGTGGTTGATTTTTGTGGTCGTTTTTCTTGTTTTTTCTAGTAGTGGTAGCTACTTGAAAATATGGTTAAGTATAGTGACTTGAAACGTGTACTAGTGACTTGAAAATTGTTAAAGTGTAGTTACTTGAAATGTGAATTAGTTACTTGAAAGTGGTTAAGTATAGTTACTTGAAAATAGTTAAGTATGATTACTTGAAATGTGAATTAATTATTTGAAAATGGTTAAGTGTAGTGATTTGAAATATGTACTAGTGAATTGAAAATGGTTAAGTGTAGCGACTTGAAATGTGAATTAGTTACTTGAAAATGGTCAAGTGTAGTGACTTGAAATATGTACTAGTGACTTGAAAATGGTTAAGTATAGTTACTTGAAAATGCTAATATATACATATTTATATTTGTTGATTGTTATGATTTTATTTGATACTATAATATCATATACTTTATGCTAATAATGTATTTTTAAAACTTTTTATGACCTGAATTAACATATTCTTATGCAAAATGAGTTTGAAAGAAAGAAACAAGAAATATTAGTTGCGCATCAATTGTGGAAGGAGGATGAGAAAGGAATTAGACTTGTTGATGAAGCATGTATACAAGAAATCATCTGCAAATGATGAACGCCCATCTCAAGAAGACAACCAAGCTTATGAGGTTGAAAGTGATGGTGACTCTAAGGATTCAAGTTTAAAATATTTTGTTTTGAACCATTTAAGAATCATACATTGTTGATGTGGATGTTTTGAATTATGTTTTTTTTGTTAGCTGTAAGGGTTTACATTAGATTTGTATTGAATGATGTTTTTGAGAATTATTGAAGGTTTTGAATAGATTTTTAATTAATTGTGAAATATTTTTAGTAATTTACGTGTGAATTATTATTGGAGAATTTTTATGGGGATGTACATGCTAAATATTTATGAAAATTTTCTTGAAAAAAAAATTCTTGCGGATTTACTTGGGATATTTCATACGAATTTTCTTGCGGAATAGTTTCATAAATATCTGCAAGAAATTTTACCAAATAATTCATGCTAATTTTTTATGGTTAATTGAAAATAAATTTGCAAATAACGTACCTACGAATTTATTTTCGCAGCTAAATTACCTAGGGATTTACTTGGAAACTTTCGTGGAGAATAATTTGGGATTTTTTTCCTAAAAATTCACAGGTAAAATCCTTTTTATGAAATTTTACCAAATAATTCATGCAAAATTTTTATATTTAATCGCAAATAACGTACCTACAATTTTATTTTTGCAGCTAAATTACCTAGGAATTTACTTGAAAATATTCGTGGGGAATAATTTGTGATTTTTTTCGTGAAAATTCGCAGATAAATCCGCAAATAACATACCTGTGGATTTATTTCCGCAACTAAATTACCTAGGGATTTTATAAATCCGCAGGTAATAATTACCTACGAAGGTATTTCCTTTGGATTCTAATTGGTAAGAAAATCCGCAGGTAATCAAATTACCTGGGGATTTTATTACATTATCCCTATGAAAATCCCCAGGTAATAAGCAGTTTTCTAGTAGTGTATGTTCTTCCTTCAAGCTGTTTAGCAGCATGAGCTCAACACCTTGAACATCTTATCACCCTCATTCTATAACTTTTCACGGTATCAGAGCCTAGATCTCTGTGTTAGATATCTTCCGCGTAGCTATTAGAGATTTCATCAATGGCAGAATTGACAGTTACCACTCTGGAGCACTATCATCCATTGTACTTGCAACAAATTGAAATGACTAGAAAGTAGAATTTAAATTCCATGACCATTTTCGTGGAAATACTTTAATTTGAAGTGTTGTTTCTGTCCTTTCTCTAAATAAAAAACCATATGTATGTTACACATTAATACAAATAAATGTATTTCTATTTATTTATTACACTGTATATCCAAAAGAAACTTTTAACAAGTTAGACATTGCTCCTATCTACTAAGTAAGCAAAATGACTTTTATCATTAATGTATAGAACTTGTACGTGAAAAATATGTATTAATAATTTAGTTAGACACTTAGACTTGGTAGGCTAAGGCTAAGCACTTCTATTCTCTAGTTGAAAAAAAAAAAGGTGTTGCTGATAATTCAAATGGCTACAAAGAGCATTGGGAAAAGCTAAGCTTTCTAATTAGCATGCTTGATTGGGCTTTTTAGGAAGTTGAAAGGGTTTATTTAAAAAAAAAAATAAGGTTTTTGGTTAAATTTGTAGAGAAAATGAACAGTAGAATAAAGGCATTTTTAAAAGTTTTATCAAACACAAATTAATGTCAAAAAAGAAATCTAATTGATTAGTCAAAGATAAATTACTCAGCTCAAAGTCTAAAAGGTAAGTTTTTTTTATTCAAAATTGTAAAGGGACATATGAAAATGAAAAAATTTCAAAACTGAGTATTTCCCTTGTCCCTTAGCTTACAAGTTTAATAAAGTGCAAGGTAAATCATGATTTTACCTTACAAGGTAATGGAGCCACTTACCTTATGCTTTGACTGAAAAAGTTGATGGGGTTGGGAATTTAATGACACCGATGTACTTCCTCCATCCATCTTTATTTGTCCACTTTTCTATTTTGGGATGTCAAACAATACTTGTCTGGTTTATAAATTAATGAACGATGCCCATTTTTACCTATTTTACTCTTGATATTAAATACGATACATCACTCACTGCATTTTTCAATGCAAAAAATTTATTATATTCAAAGGGTGATATAGTAAAATCACTCATCTATTTATTATTTCTTAAGGCATATGTCAAGTCAAAAGTGACCAAGAATTTATGAACGGAGGGAGTATATAGTGAAGAATTTTTTTTAACTGTAGTGCATGATATTGGAAGACTGTTTTACCTTACAAGGTAAAACGTGTCCCTTATCTTATTAATTTTTTTTTTATAAACCTACTCATTTCATTCATTTCTTGTTCACATTATTTGTTTGTTTACCCAAACTCACTATCTGTGGGTTCTTCACTAATAGGGGAATGTTCAAACAAATGCATGCATGTCAAGCGTCTGTAGATTAAGACGATTATAAAAAATTTCAATGGTACAAAGAAATAAAGACATCATTTCAAATAGGAGTTTCACCAAATATTAGTTGTCTGTTGGACGCAAAATAATTCGAATGTCGACCAAAAATAATCACTTCGTTTTTTGGATTAGTAATACTCATTTTACTCCTGAACAATTTTTTCAACGATCATATTTGAAAGATAAAGGAAACAATTGAACCACTATAGGATGCCGACTATATCGCATCGAATCCTCATCACGCAAAACTTCACCACCCAATGTAAATTTACTCTTACCTTATTATCATTCATCTTAAAGTAAGAAATGAATAATGTTCTACAAATATTTTGAGTTATGTACTTTGACAAAAAAAAATTAATTGATGCAAATTAAAGAAACCTACACTCACACTCTTTATATAGCACCATGTGATAAATTTTAAAGTTGTTACAAGACAAATATGAAATACTACCTTACAAGGTGAGAGTTCATATTTGACTTTCTATCAGCCAACAAAAGGGAATTTATTCTCTCCTTTGTTAGTGATAAGTCCCATCTTGCAGATGCTCCTTCCCTAGGAAAATTTATTCCTTATTTTTCAGTCAAAAAATAAGTGACTCAACTTACCTTGTAAGGTAAAACCATAATTATACCTTGCATTTTATCAAGTAACTAATTAAAGACGTTAACTTTTAATGGTGTTTACCTTGTTCATTTTGAAATTTTTTCACTTTTATTGCCCCTTTAAAATTTTGAATGAAAAAACTGGCCCTTTAAACTCCGACCGAACTCACAAATTACTTATCTAAATACTTTATAAAAAAAATAATTTTGATAAAGAACAGTTTTAAAATTAGTAGATTTTGCAAGTTTGCCAAACAGTTTCCAATTAATTAAGTAGGTAATATATCACTAGCAATTAATAGTGAATACCCAACCAATTCAAGGATTGTGTTGGATTGGTAATTATTCATTCATCCTTAATTAGAGATATCGAGTTCGACTCTCCATAGGTACAGAGCTCCAATAAAGATATCGAACACCATATGAGAAAAATATTTTGTACAGTGACCGTGCACAAAACTTAAATTCAAAAAAATAAGTGAATGTATACCCATATATATCTCTCCCCTCTCTCTCTTCTATTTGATTTATACGGGCCAAACTTACCCTAGCAAGTACAAAAAAAAAAATCTAAAAAGACTTCTACCAATATCGTGGAGGCCGTATATTAATGTTAATCAGCTAATAATATATATTTGACTGTCATTTTATTCTATTTGAATTTTGATCACTCGTTTGCTATAAATAGGTGGAGGAGGACAGACACTCCTTACCCAAAAACAAAAAAACAAAGTAACTAATCCATAATGGCAGTTCACAAACAAGTTAGTTTCTTTACTTACCTACTTGTTCTTGGTAAGATTTTCCTTTCACCTTTTTCTCTTTAATTATTACTACTATTTCTTTGTCGTTTATACGTATCATACACAAGTAGTGCTATGTCGTTTTTCCTTAATATATATGACTTATATTTGTTGCAGGATTAATGTTTCTACTTGTAAGTGCGTCGACCAAGCATGATCATGATGATGATGATGATGATCACGATCACGATCACGATCACGATCATGATGATGATGATGATGATGATCACAATCCCAAGCCTCCCAAGCCTTGTACCAAAGAATGTGGTAATTTTTCCTACGGGATATGTCCACGTTCAGAAGGAAGTCCAAAAAATCCAATATGTACCACATGTTGTGCAGGCTACAAAGGTTGCTACTATTACGATGCTAACGGAAAACTCATTTGTGAAGGACAATCTGACCCAAGAAAGCCAAACAAACATTGTCCACGAAACTGTGATCCAAAAATCGCTTACTCAAAATGCCCCGGGCGTTCAGAAGGAAAGACTATAATCAAACCCACCGGGTGCACCACTTGCTGCACGGGCTACAAGGGGTGCTACTATTACGGTAAAGATGACAAGTTTGTGTGTGAAGGAGAAAGTATTGAACCCAGAGTTTGTACTCAAGAATGTGACCCTAGAGTTGCTTATATGACTTGTCCATCTACTGGATCAACCAAGCATACTCGAATTTGTGTCAATTGTTGTACTGCAAAACCGGGCTGCAAACTCTATGATCGTAATGGATATCTACTTTGTACTGGGGATCCTAAAAATCACTAATAATCCTCATAACTACGAGTTGCTGCATTCTAATAAATTTACAATATGTAGCAGTCAGTCTGATCTGTTTATGTATGAAATAAAAGCATGACAAATACATTGTCATGTTGATCTCTGTAATGTGGGCATTGGAGCTTTTTCCATAGCTCGTGCAATAAATTAATAAAGCACTAGCTAGTTTCTTTTACTTCTAAACTCTAGTATTTATCAGTTAGCTAGTTTACTTCATTACTTGACTCTGAAAGTCAAAATCTTTTACTTGTAAAATTCAAACTAGAGCATTACTTCTGTCACTGATTTGATTATTTGTAAAGAAAAAAAGAAAGGACAAATGCTTCTAAGTTGGCTGATATTGGTTGATGAAGAAGAGCAGATTTTACATCCTCCCTTAAATAGCAAATTACTCCGTAAGTCCCAAAAGCTTTGCTCTAGTATTTGTGCCTTAAAGTGCAATTGTCATGAGAATTAGAGTCACGAATAATCTTTATGTTATTGATTTGGACGAGGGCTTTTTTGAGGAGGACGGGGAAGATAATAAGTTAGATATGCGCGATGAAAAAGTGGCTAGGGATAGGGATCTATCACCAACGTAACAATGAAGTGGAAGCAAAAAAAAATACACGTGGAACGCAACATAATTGGAATGGTAGGGTGACTGCGGAATTTATTCCGGAGCATCTATCAATGCGACTCGATCACAAAAAGAAGAATCATATGACATTGTCAACAAGTTCCAGTAAATCCAAGAAGAAGCGGTGAACTATTGAACAGATTGGAAGAAGACAAGTGAAAAATACTTCAAGTTAAATTATACGGAGGTACAAGCTATCTTTTTTAGTTCATATATATACATACATGTAAAATAAAGTTTGAGGTTGATAAGTGATAGCTCAACCTTCTTCTTGACGTTTATATTTTTCCATTATGTAATCATCCTCATCTGTAATATCATCATAGAGTGTATTATAAACTCTTGTGATGATTGTAGAATACCTAATTTTTTCTAACTCTTTATTTTTCCATGCTTGTTAATTATTATAAGGGTTTTGTTACCTCATTAGGATTGGTAAAATAAAACTGAGCCCTCTTGCTTATACGTATTCACGTTGAAGATTTTATTTTATAATTAACAAAAGTTCCTTAGACACTCTGTCTAGTGGTATAAATTCAAAAAAGAAAAAGGTTATTTTACTTAATTAACTTTACTTTAAATGTTAAAATCTTTTAGTTCTAAACTCTATATTAGCTAGTTTACTTAATTACTTTACTTTACTTTATAACAACTATATATCCGTTGTAATTTCACAAGTGAGTTATAAATCGTAAGGATAGAGTACTACATGCAGATTATATCCCTACTTTATTTTAAAATTCAAAATCTTTTAACCGGTTTGGACAAATTTTTGGAGGGTCAAAATACCCCTCTGTCTCTCTTTTTTTATTCTGCAAAAGCTGCTTATTTTAGAAAAAAAAAATAGGTGTTTGACCAGTTTGATAGAGAAAATAAGTATGTTTGGGATCTTGTAAAAATAATTATTCAAGAAGCTAAAAGATTTAGAAGCACTTTAAAAAAATTAGACAAACACTAATTGTTGCTCAAAGTGGTTGTAAAAATTTACTAGTCAAACATAAATTGTTTCTCACAAAAGCATTTTTTTTTTATAAAAAGAAGAAGTTAATTTTAGAAGTTTGGCTAATTAGACGGTCTAAAAAGTCAAAATCCTTTTACTTCTTAACTCTAGTATTAGCTAGTTTACTTAATTACCTAACTTTAAAAGTCAAAATCATTTACTTACTAAACACTAGTATATATTAGCTTAGTTACTTCATAAAGTCAAAATCTTTTACTTCTAAACTCTAGTATTAGCTATAATTTGCTTAATTACTTTACTTTTGAAGTCAGAAGTGCACAAACTTATCTGAGACCAAAGATGGTCGGGTAAGCTCCTCTAATCAGTTAACATTTATCTCATTTCACACAATCTAATTAAAACTGTCCAAAACAATAAAGATAGTTCATATTTTTTTGTTTGATTTGATATTTTGAATTTATCAAAATACATAATTATAAATTTGGTATGGTTAAAAATTATGAATAATAATACAGTGACAAAGATAGCATGGCCGGAAACACATCAAATCTGAATAAAATTCCTTAGCTCCTCAAAATAGTATGGTGGCTTGAGAAAATCATCTAATATTTTTGATATATTGAAATCATACGATGTGTATAACATAATGTATACAATGTATTAATATCACATATAAGAAAGTGAACTTTTTTGAATTTTATTCTCTATTATTATTATTTTTGTTATTATTATTTTGTTACTAGTATTTTTAAGTATTTATTATCTGAATACAAGATTGGCTACAGAATATCATTATTTTTAGGCTTAAGTTATTAAAAAAATTATTGGGTCAATATATAGTAATTCTACGTAGGAGTTATGTGTGGGTCGTTTGAAGTTGGTGGTATTAAATTGCTAACCAGCTACCGAGAAATTTTGCCAAACCATTGGAATTTTGTTTTACAACCCAATTGTCTGTACCATTCAACAAAATGTGGATGCAACTAATCCAAGGGCACAACATTGTCACACCTCTTTTTTTTTTTTTTTACGTATTCCAAACGATTTATATAAAAGGATTTTTATTATTGAAGTGACAAGGATGAAAATTTATTTCGAAAAAGAACTATTTATATTTTTTATTTCAGAGTCGCCACTTGGCATAATTCGGTGTGCCAAGTCACCTTTGAAAAATCCTTTTCGGAACCATTTGACTCTTAAACTGGTTTGCGAACAGAGATTCCGGCTAAGAAATTCTGTTGACCGAGGGGAAGGTGTTAGGCACCCCTCGATCCCGTGGTTCGATCACGGTCGCCTGGTGGATCGTATCGGCTAATTTGGCATTACGAATGTACAAACCGCATAAAACACACAAAACAAGCAAACAAACAAATCACACAAAATTCAAAACAAGCCGAAATAATACTCAGTCCAAATTATACAATCCAAAATAAAAGAGGTACTGAAATATAAAACCTATTCTATTCTAAAATGATCCTAAACTAAACTCCACCCGACGTTCTGGGCCTTGATCACGAGCCTCCTTTGCGTACATGCTACTTCGGGGCATTCCCCGGATAAATCAATACAAATTCTTCGGGGAATTCCCCGGATAAATTATACAATTGATTCAAAAAGTGATAAAATCAAATCATTCAATCAAATTTCAACCATTCAATCAACCCACAATCTCTAGATTTGCCTACCCTCCCTACGTTTTGCCTATTCCGATCGATGTATCATGTTACTATCAAAATCAAATTAACGTTCCTTTCAAGTTATACGAACAATGAAATCAAACTAACCAAAATCGTCAATTATGTCAAGTTTTCAATTCTCACCCACAAACCCATTTTTAACCACAATAATTACAACATGCTTCGATTATTAAATCACATCTCAAAATCCGCAACCAACATCAAACACAACACAAATAACGAAGATTCAAACCAAACACACAACAAATAAATCATCCACACCAACAACATCAATAAAAGTCAAAATAAATTAAAGATTTGGTTAGAAGAAATGGACCTTGATGAAACTAATCCTTGTCGATAAAAAAGAAATTCGAAGACCAAAATACTCGATCGGAGAACCTCACAACGAACAACTCCAAACTCGATATTGAATTCAACCGGACAGATCGGAAAACCACGACAAAAACCTCACGATGAATAACCCACAAATCCGAATGAACTTTCAAAAAAAAACCTAAGATTCCGAATTCGAAACCCCCAAACCAACGATTTCCAACTAACCTTGCACGAACCAAACCAACTCGGATGGATTTAAAACCTTAAGAAATAAGAAATATCCAACGAACCGAGACTGAAATTATGAAAACTCGAGAAGACCCATACGCGAAATTTTGTCGGAATCAGTGGAAAACGGACGGAGTGTCGTTGGTCGAAGTTGGTGTTTGTCGCTGCTGGTTGCAGGCGTCGCAGTTTCTGTGCCTGACGCCGGAGAGTGGTCGGAGAGAAAGAGAGAGAGAGAGAGAGAGGGAGATCGGGGAGAGAGAAAGAGAGAGAAGTCGGAGAGAGAAAAAAAAAGGCTCAATAATTTTCTATCAGATTTTTTTTTGTGTCCTCCTTTTTTTTGTGTATGTGGGTATGTATATATTGTGTTTTGAGGCCTTTCTTCTTGGACAAGAAAAAGAGAGGGGGGTGGGGTAACGTGGGATAGGGGGTAGTAGTGAGGTGTTATTTTTTATTGGGTAGGTTGTTAGGATAAGATAGGGTTAGTTATTTTATTATTTGTTTATTATTTTTTATTTTTTTTGGTATTTTGCGGGGTATAATTACATGGGTGAGGGGACACGGTAGGATAAAATAAGAGTGGGTAAAAAATGACATCGTGGAGGGTACATGATATGCTAAGGTAGAAAATGAATAAAATCGAACTTCTAAGGGGGGCAAAATTACGTGTCTACATCATGCCCCCTTTGAATGTAAACACGCAGTATTTTTCAGACAAAGAAGTAGACCACGAGACCGAATTTTGACCCAACCATTATTCAAAGAAAGAAACAGAAGGAAGAAGGACAATCGGGTCTTGACTTAAGACATCCTTCCTACCCGAATCATGAGAGAATCAAGTCACGGGTATTTCAGAGGATTGGAAGAGGAGTGGACTATACCGAGTTGGAGAGTCGAGTGAGGTTCCATCGAGGTTCCGGTCCGCGGCTCTGTTATTACATCAAAATGAAAATTACAAGTTAAAACATAAATGAAATTACAAAAATCTTATCTATACAGCTTCTGTTGATTCTTGACTCGACTTTTCATCACCCTATTCTTCAGGCGGGCTCCTGACTTGCAATTTCTTTCAACTTGTTGCTTGGCTTTCAATTGCTTCGCTTTGTTGCTTGACTTTTCGTTTCTTCACCCTATTCTCCAGGCGGGCTCCTGACTTGCTATTTCATCACCCTGTTCTTCAGGCGGGCTCCTGAATCTCAAAATTAAAACTGGAATGAAAATTATCCCAAACAAGAATTATAAATAAGTAGTATTTCATTTTGAAAGTGGTGTCCCATTTTCCAGGAGGATCTTGAACATAAAGTAAAATCCCATTTTTTAGGAGGGTCCTGAACAGAAAGTAAAATCCCATTTTTTAGGAGGGTCCTGAACAGAAGGTAAAATCCCATTTTTCAGGAGGGTCCTGAACATAAAGTAAAATCCCATTCTTCAGGAGGGTCCTGGACTGAAAGTAAAATCCCATTTTTCAGGAGGGTCCTGGACATAAAGTAAAATCCCATTTTTCAGGAGGGTCCTGAACAAAAGTAAAATCCCATTCTTCAGGAGGGTCCTGAACATAAAGTAAAATCCCATTTTTCAGGAGGGTCCTGAACATAAAGTAAAATCCCATTCTTCAGGAGGGTCCTGAACATAAAGTAAACTCCCATTTTTCAGGAGGGTCCTGAACATAAAGTAAAATCCCATTTTTCAGGAGGGTTCTGAACATAAAGTAAAATCCCATTTTTTTCAGGAGGGTCTCGAACATAAAGTAAAATCCCATTTTTTAGGAGGGTCCTGAATAGAAAGTAAAATCTCATTTTTTCAGGAGGGTCCTGAACATAAAGTAAAATCTCATTTTTCAGGAGGATCCTGAACATAAAGTAAAATACCATTTTTTTCAGGAGGGTCCTGAACATAAAGTAAAATCCCATTTTTCAGGAGGGTCCTGAACAGAAAGTAAAAGCCCATTTTTCAGGAGGGTCCTGAACAGAAAGTAAAATCCCATTTTTCAGGAGGGTCCTGAACAGAAAGTAAACTCCCATTTTTTCAGGAGGGTCCTGAACATAAAGTAAAATCCCATTCTTCAGGAGGGTCCTGGACTGAAAGTAAAATCCCATTTTTCAGGAGGGTCCTGAATTGAAAGTAAATCCCATTTTTCAGGAGGGTCCTGAACATAAAGTAAAGTCCCATTTTTCAGGAGGGTCCTGAACATAAAGTAAAATCCCATTTTTTCAGGAGGGTCTTGAACATAAAGTAAAATCCCATTTTTCAGGAGGGTCCTGAACATAAAGTAAAATCCCATTCTTCAGGAGGGTCCTGGACTGAAAGTAAAATCCCATTTTTCAGGAGGGTCCTGAACTGAAAGTAAAATACCATTTTTCAGGAGGGTCCTGAATTGAAAGTAAATTCCCATTTTCCAGGAGGGTCCTGAACATGAAGTAAAATCTCACGGATGCGCATTTCCAATGGTAGATGAATTAAGTGAAGCGAATTTGCCCCTATTTCAACAAAGACAATTTGTCAGTTAAAACTTAGTGGTGGTTTGCAGCTCTTGGCTTCTCAGGTATCTGCCCATCACTCGTTTCTTTCATCTTCTTTCCAAATCGTTGACACTTGCCCTGTCTTGCCGCATCATTGACCCGGATCCAGATTGAGGGAGGTGAGTTCTGACTCGAACAATGGGCTTCCATTTTACCATGCCTCTGAGGTGCACCCTTTTTCCAAATCTGAATGCTTTCACGAATCCAACAGTCTGTCGGTTGATAGACTTCCTTTGCTTCATGTTGAATTACGATCATATTTCTTTCCTGTGCCGGTCCTTGGATTTTCCTCATATAATTGGAAAGACTGGTAGTAAATTTTGAAATCTTTTCTCGCTTGTTTTGACACAGACTTGACTTAAAAATGTAAAGAAACGATGGTGACTTTTATTTTGATAAATGACATAAAAAGACAAAAAACTTGAATATGTAAATGAAAGAAAAGGGCAATGTCCCATATTCCAAAAGAAAACTTATCTGAATACGACAACCAACTCCAATGAGTATGACATGCATTTTGGATTGAGCTGCCTGATCTTCCTATCCAAACTCCCCATTTGTTGTTGAGTTCGTGGCTTTGCCGCTGAGCCACCTCTTCAAATCCATTGGACTCATTCATCATATTCGATTGTCTACATCTTAAATGACTTTTGCCAACAAATCTCTTTCTTTTCACTTTTCACTTTTCTCTTGAACTCTCCATCGCCTTACGGTGCCTGTGAGGGTTTTCACCAATAAGACTCTCTCATTTTTATTTCTCTCCACTCACCATCGCCTTATGGTGCCTGCAAGGGTTTTCACCAATAAGACTCTCTTATTTTTGTATTTCTCTCAACTCACCATCGTCTTATGGTGCCTGCAAAGGTTTTCACCAATAAGACTCTCTCATTTTCATTTTCTATCAAATCACCACTGCCTTATGATGCCCACGGGGGTCTTCACCAATAAGACTCTCTCATTTTTGTATTTCTTTCCTGATTTCTTATGCTGAGGGGGAGACCAGTGGCACTTCACAATGTATCATCATATCCATTGCATGCTTAGCCTTAACATTATCAAAAAAATTAATCTGAAGGAATTTCTTTGGTTGTAACTTGGCTTTTGGATAAGGTTAGAAAAGGATGGCAAGGGGTTCGAACGACATTTGAAGTGGGGGTGGGACTTACAACTTTTAGAATCGACTCAAACAACATGTTAACTCATGCCCCAGTTTTGTTGACTGGGTGAATCTTAAATCTTTATTTGGTTGGACCGAGCCCGAAATAGGGCAGCCTACGTATCTCACTCCCGAGAGAGGAGAATCAGGTCGGACGTAGTTCCATCAGCTTGTTCTTTGTTTTGATTTGATTTTTTTTTCTCTTTTATTTTCGAACTCTTTCTTTTATTCTTATTTTCTTGACATTTATCTTTGACTCTATTTTGATTCCAAAAGAGGGAAATGAAAATAAATTAAAACGAAGCTCAAACGGGTAAACGAAGGATGACACAATGTTTGGATAGAAGAATAAAATGCCTTCATCATATCAATCTTCAAAAATGCAAGTACTAAACATGCAATAAAATCAAACAAAGGACCAAATATCATACATAGTATCTTTTGACCGCATCAGCATTGATAGCCATTTCTGCCATTTTGCCTTCAATATCTATCAAATATAAGGCTTCATTGGGTAACACTTTCTTCACAACGAAGGGACCTTGCCAGTTAGGGGAGAACTTTCCTTTCGCCTCAACCTGGTGAGGAAGGATACGTCTCAATACCAACTGACCAACTTCAAAATTCCTGGGACGGACCTTTTTGTTATACGCACGAGCCATCCTCCTCTGATACAACTGGCCATGACACACGGACGTTAGCCTTTTTTCCTCGATCAAACTCAAATGTTCCAGTCGGGTTTTTACCCATTCGTCATCATCAATCTCTGTTTCTACGATGACTCGAAGAAAGGGAATTTCAACTTCTGCAGGGATGACTGTTTTTGTCCCATACACTAATAAATATGGAGTTGCCCCTGTTGAAGTGCGAACAGTGGTGCAATAACCTAGCAATGCAAACGACAACTTTTCATGCCACTGTCTAGAACCTTGTACCATTTTTTGCAGTATCTTTTTTATATTTTTATTGGCGGCTTCTACAGCACCATTGGCCTTTGGGCGATATGGAGTAGAATTTCGATGTGCGATCTTAAACTGTAGACACACTTCTTGCATCAAATGACTATTGAGATTGGCAGCATTGTCTGTAATGATCATCTTAGGAATTCCAAATCTACAAATGATATTGGCATGAACAAAATCTACCACAGCCTTCTTTGTCACTGACTTAAAAGTTACTGCTTCCACCCACTTTGTGAAGTAGTCAATGGCTACCAAAATGAATCTATGTCCATTTGGTGCCTTCGGCTCAATCGGTCCAATCACATCCATTCCCCAAGCCACGAACGGCCATGGAGCGGCCATTGCATGCAACTCAACATGAGGAGAACATATCAGATCGCCGTGCACCTGACATTGATGACACTTTCGAACAAATTGAATAGAATCCCTCTCCATAGTAAGCCAGTAATAACCTCCTCGAACAATCTTCTTTGACAAGACATGATCGTTCATATGCGACCCGCATACTCCAGAGTGTATTTCAACCATGATTGTCGAGGCTTCTTTTGCATCTACACACCTTAAAAGTCCCAGATCTAGGATCCTCTTATACAAGATTCCCCTACTTAAGAAAAATCCACTAGTCAAACGCCTAATAGTCCTCTTTTGATCGTTGGTGGCATATGCTGGGTATTCTCCTGACTGAATGTACCGCTTGATATCCAAAAACCAAGGTTCTCCATCGAGCTCTTCTTCAACCGCATTACAGTAAGCATGCTGATCACGACTCTGTATATGCACTGGATCGATATAGGCTTTGTCAGGATGTTGGAGCATTAAAGACAGAGTGGCTAAAGCATCAGCAATTTCATTATGAATCCTTGGAATATGCCTAAATTTTACTAACACAAATCATCGACATAGCTCCTGCAAGCATTGTCGATACGAGATGAGTTTCAAATCTCGTGTCTCCCAATCGCCTTGAATTTGATGGACGAGCAAATATGAATCTCCCAACACCAATAATTCTTGGACTCTCATATCAACAGCTAACCTCAAACCAAGGATGCAGGCTTCATACTCTGCCATATTATTAGTACAGTAGAATCGAAGTTGTGATATTACCGAGAAATGTTGTCTCGATTCAGGGATAAGAACCGCACCTATTCCGACTCCTTTCATATTGACAACTCCATCGAAGAATAACCTCCAACCTGGATCAGCATCTATAACAACTTCATCGACACACGACACTTCTTCGTCAGGAAAATATGTCTTTAATGGCTCGTACTCTTCATCGATGAGATTCTCAGCAAGATGATCTGTCAAGGCTTGGGCTTTCATGGCGGTTCGAGTCACATATATGATGTCGAACTCGTTAAGAAATATTTGCCACTTTGCCAATCGACCTGTCGGCATAGGCTTCTGAAAGATATACTTCAAAGGATCCATGCGGGAGATGAGATAAGTAGTATAGGGTGAGAGATAGTGCTTCAAATTCTGTGCTATCCAAGTTAGGGCACAACACGTCCTTTCAAGAAGAGTATATCTGGCCTCATATGCGGTGAACTTCTTGCTAAGATAATAAATAGCCTGCTCCTTTTTGCCTGTGACATCATGTTGACCCAGTACACAACCGAAAGAATTGTCCATGACTGATAAATATAAGATCAAAAGCCTACCAGGCTCCGGGGGTACTAGCACTGGTGGATTTGATAAATATCTTTTGATTCGATCAGACGCTTCCTGATATTCCTCAGTCCATTTTACCGCAGCACTCTTTTTCAACAACTTGAATATGGGCTCACAAGTGGTTGTGAGTTGAGAAATAAACCTGCTAATGTAGTTCAGTCTACCAAGCAAACTCATCACCTCCATTCTATTCTTGGGCGAGGGCAAATCCTGAATGGCTTTGATTTTTGAAGGATCCAATTCAATTCCCCGACGACTGACTACAAACCCCAACAGCTTTTCAGATGGAACTCCAAATACACATTTGGCCGGGTTGAGTTTGAGATTATACCTGCGAAGCCTCTCAAAGAACGTTCTTAAATCTTTAACATGGTCGGCCTGACTTTTTGACTTAATAATCACATCATCCACGTAGACGTCAATCTCCTTATGCATCATGTCATGAAACATAGTGGTCATGGCTCTCATGTATGTTGATCCAGCATTCTTTAAACCGAACGACATCACTCGATAACAATAAGTTCCCCATGGTGTAATAAAAGACGTCTTCTCTGCGTCTTCATCATCCATAATGATCTGGTGATATCCGGCATAGCAATCCACAAAAGAGGCAACCTCGTGTTTAGCACAGTTGTTTAACAAAATATGGATGTTGGGCAGTGGAAAATCATTTTTCGGACTTGCTCTATTCAAATCACGGTAATCAACACACACTCGAATTTTGCCATCTTTCTTTGGTACGGGAACAACATTGGATAACCACATGGGATAACGAGACACTCGAATTACTTTGGCTTCAAGTTGTTTCATGATTTCCTCTTTAATTTTAATACTTACATCGGTTTTAAACTTCCTCAACTTCTGTTTGACAGGGGGGAATGCGGGATCAGTTGACAACTTTTGAGCTACTAATTTTGTGGTTAAACCGGGAATATCATCATAAGACCATGCAAAAACATCCTTATAATCAATTAATGCCTGAATCATTCCCTCTTTTAGCTATGGCAAAGCATGTACACTGATTTTAGTTTCCCTAACATCTTCTTGATCCCCTAGATTTATTGGCTCAGTCTCATTCAAATTAGGATTCGGTTTGTCTTCAAACTGTTCCAACTCTTTGCTTATTTCTTCTAGTGCTCCTTCTTCATTATATTCCCCATCCCGCTTCATTACATCTTGATTAGTTTGGATTTTAAGATCAGGCTAAAAATTCCGCATGCATGTCATGTCATTAGAATCAGCATAAAGAGAACTGTGTAAGAAAAAAAAACAAAATATATTAGACACAAAACAAAAGGGACATTGCATTTCATTAAATAAAAAGATAGAAGGGTTTAAACACAGATGCCAACATAACATAAACAAACTAAAATCCGAATTACAACCCTGAAACAACTCGGATAAACAGAAAGAAAAACAAAATAAACTACCAAAACTCCCTCCTGACGGGGAGAGGAGTGACTTCTCAATTATTGAGCCGGACAGCTGGACCTATGAATTGCACGTCTTCCATACTGGTACCTTCTCCTGCTTCGAGCATATCAACTTCCATACAAAGGTTCTGGAAGTCATCAACCAATTCAACCTCAAATTCCACATGCTTCGTGACACCGCTCTTAACAAATGATTCACTGAGTAGTTGCATTGGGCGAGGGAGTGACCATATTTCCTTTTTCCTTCCCTTGGCTTTCTTCAGATCTTCAGCTGTAGGCTCAAATCCCAGACCAAACGTTCCCACGTTCTCACTCAAATATATGGGATGAACTAAACCGTGCAGAGACGCTCCCAAACCCTTTCCAGGCTTAAATCCATATTTCCAAAGTTCACTCACCATCATGATAGAAGCAGAAGACAATTGCGGTCCCGGTATAGCCTGTCATTCAAGGATACGATTCGCTGGCACTGTATCAAAAATTTGATAGACGAATGTCTCCTCTACGTTATTTGCTTCAATAAGAGACAAAGGAGAATCTTCGTAGGCTGAAAAATCTCCTTCACCATGAATAACTACTTCTTGCCTGTCATGCTTAAACTTAATCATTTGGTGCAGTGTAGATGCAGTCTCCTTGGCCTTGTGGATCCACGGCCTTCCTAACAACAGATTGTAAGAGGAGTCTACATTCAATACTTGAAACTCTATGGCGAACTCAACAGGCCCTATGGTCAACACTAGTTCTATTTCGCCAATGGAATTTGATTTTGCACTATCGAAAGCCCTGACACATACATTGTTGGGCCTGATCCTCTCAGCACCAATATTCAGCTTTTGCAAAGTAGAAATAGGGCAAATATTTGCACCTGAACCTCCATCAATCATAACATGAGTGACATAGAAATCTTCAAACTTCACTGTAATGTAAAGGCCCCGGTTATGCCCTGTACCTTCAATAGGCAATTCATCGTCAGAAAAGCTGATCCGATTGACCTCAAAGATTTTTCCAACCATTTTCTCAAGCTGGTTGATTGTAATCTCCCTTGGAACATATGCTTCATTTAATACCTTCAGTAAAACATCACGATGCTCCTTGGAGTGCAACAGCAAAGATAAAAGGGAAATTTGAGCAGGGGTTTTCTTCAACTGGTCTAATATTGAATACTCTGCCAATTTCATCTTTTTCAAAAATTCTTTGGCTTCTTCTTCGGTGATAGGCTTTTTGATAGATGACGGTCCACTCACTTTTGGCTTGGACTTTCTTAAGCTTTTAGGCACGAAACATCTTCCTGACCTAGTCAAACCCCCTACCTCATCTACATCTTCCACTACTTCTTTCCCATGATAGGTCATCACGGTCCACCCATAATTCTAGGGAATCCTTTTCGTATCAACTATCGGAGGTTGGGTCACCGGTTTGAGGACAATAGATGCTGTCAGTGCTCATTTCACCGTCAAGATAGGCTGACTCAGAGCTCCCACCACCGTCAACTTAGGTTTATCCTGACTTGAATCAACATACCTTCTGGCGCTCTGTACTGTGATCAGAGGTTTCTTTGTGCTTTCTTGGGCTTTATCTTCTCTCATTCTTTCCTGGCTCAATGACATTGCTTTCAAAGACTCTACTACATTCACCGATTTCTCCTCAATGGTCTGTATCTTGACAATAGGCTTATAACCCCTCGATGACTCCTTCCCGTCATATATCAATTCTAATATATTGGCTTCAGCATGGGGTTGGCAATGGATTTTGGTTAATGTTTGGGCCTTCCGGGGCCTGGACCAGCATCTGATTTGTGTCAATTAAATCTTGGACAGCTCTCTTTAAATGCCAGCATTTCTCGATATCATGGTCGGGCATATCAGAACAGTACGCACACCTTAAAGAATAATCGAGATTCCTCGGCGGTGGATTTGAAAGCCTTCCTTGAATTGGGCTTAAAACCTTCAACTTTTTCAACCTATCAAACAAACTAGCATATGACTCCCCAAGAGGTGTGAGTTGATTTTTGACCGCCTTCTCTTTCCTATACTCGGGCCTAGGTTGAAAACCAGGTCTGGAGGGGTTTTGGTAATTCGGTGGAGCGAATGGGCGATTTTGTGGAGCTTGCGCGTGCCACTGCGGGTAAGAAGGGGTTTGGGCATATGGCTGCGCGCTATATACTGGGTACGGGGGTGGTGGAATGGAATATAAAGGGTTTTGTGGAGGGTAGTAATGGTGGGGAGGAATATATGGAGCTTGGGCGTAGACTTGGGCTTGGGATTGGGGATAGGGGCGAGGTGGTCTTTTGGGATAGGAATGGGTTCCAGCTACAACAGTCGCCACGTCCTCTTTCTTCTATTTACCTCCAAATGCACCAGATCCACCTTGAATCGTTTGTGTGGTGGCTTTCAATGCGGCAAAACTCACTATTCGTCCGGTCTTGATTTCGTCCTCTATCATCTCCCCCATTTTGAGGACTTCAATAAATGACTTTCCCATTGCCGAGAGTAAAATTTGAAAATAAGTCTCATCTTGTGCCTGAATGAAAACCTCTACCAACTTACTTTCTTTCATCGGAGGATTTACCCTGGCGGCCTGTTCACGCCACCTTATCACGTATTCCCTAAAACCTTCAGTGCTTTTCTTCTTCATGTTGACCAAAGATTTTTCATCTGGAATCAGGTCGATGTTATACTGAAAATATTGCACAAACTCAGAAGCCAAGTCGTCCCAGTTGTTCCACTTGTCGATATCTTGATCGATAAACCATTCTGAAGCCAGATCAGAAAGACTCTCGCCAAAGAAAGCCATGAGCAGCTCTTCCCTTTCTCCTGCAGCCCTCAACTGGTTGCAATAGCGTCTCAAGTGGGCCACGGGATCACCGTGTCCTGCATACTTCTCGAACTTAGGCATTTTAAAACCGAGGGGAAGGTTGATGTCTGGGAACATGCACAGATCTTTATAAGAAACACTCTTATAACCTCCGATTCCCTGCAAATTTCTCATGGCCTGTTCTAAGCTTTTCAACTTCCGCGCTATGACTTCCTGTTCCTCTGTTGCGACAGGTTTCTCTGAATCAAATGGAAATGTAGGTGGCTGAGTGTACCCATACGGTTCATTCATTCTCAAAGTCGGCTCCGGGGAATAATACTGACTATCTGGAACCTTCAATACTGGCTCACTGGCAGACCGAGGAAGCCTCATTATGGGACGCACAACATATATGGGAGTTTCATGTGGTGGCGGGGCCACGAATACCGGTGTGATCGGTGGCGCTGGCTGAGCAGCTGGTCTTGATTGGGGAGATGCCAAGGGCACACCAGAATTGCCAGGATAATAATGTCGCGGAGTGAATCCTGGCGCGTGCTCAGGTGACTCAGTAGGAGCAGAGAATTGTGCCTGAGAGAGCGGTGGGCAATTAGAGATATTCCCAAGACCTTCAGGGAGCGGAGGAGGAGGCATTCTGCTGGCCCATGCCTGGTGTAAATCTATCAATTGTTGCCTGAGCCTTACTACCTCATCATTGTGTTCTGAACTTTCTTCCCTGTGATCCTGATTCGGGTCAATGAGCAAATTTTCAATCTCCCTGCTAGCCATGACAAGCTTTGCTTTGGATCTAGTGAAGTATGGGTGACTAGCCAGAGTGTTGCAAACCTACCACTGTTAACCGAAAGAACATGCTCATCAAAGACGACATCCGTTAGGATTAGGGCACACAACAAGCATGAGAGTCACATTGGTAAAATTGTCCTAAATTCATGTTCATTTCTACCAGCTTTTGAGGGTAGCGAGGTCATTTCAACATCATCCCAATTTTTATCTACACTCTTTCTTCTTCTTTTTTTCGTATCCACTTCTGTTCTTTCCACTTCTCTCGTTATCTACCTTTATTTTATCATTCTTTATGGCTTTTATTCTTCTTTAACAAATGAAACAAAATGATTAGATCGAACCCAAAAGTAGGTTACCTACGTATCATGTTGTACATGAATCAGATCTTGTGTAGTTCGGGCCACTTATACATAAACATCACACAATTGAAGGTTTTTTTTTTCACGAGAAACGAAAATAAGTAAACAAAAGAAAGACGTAACATCCTAACATTTCGATGAAAGATAGCAAAACATACAACGAATCTGGGACCTCTTTAAAACTAAACAACAAATACAAAACAACATTCTAAACCCCTAACGACATGTGTGCAATAATGACCCGAATATCAAAACAACTTGACTCTGACTTAACACAGACACCAACCTACAATGACAGAAACATAAAAGACTCAAAACTACATAAATATAAGACATGCTCTTTCAAACTGGTGCCCTGCGTGACGTCCCCGGCTGAGATGAACCCATCTGTGAAGTCCCCACTTTTCCCCTCAGACTTTGCAACATATCCTGCAACGACGTTTTGATACCCGGGAACAAATTTCTCGCCCGTATCCCCGCCTCTTGGAGAGTACACCCGCAAAGGTTTCTCTGACACCCATCCACAGTTGTGATCAAACGTGACAACTGAACTCTCAAAAACTCCAACTTGGCCCCCGGATCTTCCTGCTCATCATCCTCTACCATGATTGCTTCCCGTATTCTCCCTCTAAGTTGGGCTGGTAAGGGCCTACTAATGCTTTGGGACAGATATTGTAGCCAGATTTCATAGTTTTGGGTGCATCCTGGATTTTCCTTGAGAGTATCGACACCTAGCTTTATCGCGTTATTCCAGAATTACTCATATTTGCTTTCCCCCACGGCTTGGTCTTCAAAGTACTCTACATCCTTTAGAAGGTCCATTATTGGAGGGACATCTTGCATCCTACCCAACTGACGCATCACCCTTCTTGGACTGTAAGGCCTAGTGCAGTTAAGTCCTATCAAAACTAGAAAGAGTTGCATTTGAGATCCAATCAAGATTTTCTTATGACAAAACCACATATAGCACCAAAGAATATTATTCGGAGTTCTTGATTCGAGAAATTCGATCCAAGAATTGACTCCAATAGGAAAAGAAAATTTGTCAAAACGCATTCTTTCTTGCATGGCTTGCACTCGATCATTCAGACAACGGTCGATCACATCTGCTCTAATCAAAGAAGGCGTATGCAAGTGCTCCATCATCCACAACTGCAATATCAGATTACTTCCCTAAAAAAATCGTACCCCTTCTTTTACTTCAGTTAAAGCCTTATATATTTCTGTTAAGATCATTGGTACAATGGTGACCTCATTTTTTTTCTTGAATAAAGCTATCACCACTGATTGTAGACGAGTATTGATACACCTCTCATCTAACGGGAACACCAAGATACCCAACAAAGCCAGACAGAAAACCTCAAGACGACGTTGTTCCCAATTTTTTTTTTGGTAGTACAGAATTCATCCCAAAAGCAGTCGAAACCCTCTAAGGACCCAAATCTAGCAAACAAATAGTCCAAGGAAATCCAAGATTGTTTGAGACATCCCAGATGCTTGTTATCTTTTAATCCACAGAGTCGAAGGAATTTCTTACGAGTATGATTGCGGGCTAAAATCATCTGCTGACCCATGTAAGTCAACCGAAACAAACGAGATATTTCTGCCAGGGTAGGAGTCAATTCACAACTTCCGAACCTAAACACCAAATTATTTGGATCCCAGAAAGTCAACGCAGCTTCTATTAAATCCGGACGAGGCGTGAGATCCATGAGTGTTACAAGATTGCCTAACATTTTCCTCACATCGTGCTTTTTAGAGTAATTGAACGTGCCCCACTACTTGATCAACTTTTTGGGTACCTTGACAACCATAAGGACTCTAGACTTTGTGGACAGATCCATCCTGTAGTAGCAGATAAGAAATTATCTCAAAAATTTGATAAGAGCAAAAGGTTCACAACCAAAAGAAATTTGATGCAGACATACGTCGATGGGACAGACCGCTTCATGACTCTTAATCGCCGAACAGTAACGCTGAATAAAATCAGCCTACTTGGCTAACAACTTTAGGTTATGGGGTAAAAGACCTAGCCTAATACTAAGACGAAGGCCAAAATAAAGGTTATCGGACCCACCGAGGGTTGCCTACATATCCCTCCCCGAGGGACGGGAATCAGGTATGCGTAGTTCGTCCAGATTGGACACTTAGCGATTAACTAATAAATTGACCCTAACTTAAGAGACAACCAAAAACAAACGAGTGAAAACTTTTTGGATTTTCAACTAGACATTTCAACTAAGACTGACACCACCAATTATATAAAAAAAATCTTTTTGGTATTTTGTTTTTGACAAATAAGTAGAAAAGGCAAACAAAACTCTCTTTTTTCTTTTTTTTTTGTTGAACTTACGGTACTTTGGGAAGATAAATGCAAAACGTAAAAAAAAATCTTTTTGAGTTTTGGATCGTGAAGAACAAAAGCCATAAAGAACTCTAAAATAAACTACGACACTCCTTTTTGATTCATTCTTTTCGACTCACTTTTTTTCTTCTTTTTTTTCTTCACACTTTACTTTTAACACATGTTTTCCCCAAATCGGTCCGTCAAATGACCACGTTACTCTCAAAGATGCAACATTTAGCACGTAGGGATGCTTTAAAGGTGAGTCTCCTACAAAGGACCAAGTGGACCCCGCTAGGTCTCAATATGATGCACATAAGAATGACCTAAAGGCTGACCTACGTTGTGGTTTACTAACAAGGCCGTTCGGGGGAGCATATGGTCGATAGTGGCTGCTTTGCTTTCCACCTACTCCATACATCCAACGGCTCCCCCCCTAAAATAAAGGTGACTCAACTAGAGTTCGTGCGCACGACGTGCGCTCCGAGACTTGTTGCGGAAAGAATTGACTCAGGTTATGCAAATGATGTCAGATATAAAGAGATAACACATAGGATAAATACTGTAAACAAAGAGCACGAAAACGCACAAAAGTGAAAACACAAACAAAAATCACAAACAATGCTTATACACTCGTAATGCCAAACAAAGACGATACGATTCCAAAAAGCTCGGATTCTGAAATAGTCCCCAGCAGAGTCGCCAGAGCTGTCACACCCCTTTTTTATTTTTACGTATTCCAAACGATTTATATAAAAGGGTTTTTATTATTAAAGTGACAAGGATGAAAATTTGTTTCGAAAAAAGGACTATTTATATTTTTTATTTCAGAGTCGCCACTTGGCATAATTCGGTGTGCCAAGTCACCTTTGAAAAATCCTTTTCGGAACCATTTGACTCTTAAACTGGTTTGCGAACAGAGATTCCGGCTAAGGAATTCTGTTGACCGAGGGGAAGGTGTTAGGCACCCCTCGATCCCGTGGTTCGACCACGGTCGCCTGGTGGATCGTATCGGCTAATTTGGCATTACGAATGTACAAACCGCATAAAACACACAAAACAAGCAAACAAACAAATCACACAAAATGCAAAACAAGCCGAAATAATGTTCAGTCCAAATTATACAATCCAAAATAAAAGAGGTACTGAAATATAAAACTTATTCTATTCTAAACTGATCCTAAACTAAACTCCACCCGACGTTCCGGGCCTTGATCACGAGCCTCCTTTGCGTACATGCTACTTTGGGGCATTCCCCGGATAAATCAATACAAATTCTTCGGGGCATTCCCCGGATAAATTATACAATTGATTCAAAAAGTGATAAAATTAAATCATTCAATCAAATTTCAACCATTCAATCAAATTTCAACCATTCAATCAACCCACAATCTCTAGATTTGCCTACCCGCCCTACGTTTTGCCTATTCCGATCGATGTATCATGTTACTACCAAAATCAAATTAACGTTCCTTTCAAGTTATACGAACAATGAAATCAAACTAACCAAAATCGCCAATTATGTCAAGTTTTCAATTCTCACCCACAAACCCATTTTTAACCACAATAATTACAACATGCTTCGATTATTAAATCACGTCTCAAAATCCGCAACCAACATCAAACACAACACAAATAACGAAGATTCAAACCAAACACACAACAAATAAATCATCCACACCAACAACATCAATAAAAGTTAAAATAAATTAAAGATTCGGTTAGAAGAAATGGACCTTGATGAAACTAATCCTTGTCGATAATAAAGAAATCCGAAGACCAAAATACTCGATCGGAGAACCTCACAACGAACAACTCCAAACTCGATATTGAATTCAACCGGACAGATCGGAAAACCACGACCAAAACCTCACGATGAATAACCCACAAATCCGAATGAACTTTCAAAAAAACAACCCAAGATCCCGAATTCGAAACCCCCAAACCAACGATTTCCAACTAACCTTGCACGAACCAAACCAACTCGGATGGATTTAAAACCTTAAGAAATAAGAAATATCCAAAGAACCGAGACTGAAATTATGAAAACTCGAGAATTTCCAATTTGTTGCTTGATCTGTGTTGGTATTGAATATTTGCTTGTTTTGAATCATGGTTGGTTCCCGTGAGTATGGATCATATCATGAAATGATGTCTCGTTTGAGAATTAAAATTAGTTGTTTTGGGGGCGAAAATTGAAAATCAATAAGAGTGAATATTGTAGTATTTTGATTCATTGTTTATGTTGAACGTTGATAGTATCATGTTTAGGCCAAAACTAGTAGGCAAATTCTAGGCTTTGGGGGAGGCAACTCGTAGGATTTTAATCATCAATCGTTCAAATATTTATGTTTTAGTGATTTTCTTCAATTTTATCGTTTTTTTTATTAAATGTATTCATTTAGTCGGGGAATGCCCCGAGGCTCATTGTATTTATTCACCGGGGAATGCCCCGACGTATCATGTTGGCGGCAGATGATCGTGATGAAGGCCCGAGGCGTCGGGTAGAGCGTAGTTAGGATTAACCTAGAATAGAGTAGGTTTATATTTCCGTATTTTTTTATTTTATTTCGGGACTGTATAATTGAACTGAACACTAAATTTTGGATTGTTTTGTTTTGTTTTGTTTTGCTTGATTGATTGTTTTGCATGCTTTGTGTGGTTTATACATTCGTAGTGTTTAAATTAGCCAGCATGCTCCACCAAGAGACAGTGGTCGAACCACGGGATCGAGGGGCGCCTAACACCTTCCCCTCGGTCAACAGAATTCCTTAATTAGAATCTCTGTTCGCAAACCAGTTTTAAAGAGTCAAATCGTTTTGAAAAGGATTTTCTAAAGGTGACTTGGCACACCCGATTATGCCAAGTGGCGACTCTGAGTTTTGATTGTTAAAAGTCCTTTTCAAAACAAATCTTCATCTTTGTCACTTTAATAATAAAAACTCTTTCGAAACTTAAAATGAATCTTTTTGGTTAAAAAAAGGGGTGTGACAGTGAATACCCAACCAATTCAAGGATTGTGTTGGATTGGTAATTATTCATTCATCCTTAATTAGAGATATCGGGTTCGACTCTCCATAGGTACAGAGCTCCAATAAAGATATCGAACACCATATGAGAAAAATATTTTGTACAGTGACCGAGCACAAAACTTAAATTCAAAGAAATAAGTGAATGTATACCCATATATATCTCTCCCCTCTCTCTCTTCTATTTGATTTATACGGGCCAAACTTACCCTAGCAAGTACAAAAAAAAAAAATCTAAAAAAACTTCTACCAATATCGTGGAGGCCGTATATTAATGTTAATCAGCTAATAATATATATTTGACTGTCATTTTATTCTATTTGAATTTTGATCACTCGTTTGCTATAAATAGGTGGAGGAGGACAGACACTCCTTACCCAAAAACAAAAAAACAAAGTAACTAATCCATAATGGCAGTTCACAAACAAGTTAGTTTCTTTACTTACCTACTTGTTCTTGGTAAGATTTTCCTTTCACCTTTTTCTCTTTAATTATTACTACTATTTCTTTGTCGTTTATACGTATCATACACAAGTAGTGCTATGTCGTTTTTCCTTAATATCTATGACTTATATTTGTTGCAGGATTAATGTTTCTACTTGTAAGTGCGTCGACCAAGCATGATCATGATGATGATGATGATCACGATCACGATCACGATCATGATGATGATGATGATGATGATCACAATCCCAAGCCTCCCAAGCCTTGTACCAAAGAATGTGGTAATTTTGCCTACGGGATATGTCCACGTTCAGAAGGAAGTCCAAAAAATCCAATATGTACCACATGTTGTGCAGGCTACAAAGGTTGCTACTATTACGATGCTAACGGAAAACTCATTTGTGAAGGACAATCTGACCCAAGAAAGCCAAACAAACATTGTCCACGAAACTGTGATCCAAAAATCGCTTACTCAAAATGCCCCGGGCGTTCAGAAGGAAAGACTATAATCAAACCCACCGGGTGCACCACTTGCTGCACGGGCTACAAGGGGTGCTACTATTACGGTAAAGATGACAAGTTTGTGTGTGAAGGAGAAAGTATTGAACCCAGAGTTTGTACTCAAGAATGTGACCCTAGAGTTGCTTATATGACTTGTCCATCTACTGGATCAACCAAGCATACTCGAATTTGTGTCAATTGTTGTACTGCAAAACCGGGCTGCAAACTCTATGATCGTAATGGATATCTACTTTGTACTGGGGATCCTAAAAATCACTAATAATCCTCATAACTACGAGTTGTTGCAATCTAATAAATTTACAATATGTAGCAGTCAGTCTGATCTGTTTATGTATGAAATAAAAGCATGACAAATACATTGTCATGTTGATCTCTGTAATGTGGGCATTGGTGCAATAAATTAATAAAGCACTAGCTAGTTTCTTTTACTTCTAAACTCTAGTATTTATCAGTTAGCTAGTTTACTTCATTACTTGACTCTGAAAGTCAAAATCTTTTACTTGTAAAATTCAAACTAGAGCATTACTTCTGTCACTGATTTGATTATTTGTAAAGAAAAAAAGAAAGGACAAATGCTTCTAAGTTGGCTGATATTGGTTGATGAAGAAGAGCAGATTTTACATCCTCCCTTAAATAGCAAATTACTCCGTAAGTCCCAAAAGCTTTGCTCTAGTATTTGTGCCTTAAAGTGCAATTGTCATGAGAATTAGAGTCACGAATAATCTTTATGTTATTGATTTGGACGAGGGCTTTTTTGAGGAGGACGGGGAAGATAATAAGTTAGATATGCGCGATGAAAAAGTGGCTAGGGATAGGGATCTATCACCAACGTAACAATGAAGAGGAAGCAAAAAAAAATACACGTGGAACGCAACATAATTGGAATGGTAGGGTGACTGCGGAATTTATTCCGGAGCATCTATCAATGCGACTCGATCACAAAAAGAAGAATCATATGACATTGTCAACAAGTTCCAGTAAATCCAAGAAGAAGCGGTGAACTATTGAACAGATTGGAAGAAGACAAGTGAAAAATACTTCAAGTTAAATTATACGGAGGTACAAGCTATCTTTTTTAGTTCATATATATACATACATGTAAAATAAAGTTTGAGGTTGATAAGTGATAGCTCAACCTTCTTCTTGACGTTTATATTTTTTCATTATGTAATCATCCTCATCTGTAATATCATCATAGAGTGTATTATAAACTCTTGTGATGATTGTAGAATACCTAATTTTTTCTAACTCTTTATTTTTCCATGCTTGTTAATTATTATAAGGGTTTTGTTACCTCATTAGGATTGTTAAAATAAAACTGAGCCCCCTTGCTTATACGTATTCACGTTGAAGATTTTATTTTATAATTAACAAAAGTTCCTTAGACACGCTGTCTAGTGGTATAAATTCAAAAAAGAAAAAGGTTATTTTACTTAATTAACTTTACTTTAAATGTTAAAATCTTTTAGTTCTAAACTCTATATTAGCTAGTTTACTTAATTACTTTACTTTACTTTACAACAATTATATATCCGTTGTAATTTCACAAGTGAGTTATAAATCGAAAGGATAGAGTACTACATGCAGATTATATCCCTACTTTATTTTAAAATTCAAAATCTTTTAACCGGTTTGGACAAATTTTTGGAGGGTCAAAATACCCCTCTGTCTCTCTTTTTTTATTCTGCAAAAGGTGCTTATTTTAGAAAAAAAATAGGTGTTTGACCAGTTTTATAGAGAAAATAAGTATGTTTGGGATCTTGTAAAAATAATTATTCAAGAAGCTAAAAGATTTAGAAGCACTTTAAAAAAATTGGACAAACACTAATTGCTGCTCAAAGTGGTTGTAAAAATTTACTAGTCAAACATAAATTGTTTCTCACAAAAAAGAAGTTAATTTTAAAAGTTTGGCTAATTAGACGGTCTAAAAAGTCAAAATCCTTTTACTTCTTAACTCTAGTATTAGCTAGTTTACTTAATTACCTAACTTTAAAAGTCAAAATCATTTACTTACTAAACACTAGTATATATTAGCTTAGTTACTTCATAAAGTCAAAATCTTTTACTTCTAAACTCTAGTATTAGCTATAATTTGCTTAATTACTTTACTTTTGAAGTCAGAAGTGCACAAACTTATCTGAGACCAAAGATGGTCGGGTAAGCTCCTCTAATCAGTTAACATTTATCTCATTTCACACAATCTAATTAAAACTGTCCAAAACAATAAAGATAGTTCATATTTTTTTGTTTGATTTGATATTTTGAATTTATCAAAATACATAATTATAAATTTGGTATGGTTAAAAATTATGAATAATAATACAGTGACAAAGATAGCATGGCCGGAAACACATCAAATCTGAATAAAATTCCTTAGCTCCTCAAAATAGTATGGTGGCTTGAGAAAATCATCTAATATTTTTGATATATTGAAATCATACGATGTGTATAACATAATGTATACAATGTATTAATATCACATATAAGAAAGTGAACTTTTTTGAATTTTATTCTCTATTATTATTATTTTTGTTATTATTATTTTGTTACTAGTATTTTTAAGTATTTATTATCTGAATACAAGATTGGCTACAGAATATCATTATTTTTAGGCTTAAGTTATTAAAAAAATTATTGGGTCAATATATAGTAATTCTACGTAGGAGTTATGTGTGGGTCGTTTGAAGTTGGTGGTATTAAATTGCTAACCAGCTACCGAGAAATTTTGCCAAACCATTGGAATTTTGTTTTACAACCCAATTGTCTGTACCATTCAACAAAATGTGGATGCAACTAAGGGTGTCAAACGGGCCGGCCCGACCCGACCCGACCCGGCCCTATTATGTAACCCGGCCCGGTTTGACCCGTCCCGGTAAGCCCTAGGGCTTAAGGGTTCCGGGTCCCGGGTCCCGGGCCGTTTTTTTTGTTAAAATGGGCTCGGTTAACCCGGTCCGGACCAAGCCCGGTCTAGGCCCGCCGGTTAACCGGCCCGGCCCGGAATATAAAAAAAAAAAATGGATTTTGGGCCAACTAGCCGTTGGCCCAACGGCTAGTTTGGGCCCATTTAATAAAAAAGAAAAAGAAAAACTTTAAAAAATATTTTTTAATCCCCAAAAAAAATCTATAAATACCCTACAACTTCAAATCATTTTTCACACAATTTTTCACTCTCTCAAATCTCATTCTCTCTCAAATCTCAATTCTCAATTCTCTAATATTCAATATATTTAATTTCTTAAAGTGTTCACTTTAATTTTTTAATTTTCGTTTACAAAGTACGAGCGGAAGTTTCTAAAGTCGCAATCTTCGGATACTTCCAAAATTTGGTATTGTCGTTCCATCTCTTACGTTAAATTTTTATTTATTGTATTAATTGTTTAATATTTAATTTTATTATATTTGTGTATTTTGAATATTTTTAGTTTAATTTAATTTATATTATGGATAAATTAAAAAATCTCGCTGCTAAAGGTGTTAAAAAATTGTCCCGGAAGCGATAGTGGTAGTAAAAAGCGAATTACTAGCGGTAGAGGTAGTTCAAGTAATAGATATACCCGTGTGCCTTCGCCTCCGGTACCGCTTGGTACACCTTTTGAGGAAGAAATAGGTGTAGGTGCTCACGATATGGATTATGTAGAAGCTCAGGAAAATTATGGTATAGAAGAAGAAAATGAAGTAGATGCAGTTAATTTAGACGAAGATAATGAAAATATTGCTGAAACACCCGCAGTAGGAGATGCTAACGTTAGATCTGAATCAGTTAATCTCCCTTCCCGTCCTCCCAGTGCCCCAAAACCTCGTAAAAGAACTAGTATTGCATGGCAATTTTTTGAACGTATATCAGATATTGAGGTGCAGTGCAATATTTGTCAACAAATATATAAGCATAGAAGTAGAGGCAAGCAAGGGGGTACAGGTACGTTAATGAGACATATAGATGAAGATCACAAAAGAGAGTTCTATATTGCAAAAGGTGGTGGGGATGTTGGTGGGTCAACGCAAACTAGAATGGACCCAACAACCGGTCAAGTAGCGAAAAAGTATAATAAATTGAGGGACAGGGAAGAAATAGCTAAAATGGTAGCTGTGGGTTGTTTGCCTTTTAGTTTTCCTTCTTCTGATGCTTTTATTCGTTATATACAAGCAATTTATAATCCTATGTTTAATGGTATTCCTAGAACTACTTGTCGGTCTGATATTTTTAGACTCCATTCACAATATTGTTTTTATTTATCAACATTGTTAAAAAATATTCAATGTAGATTGTCCCTAACTTCTGATCTTGGTCGTGCTGTAAATAAAAATGATTATTTAACTGTTACTTGTCATTGGATGGATAGTAATTTCGTGATGCAAAAACGTATTCTTGCTTTTTTATATGATGAAGATCGTAAACATACTGGACAATTTATTGTTGATTCTATTGTTAAAATTGTCGGATACTATGGTATAGAAAATAAAATTTTATGTATTGCTTTTGATAATGCTTCTAACAACAAGACTGCTATAACAAAAATAAAATCTACGCTATCTCCGTCCTTGCCTGAAATTTTTCATATTAAGTGTGCATGTCATATATATAATTTAATTGTAAAAGATGGTCTTGAGTTTTTTGAGCTTTATATTGAAAAAATTCGTCTTGCCGTTGGTTTTATTCAAGGAAATAATCGTAGATCGAGAATTAGAGAATTTAAAGTTAAATGTCAAGAAAATGGACTTACACCGATTTTGATGCCTGAGGAAATTGATACTAGATGGAATTCTACGTATGAATTTTTAAAAACTTGTTATAAATATAGAATTCCTATTACACTAGCTTTTAACCAACATTGCGGTTCATTTGCTGATTCTGCTGATTGCATGCTACATAATTCTGATTGGGTTGTAATTAATGATCTTGTTAAGTTTTTAGAAAAATTTTATGTAGCTACGGTTGAATTTTCCGGTGCTTACTATCCTACTGTTTGTAATATTTTGGCATATATAGCCGATATTTCTGGTTTGCTCCAACAATATAAAAATAAAGAAGGTTATAAAGAAGTTGTTGGCGCCATGTTTACAAAATTTAAAAAATATTTTTTCCCAATTCCCCCTATTTACTTGGTTGGTGCTATGCTAAATCCGTGCATGAAATATAATAATATGTGTCACTTTAGTACTCTTATTTATACTAACTTAGAAATAAATACTAACCATGATTCTGAACAAATACAGCCTGATTTGTGGACGGCTACGGCTGATGCAAAAGATTATATAGAAAAATTATATAATCACTATGCTGATTTATTTGATTCAGCCGTACCTACAAATATCACTCCAACTGTCGCTCCTCATCCTCCCGAGGAGCCATCATCTTCTAAAAGGCCGGCACATAGTGGTTTTTCTGATTCGTTTTATGATTTAAATTGTTGGAACAGTGTTGATGAGAGAACTTACACATCAACTTATCGGGAAGAGCTGAAATATTATCTTCGGACGGCACCAGAGGATCGCAGACGACGGATCAACACGCTGGATTGGTGGAGGAATAATGAATCACAATATCCTGTGCTTTCAAGATTAGCTAGAGATATCTTGAATGTTCCAATGTCAACCGTTGCATCAGAGAGCGCCTTCAGTCAGGGACGACAGCAGCTTGGAGACAACCGACACTCATTGGGAAGCAATGCAATGAATGTTCTAGTTTGCCTCAGAGATTGGATTAGAGCGGAAAGAAGAAACCAAGGAATGGAACCGGAGCCGAGAGACGAGCTGAAACTAGAAGAAATTATGACTTCACGGGAGAACTCAGCAGAATCAAGTCCAATGCATGGTTTTGCCCCCGTTGACTTTGATTATCCTATGCAAGTTCCCATTAATATTAACATGAATGAGTTGGAAAAAATGATGCATAATTTATAGATTTTTCATTCATGTAAATTATAAATTTTGGATCATTTTGCAATCAATAAAATTCCCCAAATTCATTCAGTCCTTAGTCGTTGTTTTTTATTTTTTTTTGAATAAATTTTGAATATTTGTGCATATATCTTCTATAGAAGTGTATATTTAACGTATACATGTGTATATGTTTTATAAATTAGTATATAAGTATATCTATACATATTGTAATGTATATATAATGTAGTATATTTTATAAGTAGTAGTATATATACATTTAATGGTGAGTATACACGTGTATATATCTTCTATAGAAGTGTATATTTAATGTATACATGTGTATATGTTTTATAAATTAGTATATAACTATACAAATATATATTGTAATGTATATACATTATAGTATATTTCATTTAAAGTATTACATATACATAGAATAGAGTGTATATATGTGAATGGATCTTCTATAGACGTGTATATTTAACGTATACATGTGTATATATTTTATAAATTAGTATATAACTATACAAATATATATATTGTAATGTATATATATTGCATATATCTCATTTAAAGTATTACATATACATAGAATAGAGTGTATATATGTGAATAGATCTTCTATAGACGTGTATATTTAACGTATACATTACTTTATGTTTTATAAATTAGTATATATATTGTAGTATATACTTTTTTTAAAGTAGTACATATATATTGAATGGTGCGTATATATGTGTATATATCTTCTATAGACGTATATCTTTAAAGTATACAAGTGTATATGTTTTATAAATTAGTATGTAACTATATATATATACATATTATTGTATATATATATATGTATATCACTATATTGTAGTATATATTTTATTTAAAGTAGTACATATATATTGAATGGTGCATATATATGTGTATATATCTTCTAAAGTAGTATATATTTAACGTATACATGTGTATATGTTTTATAAATTAGTATATATATATACTGTAGTGTATATATATATATATTATACTATTATAGCAAATGTTTTATTTAAAGTAGTACGTATAGTCATATATAATTATATATTGAATGGTACGTATATATGTGTAATTGTTTATACTTTATATATTTTTTTAAAAATATATATTGTATATTGGAGTGTATATAGTGTATATTGGATTTTTTATTTATTTTTTAAACGGGTTTGACCGGTTTTTAACCGGGTTTGACCGGGTTTGACCGGATCTTGGTGGGTTTGACCGGATTGGGTTTAGTGGGCCGAGTCCGGGTGGGTTTTAATTTTTTTGCTGTTTGGCCGACCCGGCCCGGCCCGGTTAACGCCAAACCCGGCCCGAAACCCGGGTAAAATGGGAGGTCTGGTTCCGGGTTGGCCCGGCCCGGCCCGTTAGACACCCCTAGATGCAACTAATCCAAGGGCACAGCACTACAACATTAAAGCCCATCAAAATTCAAATCATTCAACGGGTTTTAATTTACATTTGTTTCTATAAAAAAAACTAATTAATGGTCTGACCAGATTTTAAAAGGTAATTATTAATCGTGACAAAATTAGCCTATGAAATTATAACACATCCAATTTGATTAAGTTTGGGTTGAATATTTACCCATCCATTTATTATTTTAGTCCAACTCGTTCCGTCCTTTAGAGTTCTGATTGTATTTAGTCCAAACTAATTTATGAAAAATCTTATCAAAATATTTTTTTCTTTTATTTACTTTATACGATATATATATTCATAGTAAAAAATTAATAATTTTAATTTTATAAGATACTAAAAAATTATTTTTTAAAATAAATAAATAAAACAACTCACATCCTTTACGTATCATTTAATCACTCAACACACATTAGCGTAAAACACAGCTTTTTAATTCGAGAATGAAGTTGACCAATATTTTATTTCTCGTTTCACAATTGCTTTTGAACTATGAAGCACTCAAACCAATTGCTCAAGTTCTTCTGTGCTCAGCCTGGGGTGAATTGCTACGACTTAATGACTGCAATTACTGGTAATAATAGGTTTAGATAAACTAATTAAGTAGGTATTCTCACAACTACAACTTAGTTAATTACTCGTTTATATCTCGTTTCGCTCCTCTTTGCTACGACCAATTGCTTCACAAAATCAAAACTTTGTGAAGCACTCAAACCCCCCACCCATTGCAGTGCGTGATTCTTCTGGAGAAACGTTACAAATGGGGATTAATTATTATGTTCAACCAATTTTCCCAGACGAGGCATGGGGATTTGAATTAGCCAGTATTAGTAATGATATTGACAAGCCTTGCCCACTAGGCATAGTTCAAGAGGACTATTATCCGGGCACCCCATTGTTATTTTCATATGTGAATTCAAAGAAAGGCGCTATTCGCTTGTCCACTGACTTGAACATTGACTACAACTTGTCGTACACGGTGTGTACTAAGTCCAAGGATGTCATTTGGACCGTCGGCCCGTACGATCGACGAGCCCAGAGCTACTTTTTAGTACTTGGCGGAGTGAAAGGAAACCCTGGTCGGAAGACGATAAGAAATTGGTTTAAGATTGAGGTGTTTGGTGATAATTACAAGATTAGATATTGTCCATCGGTGTGCTGGAATTACAAGGATGCTGGTGTAATTGAATATAATGGGCAGAAGCGTTTGGGTCTTAATGATTTTCTGTTGAGGTGAAGTTTGTGAAGGACGCATAAAATAAGTCTTAAGCAATAATGCACAACTATTAGTGAATTGTGATAGTTGACATAATATAGTATACTAATAAATGTGTGTGTACTTATGTAATAAGTCAATATGGCATGAACCATTATGGTTGTTTCAGTGTCCGTAGGCAATTGTTGTTCTTGGCCTAAATTTGCGTGGAGTTTTCTCTATGCAACAAAATAATCATGTTTGAGATAAATGCAATTTGAAATATATCAAACTATCAGTCACTTAAGACTTAAGCGTATAATGTTGGGAGTTTATGTATGAAAGAAACATCCTCACATAGTCAAACGAGAAAACTTCCATCCTACTAAAAAGCATGAAATTACCTACAGAATCTATCAGTAATCCCTAACTAATTTATCACTAAATAGCACATAGCTAATAATCAGTGAGCTATATTTGATTTTTTTTATAATCCGTAGCTAAATGGAAATAGCATGGGATTTTTGTTGTTCAGGTGTGAAATTTTGTTCGTCACTAATTCTTTGTGTTTTAGTAGGGTAATTGATTTACTATACTTATCAGGGGCGGATCTACGATAGCGGATGGAGGTTTATCAGAATGAATATAACAGTTAGTGGAAGTTAAGCTTCCACAGTTAGTTTGTTAGTAGCACTTACCTGTAATGCTTAGCTGTCACTAAGCTGGACAGAGCAGTTAGTTATTAGTATAGGGAGCATGTGAAACTTGTATATATATACTAGTATATATAAAAGGGAGTTGTGCAGTAATCAGTTGTAGAATGAAAATATCTTCATCCAAAAATTCTCTCTCTATGTTCTTCCTTCAAGCTGCTTATCAGCATGAGCTCAACACCTTGAGCATCTTATCACCCTCATTCTATAACTTTTCATGGTATCAAAGCCTAGATCTTTGTGTTAGATATCTTCCGCGTAGCTATTTGAGATTTCATCAATGGCAGAATTGACAGTTACCACTCTGGAGCACAATCATCCATTGTACTTGCAACAAATTGAAATGACTAGAAAGTGGAATTTAAATTCCATGACCATTTTCGTGGAAATACTTTAATTTGAAGTGTTGTTTCCGTCCTTTCCCCAAATAAAAAACCATATGTATGTTACACATTAATACAAATAAATGTATTTCTATTTATTTATTACACTGTATATCCAAAAGAAACTTTTAACAAGTTATACATTGCTCCTATCTACTAAGTAAACAAAATGACTTTTATCATTAATGTATAGAACTTGTACGTGAAAAATATGTACTAATAATTTAGTGTCTAATATGTACTAATAATTTAGTTAGACACTTGGGGTTCGTTTGGTTTGAAAACAAGTTATACCGGGATTAGTTATGCTAGGATAAGTTGTGATGAGATAAGTTATACTGGAATTAGTTATGCTGAGATTATTTTTTATTGAGTGTTTGGTTTGTTGTATTCAAAGTAATATGCATGGTATAATTTCTAGGAATAAATTGATTGATTACCAAAATACCCTCCATCTTATTTAACTTTTTTTATATGTATATTTCTTTTTAAGCTTTGAATATTCATTCTTAAAAAATTTTATTATTTTTTAGAGAAATTAAAATATATAAATAAACATAATTTATATATTTTACAACCATTTTGAACGGTAAACTGTTCAAAATTTATTTATTTATGAATATATTATACGGTAATTAAACATAATTTATGTGTGTGTGAGAATATATTACATTATATATTATGTTATATATAATTAAATTATATATAAATAAACATAATTAACATAATATATTATAATTAAATATATTAACATAATATATATATAATTAAACATAATTAACATATATATATTCATAATATATTCATAATATTATACGTTATATATTACGTAATAGATTATATTCATAATTAATGAATATATTATACGTTAATTAAACATAGTTTATTATTTATGAATATATATAATATAATATAATATATATATATATATATATATATTACAACCAAACGTATAATATTATGAATATATATACGTTAATTATGTTTAATTATATATATATTATGTTAATATATTTAATTATAATATATTATGTTAAATTATGTTAATTATGTTTAATTATATATAATTTAATTATATATAACAATCTCAAGAGGGTATTTTTGTCCTTGTATAATTTTATACCAAAGAAAAATAATCCCGGGATTGTTATCCCACCATTTGGGTGGATAACTTACAGGATAAGTTATCCCAAATATTTACAACCAAATGACGGATAAAAAGTTTTATCCCAAAATTATTATTTTATCCTTAGATTATTTGCAAACCAAACGGACCCTTAGACTTGGTAAGCTAAGGCTAAGCACTTCTATTCTCCAGTTGAAAAAAAAAAGGTGTTACTGATAATTCAAATGGCTACAAAGAGCATTGGGAAAAGCTAAGCTTTCTAATTAGCATGCTTGATTGGGCTTTTTAGGAAGTTGAAAGGGTATATTTAAAAAAAAAAAAAAAAAAGGTTTTTGGTTAAATTTGTAGAGAAAATGAACAGTAGCATAACGGCATTTTTAAAAATTTTATCAAACACAAATTAATGTCAAAAAAGAAATCAAATTGATTAGTCAAAGATAAATTACTGAGCTCAAAGTCTAAAAGACAAGTTTTTTCATTCAAAATTTTAAAGGCTCAAATTCTTGCTCAAAGTCTAAGCAAGAATTTGTTGGAAAAAGAAAAAAGAAGATAAGTGAGTCAAAAAAGAGTTTTGTAATTTTTTTGAGTTCTTTATAACTTTTGTTTTTCACAATCAAAAAATCAAAAAGAGTTTTACCTTTTCCACTCATTTTCTCAAAAAACAAAAATCATCAAAAGATTATTATCTAAGATATTTTTTAATTTTACTCTCTATTATTATGTTACTAGTAATTTTAAGTATTTATTAGTATCTGAATACAAGATTGGCTACAGAATATCATTATTTTTAGGTTTAAGTTATTAAAAAAATTATTGGGTCAATATATTCTCTTATATTATAAGAGACAGTTGAAGCAGCTGCCACGAGCTTCCCGTCGTCCTCCTTGCCGACATTCAGCTGTTGCTCCGTGATTTTACTATATCATCTATAATTAATTATTATATATTATTTATGTATTAAAAAATTAATAATATTTAATTAAAAAAGTAAAATAGATATTTACGACATGTTTGCTTTAGCTGCTTCAATCATAATTTTACTACGTCATCTTTAATTAATTATTATAAGTCGTTTAACTATTAAAAATTAATAATATTTAATAAAAAATATAAAATAAACATAAAATGATAAATTAACTCTTGATGTTTTAAATTAGCTTGACTTCTTATATGATACCTACTTAAATTTTTTTCACAAGTATTTTTTATAGCAATTTTGTTATATCACTTCTAATAAATTATATTATGAGTCACTTAAGACTTGTCTACTTGTTACTTCAATCGTGATATTTGATTGACTCTCAAAATTATATTAGTGTTACTTAAATTGAAATAGAAGAAAAAGTATTATAAATCACAATAATTAAAAAATTAAATTATTTTTAAAATATCCTGTCCCCCTCCTCGCTGACATTGACCTGCTTGCTCTGTAATTTTACTATATCACTTCTAATTAATTATTATATGACATTTATGTATTAGAAAATTAATAATATTTAATTAAAAAATAAAATAGTCATTTATGACATATCTGTTTCAACTGCTTCAACCATATTTTTACTATGTTACCCCTAATTAATTAATATAAGTCGTTTAACTATTAAAAAATAATAATATTTTAAGAAAATATAAAATAGACATAAGATATAAATTAACTTTTGATGTTTTGAATTAACTTGACGTCTTATATGATGTCAACTTAAATTTTTTCGTCAAGTATTGTCACTTAAATTGAAATAAAATAAAAAATATTATAAATCACAATAATTAAAAACTTAAATTATTTTTAAAATATAAATGACTATCAATGTTACAAAAGTTTCGACAAGAAAAGAGTACTATAAATTACAATAGCTAACGGCTTAAATAAGTAAATTACAGTGCCAAAAAAGTATTATAAATTACAATAGATAACAACTTAAAATATCTAAAAACATATTAAAAAATAATTAATAATTTAAATTTTACTTGTGTCCCATAAATTGAGATAAAAATACGTAAAAAAATACTATAAATCATAATAATTAATAACCTAAAAAATTTAAAAGATATAAAATATTTATCGAACTCTTGAAATTATATCAGTACCACTTAAATTGAAATAGAATAAAAAGTATTATAAATCACAATAATTTAAAAACTAAATTATTTTTAAAATATAATTGACTATCAATACCACAAAAATTTGGATAAGAAGAGTAACATATATTAATCAAAAATTACATAAAAATTATTATAAATGACAATAGTTACAACTTGAAATTTCTAAAAAAAAATAATTTGTTATATATTTCAAAAATAAATGTAAAAAAAAATACTATAAATCACTTAAATTTGAATAGAAGAAAAAGTATTATAAATCTCAATAATTAAAACTTAAATTATTTTTAAAAAATAATTGACTATTAATGCCACAAAAGTTTGGACAAGGAGAGTAATATATATTATTTGAAAATTACATAAAAATTATAATAAATTACAATAGTTAACAACTACAGATATATTAAAAATATGATTGATTATCTAAAATATATTTGTGCTATATAAATTGAGATAAAAAATAATTTATATTGGGTCCGTACTAGCACGGGCCTCGATATCTATTACTAATTCTACGTAGGAGTTATGTGTGGGTCGTTTGAAGTTGGTGGTATTAAATTGCTAACCAGCTACCGAGAAATTTTGCCAAACCATTGAAATTTTGTTTTACAACCCAATTGTCTGTACCATTCAACAAAATGTGGATGCAACTAATCCAAGGGCACAACACTACAACATTAAAGCCCATCAAAATTCAAATCATTCAACGGGTTTTAATTTACATTTGTTTCTATAAAAAAACGAATTAATGGTCTGACCGGATTTTAAAAGATATTTAACGGGGGTGTACTGTCAAAATTATCCTATGAAATTATAACACTTTCAATTTAGTTAAGTTTGGGTTGATTATTTACCCGTTCATTTATTATTTTAGCCTAACCCGTTCAGTTCATCAAAATTCTGATTGATATTTAGTCCAAATTAATTCATGAAAAATCTTAATAAAATATTATTTAAAATAATACTTGATAAAATATATATTTATATGCTCATAATTAAAAAAAAATAAAAAATTATAAGATACTAAAAAATTATTTTAAAAAAATAAAATAAAATAATTAAAATATACTAGGAATCAAGTGGATTGGACTATGACCCAAATTTTAGCCTAAGTAACATTTGACCTGCTCAAATTTTGTTAAACCCACCCATTTGCTACCGAAAGACTAATTTTTAATTAAATAATAGTGAGAATTAGGAAATGGAATACGCTACCAAAGGAGCATATTTTGTTTTACTAGTCAAGTGTACGTGTGTTGCACGTGTGCTTCATGTCAAGCCATCAATCGATATAATATATATAAAAAAGTAATTTATTGAAAAATAGCAATTAACTTTAAAGATCGAAGATAGACAACTTTATGCATCCAGACATGCGTGAACTATCACAAAATAGATAATAACAGAAATAGTAGATTATAATAGATCGAAGTCTACAACAAAACAATATTATTAAGTTCTAATGTTTACAAAAATTCATCAAAGCCTGACTAAGCGTTCATCTACCACCTGTATTAAGCAGGAAAAACTACAGATAGTAACAAAACAAAAACTACAATATTTGATATATTAGAACGATATTATTAAACCTAATTAACACAAAAAAATTCTTAAAGTTCGACCGAACATTTATTATCAACAATATAAACTTAAACGGGATAGAAATTAAAATAAAATAATATGATAATTGAGATAATAGAATAATATGATATATAAGATACCTTCATAACTCATCGAAAAAGTAGTTATAATAATATACCTGATGTTATTACATTGTTGTAGGGGAAAACTCAATTTACAGAATCCCCAAAAATAAATCTCCAAGAAAAAATTACCTAATTATGAAATTTTTTAATTATTCTATTGCTAAAAGTAAAAAAAAAAAAATAACGTATCAAATTATTTATGGTATTATGCATTTGGTTATTGATTTTCAGGGTTTATTATTATTATTATTATTATATTATTATTATTATTATTATTATTATTATTGTAGACACCTAATTTCGTCCCTCCCCGATGTCGTTTTTACCCATTTTTATTTTTATTCTACCGCCTACCCTCACCCATGTTATTATACCCGCACAAAATACCAAAAAATAAATAAATAAATAATGAAATAACAAATCCTATCCTAACTAATTCTATCTTATCCTAACAACCTACCCAATCAAAATAAACCACACCACCCCACACCCTACCCCCTACCCCCTACCCATGGACTCCCACCGATACATCTCACCATATATAGAATACACACTCTAACAGAATGGAGGGACACGGGAAAACACGCCCAAAAAAAAAATCCTTCCATTTTTCAGCAATAGACAACAATATGCAGCAACAATTCAACAATGGTCGGATCCCTCTACTTTCTCTCGCTATCTCACCCTCTCTCTAAGGACCCACCTTCCATCACCACCGTCACCGAAACACCGGCTACCGACGGAAAAACAACGGCGATATCAACCCCGACGACCACCATCATCATTTCTCACCTTTCTTAACACTAGAACACACCAAGAACGGACAACAAACAGCACAAGACCCAGCTTCCCAAATTGACCCGTATCAGAATTCGATCCTCGCCAAAAACACTCACCACTCTCTCACCATCGAGACACGCACAGAGAGATTGATAGGGAGAGACCGGAGAACAACGAGGAAACTGGTCGGAAAACAGTAAAGGGAAGAGAGAAAACAGATCGGCCTTCAATTTTCCGACAAACTTTTGGCCGGAATCGCCATTACCATTGGAAATGCGACTTGTTATCCGTTTCCGTCACTGTCTGAGCTCACCGGAGCTCCGTCGATACAAAAATCAGTAACCCCGACCGAACCCACTTCCATTTCCGGCAAAAATCTCATTCGGTTTGTTGTTTTGGCGCGATTTCTGTCTGGGTTCTTCTGTTTTCTGCTTTCATCGTTGAAATCAGGTCGGGGTCCTACTATTTTTGTTTTTGTTTTGTTCGTTGTCTTCTCACCGAAACGCTATTTCGATCGAGTTCAACCCTCAATAGGATTTTAAGGGTGCTTCAATTTTGTTTTGTTGTGGGATCCGATATCGTGTTTTTGGGGCTTTCGAGACCGGGCTCAAGTCATTTATTTGGGAGATTTCCATTGATGCTCAAATCGGTTTGTGTTTGTTTCTCTATACCGAGTTTGGATTTCGTCGTTGTTGAGATTTTTCTATTCGATTTCTCGGATTCGGATTTCTTAAACGTTATTATCAACAAAGCCAACTTTTGAAGGTCCATTCCTTAACTCTATCTTTTCATTATTTCGAATGTGGTTGTGTTGTGATTTTGCAATTTGAGTTCGGATATTTCAGTCGTATTAACTGTTGCTGCGAGTATGAATTACTCATGTGCATGATATGCTTGGATATTCGTTTGGCGGATGTTTTGATGTGGGTTTTGGACATTGAGAATAAATTTGAATTAAAGAATTTGTTAACCATTGGCTGGAAAGATAAGGTTTGGGATGTAATTGAGAATTTGATAAAAAGATGATTTAGATTAATATTGTTTTGTTGTTTGTTCTGTTTAATTCGCAATAATTCCATGTTGGTAGAATCGATAGTACCACTGTTTATGTTCGGGTAGGCAAATCTAGAGATTGCGGGTTGATTGAATGTTTGAAATTTGATTGAATGGTTTGATTTTATCATTTTTGAATCAATTGTATAATTTGGCCGGGGAATGCCCCGAAGTATTTGTATATATTTATTCACTGGGGAATGCCCCGAGGTATCATGTACCCGGAAGACGTTCGTGATGAAGGCCCGCGGCATCGGGTAAGGCATTGGAGCTTAGTCTAGATTTAGTTTAGAATAGGATTTATATTTTCGTATTTTTCTATTTTTGGACTGTATAATTGGACTGGACTTTACATTTTTGATTGTTTTGTTTATTGTTTGATTATTTTGCGTGCTTTTGTGTGGTTTATACATTTCGTAGTGCCAAAATAGTTGATACACTCTACCAAGCGACCGTGGTTGAACCACGGGATCGAGGGGTGCCTAACACCTTCCCCTCGGTCAACAGAATTCCTTAGCCGGAGTCTCTGTTCGCAAACCAGTTTAAAGAGTCAAATGGTTTTGAAAAGGATTTTCCAATGGTGACTTGGCACACCAGATTATGTCAAGTGGCGACTCTGAGTTAAAAATGTAAATAATCCTTTTCCGAAACAAATTTTCATTTCTCGTCACTTAAATAATAAAACCCCTTTCGAAACTTAAAATACATATCTTTGTTTTGGAGACGAAAAATAGGGGGTGTGACAGCTTTGGCGACTCTGCTGGGGAACATTTCAGAATTCGAGCTTATTTTTGAGTCGTATCGGCTTTGTTTGGCATTACGAGTGTATAAACATTATTTGTAATTATTGTTGGTGCTATTGTTTTCACTTTTGTGCGTTTTCGTGCTCTTTGTTTATCGTATTTATCTTATGTGTTACCGCTTTATATCTGTCATCATGAGTCCGCCCCCCGGCCTTCTTTCTGCAACAAGTCTGTAGTACACGTGTTGTACACAACCTTTAGTTGAGTCACCCTTATTTTAGGGGGGGAGCCGTTGGTGTTATGGAGTAGGTGGAAAGCAAAACAGCCACTATCGACCATACGCTCCCCCGAACAGCCTTGTTAGTGAACCACAACGTAGGTCAGCCTTTAGGTCATGCTTATGTGCATCATACGGAGACCTAGCGGGACCCACATGGCCCTTTGTAGGAGACTCACCTCTAAAGCATCCCTACGTGCTAACTGTTGCATCTTTAAGGGTAACGTGGTCATTTGACGGACTGATTTGAAATATTTTTTTTATTAGGAGTAAGGTGCGTAGGTAAAAAAGAAAAGAAAAAAAAAGAGTCGAAAAGAATGAATCAAAAGGAATGTCGTAGTTTATTTTAGAATTCTTTATGACTTTTGTTCTTCATGATCCAAAAACTCAAAAAGATTTTTTTACGTTTTGCATTTGTCTTCTTAAAATACCGTAGGCTCAAAAAAAAAAAAAAAGGGGAGGTTTTGTTTGTCTTTTCTACTTATTTGTCAAAAACAAAAATACCAAAAAGATTTTTTTTATATAATTGATGGTGTCAGTCTTAGTTAAAGTGTCTAGTTGAAAATTTTTATTCGTTTGTTTTTTATTATGTCTCTTAAGTTAGGGTCAATTTATTAGTTAATCGTTGATTGTCCAATCTGAATGAACTACGCATACCTGATTCCCTTCCCTCGGGTTGGGATACGTAGGCAACCCTCGGTGGGTCCGGTAAAATCTTTGTGTTGGCCTTTGTCCTATTATTAGCCTAGGTCTCTCGCCCCGTAATCTAGAGTTGTTTTCCAAGTAGACTGATTTCGTTCAGTACTTCTGTTCGGCAAATTAGAGTCATGAATGTGGTCTGTCCCATCGACATATGCTTGAGTCAAAAATCCCAAGGGTTGGGAATCTTCTACTCCTGTCGAATTTCTGAGATAACGTCTTATGTGTTATTACATGATGGATTTGTCCACCAAGTCTAGAGTTCTGATGTTTGTCAAGGTGCCCAAAAAGTTAATCAAGTGGTGGGAAATGTTTAACTATGTTGATCAGCAGAAACTGATTAAAATATTAGGTGATCTGCCGGAACTTCTGCATGTTACCCCTTGTCCAGATTTAATAGAGGCTTTGTTGACCTTTTGGGATCCAAGTAGTTTGGTGTTCAGATTTGGGGAATGTGAAATGACTCCTACTTTGGAAGAAATATCCGGTTTGTTACATTTGCCCTATATCGAAAAGGATATGATCCGAGCACGAAATCATACTGGCGTGAGATTTTTGCAGTCTTGTGGTTTAAAAAGTAAGGTTATACGTTTGGGTTGTTTAAGTGTTTCGTGGGTTTCCTTAGACTTTTTGTTCGCTAGATTCGGGCCCTCAGAAGGTTTTGATTGCTTTTGGGATGAATTTCATGTGACTAAGGAGAAATGGGAGAGAAAGCGTCTTGAAGTCTTCACCCTCGCTTTGTTAGGCATTTTAGTGTTTCCACTAGAAGAAAGACGTATTAATACCCGTTTGTAATCTGTGGTAATGGCCCTATTTCGTAAGGATCAAAACGACAAGGGCATTAATCAAAAGGACAGGTTCACTCTCATACCCATGATCTTAACAGAAATATATAAGGCTTTAACCGAAGTGAAGGGGGGGATGAGATTTTTTGAGGGCAGTAACCTGATATTGCAGTTATGGATGATGGAGCATTTGCATGCGCCTTCTTTAGTTAGACCAGACGTGGTAGATCGTTGTATACCCAATCGAGTGAAAGATATGGACCTCAGGTTGCGTTTGGATAAATTCTCGCTACCCGTGGGAATCGACGCTTGGATTGAATTTCTTGAGTCAAGAACCGGGGATAACATTTTGTGGACTTATCTGTGGCTTCGACCGAACGTAATCCTGTTGGGTTATCAGACACAGCTCCCTTTATTCATGTTAGGGCTCAATTGCACTAGACCATACAGTCCTTCTAGGGTAATGCGCCAGTTGGGTAGGCTACAGGACGTGACACCAGCAGTGGATCTTCTGAAGGATATTGAGTACTTCAAGGACCAAGCCTTAGGTGAGAGCAGGTATGAGCAGCTTTGGAAGCATGCAACAAAGCTAGGTGTGGACACATTCAAAGAAAGTTTGGATAATCCGGGCCACACTCAGGGATATGAGGTCTGGCTTCAATCTGTCCCTCGGGGTATCAGTCAACCCTTACCAGCTCAGCTTAGAGGGAGAATACAGGAAGAATGCATAGTAGATGATCATCAGGATGAACGTGTAGGGTCCAAAGTGGAAACACTGAGGGTTCAGCTAGCAGACTTGTTCAAGACAGTAGAAAGGTGCCAGAATAATCTTTCCAAGTGCACTCCTCATGAAGCAGGACTACGGGCCCGAAGCTTCTTCCCCGGTATCAGGGTGTCTTTATAGGATATGCTACAAAGTTTAAACGGGAGAAAGAGAACTTCAGAGGCAGGTCCATATCAGCCAGGGTCATCACGCAGAGCACCAGTCTGAAAGAGCACTTCTTATCTTTATTTAGTTTGAGTCTTTTATGTGTCTGTCAGTCACTGTAGAGTGGTGTCGGTTTTAAGTTGAAATCAAGTTGTTTTGGGTATTAGAGTCTTTACTAGTAATTTCACCTGTGTCGTCTTAGGGGTTTATAATGTTGTTTCGTATTTGTTGTTTAGTTATAAAGTGGTCCTAAACTTTTGTACATTTTTGTTGTCTTGTTTCTTCAAAATGTTTTATTGTTACGTCTTTCCTTGGTTTGTTTATTTTCGTTTTAGCAAAAAAAAAAGGGGTGGGTAGTGTTTACGCACATGCTGCCCAAACTACGCAAGATCTGATTCATGTACAACATGATACGTAGGCAACCTACTTTTGGGTTCGATCTAACCATTTTGTTTCGTTGTGTTTCATTTTCCTCTTTTAAAGAAAAACAAAAGCCATAAAGAATGATAAAATAAACGTAGATAACGAGAGAAAAGAAAAGGGCAGAGATTGATACGAAAAGAAAGAAAACAAAAAGAGAAAAGAGAGGGAAAGAAAATAATAAGTGTAGAAGATAAAAATAAGTGTGGACAAAAATCAGGATGATGTTAAAATGATCTCGCTACCCTTGAAAGCTGGTAGAAATGAACATGAACTTAGGGCAATTTTACCAATGTGATTCCCATGCTTTTTGTATACCCTAATCCTAACGGATGTCGTCTTTGATGAGTATGTTCTTTCAGATAACAGTGGTAGGTTTGCAGCACTCTGGCTAGTCACCCATACTTCACTAGATCCAAAGTAAAGCTCGCCATGGCTAGCAGGGAGATTGAAAATTCGCTCATTGACCCGGATCAGGATCACAGGGAAGAAAGTTCTGAACACAATGATGAGGTAGTAAGGCTCAGGCAACAATTGATAGATTTACACCGGGCATGGGCCAGCGGAATGCCTCCTCCTCCGCTCCCTGAAGGTCTTGGGAATATCTCTAACTACCCACCGCTCTCTCAGGCGCAATTCTCTGTTCCTACTGAGTCACCTGAGTATGCGCCAGGATTCACGCCGCGACATTATTATCCTGGCAGTTCTAGTGTGCCTTTGGCAGCTCCCCAATCAAGACCCGCTGCTCAGCCAGCGCCACCAACCACATCGGTATTCGTGGCTCCGCCGCCACAAGAAACTCCCATATATGTTGTGCATCCCGGAATGAGGCTTCCTAGGTCTGCCAGTGAGCCAGTACTGAAGGTTCCAGATAATCAGTATTATGCCCCGGAGCCTACCTTGCAAATGAATGAACCGTATGGGTACACTCAGCCGCCTGCATTTCTATTTGATACGGAGAAACCTGTCGCAGCAGAGGAACAGGATATCATAGCTCAAAAATTGAAAAGTTTAGAACAAGCTATGAGGAATTTGCAAGGAATCGGAGATTATAGAAGTGTTTCCTATAAAGACCTGTGCATGTTCCCAGACATCAACCTGCCCCCCGGTTTTAAGATGCCTAAGTTCAAGAAGTACGCAGGGCATGGCAATCCTGTTGCACACTTGAGACGTTATTGCAACCAGTTGAGGGCTGCAGGAGGAAAGAAAGAACTACTCATGGCCTTCTTTGGTGAGAGTCTTTCAGATCTGGCTTCAGAATGGTTCATCGATCGGGACATCGATAAATAGAACAGTTGGGATGATTTGGCTTCTGAATTTGTTCAACATTTTCAGTACAACATCGACTTGATTCCGGACGAAAAATCTTTGGTCAACATGAAGAAAAAGAGCACTGAAGGTTTTGGGGAATACGCGATAAGGTGGCGTGAACAGGCCGCTAGGGTAAAGACTCCAATGAAAGAAAGTAAGTTGGTAGAAGTTTTCATTCAGGCCCAGGATGAGACCTATTTTCAACATTTACTTCCGGCAATGGGAAAGTCTTTTATGGAAGTCCTCAAAATGGGGAAGATGATAGAGGACGGGATTAAGACCGGTCGAATAGTGAGTTTTGCTGCATTAAAAGCTACCACACAAGCGATTCAAGGTGGATCTGGCGCATTTGGAGGTAAAAAGAAGAAAGAGGATGTGGTGGCTGTTGTAGCTGGAACCCATTCCTATCCCAAAAGACCACCTCGCCCCTATCCCCAATCCCAAGCCCAAGTCTACGCCCAAGCTCCATATATTCCTCCCCACCATTACTACCCTCCACAAAACCCTTTATATTCCATTTCACCACCCCCTTACCCAGTATATAGCGCGCAGCCATATGCCCAAACCCCTTCTTACCCGTAGTGGCACGCGCAAACTCTACAAAATCCCCCATTCGCTCCACCAAATTACCAAAACCCCTCCAGACCCAGTTTTCAGCCTAGGACCGAGTATAAGAAGGAGAAGACGGTCAAAAATCAATTCACACCTCTTGGGGAGTCATATGCTAGCTTGTTTGATAGGTTGAGGAAGTTGAAGGTTTTAAGCCCAATTCAAGGAAGGCTTTCAAATCCACCACCAAGGAATCTCGATTATTCTTTAAGGTATGCGTACTGTTCTGATATGCCAGGCCATGATATTGAGAAATGCTGGCATTTAAAGAGAGCTGTCCAAGATTTAATTGACACAAATCAGATGCTGGTCCAGGCCCCGGAGGGTCCAAACATTAACCAGAATCCGCTGCCAACCCATGCTGAAGCCAATATGTTGGAGTTGATAAATGATGGGAAAGAGTCTTCGAGGGGTTATAAGCCAATTGTCAAGATACAGACCATTGAGGAGAAATCGGTGAATATAGCGGAGTCTTTGAAAGCAATGTCATTGAACCAGGAAGGAATGAGAGAAGATAAAGCGCAAGAAAGCACAAAGAAACGTCTGATCACAGTACAGAGCGCCAGAAGGTATGTTGATTCAATTCAGGATAAACCTAAGCTGACGGTGGTGGGAGCTCTGAGTCAGCCTATCTTGACGGTGAAAGGAGCACTGGCAGCGCCCATCGTCCTCAAAACGGTGACCCAACCTTCGATAGTTGATACGAAAAGGATTCCCTGGAATTATGGATGGACCGTGATGACCTATCATGGGAAAGAAGTAGTGGAAGATGTAGATGAGGTAGGGGTTTGACTAGGTCAGGAAGATGTTTCGTGCCTGAAAGCTTAAGAAAGTCCAAGCCAACTGTGAGTGGACCGTCATCTATCAAAAAGCCTATCACCGAAGAAGAAGCCGAAGAATTTTTGAAAAAGATGAAATTGCCAGAGTATTCAATATTAGACCAGCTGAAGAAAACCCCTGCTCAAATTTCCCTTTTATCTTTGCTGTTGCACTCCAAGGGGCATCGTGATGTTTTACTGAAGGTATTAAATGAAACATATGTTCCAAGGGAGGTTACAATCAACCAGCTTAAGAAAATGGTTGGAAAAATCTTTGAGGTCAATCGGATCAGCTTTTCTGACGATGAATTGCCTATCGAAGGTACAGGGCATAACCGGGGACTTTACATTAAAGTGAAGTATGAAGATTTCTACGTCACTCATGTTATGATCGATGGAGGTTCAAGGCTTTCGATAGTGCAAAATCAAATTCCATTGGCAAAATAGAACTAATGTTGACCATAGGGACTGTTGAGTTCGCCATAGAGTTTCAAGTATTGAGTGTAGAATCCTCTTATAATCTGTTTTTGGGAAGGCCGTGGATCCACAAGGCCAAGGCGGTTGCATCTACACTGCACCAAATGATCAAGTTTGAGCATGACCGGCAAGAAGTATTTATTCATGGTGAAGGTGATTTGTCAGCCTACAAAGATTCTCCCTTGTCTCTTATTGAAGCAAATAACGTAGAGGAGACATTCGTCTATCAAATTTTTGATACAGTGCCAGTGAATCGTATCCTTGAATGGAAGGCTATACTGGGACCACAATTGTCTTCTGCTTCTATCATGATGGTGAGTGAACTTTGGAAATACGGATTTGAGCCAGGGAAGGGTTTGGGAGCGTCTCTGCACGGTATAGTTCATCCCATATGTCTGAGTGAGAACCTGGGCACGTTTGTTCTGGGATTTGAGCCTACAGCTGATGATCTGAAGAAAGTCAAGGGAAGGAAAAAGGAAATATGGTCACTCCCTCGCCCAATGCCACTACTCAGTGAATCATTTGTTAAGAGCAGTGTCACGAAGCATGTGGAATTTGAGGTTGAATTGGTTGATGACTCCCAGAACCATTGTATGGAAGTTGATATGGTCGAAGCAGGAGAAGGTACCAGTATGGCAGACGTGCAATTCATAGGTCCAGCTATCCGGCTCAATAATTGGGAAGTCACTCCTCTCCCCGTCAGGAGGGAGTTTTGGTAGTTTATTTTGCTTTTCTTTCTGTTTAGCCGAGTTATTTTAGGGTTGTAATTTGGATTTTAGTTTGTTTATGTTATGTTGGCATCTGTGTTTTAACCCTTCTATCTTTTATTTAATGAAATGCAATGTCCCTTTTGTTTTGTGTCTAATATATTTTGTTTTTCCTTTCTTACACAGTTCTCTTTATGATGATTCTAATGACATGACATGCATGCAGAATTTTCAGCCTGATCTTAAAATCCAAACTAATCAAGATGTAATGAAGCGGGATGGGGAATATAATGAAGAAGGAGCGCTAGAAGAAATAAGCAAAGAGATGGAACAGTTTGAAGACAAACCGAATCCTAATTTGAATGAGACTGAGCCAATAAATCTAGGGGATCAAGAAGATGTTAAGGAAACTAAAATCAGTGTACATGCTTTGCCAAAGCTAAAAGAGGGAATGATTCAAGCATTAATTGATTATAAGGATGTTTTTACATGGTCTTATAATGATATGCCCGGTTTAAGCACAAAATTAGTGGCTCACAAATTGCCAACTGATCCCGCGTTCCCCCCTGTCAAACAGAAGTTGAGGAAGTTTAAAATCGATATAAGTATTAAAATCAAAGAGGAAATCATGAAACAACTTGAAGCCAAAGTAATTCGAGTGTCTCGTTATCCCATGTGGTTATCCAATGTTGTTCCCGTACCAAAGAAAGATGGCAAAATTTGAGTGTGTGTTGATTACCGCGATTTGAATAGAGCAAGTCCGAAAGATGATTTTCCACTGCCCAACATCCACATTTTTCTAGACAACTGTGCTAAACACGAGGTTGCCTCTTTTGTGGATTGCTATGCCGGATATCACCAGATCATTATGGATGATGAAGACGCGGAGAAGACATCTTTTATCACACCATGGGGAACTTATTGTTATCGAGTGATGCCGTTCGGTTTGAAGAATGCTGGAGAAACATACATGAGAGCCATAACCACTATGTTTCATGACATGATGCATAAGGAGATTGAGGTCTACGTAGATGACGTGATTATTAAGTCAAAAAGTCAGGCCGACCATGTTAAAGATTTAAGAAAGTTCTTTGAAAGGCTTCGCAGGTATAATCTCAAACTCAACCCGGCAAAATGTGTATTTGGAGTTCCATCTGGAAAGTTGTTGGGGTTTGTAGTCAGCCGTCGGGGAATTGAATTGGATCCCTCAAAAATCAAAGCCATTCAGGATTTACCCCCGCCCAAGAATAGAACGGAGGTGATGAGTTTGCTTGGTAGACTGAACTACATTAGCAGGTTTATTTCTCAACTCACAACCACTTGTGAGCCCATATTCAAGTTGCTGAAAAAGAGTGTTGTGGTAAAATGGACTGAAGAATGTCAGGAAGCGTTCGATCGAATCAAAAGATATTTGTCAAATCCGCCCGTGCTGGTACCCCCGGATCCTGGTAGGCCTTTGATCTTATATTTATCAGTCATGGACAATTCTTTCGGTTGTGTCCTGGGTCAACATGATGTCACAGGCAAAAAGGAGCAGGCAATTTATTATCTTAGCAAGAAGTTCACCGCATATGAGGCCAGGTATACTCTTCTTAAAAGGACGTGTTGTGCCCTAACTTAGATAGCACAGAAGTTGAAGCACTATCTCTCATCCTATACTACTTATCTCATCTCCCGCATGGATTCTTTGAAGTATATCTTTCAGAAGCCTATGCCGACAGGTCGATTGGCAAAGTGGCAAATTTTGCTTACCGAGTTCGACATCGTATATGTGACTCGAACCGCCATGAAAGCCCAAGCCTTGGCAGATCATCTTGCTGAGAATCCCATCGATGAAGAATACGAGCCATTAAAGACATATTTTCCTGACGAAGAAGTGTCGTGTGTCGATGAAGTCATTATAGATGCTGATCCAGGTTGGAGGTTATTTTTCGATGGAGCTGTCAATTTGAAAGGAGTCAGAATAGGTGCGGTTCTAATCTCTAAATCAGGATAACATTTCCCGGTAACAGCACAACTTCGATTCTACTGTACTAACAATATGGCAGAGTATGAAGCCTGCATCCTTGGTTTGAGGTTAGCTGTTGATATGGGAGTCCAAGAATTATTGGTGTTGGTAGATTCAGATTCGCTCGTCCATCAAATTCAAGGCGATTGGGAGACGCGAGATTTAAAACTCATCCCATATCGACAATGCTTGCAGGAGCTATGTCGACGATTTATGTTAGTAAAATTTAGGCATATTCCAAGGATTCATAATGAAATTGCTGATGCTTTAGCCACTCTGTCTTCAATGCTCCAACATCCTAACAAAGCCTATGTCAATCCAGTGCATATACAGAGTCGTGATCAGCATGCTTACTGTAATGCGGTTGAAGAAGAGCTCGATGGAGAACCTTGGTTTTTGGATATCAAGCGATACATTCAGTCAGGAGAATACCCAGCATATGCCACCAACGATCAAAAGAGGACTATTAGGCGTTTGGCTAGTGGATTTTTCTTAAGTGGGGGAATCTTGTATAAGAGGACCCCAGATCTGGGACTTTTAAGGTGTGTAGATGCAAAAGAAGCCTCGGCAATCATGGTTGAAATACACTCTGGAGTATGTGGGTCGCATATGAACGGTCATGTCTTGTCAAAGAAGATTCTTCGAGCAGGTTATTACTGGCTTACTATGGAGAGGGATTCTATTCAATTTGTTCGAAAGTGTCATCAATGTCAGGTGCACGGCGATCTGATACGTTCTCCTCCTATTGGGTTGCATACAATGGCCGCTCCATGGCCGTTCGTGGCTTGGGGAATGGATGTGATTGGACCGATTGAGCCGAAGGCATCAAATAGACAGATTCATTTTGGTAGCCATTGACTACTTCCCAAAGTGGGTGGAAGCAGTAACTTTCAAGTCAGTGACAAAGAAGGCTGTGGTAGATTTTGTTCATGCCAATATCATTTGTAGATTTGGAATTCCTAAGATGATTATTACAGACAATGCTGCCAATCTCAATAGTCATTTGATGCAAGAAGTGTGTCAACAGTTTAAGATCGCACATCGAAATTCTACTCCATATCGCCCAAAGGCCAATGGTGCTGTAGAAGCCGCCAATAAAAATATAAAAAAGATACTGCGAAAAATGGTACAAGGTTCTAGACAGTGGCATGAAAATTTCCCGTTTGCATTGCTAGGTTATCGCACCACTGTTCGCACTTCAACAGGGGCAACTCCATATTTATTAGTGTACGGGACAGAAGCAGTCATCCCTGCAGAAGTTGAAATTCCCTCTCTTCGAGTCATTGTAGAAGTAGAGATCGATGATGACGAATGGGTAAAATCCCGACTGGAACATTTGAGTTTGATCGAGGAAAAAAGGCTAACATCCGTGTGTCATGGCCAGTTGTATCAGAGGAGGATGGCTCGTGCGTATAACAAAAAGGTCCGTCCCAGGAATTTTGAAGTTGGTCAGTGGTATTGAGACGTATCCTTCCTCACCAGGTTGAAGTGAAAGGCAAGTTCTCCCCTAACTGGCAAGGTCCCTTCATTGTGAAGAAAGTGTTACCCAATGGAGCCTTATATTTGACAGATATTGAAGGCAAAATGGCAGAAATGGCTATCAATGCTGATGCGGTCAAAAGATACTATGTATGATATTTGGTCCTTTGTTTGATTTTATTGCATGTTTAGTACTTGCATTTTTGAAGATTGATATGATGAAGGCATTTTATTCTTCTATCCAAACATTGTGTCATCCTTTGTTTACCCGTTTGAGCCTCGTTTATTTTTCTTTCATATCCCTCTTTTGGAATCAAAATAGAGTCAAAGATAAATGTCAAGAAAATAAGAATAAAAGAAAGAGTTCGAAAATAAAAGAAAAAAATCAAATCAAAACAAAGAACAAGCTGATGGAACTACGTGCGACCTGATTCTCCTCTCTCGAGAGTGAGATACGTAGGCTGCCCTATTTCGGGCTCAGTCCAACCAAATAAAGATTTAAGATTCACCCGGTCAACAAAAACTGGGGCATGAGTTAACATGTTGTTTGAGTCGATTCCAAAAGTTGTAAGTCCCACCCCCACTTCAAGTATCGTTTGAGCCCCTTACCATTTCTTTTTCTAACCTTAACCAAAAGCCAAGTTACAACCAAAGAAAGTCCTTCAGATCAATTTTTGATAATGTTAAGGCTAAGCATGCAATGCATATTGATGATACATTGTGAGGTACCGCTTGTCTCCCTCAGCATAAGAAATCAGGAAAGAAATACAAAAATGAGAGAGTCTTATTGGTGAAAACCTTTGCAGGCACCATAAAGCGATGGTGAGTTATGAGAAAATGAAAATGAGAGAGTCTTATTGGTGAAAACCTTTGCGGGCATCATAAGGCGATGGTGAGTTGAGAGAAATACAAAAATGAGAGAGTCTTATTGGTGAAAACCTTTGCGGGCACCGTAAGGCGATGGTGAGTTGAGAGAAATACAAAAATGAGAGAGTCTTATTGGTGAAAACCTTTGCGGGCACCGTAAGGCGATGATGAGTTGAGATAAATACAAAAATGAGAGTCTTATTGGCGAAAATCCTCATGGGCACCGTAGGGCGATGGAGAGTTTAAGAGAAAGACGGAAAGTGAAAAGAAAGAGATTTGTTGGCGAAAGTCTTTTTAGATGTCGTCAGTCGAATGTGATGTATGAGTCCAATGGATTTGAAGAAGCGGCTCAACGGCAAAAGGCACGAACTCAACAACAAATGGGGAGTTTGGATAGGAAGATCAGGCAGCTCAATCCAAAATGCATGTCATACTCATTGGAGTTGTTTGTCGTATTCAGATAAGTTTTCTTTTTGAATATGGGACATTGCCCTTTTCTTTCATTTACATATTCATGTTTTTGTCTTTTCTTATGTTATTTATCAAAACAAAAGTCACCATCATTTCTTTACATTTTTAAGTCAAGTCTGTGTCAACACAAGCGAGAAAGGATTTCAAAAATTTACTACCAGTCTTTCCAATTATATGAGGAAAAGCCAAGGAACAACACAAGAAAGAAATATGATCGTAATTCAACGCGAAGCAAAGGAAGTCTATCAACCGACAGGCTATTAGATTCGTGGAAGCATTCAGATTTGGGAAAAGAGTGCACCTCAGAGGCATGGTAAAATGGAAGCCCATTGTTTGAGTCAGAACTCACCTCCCTCAATCTAGATCCGGGTCAATGATGCGGTAAGACAGGGAAAGTGTTAGCAATTTGGGACAAAGATGAAAGGAACGAGTACTGGGGCAGATACCTGAGAAGCCAAGAGCTGCAAGCCACCACTAAGTTTTTAACTGACAATTTTTTTTTGATTGAAATAGGGGCAAATTCATTTCACTTGATTCAGCTACCATTGGAAATGCATATCCAAGGATTTTACTTTATGTTCAGGACCCTCCTGAAAAATGGGACTTTACTTTCTGTTTAGATATTTTTACTTTCTGCTTAGGACCCTCCTGAAAAATGAGATTTTACTTTATGTTCAGGACCCTCCTGAAAAATGGGATTTTATTTTATGCTCAGGACCCTCCTGAAAAATGGGATTTTATTTTATGCTCAGGACCCTCCTGAAAAATGGGATTTTACTTTATGTTCAGGACCCTCCTGAAAAATGGGAATTTACTTTCTGTTCAGGACCCTCCTGAAAAATGGGATTTTACTTTATGTTCAGGACCCTCCTGAAAAATGGGATTTTATTTTATGCTAAGGACCCTCCTGAAAAATGGGATTTTACTTTATGTTCAGGACCCTCCTGAAAAATGGGAATTTACTTTCTGTTCAGGACCCTCCTGAAAAATGGGATTTTACTTTATGTTCAGGACCCTCCTGAAAAATGGGATTTTACTTTATGCTCAGGACCCTCCTGAAAAAGGGGATTTTACTTTATGTTCAGGACCCTCCTGAAAAATGGGATGTTACTTTCTGTTTAGATATTTTTACTTTCTGCTCAGGACCCTCCTGAAAAATGGGATTTTACTTTATGTTCAGGACCCTCCTGAAAAATAGGATTTTATTTTATGCTCAGGACCCTCCTGAAAATGGGATTTTACTTTATGTTCAGGACCCTCCTGAAAAATGGAATTTTACTTTCTGTTCAGGACCCTCCTGAAAAATAGGAATTTACTTTCAGTTCAGGACCCTCCTGAAAAATTGGATTTTACTTTATGTTCAGGACCCTCCTGAAAAATGGGATTTTACCTTATGTTCAGGACCCTCCTGAAAAATGGGATTTTACTTCATGTTCAGGACCCTCCTGGAAATGGGAATTTACTTTCAATTCAGGACCCTCCTGGAAAATGGAAATTTACTTTCAATTCAGGACCCTCCTGAAAAATGGGATTTTACTTTATGTTCAGGACCCTCCTTAAAAATGGGAATTTATTTTCTGTTCAGGACCCTCCTGAAAAATGGGATTTTACTTTATGTTCAGGACCCTCCTGAAAAATAGGATTTTACTTTCTGTTCAGGACCCTCCTGAAAAATGGAAATTTACTTTCAGTTCAGGACCCTCCTGAAAAATGGGATTTTACTTCATGTTCAGGACCCTCCTGGAAAATGGGAATTTACTTTCAATTCAGGACCCTCCTGGAAAATGGAAATTTACTTTCAGTTCAGGACCCTCCTGAAAAATGAGATTTTACTTTATGCGCAGGACCCTCCTAAAAAATGGGATTTTACTTTCTGCTAAGGACCCTCCTGGAAAATGGGACAACGCTTTCAAAAGTGAAATACTATTTTACTATAATTTTTGTTTGGGATAATTTTGTTCTAGTTTTAATGTTGGGTTCCAGGAGCCCACCTGAAGAACAGGGTGATGAAATAACAAGTCAGGAGCCCGCCTGAAGAACAGGGTGACGAAATAGCAAGTCAGGAACCCGCCTGAAGAACAGGGTGATGAAGTAGCAAGGCAGGAACCCGCCTGGAGAATAGGGTGAAGAAAGGAAAAGTCATGCAACAAAACGAAGTAATTGAAAGCCAAGCAACAAGTCGAAAGAAATTGCAAGTCAGGAGCCCGCTTGTTTTGTGCATTTTCATGGAGATTATTTGGTGATTCTTGTTATTGTGGAGAAGATGATGATCAAAGAATGAGCCCCCTTTTTCTTCTTAGAATTTTTCTTTTATAATGACCATGGATTTGTTATGATGTGGGAATTTTGGTGGGCCCCCATATATTCTTTCTTTGTGGACAAGAAAAAGGAGGGGGGGGATCATATGGGTAGTTAGGGTAGGTGGAAGCTTTTGATTGGGTAGGTTGTTAGGATAAGATAAATTAGTTAGAGGTATTTTTTTTATTTATTTTTGTATTTTCGTGCGATATAATTATATGGGGTTGGACACATGGTAAGGTGAACTAAAAATGAATAAAATTAGACTTCGAGAGGGACAAAGTTAGGTGTCTACATCATGCCCCCTTTGAATGTAAACACGAAGTATTTTCAGACAAAGAAGTAGACAGCGAGACCAAATTTTGACCCGACCATTATTCAAAGAAAGAAATAGAAGGAAGAAGGACAACCGGGTCTTGACTTAAGACATCCTTCCTACCCAAATTATGAGAGAATCAAGTCACGGGTATTTCAAAGGATTGGAAGAGAAGTGGACTATACCGAGTTAGAGAGTCGAGTGAGGTTCCATCGAGGTTTCGGTCCGCGGCTCTGTCATTACATCAAAAAATGAAAATTACAAGTTAAAACATAAATGAAATTACAAAAATCCTATCTATACAACTTCTGTTGGCTCTTGACCCGACTTTTATCACCCTATTCTTCAGGCGGGCTCCTGATTTGCAATTTCTTTCAACCTGTTGCTTGCCTTTCAATTTCTTCACCCTGTTCTCCAGACGGGTTCCTGACTTGCTATTTCATCAACTTGTTGCCATGCTTTCAACTTCTGCACCCTGTTCTGCAGGTGGGCTCCTGACTTGCTATTTTTCAATCTGTTTAACTTTCAATTTCTTCACCTTGTTGCTTGGTTTTCCATTTATTCGCCCTGTGCTTCGGGCATGCTCCTGAAATCACATCAAAACTGAAAAGAAAATTATCCCAAATAAAGAAATGCAATTTCTATGAGTTAATTGGAATGACTCGACTAAAAGGTACGTCTTTTAGGAATCAAGGGAGATGACTCGACTAAAAGGTACGTCTTATAGGAATCCAGGGGGATGACTCGACTAAAAGGTACGTCTTATAGGAATCAAAGGGGATGACTCGACTAAAATGTATGTCTTATAGGAATCAGAAGGGATGACTCAACTAAAAGGTACGTCTTATAGGAATCAGAGGGGATGACTCGACTAAAAGGTACGTCTGATAGGAATCAGAGGGGATGACTCGACTAAAAGGTACGTCTTATAGGAATCAGAGGGGATGACTCGACTAAAAGGTACGTCTTTTAGGAATCAAGGGGGATAACTCGACTAAAAGGTACGTCTTATAGGAATCAAGGGAAATGACTCGACTAAAAGGTACGTCTTATAGGAATCAGAGGGGATGACTCGACTAAAAGGTACGTCTTATAGGAATCAGAGGGGATGACTCAACTAAAAGGTACGTCTTATAGGAATCAGAGGGGATGACTCGACTAAAAGGTACATCTTATAGGAATCAAAGGGGATGACTCGACTAAAAGGTACGTCTTATAGGAATCAAAGGGGATGACTTGACTAAAAAGGTACGTCTTATAGGAATCCAAGGGAAATGACTCGACTAAAAGGTACGTCTTCTAGGAATCAAATGGGATGACTCGACTAAAAGGTACGTCTAATAGGAATCAAGGGATGACTCGACTAAAAGGTACGTCTTATAGGAATCAAAGGTGATGACTCGACTAAAAGGTATGTCTTATAGGAATCCAAGGGGATGACTCGACTAAAAGGTACGTCTTATAGGAATCAAAGAGGATGAATCGACTAAAAGGTACATCTTCTAGGAATCAAAGGGGATGACTCGACTAAAAGGTACGTCTTATAGGAATCAAAGGGGATGACTCTACTAAAAGGTACGTCTTATAGGAATCATAAGGGATGACTCGACTAAAAGGTACGTCTTATAGGAATCAAGGGGATGACTCGACTAAAAGGTACGTCTTATAGGAATCAAGGGAAATGACTCGACTAAAAGGTACGTCTTCTAGGAATCAAAGGGGATGACTCGACTAAAAGGTACGTCTTATAGGAATCAAAGGGGATGACTCGACTAAAAGGTACATCTTATAGGAATCAAGGGAAATGACTCAACTAAAAGGTACGTCTTCTAGGAATCAAAGGGGATGACTCGACTAAAAGGTACGTCTTCTAGGGGTCAAAGGGGATGACTCGACTAAAAGGTACGTCTTATAGGAATCAAAGGGGATGACTCGACTAAAAGGTACATCTTATAGGAATCAAAGGGGATGACTCGACTAAAAGGTACGTCTTATAGGAATCAAGGGAAATGACTCGACTAAAGGTACGTCTTATAGGAATCAAAGGGGATGACTCGACTAAAAGGTACGTCTTATAAGAATCAAAGGGGATGACTCGACTAAAAGGTACGTCTTATAGGAATCAAGGGAAATGACTCGACTAAAAGGTAAGTCTTCTAGGAATCAAAGGGGATGACTCGACTAAAAGGTACGTCTTATAGGAAGCAAGGGAAATGACTCGACTAAAAGGTACGTCTTCTAGGAATCAAGACTTAAGTTAGGAAGTTCATTACCTAAGAAGCAAAATTCAAATTACCCAATCAAGGAAGTGTGTTTCCTTATCAATTTTGTTGGAATTATCAAAACAATTAAGTGTTTCTTCTTACCAAAGCTGCTTGAATTACCAAAACAAGGAAGTGCGTCTCCTAGAGATCTTGAATTATGAGTTTTACCATGGTTTTGATTACCAAACCTGTGCAGCAACCTTGCCTCTTGTATTTGTTGAGGTGAGAAATTACTTCCTTTGATGTTTAGGCTCTGAAATCCTACATCTGAATGCAACATGTATTCCTATTACATACAAAGAAAACTTGTGAGTTTAAAAACATGGTGGCTAGTTTGTGGCTTTGGCTTTTGAGGCAATTGCTCCTTCCCCCGTCACATTTAGCTTTGCTTCCAACCATTAGCATATGTCATTGACTTGCTGTATCATTGACTCAAACTCAGCTTATTAAGAGTGACTCTGAAACAAACACAGTATTTCTGCTTTGTCGTGTTTCTCAAATAAACCCTTTGAACCTTGGTATTTCCATGAGTTCCCCGACTTCTCTGTTGACAAAACTTCCTACATGCCCTTTTTGGGTTCACAATAATGTCTCTTTCATGAGTTAGCTTTTGTCTTGCTTTGTGCAATTAAAGAAGCTGGTAGCCAGTTTTGAAATCTTTTCTAACTTGTTTTGACACGGACTTGACTCAAAGACAAGAAACAAAAAAAGAATGACAATTTTTATTTTGATAACTGACTCAAGAAAGATAAAATTAAAATAAAGAGAAAAAAGAAAAGACAATGAATGTCCCTTTTTAAAACAAAGAAACGAAAAATTCATCTAAAAATGACAGTCAACATTAATGATTATGCCATGCATTTTGGATTAAGCAGCTTGATCCTTTCATCCAAACTTTCTACCCATTATTGTTGAGTTAATGACCTTGAAACTGAGTTGCTTTCTTAGGTCAATTGCATTTAAGACCCTATTCGGCTAGTGGCGCCTTGAAGGGTTTTCTCCAACAAGCTTCTTTCATTTTCTCTCGGCTCACTATTGCCTTATGGTGCCCGTGAGGATTTTCACCAATAAGACTCTCTCATTTTTATTTCTCTCAACTTACCATCGCCTTATGGTGCCCGTAAGGGTTTTCACCAATAAGACTCTCTCATTTTATTTCTCTCTTGATTTCTTATGCTGAGGAAGACAAGTAGTTCCCAAATGCATCATCATATCCCTTGCATACTTAGCCTTAACATCCTCAAAGATTGATCTGAAGGTCTTTCTTTGGTTGTAACTTGGATTTTGGATAGGGTTGGAAAGAAAGGATGGCATGAGGACCAAACGACACTTAAAGTGGGTTAGGACTTACAACTTTTGGAATCGACTCAAACAATGAGGATTAACTCATGCCCCAGTTTCTTTTGACTGGGTGACTCTAAATTGTTTATTTGGTTGGACCGAGCCCTAAGTAGGGCAGCCTACGTATCTCACCCTCGAGAGAGGAGAATCAGGTCATGCGTAGTTCTGGAAACTTATTTTGCTTGATTCTGATTTTTTTTTTCCGACTCTATTTTTCTTCACTCTTTTTTTCTCTTTTTTTTGACACATTTTTTCTCTTTTTTTTTTTTTTTTTTTGAACTTTTCTGACTATTGTTTTGCTCGACATTTTTTCTTCGAGCTTTGCTGACTATATTGATTCCAAAAGAGGTGTATGAAAGAAAATAAAACTAAAGCTCAAATGGGGTAAACAAAGGATGACACGATGTTTGGATGGCAGAATGAAATGCCTTCGTCATATCAATCTTTGAAAATGCAAGTACATATCATGCAATATGAAAGTGCACGATCAAGATCACTTATGAAATGTTTTACAACACTAACTTTCCCCGAGCATGTGTGCCACCTCTTTTCTACACTTGCCCAGCATACAACTCCACTTTGTTGTACATTCCTCATGCTGAAGGACTCATGACTTTGTGGAGCTAATTTTCTTCCTTTTCCTCTTGATAGGATCACGTAGACACTGTTTGACCTAATTAAGACATGTCTTTCAATTGATGACCATGTTATTCTCATGATTTTCAAAATAATAGCCTTAATTTTCAAAGAAGGTTTCAACTTGATCAACAAATGCCCCAGCACTCTATCTATTTCCTCAGATGCTCTCTTTTTCTAACTTTAACCCTCTGATTCAATGTTCATTCTTAAATTGGATGTTAAGATCTAGATGTAAATTTCACTAGCATATCATATCACTAGAGTCAACATAAAATGTACTATGTAAGAAAAAAAAAACACATATTTAAAACACAAAGAAAAAGAGGACACTCCATTTAATAAAAATGAAAGATAGAAGGGTTTGAACATAAACGACAAAGGGACAAAACAAGATAAATCCCGAACTACAACCCTGAAATAATTCGGAGAACAGAAAATAAAACAAAACAAACTACCAAACTCCTTCCTGGTAAGGAGAGGGGTGACTTCTCTATTTCTCAGCCTGACATCTTAGCCACTGGCTTGCATATCAACATGACTGGAGCTTCCACCACTGTCAGACACATTTCCTTCAACAAATAAGCTCTGGATCCCCATGCTTAACTCATTGCCTCCCACAGATTGTGCAGTACCGCGTGCTGGTGAAGAACTCTGTGGGATGGTCGAAGGGCCAATGTTTTGCACCACAATCAATTTATCTTGAATTATCTTTTCTATTTCTCTTTTCAAAGTGCGACAATCTTCAGTACTATGACCCTGAACATCAGAATGATATGCACATCGCACATTAGGATCAAAGCTTCTTGAATGCGGGTTAGGAGTATACCTAAGGAGAGGAGTGATCATGCCCTGTTGTACCAATCTCTGGAATAAACTGGTATAGGATTCCCCAATAGGAGTGAAATTATCTTTTTCCTTCCTCCTCTTTGCGAACTCTGGCCTCGGATGAAATTTGGATTTAGAGGTCCCTTGGTAAATTTGTGGGGGTCGAAGACGATGTTGAGGGACAGGGGCATGCCATTATGGATAAGAAGATGGATGAGCATACAATTGTCCATTGTTCACAGGATATCGAGGAAGTGGAATGAGATTTCTTGGATTTTGGAGAAAGAAACCTTGTTGCAAGTGGTTATGTGGATCTGATATGTAAGCTCGGTATTGAGGCTGACAGTATTGGTGGGTTGAACCTCTCAAACTTTGCTTTGGCCCTGTCATGACAATAGGTGCGTTTGCCTTCTTCTTTCCTTCAGTTTCCCTTGGTTGATTGCAATGTCGTCCCGAATGTTTCACAGAATCCTTCTGTCCATTAGGCTCCCCAAATTTTGATGTCTCAAAGCTGGGAGGAAGGTTAACACTTGAAGACATGCCCAGTTTTTATATGAAACATCTTCATAGCCCATAAGTCCAGGGGAATTTTTCATATCATTTTCTACACTCTTCACTTTCCCAACCATTTTCTCTGGCTCTTTTGGCATGCTAGGCTTCTTAGTAAGAAATTTTGGCGGTTCACTTAACTTAACTGTAGGCTCAAGAGTATACCAATGATCATCAACAGTATTGAACGTGGAGTCACTAGTGGACTGGGAAAGCACAATCGTTGGATTGATAGACAAAGTGGAAGCCTTAGTAGAAGGTTGAGCAACAAAAGCACAGACGGTATGTGGTGCTGTGAATATGGTAGACTTATACTGAGGAGATAAAGAAAGAGTGGTGGAAGTATTGAGGTGCATTTGACGTGGAATGGATTCTGAGGCATGTTGTGGTGCATCAACAACAGTAGGAAACTGACTTTGCGATTTTGGTGGAAAACTCAAGGTATTTGCAGGGTCAAAAGTGGAGAACGGAGGTGGAGGCAGCCCATTGGCCCAAGCTCGGTACATTCCCATCATTTGTTGTCTCAGTCTCAAATTCTCTTTCTTTAAACTCTCAATTTCCCGACTCTTTGTTTCATCCATGATGCCACTCTCTATATCCTTGTTGGACACAACTAACCCTTCCTTAGATTTGGTGTGACATGGAGAACCATCCAGGAAACCACAAACCAACCACCTTAAACTAACTGAACAAGAGGTAACAAATATGTTAGAGTTTAATATTTTTTTTTCTTCAAAACCTCTTCTTTTTTTTTCTTGAAGAAAAATCACCGAACCCTAGAAGGGAGCCTACGTATCTCACCCCCGAAAGGGGAGAATCAGGTGTGCGTAGTTCATGAAGTTTTACCAAAATGGCCAATTAAAATCTTTTTTTTTCTTTTTCTTGAAACTTTAAAAAGAAAAGAAAATAACAAATTATCAAAAGAATTGACGAAAATCTTTTTGCATTTTTTAGGTTTAAACTCCCTATACAAAAATGGAATCTATGATTACCAAAGAAGAATCTTTTTGGGTTTTCGATTTAGAATTTCATAGGAAAATAAAACTTGAAACTATTAAAGAAAAATCTTTTTGTAGTTTTCTTTTAGAGATGTATATGAAACACCTACTCTAAGTGAAGAGTGAAGAAAATCTTTTTGAATTTTTCAGATTCCTGTACAACATGAAATCTATGGTTACCTGATGATAGGCGTATTTACACGCCTAAAGTACTATAATTTACCCATATTTTAGCTAAGTTTTGAGGACAAAATATATAATTCATGCACTTTTAGTCCTTTTTCTTGTAAGTGAGCTAACAAACGTGATTAGCAGGTTTTCAAGTATAAATGATGAAGATTTCAGCATTTTATGGATAACTTGACGCCCAAGGAAGCTTCACGAAAGAAGGAAAGGAGAGCTTGGACGCCTAGGGACTAAAAGTCACGCATGGAAAACCTGTCCCGGGCAAAAACAGCAATTCTAAAGACTTTGGGGATCAGCAGTAACCTATTAGGATTAGGATAAGTACGCAGTATCCTAGTAGGATTAGGATAAGTACACAGTAGCCTAGTAGGAATAAGATATGGGTGTTATAAATACCCTATTGTGCTGAACTTTTTATCCATTCACTCATTAATTCATTCAACCCTTACAATTCAACTCATTCATCCTATTTTCTATTCAATTCTATTTTCTTCGACATTTAGTACTATTCACGTTACTTTCTGACAGAGAAAGCACGGCCCTTGTGACCAACGTGAGATCATGATGATGTTTATTGTGATCTCTGTTGCAATCATGAGTAGCTAAACTTCTCTGTTGGGGTTATGGAAGCCTTATGAGATACTATCTATTGCTATGAGTTTGCGAATTCATGGCACGTATTGATACGGTTGGGGCAGCCTCCACAGGTACACGGCCTTTCACACGAAGCCAAGCTCGGGAATTACAAAAACTCCAAGCTTTGTTCATGCAAGTGGCCGTGTGTGAGTTGGTGATTGAACCAACCAAGGACCTAAACGTTTTTATGTGTGAAGAGAGGTCTTAATGTGTAATAAGCTACTCTTCAAGGTTGGCACAAGAAGCAAGGGCGGATGGGTCATTTTAACCCTTTTATTTGTAGTATAAATAGAACATGTTAGAGAGTTAGTCCTCACTTTTTGAATGCTGATTTTTGTAACCTAAAGAACACTAAACTTCTCTCTCTCTCTTCCACTCTTGGAAGCCGCCACTACTATCTCACAAGTAGAGGGATACTTGTGTTGTCTCTTTGGCTAGAAACAAGGGTTTTGAGGTCGTTGAGTGCCTCTTGGTCCTCGTAAGAACTTGGTGTTTATATTCATTAGACTTAGGGTCCTCTCTTGATGTTAGGGTTCTTAGTTTCTTGAATGTTATATGTCAAGTTATCTATCTTTCCTCATCTTGTGGTTGTTGTTGATTTTGTCATCTTAAAGTCTAGTGAAGCCGTGTGGGGCTCTTTTCGATTCACTAGCATTGTTGTTTATCTTGTTATTCTTGTGTTGTTGGACTGAAAAACCGAAACTTTAAACTTGTTGATCTTGTGTTGTTGGACTGAAATCCGAACCTACTTGAAGATCTTGGTGTTGTTGGTTTGATTTTGTATCATTTGGTATCAAAGCAAGACCGGTTGTGTTCCAACATAACCCATCTTGGGCTAGTACACGGCTTAAACAAACAACACCAAAAGGAAATTCTGAAAATCTGTCCATTAAAAGTAGAATCCGAGAATGATGTTGCATGTCTAGATCTAAGTGTTATTTTGCTTGTTTAGTGAGTTCCTAGTGTTGGTTTCTTTCTCACCAACACTAAGGTGTCTAGATCCAAAAGTTGAGCTTGAAAACTTGAACATTGTGTAGTGACTTGAAGTGGCCGAAAGTTGTATGTTGTTGATGACCAAAAAGAAATAAAATCGGTGGATGTTGTGTTTATGTGCTAAAGAAGTTGAAGAAGATTGTTGAGGTGTTCATCTTTTGAACTTGTTCATCTTGTTCATCTTGTTGGGTGCTCAAGTTGTAAGACAAGCTATAAAGTTGTTGTGAAAGACTTGCACCCATCACCTTTTGGTCTTGTCAATCACTTTTCCCTAATTCAAGGAGCCTTGTTTTGTGGGATTAGTCTACCAAACATCACTTTCTTGAGTTTGAAAAGGGTGAAATACTACAAGATTCTATTTTTCCCACCAAAAACACTTTGCAAACTATAACAAGTTGTGTGAATATTAACAAAAAAAAAACAAAAAAAAAAAGAGAGAAGAAGAAAACGTGTGGAACCATTGCATGCTGCCACGTCACTATAAGCTCAACTTAGGATATTCTTTGGTTGCTAATTGTTGATCCTTGGTTTCCCTTACTTGGTCCTAGAACTAATTAACAAACTAGTACATTCCTACTAGGTTGTCAATTAGATCCTTGAACCGTTTGTTCGTGTCAACGTTTATTTGAGTGCTTTTATTCGTTTGAATGAGTTGCTGATTTTTGACTCTAGTCCGGCAAGAATTCTTTGAGTCTTCAAACAAGAATCCATTCCGGATAAGAGTTTACTCATACCTTAAAAACTTCACGGTTACTAGCCAATTATACAACACTTGTGGAACACGAACTTGTGGTGAACTAAAGCGGATAATATCTTGACAATGGAAGGAACTACGTCTCATAGTGTGGATACTAATGCCCTTGATTCTATGAGGGTCACTCTTGAGGCCGTTACCCGGACACTTGAAAGGTTGAATTCAGAATTTGGGGCCGTGAGAGGGGACTTGGCAGCAATAAAGGGGGAAGTGTCGACTATTAGTGGGAGATTAGAACAAGTGGAGAGTCAAAGGAACTCTCGTCCTTCTACTCCTCTACATGTATCTACCAATGGCCATGATAGGACCTCCTCCGCAACCATCACCCCCGAAACAGTCCACCAAATGCTAAATGCACCCCAAGCTCCACTAAATACCGCAAGCCAAACTACCTATTTTCCTCCAAACCGAGACTCCACTAGACCACTACATTTCCAAGCCCCTCCAATTCCACAAGAGGGATTTGGACGCCAAGTACCTCCACTAAATCCGAACCCTCCATTCCAAGCTCCATTAAACCAAAGACCACAAATTCCAAATCCTCCGAATCAAAACGGCCAAGGCCGACCAGCCCACTTTGAAGGATACGGTAGAGAGGAGTATGAAGGAGATGGAGCCTTTGATGATGCTTATATGAGGGAGGAGGAGTTAAGAGGGGGTCGAGGGGAACCTAGGAGATACCGGGGGTATGGAGATAGGGGAAACCGACACCAAGAGAGAGACGTAGGCATCAACACCATCAAGTTGAGCCTACCCATCTTTAAGGGTGAAAGTGATCCCGAGGCCTACTTAACTTGGGAATCGGCTTGTGACAAAGTTTTCCAAGTTAATGACATCTCGGACGAAAAGAAAAGTTGCTACGCTATAGCTCACCTTGAGGGCTATGCTAACACTTGGTGGGAGTATGTTAAACGATTTGGTAATGAATTAGTCGATGGGAAGCCACCACCTTGGTATCGGTTGAGGTATTTGATGAGACAACGATACCTTCCCGAGAGATATCGTCATGAGTTGCTTGCTAGATTATATGGCTTGCGGCAAGGAGGCAAGAGTGTGATGGCCTATTTTGACGAGTTCCAACAACTCATGTTGAAACTTGATCATCGTGGGGAGCAAATCAGTCATGACATCATCCGGTTCAAGTGTGGGTTGAACAAAGAGATCTCCACTCATTTGACCCTTCACCGGTTTGAAACCATTGACGGTATATTCCAAGCGGCCCTTGAGATTGAAAGGGAACTTAAGGAGAGATCATCCTTTAAGGCAAGGGTACAAACCCCCTCGGGTTGGACCAAAAACAAGGACCAACCCGCCCCTATGAAGCTGCCCGAGTCCAAAACCGTCCCTAAATTCCCTCCGAAACCGGAGGCTCACAAATATCCCAACCCAAAGGGGTTCCAATGCTTCAAGTGCCAAGGTTGGGGGCATAAGGCCAACGAATGTCCGAACCGGCGCAATGTGATCCTACGAGAAGGAAAGGTGTACTACCTTGGTGAGGAGGTGGTTTCCGAAAAGGGGGAGGATGAGGCCGAGCCTCAAGATGGAGAGGGAGCTGAAAATGGGCCGAATGTTGATGAAGTAGATGGTAGTGAGGATGTCTATCCATAAGAAGGGGAGTGTGTGGTTCCAAACTTTGTAGTTAGACGTGTCATGATTAGTAAGGCGATAGATGACCCGAGTCAAAGGGAAAATCTATTCCATACTAAGTGTCTTGTAAAGGAGAATGTGTGCACCTTGGTGATTGATAGTGGTAGTTGTACAAATGTTGCGAGCCATGCTATGGTAAATTTCTTGAAGCTACCAACTACACCACACACTAGTCCTTACAAGCTACAATGGTTGAATGATTGTGGTGAATTAAGGGTCACTAGGCAATGTGTGATTTGGTTTAAGGTGGGAAACTACCACGATGAGGTACTTTGTGACGTGATCCCAATGCAAGCATGTCACTTGTTGTTAGGTAGACCATGGCAATATGATAGGTCTACTAAACACGATGGGAGGTCCAACCGGTATACGCTTGAGAAGGATGGCCGAAAGGTCACACTCCATCCTCTCTCACCCTCCCAAGTAAATGAGTGGCATCAAAAGATGAGGGAGTTGAAGGGAAAGGGGGGGGAATCCGGAAAGGGAGATAAGGGGGGGAGTGTCGTAGGTGAGGAAGTAGGGACATCCGAGGCTGTCCCAACGACAAGAGAGATGGAAAACGTAGTGATGTTGGCTAGGAGGAAAGAACTCTTCGTGGACCATGATGAAAACAAGCCGATGTTACTTTTGGCCCATTGTTTTAATACTAACCCCACTAATTCTTCCATTTCCCCTTTGATTTCTTGTGTGTTGCAGGAGTATGAAGATGTATTTCCTCAAGAACTTCCGCAAGGATTACCCCCACTTCGGGGAATTGAGCACCAAATTGATTTGGTGCCGGGTTCACAACTTCCAAACAAACCGGCCTATAGGAGCAATCCCATGGACACTAAGGAGCTTGAAAGACAAGTTGAGGAGCTTCTCAACAAGGGATACATCAAGGAAAGCATGAGTCCGTGTGTTGTTCCGGTGCTTTTGGTACCAAAGAAGGACGGAACTTGGCGCATGTGCGTCGATTGTAGAGCCATCAACAAAATCACTATAAGGTATCGTCATCCAATCCCTAGACTAGATGATATGTTAGATGAGCTCCACGGATCTTGTTTGTTTTCTAAAGTGGACCTTAGGAGTGGCTATCACCAAATTCGCATGCAACCCGGTGATGAGTGGAAGACCGCATTCAAGACCAAATTCGGTCTATATGAGTGGCTGGTCATGCCCTTCGGCCTTACCAATGCTCCTAGCACCTTTATGAGGCTAATGAATCATGTAATGAAGCCTTATATTGGAAAATTTGTGGTGGTTTACTTTGATGATGTGTTGGTGTATAGTAAATCTATTGATGATCATGTAATGCATTTGAGATGTGTGTTTGATGTGCTCCGAAAGGAGAAGCTGTATGCCAACATGGAGAAGTGTTCTTTTGGTGTTGATAAGATTATATTCTTGGGTTTTGTCGTGAGCTCAAGGGGTGTGGAAGTGGACGATTCCAAGATAGACTCTATTCGAAGTTGGCCGACCCCTAAAACTATTGGAGAAATCCGAAGTTTCCACGGGTTGGCAAGCTTTTATAGGAGGTTTGTCAAGGGGTTTAGTTCCATAGCAGCCCCCTTAACCGAGGTAATTAGAAAGGACGGACCCTTTAGATGGGGTGATGAGCAAGCTAGGGCATTTGAGGCCTTGAAAGCTACGCTCATCTCGGCGTCTTTATTGCAATTGCCCGATTTTGATAAGATGTTTGAAGTAGAGTGTGATGCTAGTAAGGTTGGCATCGGGGCTGTTTTGATGCAAGAAGGTAAGCCCGTTGCTTATTTTAGTGAAAAGCTCAAAGGGGCAACTCTTAATTACTCAACTTATGATTTGGAGTTGTACGCCCTTGTTAGAGCTTTGGGAAATTGGCAACATTATTTGTGGCCTAAGGAGTTTGTGATACGAACGGATCATGAGTCGTTGAAACACCTTAAGAGCCAAGACAAGTTGAATAGGCGTCATGCTAAGTGGATTGAGTTCATCGAGACTTTCCCTTATGTAATTCATTACAAAAGGGGAAAGGAAAATGTTGTTGCCGATGCCTTGTCTAGGAAGCATGTGGTTGTTGCTACCTTGTCGTCGAAATTGATGGGTTTTGAGAGCTTGCGGTTGTTGTATCCCGAGGATCCTACCTTTGCTCCTATTTTTAGGGAATGCGAAGAGTGGGGAAGGGACCGTTGGCTTAAGGAGAATGACCATTCCTCCTACTCTCGGTTCGATGGGTATTTGTTCAAAGGGAGGAGGTTGTGTGTTCCTTCTAGTTCTTGGAGGGAATTATTTGTGAGGGAGGCCCATGACGGAGGCCTCATGGGGCACTTTGGGGTAGACAAGACCCTCGGAATCTTAGAGGAGAACTTCTATTGGCCCAAAATGCGCAAAGACGTCACTAAAATTTGTAGTCAATGCGTGGCCTGCCGGAGTGCGAAATCTCGTCTCCTACCTCAAGGATTATACACCCCACTCCCTACTCCCCTTAGACCTTGGTTGGACATTTCGATGGATTTTGTTTTGGGGCTACCAAGGACTAGAAAGGGCCGAGATAGCATTTTTGTTATTGTTGATAGATTCTCTAAAATGGCTCATTTTATTCCATGTGCTAAAACCGAGGATGCTCGTAGTGTAGCTTCATTATTTGTTGAACATGTTGTAAAGCTTCACGGGGTACCGAGGACTATTGTGAGCGATAGGGAATCCAAGTTCCTAAGTCTCTTTTGGAAGTCCATGTGGGGTAGGCTTGGAACGAAGTTACTTTTCTCCACGTCATGCCACCCACAAACCGATGGCCAAACGGAGGTAGTAAATAGAACCTTAGGGTCTATGCTACGTTCTATGGTTAAGGGTAAACTGACTTCATGGGAAGATCACCTACCCTTGGTGGAGTTTGCATACAACCGGGTAATACATTCGAGCACGGGAATGACTCCCTTTGAATGTGTTTACGGCCTAAATCCCCTTACCCCTTTAGATCTCACTCCTTTGTCTAGTGATCTCATGACCAGCTTAGATGGAAATAAAAGAGCCGAGGCAATGAAGAAAATGCATGAGACGATGCGGATCAAACTTGAAAAGAAGAACCAAGAGGTTGCAAAAAGGGTAAACAAAGGGAGAAGAAGGCTTGTGCTTGAACCCAGAGATTGGGTGTGGGTGCATCTTCGGAAGGATCGGTTTCCAGCTCAAAGGAAGTCCAAATTGCTGCCAAGGGGTGATGGTCCTTTCCAAGTACTTGAGAGAATCAATGACAACGCCTACAAGATTGACCTTCCACCGGAATATCAAGTGCACAACACTTTCAACGTTGGTGATCTCTCCCTCGTGGATGCGGTTGAAGATGACCAAGTGCTGAATTTGAGGTCAAATTCCTCTCAAGATGGAGAGGATGATACGGTTGGGGCAGCCTCCACAGGTACACGGCCTTTCACACAAAGCCAAGCTCGGGAATTACAAAAACTCCAAGCTTTGTTCATGCAAGTGGTCGTGTGTGAGTTGGTGATTGAACCAACCAAGGACCTAAACGTTTTTATGTGTGAAGAGAGGTCTTAATGTGTAATAATATACTCTTCAAGGTTGTCACAAGAAGCAAGGGCGGATGGGTCATTTTAACCCTTTTATTTGTAGTATAAATAGAACATGTTAGAGAGTTAGTCCTCACTTTTTGAATGCTGATTTTTGTAACCTAAAGAACACTAAACTTCTCTCTCTCTCTTCCACTCTTGGAAGCCGCCACTACTATCTCACAAGTAGAGGGATACTTGTGTTGTCTCTTTGGCTAGAAACAAGGGTTTTGAGGTCGTTGAGTGCCTCTTGGTCCTCGTAAGAACTTGGTGTTTATATTCATTAGACTTAGGGTCCTCTCTTGATGTTAGGGTTCTTAGTTTCTTGAATGTTATATGTCAAGTTATCTATCTTTCCTTATCTTGTGGTTGTTGTTGATTTTGTCATCTTAAAGTCTAGTGAAGCCGTGTGGGGCTCTTTGCGATTCACTAGCATTGTTGTTTATCTTGTTATTCTTGTGTTGTTGGACTGAAAAACCGAAACTTTAAACTTGTTGATCTTGTGTTGTTGGACTGAAATCCGAACCTACTTGAAGCTCTTGGTGTTGTTGGTTTGATTTTGTATCACGTATGCTGCTTATATCATTATTCTCTTCATCTTAATCTAAATTCTTGTGGTTGCAAACACATAGAATACGCCAGTATAGCATTAACTTGTTCGAAAGAAAAGTTATATGTCTAGAAAAGAGATAATGTCAAGGTAATAGGGCACCAACCCCTGTTAAAAAGTTAGTGCCGTAACTGGATTAACCTCTTGGAGAGTTCGTACCGTTAGACACGTTTTAAGCTCGAAAGAGTTAAAGTGAAATAATCCTTGATGGTCGAAATACGCCTGGATTTACCATAGAATTCAACTCTCTATAAGCACATGCATGTCTGAATTCCGCATAACTCATAGCCAATAGAGACGTATAACTCATAAGGTGGACATAACCCCAACTCTCAATTCTCATTGGTTAAACATCCTACTAAACATTCTTTCTTTTTACTTTGCTATTTTCCGTTTTCACTTTGTTACATTATTGCACGTTACAATTCCCCCTTTTACGAGACTTGCACCAAAAGTCTAATAATCTTTGCTTACTTAGTGACCAAGTATTCTCTGTGGGATCGATACCCAACCCAGTTGGGTTATATATTTGACAACGACCGCTTACACTCTTACGAGAGCTGTAGTTTGAGCGTTATCATTACCGAAGAAAATATTTTTGGATTTTCGATTTTAAATTTCATACGAAAATGAAACTTGAACCTATTAAAGAAAAATATATTTTTTTTGCTTTCTTTTAAAGATGTACATGAGACACCTACTCTAAATGAAGAGTGAAGAAAATCTTTTTGGAATTTTTGAAATAAGATCCCCGAACCTAAAATAGGTTGCCTACGTATCTCACTCCCGAGAGAGGAGAATCAGGGGTGCGTAGTTCGTCCAGATTGGACACTTAACGATTAACTAATAAATTGACCCTAACTTAAGAGACAACCAAAAACAAACGAATTAAAACTTTTTGGATTTACAACTAGACATTTCAACTAAGACTGACACCACCAATTATATAAAAAAAAAATCTTTTTGGTATTTTATTTTTGACAAATAAGTAGAAAAGGCAAACAAAACCCTCTTTTTTCATTCTTTTTTTTTTGTTGAACTTACAGTATTTTGAGAAGATAAATGCAAAACGTAAAAAAAAAACTTTTTGAGTTTTGGATCGTGAAGAACAAAAGTCATAAAGAACTCTAAAATAAACTACGACACTCCTTTTGATTCATTCTTTTCGACTCATTTTTTTTCTTTATTTTTTTCAACAGTTCTTGCCTACGCACCTTACTTCTAACACATGTTTTCACCAAATCAGTCTGTCAAATGACCCCATTACCCTCAAAGATGCAACATTTAGCACGTAGGGATGCGTTAGAGGTGAGTCTCCTACAAAGGACCAAGTGGGACCCGCTAGGTCTCAATATGATGCACATAAGCATGACCTAAAGGCTGACCTACGTTGTGGTTTACTAACAAGGCCGTTCGGGGGAGCGTATGGTCGGTAGTGGCTGCTTTGCTTTCCACCTAATCCGTACATCCAACGGCTCCCCCCCTAAAATAAAGGTGACTCAACTAGAGTTCGTGCGCACGACGTGCGCTCCGAGACTTGTTGCGGAAAGAATTGACTCGGGTTATGCAAATGATGTCAGATATAAAGCGGTAACACATAGGATAAATACTGTAAACAAAGAGCATGAAAATCAACAGAAGCTGTATAGATAGGATTTTTTGTAATTTCATTTATGTTTTAACTTGTAATTGTCATTTTGATGTAATAACAGAGCCGCGGACCGGAACCTCGACGGAACCTCACTCGACTCTCCAACTCGGTATAGTCTACCTCTTCCAATCCTTGGAGATACTTGTCACTTGATCCCCTAATAACTTGGGTGGGTAGGCTGTTCTAATTCTAGACCCGGTAGTCCTTCTTTCTCCTGTTTCTTTCTTTGAATAATGTTCGGGAAAAAATTCTATATCGTTGTCTACTTCTTTGTCTGAAAACACTGTGTGTTTACATTCAAAGGGGGCATGATGTAGACACCTAATTTCGTCCCTCCCCGATGTCGTTTTTACCCATTTTTATTTTTATTCTACCGCGTACCCTCACCCATGTTATTATACCCGCACAAAATACCAAAAAAAAATAAAAAATAATGAAATAACAAATCCTATCCTAACTAATTCTATCTTATTATTATTATTATTATTATTATTATTATTATTATTATTATTATTATTATTATTATTATTATTATTATTATTATAGATAAGACAAAATTCTAATTGATTTAGAATTGTTAAATATTATGATTTCTTTTAATCATATATCCTATGACTTCGTTAAACCTTATCTATTTTCATACCAAATAGTGGGGAATCTTCAAATTAAAAATTTCATACGATAATTTTTATTTTTGTTTTCTTTTTGTAACTTTTTAGTTAAATGTAATTATGTGTTCAACACATATATGCTATATCAAATCTAACCAAACTAAGGAATGTAAATTCAAGTATGAAGATTTTCTTTTCATTACAATAAATATAATAATTAAGATTTATGAAATATGGTCAATTCAAGTTTCAAATGTGAAATAGACAAATGTTTATTAGCATCGAATCTTCCTTAATTGGTAAAATCATAATTATTTCCACATTATATGTTTATTATACTTAAAAAAATTCTTTTTTTTCATTTATTTATTAGTATTGCCAATCTTCCTTAATTGGTAAAATTATAATTATTTTTACATTACATGTCATACTTAATAACCTTTCCTTATTAGAAGTTATTAATTCTGATGACAGGTTTATAATAAGTATATTTAATTTATTTTTAAATCTTAAATATTAGAAAAGAAATAGTAAAAAGACGATTTTGTCTAAAGCAAAGACTTTTAGTGAAGGGCAAAAAGTTCAAACAATAGTTCTAAGGCCCTTCACACTTTTAATATATTATAGATTATATATAGAGAGAGAGGGAGAGAGAGATAGATATAGTTATAGATTTTATTTCAAAGTGGAGTCAAAATCCGTTAACTTCGACAAGGATTTAACGTGTGCCAAATTGGTAGTGGAAAAATTTTCTACTACTATAAATCACCAATTTTACGATTCATTAGCTCACATCCTTTACGTATCATTTAATCACTTAGTGTAAAACACAACTTTTTAATTCTAAGAATGAAGTTGATCAACATTTTATATCTCGTTTCGCTCCTCTTTGCTACGACCAATTGCTTCACAAAATCAAAACTTTGTGAAGCACTCAAACCCCCACCCATTGCAGTGCGTGATTCTAATGGAGAAACGTTACAAATGGGGATTAATTATTATGTTCAACCAATTTTCCCAGACGAGGCATGGGGATTTGAATTAGCCAGTATTAGTAATGATATTGGCAAGCCTTGCCCACTAGGCATAGTTCAAGAGGACTATTATCCGGGCATTCCATTGTTATTTTCACATGCGAATTCTGAGAAAGGCGTTATTCGCTTGTCCACCGACTTGAACATTGACTACAACTTGTCGTACACGGTGTGTACTAAGTCCAAGGATGCGATCTGGACCGCCGGCCCTTATGATCGACGAGCTCAGAGCTACATTTTAGTACTTGGCGGAGTGAAAGGAAATCCTGGTCGGAAGACGATAAGAAATTGGTTTAAGATTGAGGTGTTGGTGATAATTACAAGATTAGATATTGTCCATCGGTGTGCTGGAATTGCAAGGTAGTGTGCAAGGATGTTGGTGTAATTGAATATAATGGGCAGAAGCGTTTGGGTCTAAGTGATTTTCCTGTTGAGGTGAAGTTTGTGAAGGACGCATGAAATAAGTCTAAGAAATAATGTACAACTAATTGTGAATTGTGATAATAACATAGCATAGTATACTAGTAAGTAAGTGTGTGTACTTATGTAAAGAGCCAATATGGCATGAACCATTATGGTTGTTTCAGTGTCTGTAAGCAATTGTTGTTCTTGGCCTAAATTTGTGTGGAGTTTTCTCCATGCAACAAAAAAATCATGTTTGAAATTAATGCAATTTGAGCAATATCAGTTTGACTTAAACGTATAAATATAATGTTGGAAGTTTATGTATGAAAGAAATATCCTCACATGATCGAACAAGAAAACTTCTATACTACTTAGCATGAAATTAGCTACGAAATTTATCGATAATCTCTAATTAGTTTGTCGCTAAATAGCTCATAGCTAATAAATATGAGCTATATTTGATTTTCTTGTAATCCGTAGCTAAATGATAATAGCATGAGATTTTTGTTGTTCGGCTAGAAAATTTTATCCGTCACTAATTCCTTATTTTCTAGTAGTGTAATTGATTTACTGTACTTAATTACTCTGTTAGCTAACTGCAGATTGTTACGTATTAGATAGAGCAATAAATTGTTAAAAATTGAAATTATTTAAGAGAATATCCCCTAGAGTTTTACTTTCTTTTTTTATTAATCAAAATGGACTTTGGGAATTCAGATTCATCCAACAAATATAACTCAGTAGTAAATGTGCTCGTGGAAGCTGAAGCTATCAGTCTAAATACTACAACGTTTTGAATTTATTGTATCAAAATTTGGAATATTTGAGTCACCTATCTTATAACCAGCTCCATTGTCATTTCAAGAGTAGAGAAAGTAGCTTCAATGGGGAGTTTTAAAGGGAAGAATAAAGATGGACCCGCGAGCAGAGGATGGAAATGATTTTTAAGAAAGAAATGAATTGAACCAGGGCGCGAGAAACTTTCTCTAAGGAACTCGGCAAAATAGCCCCATAGCTTCGAGAGAAGAGATCCCTCGGCCTCCTCATAAAAGGGGTCACAGTCAGGGGAGGAGCTATCCTTGGGTTAGGGAGTTCGAAGCGAAAAATTATGTGATCTGCGGTCAAGTTAAAGGGCATATTTATGTATTGTTCCTTTAAAAAACCTGCATAGCAGGGATGCTTGCTACCTAATGTTGTTTTGTTTTTATTCTTACTTTCTCAACTTGACCACGTATAATTAACGGACGAAATTATGGATTCAATCGAACTCAATAACAACAATTAGTTAGTTAGCTGTTGGGTTCTCCATAGAGAAGCATGCTTAACCCAATATAATTTGCAAAAGAGAGGTTTAAATTTGAGTAATCGAATTAGGTGGATTACATGATAATCGAATTAGAAGCCAAAGACTATAAATTCCTTAGAACCCTGTAGTTTATTATTCATGTAAAATCTGTGTCTTGTGGTCGTTTCTATTGCTTATCTGTAACACCTCAAGTATTTACGAATGTATTTCATTCTGTGTTGAAGGCTTACAAGCCTAAACTCGAGAGATTCATTGGCACAATGTGTGCTTGGGATTACTTATTTTAAAACTAAATTTGATTAAAGATATATTTTATTGCCTTTCTAAATTATCTTAAATAATTACAAAATTATTGTTTAGTTACAATATATGGATACGTATTTGTTTTACAAGATGTTATACTTCATTAATATTTGGTAGGAAGAAAACACTAGTTGGCACCTCATTTCAATGTTGTTTCATGGAAAAATGCCAAAAATAGAAATCATATAGTCAAATACGAAATACAACTAACAATTATAGTATACGTACATTTTAATACATTTTAGTTAATCATGTACTCATATGTTGATTTCCACTTAGATTAGATATATTCATGGGATATTTGGCTTATAGATTATTTAAATGTTATGTACTACTTTGTAGCTAAGAAATTAAATATGCTTTTACTTTAATAATATTTTAATGGAGATAGTAAGCCTTGTTATATTGAGAATTTATTATTACAAGAGGTAGGCTTTATTCGGAATAATTTACTATTAATTATGTTATATTCAAAAAGTTGTATTTATTTTATTACGAACCTATGCAATATTCGAATACATATATATCACGATCCCGTCTAAAATATAACGGACAAGAGGTGTGGTATTAAACACCCTTCTACGTGGAACTATGGGAAGAAGGCACCAATTTGTCTAATTAATGATATCATCTAGCACTTTCTAGCAATTACTTTATAATTAAAATAGTTAGGTAAATATTCATGGATTAGCTGCACTTTATTATATTACTGATTTTTAAAGTCAAGAATATTGCTACCAGTGATGATTTTGTAACTTTCTATAGTTTTAATATTTAGTAGAAGAATGAGGTTTCTTATCTGATGATAGTATCTAAAGGATATGGTCATGTGATTCTCACCCTTGTCTTCTATATTCCCTCAACTTCTGAATATTCTTTCGAGTCGGTAAAGCTTTGATAAAAGAATAATACCCCTTTTGATCATAGCATTGCTCATGTGTTAATCTCTTATGGGTACTTCACATTATCTAGTTATTCGTGGGTTGTTTCATACAGAATTTAGTTTATGAAGATAGTTTTTCCTCATTTTTCATTAGACAACATGAAGTGTTATTAAACGACATCGACGTTACCACAAAAGAGATAACCCCCAAGAGGTAAATGATTCACGTTTGCGGACAGAACTCATGGTGACTTTAAGAAGGCTAGAATGAGATATGGCAAGGCTATTCCTTTCTTTTCTTGGCATGACTTTCTGAGGTTTATGACGTCCAGGTCTATCGTAATATCGAATTAGTCTAGTGTTAGGTGTGATATCGAATTAGTCTAGTGTTAGGTGTGATATCGAATTAGTCTAGTGTTAGGTGTATCTAAATGGTAATTAGTATTATCCTTGATAAACTCGTATTCAAGGGATTTTTGATATTGTATCGAATTGTGTACTACGTGAATGATTTGTTAGTGCCGTGTCATAGTACTTAACTTTCTTGGGAGGTCCTTTGCATTTAAATCTCATTGTCTGAAATGGTTCTCATAATCTGAATGTTATGCGGAACTAATTGATCAAATGAGAACAACACTTGACCTTTTGTATATTGGATGTTAATTTCTATGAATTATAGTTTGTGTACCATTTGGTCCTACTCTTCTGTTAGGAGGTAGTATTTCTAGTCTATTATAAGTTTGGGAATAGGGAACAATCATTAAACATTTTTGGCACTGAGAATTTGCAAAAGTAATATACTTTCTAATTAACTGGAGAATTTCATTAGAAATCGAGTTTACCCTTATGTCATTTGATAATAAAATTACTATTGGTAGTGTTAACATAGACCACAAATATGTGAATAAATGTAATAGAACCGTAATATAGGAGTATAACTGCATCAATTACTTGCTAATTACCAAGATAGGAATAATGTAGCATTGCTTAGGAAATTAAGGCAGAATAAAGAACCAACTTGACGCAAATTCAGGTTGTGGATATCGTCTTATGTAATGGTGAAACTGGGAGTAGATGGTCACATAAATGATATTGGTGGGATTCCTATTCAGTGTAAATACACATGTTTTACTTCATGTTTTAGACGTCATGATGGCCTTATCGACCCGCACCGTAATGTACTTATCTCAGTTAGGGGTTGTTGATTAGTCAAAGATTGTTGTTGTGATACGATTTGCTTATTGGTTGTCTACACGTATCTTATGCCTTCAGAGGTTAGGGGTCGGTGTGTACGTTGTCACTACATGTATCCATTGCATTTCATGTGGTTGCATAATATAACTTTGGTATTGTTGTTAGCTAAATTCTTGATTTCAAGATTTCAAATCAAGTGTACTACTATTGAGAGTCATCTCGTAGAACCTCCAGATTATGTTGTTCACACTCATTTGAAATAGTTATCCCTTGTGGGAGCTCATGTTAATATGGATGTAGTGCGTAGTTTGAAAGTAGAGAAATAGAGAATCTCTAGTCATAAGAGTAGTTCATATGCAATAAAACACCGATAGGAAAAATGTTGGGGGTTTAGATATATCATAGGGTGTGAGTAAGTAATTTTAATCGTTGTGAAAATTGTATAGGGTTTAGTAAACCTAGCGTATCTCGGTGTGTAGTGATCCGTTCTAAGTATAGAGATATGTTCTGGAAAGATGACGCATAGCTCTACAACTTATGTTCATATATCAAAAGCTGATTCTACTTTTATGGCTCCGAAATAGTGGACGCAAGAGAGGACCAGTTCTGCCCAATTCTTTAGTTTAGAAACCCTCTATGTGCTGCTGTTAGTATTTCACTGATATCTTCCTCTACAAAATGTATTTTGCAGTTATTGTTGACTCTTTGCGACCCCAAGATACATACCTATAACTTTCATGAAGGCTATAAAGCTTGGTTCCACCGTCTACCTATTCAAAACTAAGTCGCAACGCTAAATAGTGGGGCTGTCCAGATTTACCGTTTTAAGGATTATTTATAGTTTGCACAAACTAGGGTTACTTTAGATGCTAACCTTGATTCATATCAACATGCGGGAGTTATTGAGAATTATAGAGGCATTTAATGGCGTGTCAAGGTTGTATATACTTGTTTATCATTTTAGGAACTTGAAATAATTAATTGGGTTATTATCTGAACTCTTCAAGCTATGGTTAGGTTGTTTATGGGTAAAACACTAAGGTTTGCATATAACTTGAACTTTTACTCTAGTTACCTGCTAGTGTATTTGAGATGTCTGTTGTATTATACCATCCAATTGTTTACTTGATCATTTGGTTAACAATCACATATACCTTAATTCGATATCACTTCTGTCGTGTTAGGATAACGTGACCTTGTAGAGTCCTCCTCAGTTTAGTTGTATAAATTTTATGTCCTTAATGGAAATGTGCAATTATTACTAATTGAAATCTATCCATGTGCCTAAGTAGTTTCCACGCTCACGTGCCCCTTTTAATTGTTCTCGTATAGTAAGCATTTATTCTATAGTCCGTACCTCTTTATTTGAGAAGTTACGTGTCACCGTTCGAAATACGCACATTTGGAATGTTTAAATGTGTTTTAAATGAACAATGTGCTAAATAGAACTATTTTTCTTCTCTTTTTTATATATTGTAGTGGTACTCATTTATATCCCTAGAGTTTTCACGTCTTCACGGCTCGATTGTGTATATTCATTATGTCTAATAAAGTTCACTGAGTCCTATAAGTTCCAGAGTATCCTATCGAAGTCTCTTTTTACTCCCTATATCATTATGGTTGTCTCGAGTATTTTATATATATGTCTACCTTACATGTCCATAGTTTCGAAAGCTCAAGGGAGGTATGATCACCAAGGTAACAATCTCAAAAGTTAAATAAGCTAAGTAATGCAAAATCGTGTTTATGGGTGGCAGCCCAAGGGGTTCTTATACCTAGCACGGGGCCGATCCCAGTTGATATGTTTATGGGTGGTAGCCCAAGGGGTTCTTATACCTAGCAAAGGGCCGATCCCATTTGATGTATTTACAGGTGGCAGTTCAGGGGCATAAGCCTAGCATGGGCGATCCTGATTTGTTATTTACCACTGATCAGCTGGTCATTATATCATATGTTTATAAAACAAAGGAATGTAAATCAACGTAATGAATGTAATGTACATGATTCCACAATTATAAGGAAAGGTGATCCCCTATACTTGCCTATGGTTATACATTGATATCTGATTTCATTTGAGCTTTTATTTCAATATAGTCACTTTATACCTTACATGCTCAGTACATTCTTTCGTACTGATGTCCCCGTTGCCTGGGGGGGCACTACATTCATGCCTGCAGGTTATTAGGTGGAAAGGGATCTTTGTTGTTTATGATCAAGTTCAGCTTATGATTGGTATGCTTCGTTCTTTCCGGAGTTGCCGAGTCCAGGACTTACTTTGGTTTGTATAACTGATAGATACTACGGGGTCTATCCCGACTAGTGATTAGTGAATTCTCATTCTAGAGGCTTGTAGACGGTTATTGTTGTGGGTCAGGTAGTAGGTTATAGTCCAATTGTCCCTATATTATACTTTTGTTGCATTTGTGTTATCTTCATTATGCTTCTTTCTTTTAAAATTCAACTTGGCTTAGACAGTTCACTAATGTTATTTGGATGTATTTCGGTTGAATGGTTAAGTCAAGTGTGGTATAAGGTGTCAGTCGCACCTCTATGGTTTTGGGGTGTGACATTATCTATGCCAAAACCTATGCCTTATTGATACATTTTTGTGTATTTCAGTACTGCTAGAGCTAATTGCAGAAAACAATTTAAAGAACTTTTTTAGACCAAATCTTGTCGTTATTTTTAGGATGAAAACAGTAGTTTTACTAATTATGTGTCTAAACATGAATAATGGAGAAGTTGAAAGCTCGAACTTCACTTGGTGGGTACTCCTAGCAACTTCAAACTTTTTAAAAAGGATTGACGAAATGGAAGAATAGTGGGTAGCTGACTGTTACTTATCCCCACTCCCAAGTTTTATAGAATTCTTGAATGAGGTTTTACTTCTTTTCAGTTGATTGCCTAATTTTGAAATTTTCTCCAAGTTGGAACTTTTTATTTATGAAGGTATTTCTTGCCTGCTTGGCTAAAGCTTCTGCGAAGCCAAAATTGATTTTCTTAAAAAAATGTGTATTTTAGAGAAATGGGGTGGTTGGCCAAGCTTTTAGGAAAAAATAGAAGTTGAGATTTCAAAATCTGCTGGTATCATCACCTATATTTTCTTGAGATCTTTTCAATTCTCCATATGTTCAGCTTGTATATGCCTTGAAACTTTTGAATTACATTCAAGGTTCCAAGATGCTTGAAGTTTAGTACACCTTTTTCTCGATATGGTTCATATGGCTGGTAAAATCCTCTGTCAAATGGTTGTCTGCCTGAATTCGCAGAACTATGTTCATTTCTTAAATCATTGGCTGTCATTTGGGATCCAATATTTAATAGATATCACTTTTGTATGATATCTTGATTCAAAATAAATAATGAGAAGTTACACATGTCTTTATTCCAAGAATACCGTTAATAGCATCTCAAGATGAAAAAATATCTGTTCCTTTTAAAAGGACCCAATTTTCTATACGATTATATTTTGCAATGACCATTAATAAAGCACAAGGTCAAACATTAGATTTTGTTGAACTTTATTTGCGCGAGCCTGTCTTTTCACATGGTCAACTTTATGTTGCTTTATCAAGAACAATGTAGTTTATCACTCAACATACAATGTAGTTTACAATGAAATCATTCAAAAAGCTATTTTACAAACATAACATAAACATGTACTGCTTTATTCTTTTAATCATATCTTCTTTTTTCCTTTTCTTCTCTCGTGCAGTATCTATTACAGGATATGGAATATAGACTTAATATTAGCAGGATAACACCGCAAACAAAAGAGTGGACTTGTAAAGTCCAACTTATTGAAAAAGCAAGAGGAAGAAAGAGTAAGGACGGGCGAGCACGATTTCAAATCGCAATTGCACAAGATGAGATGGTAATTTTTTATTCAATGTACTCTTTAAATTTTCCGCCTCTCTATTTGTACTGTGTTTTTAACTTTAATTTTTTTTATCCTTTTATTAACATGCTTGTAGTCGATGTATTGTTGTATATCCCATAATTTTGTCATTTAGACTACTGAATAATTTAACATTTGTAAATGCAGGAAGAACAAATTGCTATTGTTTTGTATGGGGACGACATAGATAAATATCAAAACAAGCTCACTCCTTTCAGAACATTCTTGATATCAACTGCAAAAGTTAGAGCACCACTGCCCTATGGACTTTCTGTCAATACATTTGAGTGGGTTATAGAAAGATTCACTGTTGTTGAACAAATCAAAGAAGACAACACAGATGATCCCACCATTGCCTCCAACAAGATTAAACACAATATCTTTGGCAAATTTAGATCAACAACCACGACATGTAGAATTTGGTAAGCAATACTTTACATATATTTCAAGCTATACTCGGATGTTATTTTATAAAATATTATCTAAAACATTTCTATAAACAGATGTGCTCACTGTTGTCGTGAGTTGTGGTCCTGTTAAGTTTGCTGGCATCCATGGAAATAAATGTCGACAAATCGTTATCATGGATGCAAAGTAAGTAAATTAACATTCGAGTTTTCATATCTAGACTAGTCAATTTTCTATTAATATCACAACAAGATTAAAATGTCATGCTTACTAAATCTAACTTATTGAACAAAATTTCTACCAAATTGTTAACATTTATTTACATCATTGTATTACTAATTATTTACCGTACAACATGCACCATTATATTTTCACTTTATGGAAAAACTTTGCTGAGATTGATGGAAGTGAGCTAGCTGCACAAATTGAAAATCATCCAGTAATCCTAGCAAAACGAATTGCACGATCTTCATATGTTGGTATAAACAAAATTTTAATTTTTCCTGCTATATGTATGTTTTTTAACAATGTTAATTTTTTTGGAACTTATAACTTTACGACATAGGGATATCTTTGACAACAAGATACAATTCTACAATATTGATAAATCCTATGTACCCACAAGTTGTAGAATTGATAAACTGGTATGAAATAAAGTCAAAATAATAAAACTATAATCATGTATAAGATTAATTATGCATGATTCAAAATGATATAACTACATCTATATAGGGTGAAAGACAATAAAGAAATGTTGATCACATATACACAAAGAATCTCTTCTGGAATGTCGCTACATGATGACATTATACCTATAGGAAACATCAAAACACAATCTGCGGTACGTATCCCGACATATTATATGTTTCAATTCAATAATATATTAATAGATTAACAATAACTAATCTTTTCCATTTTTCTTTCTGAATAGATGCAATCCTTTAACGTTGAAGGTAAAATGTCATTTTTGGATGGTGAAGAATAGATATTTTATGAGTTAATGTGTGAAAAATGCAAGAACATTGTCAGAACCAAGATAATAAAGGGTAGTGACTGTGGCAATTGTCAAGAACATACCATGTTAACACCAAGGTATAAGGAACTTCTCATGATTAATTATGTTTTGCTGTTGTGTGTTACACGGTGTTGTGTGTGTGCAGTAAGAACGCCTTTCATTCTTTTTATTTATAAATTACAAGGAGAAGGGTCAGATTATTAACAGTTGCTTCAAAACAAGAAAAATGATCTAATTTTGGCCTTCAACTATCGAAAATAGGATAGTAATTTTACTATATCAATCTTGGGTGTTTGGGCTTGTACTGACTGTCATCAGAACAGCTGGGTAGCTGTTTTAGCACAACTTTAGCTGGCTTGTTCATCTTTACAACATGTCATATACACCAGTGAAGTATAAAGTCTTATTAGTGGCATAAACTCTCCCCGAATAATAAATGTATTGTTCATGCACTTGCATCAACAATGTCTAGGATTCCGTAGCATCCACACAGATACTTCCCAATCACCACCAACTACTTTTTAAGAACGTTGTCTAGGATTCCGTAGCATCCATACAGATACTTCCCAGCCACCAACAACTACTTTTAGTACAATTTTCTTGATCACTCTATGCTAAGTATAAAGTGTTATTAGTGGCATAAACTCTCCTCAAACAATAAATGTATTGTTCCATAGGCGAGCTAGGTGCCTTTAGTGAGTACGTAACAAAGTCACTACAGATAGCTTGAATATAATCCTCCATACTATATATTTGATGAGAAGTCCACCATGTAAGAATTACTTTTCTTACGTATGTTCCTTTTATGTTAATACCTGTAAACGAGAAATAGGTCCATATGTTATGTTAACTTGAAAAAAGTGCAGGAACAAGTGTGCTATTATTTCTTTTTACATTCTGTACTTTAATTTCCTTTCATTAGTTACTGATGAAGATGGGCAATGACTTATGCTTGTAATGTAAAATAGGTATATATTATGCATTTAAATATAAACTTAGATATCAGAATTCAGAAACAAAACCATACAACAATCTGTCTGTATTTTTACTTTTCTTTCTTCTTACTATTCTTTATTTTGTTACTTTTCTTTTCAGTTATGAAAGGCTAAGTCTTTCTGACAGTATGAAAGTAGTAGTCGTGACAGCATCCTTCTCTCTGGATATCTATCTCAATCTTCTGTTCAGTTTTTTGATCACTCTGTTTCCTCTTTCTATTTTGCATTGCCTACATAGCACATACATATCACCTATATGTCGTCATAAAGATTACTCTTTTGTGTTGTGAAGGTAATTATTTTTAAACAACTAATTCTTCTCATGTATCTTCATTGTTAACTTTATATGACAAGTGTCGTTTTCAAGTTCAAATTACAGATGGAAGTGGATCAACAACTGCAACACTACTTGGTGAACTTGGGGAGAATCTTCTTTCAACGAGAGCTGAACAAATCTATGAAACAATTAACATAAAGGTACAAAGAAGAATTATAATTCAGTTAAATTCTGACTTCAACTGATATCTTACATTATGTAAATTTTGGCCGCAATGATAATTAAAACCCAACATCATTAACCACCGACAAAGACGAAAGAAGAGAACTAATTAACATAATTGTCCGTGAAATTAAGCAATTTCTTTTTGTACCATAAGAACTAAAATAATGCCAAGGACAATACTTTACAATGATGAAATATATTACCATGCCATGAATCGGTAGCTATTGCTTTAGGCAATTTAACTTTGATCAAGAATCTCGTGTTTAATAACATTCATATATTCCTTTTAGTATCTCTACACATGTTGCAGGATATGTTATTGGTATCTCATTTCCTCACTTAGTTTCAAATTAGTTACTTGATATTTTAGTTTTCTTTTTAAAAAAATAAAAAACTATGAAAATAAATTTGACTGAGTCTATAAAATTATCCATAAATTAAAGTACTAAGAACAGGCACTTTCCCTTTCTACTTACTTTTATATCATTGTCTTCCCCCTACTGCTGTTTTGGATTATGTTATTTTATTTTATTGTATTAGCACTGCAGTGTTTAATGTGATGGTTGCTTAGATATTATTACTTTGTATTATTAAGTTTGTCGTAAAGTGACATTAAGAAAATTTATTTTACAAATTAACCATTTACATACAGAAGGATCCACTGCCCCTGCAGTATATCGAGGAAGATCTTGCCAACAAAGTGTTTAAAATACAGTTGAGGAAATCATACTCTAGGAATTCTGATGCTAAACCAACGAAACTGTTCGTTTCATCATTTGTAGAGAAGCAGGATGCTCTTCAGTTACCAACATCATCAGCTTTTCTAGATGTTGGAGAAAACAGTAAAAAGGAACTTGACAATGCGTCGTCGCCAGATGAACCGAAAAAGCCAACTATTGGAAGTACCTCATCTAGCAAGAGACAACAGCTTGAGCGCACAACTCCATCAAAAAAGAATGTCTCTTCCAGCAAAAGGAGGGGGTATTGAACCAATCACTCCAGCTAAGATAAAGTAAAGGTTAGTAAACTTTAACATCACCTTTAAAAATTGGATTGAAATCTATTTTCTCTTGTATCTATTTTACTTATTTACATATGATACTAATATTAAATTCACTTTCTTATCAGAGCTCGCTCGGCTATGTGCCTGCCTTGTAGATATGTCTTTTGTTGGCTTCTACATGCCAAGTTTTTGATGGACCAAATGCTTATGGATCAGTACTTAATAGTTAGAATATACAGGACTATTGGTGCTTACAACGTTTAAACTTGCGCATTGTAAATTTGTTTTTGCCCAACAACGCAAAACTTTAGTGTCCTATAGTATTAGCGCACAACTTGATAGTTGTGTAGCCTTGCGCATTGTAAATTTATTTTTGTCTACCAGCGCACAACTTGATAATCCTATATTATAATCTTACTTTCTCAAAGCGTACATAGTATGTATTGTATGTTTTAAATTTATGGGCATCTATTCATAAAATTTATCTCATTTACTAGAGTTTCCGTGTTTATTATGTAAGATCACCAAAACTTATAGGACGCAAGTGCATTTGGAAGCACTCTTTGAATCCAAGCCCGGGCCACCACACTAGTATTACTACATATTATAAGGGAGGATGGCCAGATTTGATCGTCCTCACATTGCAATTAGTTATAGGCCCCATGAATAGTAAACAGAATAATGAAATTTATTTTTTAACCTATAAAAGTTTTTAACCTATACCTCACATTGCAATTAGTTGTGGGGCCCATGAATAGTAAATAGAATAATGGAATTTATTTTTTAACCTATAAAAATTTTTAACCTATACCTCACATTGCAATTAGTTATGGCCCCATGAATAGTAAAAGGAATAATGAAATTTATTTTTTAACCTATAAAAGTTTTTAACCTATAAAAGTTTTATTCATATTAAAATATTATTTAAGTTCAAAGAATTTTCTACGTTCTTCTCCTTCTTTCCAAAACCTTCTGAACGTTCTTCTCCTTTTTCCCAAAATCTTCTTCTGAAACTATGTTGTAGTATGATTCATCACTAAATTTGAAATATCTTGTATGACTCATCACTGCAAATCAGAAATAAGCCGTAAATAAGCATGACCCATCACTGTAAATCAGAAATAAGTCATAATTAAGCATGACTCATCAATTTATCAGGAAAAAGTCGGCGATTTACTCTCTATAAAGCTTCAATTAGGTCGATGGTTACTTTTTTCAGGGAGATATTATCCAAAGTCATTTTTTTTGTCAAAAGGACTAAATTTTATTTCTTATTGCTTCCTCAGTTTACTTTTAATCATAAAGTTTCACTTCACAAGAGTCAATTTGATTAAATTTTGGAGCTAAATAGAATTAGATTAATTTTAATATTCTAAATTTAAATTTTAGATATTCGAAAACTATACAAGAAATACTATAAGTTACAATTTTTCTCATATTAATGTGATGAAAAAATACATCTAAAAGTATTGATCAAATTTTTACAATTTGACTCTTCAAAAGCAAAATATATATAACGAGTAAAAATGAATAGAGGGAGTAAAAAAGTTATTTTATATATATAACTTAACATCTGTCTAAGATACGTATCTTGATAATACTTTGGATACAAGAAACACAAAACACAGGAGATGCATCATATGATATTAAGTTCTCACAAGTCACAAACATCCAAGTTCTTCCTTTCTTGCACAATAGATCCTTCTCTAAGGGGAAAATATTTTTTCACAAAAATAAGTGCAGTTATTATAATAATAATAATATATTAAGTATAATTTTATAAAAATGAGTTATGGAGAGCGGTGCGTGCGCATATCTTAACTATCCTTACTAAATGAAAGTTGAAATGTTATTTCGATAGACCCTCAACTTGAATAAAACATATCAAAACATGTCTAAAATGAAACTACAAAAATGAATCCAATCCTAAAATTTGTATTAAATTGGTAGTATTTATACTTCCCAGCATACTATTGTAGTTGTCCAAAATGAACCTTGTTTTGAACCTTTTTTTTCACTTGTAAAAATCCTGATTTCGAAATAACGAATTTTAGATATAGATTATTTTACCACTCACTTAGTTCGTATATCGTGCTGTACTGAAAAATTAATTTAACATGTATAATTAATTTATTAAGAATTTAATAATAATTATTTTTTAATTTAAAACTTATAAACTCTCGTTCTAGCTCCACCTCTTAATTAAGTTGTGCACACAGAGATTTATTGAGGGACGGGCTCATTGATTAAATGTTTTTAAAAAATCCTTATCTATTTTCACATATATATTTAATTCTAAACCTCCACTGATTTTGACTCAGTGGCATGATATCCTTTGGTATTGCAATTTACAATCCACTTGCACAGTCTTGATCAATTTTTTGAGTTAATACCGTTTAATAATTAATGGTTTGAATCTTTAAATATTCTTAAAGGATCTTTTTTAGTGCACGACATATTATATGTTTTTTTTAAATGTTAAATATCAATTACGAAAGTAAGTCAAAATCCATCAATTTAAATTGTTGGCAACTTCTTGAGTTGTATACTTGTAGACATCTAAAATTTGTGTACTCTTAAATAAGAATTCAAATTCTGTTAGAGTTCTAGAAGGCTACTTTACCTTAAATCTCGCATATTTAAAGGGTAACATGTTCCCTGAAATAGGTATCTTGAATATCCCATAAGCTGATGGGTATTCGTAAAAAGATCGGGATCTCCAATATCCCACAAAATCATGAGATATTCATAAAGAGATCATCCTATGTTCGAGAATAAGCCACTAACAACCCTCGAATTACAGAGAATTACGGAGAAAATCTTCGAGAATAAGCCACTAACAGCCCTCGAATTACAGAGAATAACGGAGAAAATCAAGAGAGAAGAATCAAGGGAGGAACAGATTTTATCAATAAAACTGTTGTTTCTTCATATTTTTATTTGTGGTTGAAGTTTATTTTCCATGAATTAAATTATGTTAGAAACAAATTGGCACGCCCAGTGGAACCAAATGTGCCCTTCATCTCTTCTCTCATAAATCACATCTGCAAATCTGTAGTCACCGCATAAAGATGGAAGCTCTATTGGTACTTCAAGACTCGTCATCAAATCTACACTTCGACAAGCCTTGAAGTAGGGGGCATTTGTAGACATCTAAAATTTGTGTACTCTTCAATAAGAATCCAAATGGCATTTGTAGACATCTAAAATTTGTGTACTCTTCAATAAGAATCCAAATTCTGTTAGAGTTCTAGAAGGGTACTTCACCCTAAATCTCGCCTATTTAAAGGGTAACATGTTCCCTGAAACAGGCATCTTGAATATCCCATAAGTTGATGGGTATTCGTACAAAGATCGGGATCTCCAATATCCCACAAAAAATCATGGGATATTCATAAAAAGATCATCCTATATTCGAGAATAAGCCACTAACGGTCCTCGAATTACGGAGAAAATCAAGAGAGGAACAGATTTGTAACCACAATCGTTTATCAATAAAAAAAATTTGTTTCTTCATATTTTTGTTTATGGTTAAAATTTATTTTCCATGAATTTAAATTATGTTGCAAACAATACTTGTATCCATATACCAAAGTTTACCTATAAAATAATGAGATCTTTCTTAACAAAATTCACCTACTAAAAGAATTCCAAATAATCTTACACAATGAAGAAAACAACACTATCTTTCCTTCTCTTAATTACATTAATGTTTATAACAAATTCTATAGTTTCTGATGCAGCTTCTGCCCCAAACCCGGTGCTCGATACTACAGGGAAAATGGTTCGAGCAGGGTTCAACTACTTGGTCGTACCAGTAAGAAAGGATTTAGGAGCCGAACTTGGGCTAGCCATTATTGGAACCCAAGTTTGTCCACTTGGTATCGGCCCACGTCTCGATCCTAACTATGGAATCCTTCCTATAAATTTCTTCCCCGTGAATTCCAAAAAGGGTGTAATCCGTGAGTCCACTGATCTAAACGTTGAGTTCTTGGAAACTTATACTATATGCAAACATCTCTCCAACGTGTGGAGGCTTGATCGTTATAACCATGTTGGACAATAAAATTTCGAGACCGAAAAATAAATAATTCGAGACAAGAAAATATTGCAACAATCGATTTTATTGATTTCAATAAGTGAGTGTTACAATCTCTATGAATCGTCTGATTCGCCTTTTCGAATATAAATTCAAAGACTTAAAGCTTGGTCTTGAATTTGAATTTGATTTGATGGACTTGAGGGACTTAATATTGACTTGTGCTTGAATTCAAGAGTTTTTGAGCTTGTTCTTGAATATTGCGGTCTTGATCTTGAACTTTGATGAACTTGATTTGAATGTTTGAGCCTTTTAGAGAAATTGCGACGTTTGATCCACGAGCTTTCTCTTGCTACTTGTTAGAGTTCTGGGGTCTCTCTTCTGAATTATGAGACGTCAATTTATAGTTGTATTGAAGGAAGAGTCATGATGAATATAGACTTCCTTTTACCAATCAAATTTAAGTGATGTGGCGCCTTTTGTGGGCTTTTATTTCATGGGTCTGCTGCATCAGTTTGACATGTGGCACGGTCCTATTGGCTGCTTCACTTGACTTGGCATGCCACGTCATTTGACACGTGGTGCTTATTTGGGCCTCTAGAATATGACAAAATTCTTGGGCTTAGCAAAGTGGGCTCATTATTTATAGCCCAATAAAAATTGGACTTTAATTAAAATCATATATGTTTGGACTTAAATAATTAATCTAATTATATTAATCCACAATATTTATTTAGGACAAATATATTTTGAATTTAATATAATCCAAATTTTGTACGGATTTAAATTTAATAAAATTGCATCGCCCACAAATGCATAAACTGGCCTTATCTTTATATTCCAAACAACTCATTTATATTGTGTGACTGATGGACAATCAATGGGTCCATAAATTCCAATTTTCAATATCTCGAGGCTCGGACATCTTCAAAATTGCATCAACCTTAGCTTGATCAATTTCAATTCCTCGGTGTCGCACAATGAAGCCAAGAAATTTTCCCGAAGTAACTCCAAAGGCACACTTCAAAGGATTCATCCTAAGTTGATATCTTCGAAGCTACTCGAATACCATTCTTAGGTCTTTTAAATGGTCGCATCTCTTTATTGACTTCACCACTAGATCATCTACATAGCATTCAACATTTTTATGGAGCAGGCCATCAAAGATGTTCTGCATAGCCCTTTGATAAGTGGCGCCAGCGTTCTTCAAACCAAAAGGCATCACCTTATAACAATAAATACCTTTGGGTGTACGAAATGCAGTGAGTTCTTCATCTTTTGGTGCCATGCGGATTTGATTATAGCCGGATGAACCATCCATAAAGAACATTGCCTCATAACCAGTGGTGGCATCAATCATCAACTCTGTTATGGGCAGGCGTTGTTGAGGTCTCGAAAGTCGACACAAACTCAAATTTGACCATTCTTCTTTCTTACTGGAACAATACTTGAAATCCACGTGGGATATTTGACTTCGCGAATAAAGCCAGCTTCAATGAGTTTGTTAACTTCATTTTCAATTAATGGAACCAACTCTGGCCTAAAGCGTCTTTAGGCTTACTTAACAGGACGAGCACCATTCTTGACCGCCAACTGATGGACCGCTACTTTTGAATCTAAGCCAGGCATTTCCTTATAGCTCCCGGCGAAGACATCCATATATTCTTTGAGTATGTCCATATAAGTGATTTCCTCCTCAACTTCTAGAAATGCACTCAAGTAAGTTGGTATTGGTTCTTCATCGGTTCCAAGATTAACTTTCTTCAAGGGATCTATTGTGGCCTTTACTTCTTCTTCAAGTTGCAATGGAGCATCTCCAGCATCTTCCTCCTCTTGAGGATCATCATCATTGACGGATATATAATAACACCAGAAGGCATCTTCTATCTCTTCATCAACCTTTATTTGAGACGAGACATCTTTCTCGTTCTGGGTCGTAACATGATATGAGGATCCAACACTCTCTTCATCTTCTTCGCGTTGCTTTGTATAAACCACAGTATGTATCTTTGCTTTTAACACCTCGTTGCATGAAACTACCAGTTTCGTCTGTCCCTTCATTCTAGAAGGAATCAAACTTTGGAAATTCTTCTGGATTTTAAATGAAGAGTGCAGCATCGTACGTTGACGACTTCTTTGACGTTTGTTGTTTTTCTTCTTATTTATAGGACCCAACCTTTCAAACACAGAAGTTCTTGCGGTTGATTCTCCAAGTCGATCAAATACAGAGGGTTTTTTGTTAGCGGCAACGGATTCTTCTTCCGCGGTGATGTAATTACTGATTACCCTTCTTATGGAGATGCGAATTGGAGGTGGCTGCGTGTATCCTAGTCCTTAACGTGCTCGCCTGGTATTACCCTCCGATGGAAGTTTGCCCAACCTTGATGGCTCATTAGGATTGTATCCAGCCTTTACAAATAACTTGTATGCATTTGGATCAAAGCCCTCTTTTGAACGCTTCGTAGGGAGTGCCATATCTGGTGGCAGATTTTGAGCCACAGATTCCCCAAGTGGCCTTGAGGATGGATTTATTGCGTCAATCTTCCCAACAGGTAAAGTTAGCCCCTTTAGCACATTATCTTGGGCATCGGGTAAGTGATCTTCCTCTTTCTTTACCTTTGGCACATAGCGAAGAACAGGAGCTGCCTTCTTCTTCGTAGGAGCGACGCTTTCTTTATTTAAAGTGAAGAAAGGCTTCCTGTTGATAAATTTTTTGATAGTCACCGCGACCTTCTTAGATGCAAGATCGTCACACTTGGTTTTGGTGACATATTCAATCCTTCTCTCATCTACAATATGATTATTTAAGTAGAATTTTGCATCAGCAAAATATGGCTCAGCTTCAGTGAATGGCTTGTCATCGATGACTATCGTTCTTTCCACTCCATTTTTGAGATACTTCAAGCATTGATAGTAAGAGGATGAGATAATTTTGTTCCCGTGCACCCAAGGCCTACCAAGCAATATATTGTATAAAGTTTTGGCATCGATCACATGCATCAATGGGTTTGATTGAAAATCATCCATACTAATCCCCAACTTAATACATCTCATGGCCCTTTGTCCCCCTTGGTTGAAGCCTTAGATCATTATACGACTTTTGTTTAGTTCTCTAATAGCGATGCCAAGCTCCTTCATCGTACGATAGGCAGGATATTGACTCCAGATCCTTCATCTCTCAAGATTTTATTGATCTTCTTTCCTAGAATTTGACCCACCATGTATAAGGGATGGTTATGTGGGGTCTCACCAAGCAGAAAATCGTTATTTGTGAATGTGATTTATGTATCACACACATGTGCCTCTTCGCCAAGAGTTTCAGCCAACCTTTCGGAAGATGAAGAAACTTCCATGGGTAGATTCTCACCCTTTGCACCCTCTTTGGCGGTATTAAAACAAGATGCTTCAAGGTTGACTTGGGCAGTCTTATTGCGGAACCAACTCGGTAAGAATTCCTCTAAAGTTATCGGACGCTGAGGTTTCTGACGGTGAAGCTCTGTCACCCTTGTCCTTTTTGGAAGTGCAACCAACTTTTGTTTCCTTAGTTTCTTCACCACTTTCCTTCCGGTTGGCTGCTTGTACGTCTTCTTTCCCAGACTCATCTTCTTGCATTTGCGTCTAGCCACTAGAGTCCAACCTTCATCATCGTCTTCATCAACTGAAGACCTGTCAGGCTCTAATATCTCCTCATTATGTTCCTTGACACTAATTTTAACTGGGTCAAGCGAGCCAAAAGTGATAGAAATTTGATGAGAACTGGCTGTCTCATCATCGAAAAAGATTTTCTTCTCTTTTGCCAGTTAAATAACTTTATCTTTAAAGACAAAGCATTTCTCCAGAGGGTGACTTATGTGCCTATGATATTTGCAATAATTAGGGTCATTGGTCCTTCCGGCTTCATTGGGATGCTTCATCTCTGGGAATTCGATGAGCTTATGCTGAAGGAGTTCATCGAAAATCTCAGCAACGTCAGAATCAAGGAAGGGATATTCCTTTTCTTGCATCTCCTTTAACGTTTTCTAATTTGGACGTGCTCCAGGAGTCATCTTTACACTTTGCTTCTTGCTCACCTTTGTGGTGACTTTCACAGGAGACACATCAACATTCATGGATTCTTTGTTATCATTTTTGGGGACAAACTTACCCCATCTCTTGGGTTCTTGCTTATCCTTTCCCCTTCGAGGGTCATGGATAGACGCTCCTTCCTTTCCAGCAGAAGACATTCTCAACTCCATGTCGTGAGCACAAGTAGCTAACTCTTCAAAGGATTTTGGTTTAATGCCTTGCAAGATGTAGAGAAGCCCCCAATGCATTCCTTGGATGCACATCTCTATCGCAGAAGTTTCGCTGAGCCTATCTTTACAGTTTAGGCTAGCATGTCTCCATCGATTGATAAATTCAATGACTGGTTCGTCCTTTCCTTGCGATTATTTGTGAGCTCTACCGTGCTCATTGTACTCCTTGTGCTATAAAAGTTGTCACGCCTCAAATCCTATTAGGGCGGACAGGCACTCGTAGCCGTGAAGGCCCAAGAGAACCAACCCATAACCTTGGAATTCACATGCATGCAACTATAATAGGCAAAGGTTTTGCCATCTACGGATATAATACCTTAATAAAAAAAATATAAACGACAAGCCCTAAAACCATATACATAATAGACTTGGCCGTTGGGGCCATAACATCTACAAGATAACACACTACCATGCTTAACTTTACATTGGTCTACAAAGCCTCTAGACGATACATATAACTTAGCTAAGGTGGGGACAAATCCCCCGCCATACTATTAACTTTTATACAATACCAAAAATATATAGAACCGACTCGGAAAGTCCCGAAGCAAACTGGATCTCACCAATAGCAGATGGATATCCTGGGATCCTACTGAGGAGGCGTGTTTGCCGAATCACCTATGCCTGTAGCATGAAATATAGGTCCCCCATAAGGGGAGTCAGTACGAAAATATGTACTGAGTATGCAAGGCGGAAAAGTAACAATACAAGATACAAAGGTTCAATAAAAATCTGGAGCAAGTGTAAAAATAGTGCTAGAGACCACCTTTACATTTACTTGTGGAACAGGGTACATTACATTTCTTTCCTTCTTTTACCTTCTTACTTCATTATCTTTGTAATCCATATGATACGAATGACCAGCTGATCAGTGGTAAATAACAAATCAGGATTGGCCCATGCTAGGCTTATGCCCCTGAGCTGCCACCTGTAAATAAACATTTGGATCGGCCCATGCTAGGCTTACGCCTCTGAGCTGCCACCCACATATAGAGTATCGGGATCGGCCCATGCTAGGCTTATGCCCCTGAGCTGCCACCCGTTTTACAGATTTCCATTACTTAGTTTAATTAGCCTTTGAGATTGTTACTTCGGTGGTCATAATATTATGGTACCTTAAAACAATGATCTATCAATAAGATACATGTAAATAGGCAATAAATGCAATAACAATGAAGTAAGGAGTTGTTGGCACGCTAACGAAGTGTTTAGGAGCTAAAAATAACATATGGGTCATATTTGAGTAACCGGAGAAATTCTGAAATTTACTAGTGAAAATAGACATATAGGATTGGTAGCAAACATGTATTGAGGTGTTTAACTCATTAGAGAGTGGGATCATGTTCATTGGTAACATGGGATATCATACGGTGCTATTATGTATCACGTGTTATAGGATAATCTTGGAAGCTTGCTCGATGGAACAAGTGTCCGTTTTCATGCCAAGAGTGCAAAATAGAGTATGCCTTACATACCTGGTTGTAAAACTCCAATACCAAACCAAATCGACTCTCCGCCCTTTTACATTACTTATCTACAATGAAATATATGGCAAACTAATATTAGCAACCAAACGTCACATTTTGGCTATTTAACTTCACCAAACTAGTGGCTGGGAAGTAAGCACTTAATTTATCAATAAAGGGTGTTAATTTAACCCTCTTATACTCCAATTACATCCACATACCATACATATTCATATAATATCCTCCTACACAACTTTGGCTTCATTACACCTCCCAACCAAGACACAAAGCGAAATGAGCAATAGACGTACACAATCATTAATTCAGTGGTGTATCACCACATCCATCTTCTATAGTTCAATACAAACTAATCACACCTTTTCCCAATAGCAACCGGGCATCCCCCAACCCAAACACACAAAACAGTCCGCAACAACACTTCAATTATCCTTAAATGGCAACAAAATATGTGTAATCCTCCATCAACACATGTATATGGAAAAAGGACAAAAGTGGACAGCAACCATACCTTTATTTCTTTGGTATTTTAGTTCTTAATGTGTATTTATTCAATAGCTTAATCCCTTCACACATACACCAAAAGAGAAAAGAGAAATCCCTTAATAACTAAGAACAATTGACTATCAAAACTTAAAGAAAGGGCTGTCCGAAAATTAATCTTGAAGAACACATAGTTTCCTTAGTACCAGCTCATGAATTATTCACATAACTTTAGCTTGGAAGGAAGGTAAATCCCAAGAACCCTTGTGGAACTATAGGGTTACTTCATAGCCAAGAGAGAACAAGAGAGAAAAAACTAGAAAGCTGAAATTTTTGTCTAGGTTGAATGAGAAAAAATTGTTGATTTCCAATTCATATATATAAGCTGATCTTTGACGACTTATTGACTATATTTGGTCTATATTTTGTCAAGTAAATTATGTATATACTTGCCCAATATATTGGGCTTTTGTGGATCCAAAACTATTGGGCCTTTGTTGCCCATTCTCCTTCTTTTCTTTCCTTTAACTTTGGCCAAAATTAATTCAAGTAGGTGATAGTGTATTTGGCCCAATAAGTTGGTAAAATAAAGTCTTAGTAGGTTATGTACATACTTATTTAATTCATAGTTGGGCTAAACCAAAATGAGCCTTTGTAGCTTTGAGTGTTGGGCTTTTTTTTTATTTCCTTCTCTTTTACTTAAGTTAGGCCGAAATGAGTACCTTAACATAGGATCAAATCTGGTCCATAACCTTGGGTCCATTAACTTGATCCAAATAGCTCAATTAAGTGATCCACCTAATAGCTTAAGTAAGTCAAGAAAGCACCTTAATAAAATACTCAATTTTTAGTTCTTAACTCTTTAATCTAACTTAAAATTTGTATATACTTGGTCACATTAAACCACATGGGAAGTATTTAGAACTCCATCTACACCACAAAGATATATCAAGTTCCATATAAATAGAACAAGTACACACAAAAATATGAAGTGTTACAAAAGCGATTTAGGAACTCATGTTCCAATTGCTCCCAACTATCGATAGAGTTAGGCTCGAGATTCGTATACCAATCAAAGGTGTTTCCCTTTAGGGAACGAATAAATTTTTTGACAAGATAGTCACCGTAAGTTCCAGCATTATTACATGTCTCGACAAAGTTTGCGACATGTTGTTTTGGGTTACCTTTGCCCTTAAATTATTAAAATTTGGGGGGTTGATAGCCAACAGGCATTTTGAGGCTATCTATTCTTGCAGTGTAAGGCCTGGCATATGCAAGGGAAGACTTGGTGACAACATCATACTTGTCTTTGAGGGTCCCTTCAATAAATTCCCTCAATTGCCCAATCGGGATCATTCCCTCAGCAGAAACCTGCACCTCTTTAGTTGATGGTATTTTTTTCACAGGATTTTCTATCTCATGAACCTCTAGAGCTTTTCCCGGCGCATGGCTAGATTCTCCGTCTATCAAGCCTTCCACCCTATCCACTATCTTATCAATCCTAGCCTCTTGATTATGAACATAGTTGGTCAGGCCTTCAATTGCCTTTGTCAGATTCGCAAGTTGCTCCTCCATAGACGAGGCATCAGTTATCATTGCTAGCATAATCAGCGGAGATGTTGGAGAGTAACACAGATTATCACATAAGTTGATCTTTGAAGTACTTAGCTTATATGGTGTAAGTGGAGATGACGCATTTGTTGAACGACCATCGCTCTTGGCTCCAGAGTATTTGGAACAGGAATGCTCAAGTAGATCTAGAGTCTTTTTCAGCGATTCGGCCACACTGATTCCTTCTTCTAAAGCACTTGCATTGGACTTCATTCATTTTAGGGTTGAAGATCCAAAAATTGGAGTTGGTGCAGACGACACTAGATGTGTTTGTTGTCCTAGCAAGCCTGCCTTGCTCCTTGTGACAGCTCCTAACATTCCGAAAGTAATACCAAGGATGCTTTCTACTCAGCTGAGAACTTTGAATCAGCAACCTTGGAAGCAGTTGATTGAGAATTGACCTTCTAGGAAGTCATTTCATTGTTCTTAAACTTTGAAGTATGAAAAGTTGAGATGAAAGGTAGAGATTGTCCCACTGGGCGTGCCAGAATTTGTTGGACAATAAAATTCTCGAGACCAAAAAATAAATAATACGAGACAAGAAAATATTGCAACAATTGATTTTATGCCTATAATCGATTGGAGATTATAGGCATAAAATTGATTGTAAGGGATAAACCTTGATGGCTCATTAGGATTGTCCCACTGGGCGTACCAGAATTTGTTGGACAATAAAATTTCGAGACCGAAAATTAAATAATTCGAGACAAGAAAATATTGCAACAATCGATTTTATTGATTTCAATAAGTGAGTGTTACAATCTCTATGAATCCTCTGATTCGCCTTTTCGAATATAAATTCAAGGGCTTAAAGCTTAGTCTTGAATTTGAATTTGATTTGATGGACTTGAGGGACTTGATCTTGACTTGTATTTGAGTTCAAGAGCTTTTGAGCTTGTTTTTTAATATTGTGGTCTTGATCTTGAACTTTGATGAACTTGATTTGAATGTTTGAGCTTTTTAGAGAAATTGCGGCGTTTGATCCACGAACTTTCTCTTGCTACTTGTTAGAGTTCTGGGGTCTCTCTTCTGAATTATGAGACCCCTATTTATAGTTGTAGGAAAGGAAGAGTCATGATGAATATGGACTTCCTTTTACCAATCAAATTTAAGTGATGTGGCGCCTTTTGTGGGCTTTTATTTCATGGGTCTGCTGCATCAGTTTGACATGTGGCAAGGTCCTATTGGCTACTTACTTGACTTGGCATGCCACGTCATTTGACGCGTGACGCTTATTTGGGCCTCTAGAATATGACAATATTCTTGGGCTTAGCAAAGTGGACTCATTATTTATAGCCCAAATTAATGGGCTAGCCCAATAAAAATTGGACTTTAATTAAACCCATATATGTTTGGACTTAAATAATTAATCTAATTATATTAATCCACAATATTTATTTAGGACTAATATATTTTAAATTTAATATAATCCAAATTTTGTACGGATTTAAATTTAATAAAATTGCATCGCCCACAAATGCCCCCTACTTCAAGACTTGTCGAGACATTTAATATTTTGGAGACTAGCCTTGAAGTATGATTATTTAAGCATGTTTCCTTCGTGTTTCAACGATCCTCATACCTATGAATACCACATTCAAAAATTTAAAGCCGAACCATATTGATATTGCCTCTCAAATCTCTCTCATTTTTTCCATGAATATCTACACTTAAGACCCATTGGTGAAGCATGATATTCAATTTCAAACAGATTTTAGATGACTTTTTTATTACCTTACTTAATCAGGAATAAAAATCTTCCGATTTGAACTTAGATTAGAGAAGGAAACAACCTCCAATTTGACTTTGTATGTAAGAAGGAAACAACCTCCAATTTGACTTTGTATGGGAGAAGGAAACAACCTCCAATTTGAATTTAGAGATGGAAATTATTTCAATCTGAATTTATATTGGAGAAGGAAACAATCTCCAATTTGAATTTGGAGATGAAAATTATTCCAATCTGAATTTATATTGCAGAAGGAAACAATCTCCAATTTGAATTTGGAGATGAAAATTATTCCAATCTGAATTTATATTGGAGAAGGAAACATCCATCCTACAACTCTATAAAAGAAGGTAGTTTCTCCACTTTTTCAATATCAATTTTGGGGTTTTCAAGCCATCAACAATATTGAGGTAATTTCTTTTCCTCCTACTTTTATCTTATTTTCGTCACTTTTTTTTTAGCACAGCATATTAGTGGTAGAAAATTCATATCTAATTGTAGGAATATCGGAATCATAAACCATTTGATATTCCAGAAACTAGACTTTGATATATATAACATATCCAAAATTCAGATTCAAATTCCTTCAATATAATTTTCGATAATTTTTTTAATTTAGCCCTGAATTTTATCATGCTGAAAATTTCAGATCTGCGCGTCTTTACTAAACCTTTCATATCTTGAAGTAGGAAGAATGAAATCACAAGCCGCTTGATTCTTGTGAAACTATACACAAATATATATAACATATCCAAAATTCATAATTTAATACAATTGAGATATTTTCAGGTGTTATTCCGAAATCAACATTGAGTTTTGATGCATCAACAATTTCAGATTTACGCGACATCACCAAAAAAATTATATCTCAATGTGAGAGAATTGAAATTATGATCCGCTTAATCCTATAGATACCGGAAACATGCATGTATAACATATCAAAAATTTGGATTTTAACACTTTTTTATTGTTCTAGATGATTTTTTTGAAGTCCATCTTGACAGAGGATTTCAGATTTGCATTGCCTCACCAAATAATTTATTTCTTGATGTGGGACCATCACCACCAAATGGCGTTTTTATTTCCTCAAATCAGAGTTTGAGGGCTTTATTCTCATCAAGGCATCTTGTCTCAATCCAAGTTGGTGATATACAACTTTTAAGATCACAACGCTTTGATAGGTAACGTCCTTTCTATTTGTGTTTTTGCTTTCTTTCTTGTTTCTTCTCTTTTTTTTTTTGGAGAATTGAAACAGATAGCAATATGCAACAATCGGCTTAGGGTGCAAGAGTTTAACTTCACCTCCGTCACCTTAAGTCTGACCAATTTTACTTGAAGACGGTGGACAACGGCTTAAGGTGCGAGAGTTTAACTTCACCTCTGTCACCTTAAGTCCGACCAATTTTACTTGAAGACGATGGATATCGGCTTAAGGTGCGAGAGTTTAACTTCACCTCCATCACCTTAAGTCCGACCACTTTTACTTGAAGATGGTGGACATCGGCTTAAGGTGCGAGAGTTTAACTTCGCCTCCGTCACCTTAAGTCCGACCAATTTTACTTGAAGACGATGGACATCGGCTTAAGGTGCGAGAGTTTAACTTTGCCTCCGTCACCTTAAGTCCGATCAATTTTACTTGAAGACGGTGGACATCGGCTTAAGGTGCGAGATTTTAACTTCGCATCCGTCACCTTAAGTCCGACCAATTTTACTTGAAGATGGTGGACATCGGCTTAAGGTGCGAGAGTTTAACTTCGCCTCCGTCACCTTAAGTCCGACCAATTTTACTTGAAGATGGTGCAGTGATTTTCTATAAGTATGGGCCCTTTTCAATATTCAGCTTAAGGTGCAAAGGGACAAATCTTGTCCACCTTAAGGCATGAAAATTGTGATATCCTTTTAAGGATAAATCTGTGAGAGGCCAGCTTAAGGTGCAAAGGGACAAATTTTTTTCACCTTAAGGCATGGAACTTTTGAAATCCTTTTAAGGATAAACCCACGAGAGGCCAGCTTAAGGTGCAAAAAGATAAATTTTGTCCACCTTAAGGCATGGAACTTTTGATATCCTTTTAAGGATAAACCCGCGAGAGGCCAACTTAAGGTGCAAAGGAACAAATTTTGTCCACCTTAAGGCATGAAAATTTTGAGATCCTTTTAAGGATAAACCTGTTAGAGGCCTTGATTTGAAGACTTGGAAATTTTGCCAACTTTCACTCCCAAATTTGGCGTTTTAAGTGGTTCAACTTCCAAATTTGGGGATTTTAGAGACTTCATCTTATGTAAATGAAGCTCATATTTCATTAGAGTTTGCCCCCATTGAGCCACCAATACGTGGAGTGAGTCCAAAATTGAATTAGAATGTTCTCATACTTGGTATCCATATGGTAGATACAGCAGGAACATATTATTTTTTTTGACACTCATGCAACTGAACTCAGAATGAAATTCCAAGCGCCTACGTACCTCAATTAAGAGGATCAAGTCACAACGTAGTTCTGGGTGAGTTTTTTTTTTTAATATTTTTTTTATTATGTCCTAAGTTTTGCCTAGGACACCTCTTTCGAGGTTTTCAACCTAGCGAACATTTATTTGATGATTTTTTTTTAGCCGTTCACAGTTTATACTCTTGCGGGCCAGGAGTAGGCATGCAGTTTATACTTGTGCCTTAAGGAGTATACATGCAGTTTATACTCGTGTCTTAAGAAGTGTACATACAGTTTATACTCGTGCCTTAAGGAGTGTACATGCAGTTTATACTAGTGCCTTAAGGAGTGTCATCTTCCTTAAAGGATAGTACTTCTTCAAGAACTTGGCGTTGATGGGGCCAACCCTCACGCCATCTACATCGACAAGCTTGTAAGCACCATTTGAATATGCCTCTTTTACGATATATGGTCCATACCACTTTGAGGTGAATTTGCCCCCAGACTTATGAGAAGTGATAATGGGCCTTCTTACTACAAGGACTTGATCTCCAACTTGGAAGCACCTCAAGCGAACCCTTTTGTTGAAAGAACGAGATAGCCGGGCTTGATAGCATTCAAGATTTTGTTGAGCCTCCAGCCTCTTCTCATCAAGATCTTCTAACTCCGCAAGATGCAACTTAGCATTTTCTTCATCGGTGAGCCCTTCTTGAATAGCCAGTCTCAAAAAAGGTATTTGACGCTCAAGTGGCAGGACTGCTTCAACTCCAAAAGTAAGTGAGTATGGAGTTGCTTGCATCGGTGTACGGTAAGTTGTCCTATACGCCCATAAAGCTTCTTCCATTCGCTCATGCCAGTCTCGTTTGGATTTGGAGACGACTTTCTTCAACAAGTTGCATAAAGTCTTATTGAATAGCTAGATCGTCGGCGGCAGCATGGTACATAGAAGATTTGCGCTGCTTGAAGCCAAAGAGATCACAAATCTTATTCATCAGTTTGTTATCAAACGGCTTACCATTATCAATTATTATATATTGAGGGATTCCAAAGCGGTAGACGATATTCACTTGGATGAAGTTCGCAACATTTTCTTTCTTTACTTCCTTGAGAGCAACAACTTCGGCCCATTTTGAGAAGTAATCTATTGTGGACAAGATGTATAAGTGTCCACCAGAAGACTTTGGTAGTGGACCAACAACATCCATTCCCCAAGCATTGAATGGCCAAGACGCTACAATTAGATGTAGTACCTCTGGAGGTTGATGTATGAAATTTCCATTGAATTAGAAAGCTTTGTATCTTCTAGCATATTCCAAGAAATCTTTCACCATCGTTGGCTAATAATATCCCATCCTTTTAATATGAAAATAGAGTTTCGATCCAGACTGATGTGATCCACAAACTCCCGAGTGCGCTTCTTGCAAAGCTTGAATTGATTCTTCCTCTCCCAAACACCGTAAGAGTACTCCTTCAAATGATATTTGGTACAGTGTGTATTTGTAGTAAAGGAAGCGAGGTGAACGACGACGAATGTCAGTCTTTCTCCTTGAATTTTTTGGAATTATCCCATAACATAAGTAATCAATGATAGGTTGTCGCCAATATTCTTTTACAGCTTCAGACACGGCAACGAGGTATTCAACTTTGTTTTCCACATCCTCATCTGACAGTGGTACTACCTATTCTTAGCGGACAATAACTTGGGTCTAATTTGGAAGGGTCAGGGTTGAGGCCAGAGCAGCTAGGGCATCAACTTGCTTATTTTCTCTCCTTGGCACATGTTGGAGGGTTACTCCTCCAAGCCACCCCATCAACTTTTGTGCATAATCATGATATGGTCGTAGCTTAGGCTTTCTGACTTCATAGCTTCCCAAAAACTGCTTGATCACCAATTGGGAGTCACCAAAGACTCGTAATTGCAGTTATTTCATGTCAACTGTCATCTCAAGTACAAGTATTAAAGCTTGATATTCAACAACATTATTAGAGCAATGATTTGTTAGGATAAAAGAGTATGGGATGACCTCTTCTTGTGGAGTGACGAACACCACACCTGCACCAGCTCCATCTCGATTTGCGGCACCATCAAAGTATATCTTCCATGGGGGTCTAGCTTCAATGACCATTGCATCTTCATCAGGAAGTTCATCTCTCAGTTCCCAATCATCAGGTATTGGGTGGTCTGACAAAAAGTCAGCCAATACTTGTCCTTTTACAGCCTTTGGGGGAACATACACAATCTTAAACTGTTGAAATTGAAGGTACCATCTTGCAAGTCGGTCACTAAGGGTTGGTTTCGACATTACAAACTTGATGGGATTTGCCCTCGAGATAAGCCGAACAACATGAGCCTGAAAGTAGTGCTTCATCTTTTGAATCGAGAAGGCTAATGTCAAACATAACTTTTCAATTGGAGAATACTTTAGCTCATTCGACGTCATCATTCTGTTCAAATAGTAAAGAGAGTTTTCCTTGCCTTCACTATTTTTTTGAGCCAGTAGTGCTCCAACTGACCTCTCTTGTGCCGCGATGTAGAGTATAAATGGTTTCCCAGCTATGGGTGCCGCAAGAACTGGTGGCTTCATTAAGTATGATTTGATACTCTCAAAGGCATTACTACAAGCTTGGTCCCATTCGAAGGGAGTGTCCTTCTTCATGAGACGACTAAATGGTTGACATTTTCTGGCCAGGTTTGAGATGAACCTCCTTAATATGCTAGCCTTTCTTGAAGGCTTTTTAACTCATGAATATCTCGAGGCTCGGGCATCTTCAAAATTGCATCAACCTTAGCTTGATCAATTTTAATTCCTCGGTGTCGCACAATGAAGCCAAAAAAAAATTCCTGAAGTAACTCCAAAGGCACACTTCAAAGGATTCATCCTAAGTTGATATCTTTGAAGCAACTCGAATACCATTCTTAGGTCTTTTAAGTGGTCGCATCTCTTTCTTGACTTCACCACTAGATTATCTACATAACATTCAACATTTTTATAGAGCAGGCCATCAAATATGTTCTGCATAGCCCTTTGATAAGTGGCGCCAGCGTTCTTCAAACCAAAAGGCATCACCTTATAGCAATAAATACCTTTGGGCGTACGAAATGCAGTGAGTTCTTCATCCTTTGGTGCCATGCAGATTTGATTATAGCCGGATGAACCATCCATAAAGGACATTGCCTCATAACCAGTGGTGACATCAATCATCAACTCTGTTATGGGAATTGGAAAGTCATCCTTAGGGCAGGCGTTGTTGAGGTCTCGAAAGTCGACACAAACTCAAATTTGGCCATTCTTCTTTCTTACTGGAACAATACTTGAAATCCACGTGGGATATTTGACTTCGCGAATAAAGCCAACTTCAATGAGTTTGTTAACTTGATTTTCAATTAATGGAACCAACTCTGGCCTAAAGCGTCTTTGGGCTTGCTTAAGAGGACATGCACCATTCTTGACCGCCAACTGATGGACCACTACTTTTGGATCTAAGCCAGGCATTTCCTTATAGCTCCAGGCGAAGACATCCATATATTCTTTGAGTATGTCCATATAAACGATTTCCTCCTCAACTTCTAGAAACGCACTCAAGTAAGTTGGTCTTGGTTCTTCATCGTTTCTAAGATTAACTTCCTTCAAGGGATCTATTGTGGCCTTTGCTCCTTCTTCAAGTTGCGATGGAGCATCTCCAGCATCTTTCTCCTCTTGAGGACCATCGTCATTGATGGATATATGATAACACCAGAAGGTATCTTCTATCTCTTCATCAACCTTTATTTGAGACGAGACATCTTTCTCGTTCTGGGTCATAACCTGATATGAGGAGCTATCACTCTCTTCATCTTCTTCGAGTTACTTAGTATAAACCACAGTATGCATCTTTTCTTTTAACACCTCGTTGCATGAAACTACCAGTTCCGTCTATTGGTTCATTCTAGAAGGAATCAAACTTTGTGATGCAAGTTCAGAAAGTGCTAATTGCATAGATGGATTTCAACTTGACATAAAAAAACGTGAAGTATTTCAAGAGAGTATGGAAAGCCAAGAATCAACATAATAGAACATTGACATGATATTTTAGGGTCCTTTTTAGTCATAATATGATGCACATTAAATCAAGGGCATTTATGTTTTTTCATATATTAGCTTACCCTAGAAGTATAAATAGAATATGATGAGCATATTTTAGGTTAGACTACATTTTTAGATTGAACACTCTTTGATGAGTTTGTGGGTTTATCCCTTTGTCTGTACATTGGATCTCTCTTGAATATCTTTTGGTAAGATTATTCATGTATGAGTTCAATTCTATTCTCCCTTGAATTAATCATGTAATTGTTTGTTCAAATTAAAGTCACAAATCAACATTTGCTCATCTCTAATTTACTTCAATTGTGGGATTATTCTTTCTTACTTACTAATCTCTTCTTAATTTCTTGATTATCTCTTGAATCTCTATATCTTGTAACTCGTTTTACATCAATTGGTATCAGAGCAAGGCTAAATAATTGTTCCTACAGTTCTTAATCCTTGGCTTGCATCTTTTGAAAATCTCAAAAAAACAATTAAAAAAAAATCAGATCCAAAAATTGGAGAAATTTTCAAGTGGGTGTTGTTGGGTTTTGTCGAGAATAGTTCAAAGTGCTTGAATATTAAATTTGGGAGCATTTGAAGTTGATTTGGAGTTGATTTTGCCCTATTTTCTCCCATTTTCGCAGCTGAAATTTCAGCACTTTCTAAAGTGCGAAAATTTAAGTTTTTGAGCTCTCTTGTGCAAATTTTACCCCCATCTTGTGGATGTAAGTTGTTTTGATCATGGGTAAACTATATTAGGTTTCAATTTTGGGATCTAGGGATGAATTTGGGGTCAATTTTGGGTTCAAAATTTGGGTATTTTTCCTTGTACGAATTTTAGTAAAATTTTGAAGTTTGAGTTGATTCCTTACTTTGAAACTATTAAGTGATGCTTAAAAATGTCCCATATTGATTGGGTATACTTAATTTAGTTGGGTCTTGATAGATTTAATGAATGTGGTGTCTTGAGTGATCTTTCTTCCCAAACTCTAATATTTTGAGTTGTTTGATTTATGGGAAAATCATATTGTATGTCAATCTCTTTAGCTAGATTACATTGAGTATTAGTTCTACTTGTGTTATCTAGTTAATTTTGTGTTCGTATTTCTCGTGTCAATTTCTTTCGTGCTTTTCTCTTTTAATTTCGTTGTGTGTTTATTTCATTACTTGTCCATTAGTGTGTTTTGTCCTTCTTTATTATTGACATAAACTCTACTCCGAACCGATACTTGAAAGCTTACTTTGAGATTATTTGAGATTGTAGAATCGTGAAGAGACTAAGGAATACTCTTGAGTGGTGAGATCATTTGAGTGTGGTCCTAAAAGCTTATGACCTTTGAGTGTATACACGAGCAGACAGAAAATTGAGTGCCATCATTTGAGTTCTACACATGAGGGAGTGACTTGTGAGGTCCATTATTTTACTAACCACTTTTCTTGTCCTAATTATGTCTTATATAGGTTCAAGGAGTTACAATGGAGGTTTGCATGTCAATGGAGAAAGGAGAATATCATCTTATAATTCTACTTCTAGTAAGAGTTGTTGTGAAGTTTTTCATGATTATAGTGGTGCTTGTAGAAGAAAAAAAAAGCATGAGCTTAATGAAGGTTTGACTAAATTTGAAGTCATTGTGGAGGGGTATGAGAGTGGTTGCACATTTGATTGCACCTTAGGTGTAAACAAATTGTGTTATACCAATTTCATTGATCCTTCTTTAGTTGAGTGGTTGGATATACCTTGTCATACGAAAAGTTCACCATATAAATTTGGTGGAAGGTTGATTGACAAAGAGGTGAAGATCATTGTTTACCATGGAAGCTATCAAGGGGGTATTTGGTGTGATGTCTATCCTTTGTCTACTTTTTTGGTATGTTTAGGAGATCCTTGGTTCAATCGTAATAAATTTTGGTTTGATAGAGAGTTGGAAAAGTTTGTTGTTGTAGATTCGATAGAACGAAAGCATGTCTTAACTCCTAAGGCCATTAAGGAATCTTCAATAACAAATGAGGAAGTCAAGAAAGTGAAAGTGAAGGCTACCAACTTGAAATTTGATGTACAAAGTCATTTCAATAATTCAAGTAGAGTCTTTAGAGCTTCTAGTGATGCTAAGTTGAAAATTGATGTGAAGAGTCATCCCAATGACTCAAAAGGTATCCTTGGAGCCTATTGCACTCCTAATGAAATGAGTGAATGAGAAAAGAAAAAGCGGATTGAGGGAGTGAATAGTGATAATTTGAAAGAGAAAAAAAGAAAGAATATTTGGAATGAAGTGAGTGAGTGGCTACAAGCACAAAAGAAAAGAGAGTTGAAAAATGACAATGAATTATCACAAGAAGAAAAGGAGAAGAGTGAAGCAAGTGAGAGAAAAGAAGATGAAAACAAGAGAATGTGAGTGAGATTTTCTTATTCTAATTCTAACCATTTAAATTCTTTTTCTTCTAGTATTTCCACTTCTTTTATAGGTATTCTTGAAGAAGAGCACAAAGAGAACGACTCAACATGGAAAGAAATTCAAGAATTGAAAGAAGCAAGTCAAGTTGGAACTACTTCAAGTAAGCAAGTGAACTAAATTTTAGAAAATCAAGGTAAAGAAGATTCGTTAAGTGTTCATCAAGGTAAATAGACTAATCCTAACTCTTTAGTTACGTCAAATGAACTTGATAGTGACTTGAGTGTGAATGTTAGACCATCTTTTGGTGAGGTTGATGATTCTTTACTTTGTGTCAATAGACAAATGAATGATGACAATACACTAGTTGAATATGATTGTGGAGCTAAAATTGTTATTGATTGTGAGCTTAAAATATTTCAAGCTAGTGTTATGTCAAATATGAAAACACATAGTGTTTCCTTGAATTTTTGTGATGAAGATGAATATACTTCTTCTTTAGCTATTCAGAACACTAAAAATGTGATTGATGATGATTGTCTCTTTGCAAGTGAATTTTATTGTAACAATTCTTTATCTTGTAAGGACATGAATGTTCTTGGTGGTAGTACTCTTGAAATGGAGCATGAGAAGTGTGATCATAGTTTTTTTGAGCTTAAAGAATGTCAAAATTTTAAAAAAATTGGCAATCCTCTTTTTGGTGATTTTCAATTGAATGATTCATTTCTTGTTGACTCATATGCACTTGATGAAAGTGATGATCTAAAATTTAAAGAGTGCATGATTTGTGAAAATGATTCTTGTGACTTGTTTGGGGGTGTTAATTCTTTGGATGTTAGCAAGCTAACTCCCAGATTATTTGTTGAAAGTACTTCTTGTGTTGAAAAGTCCTCCAAAATTGAAGAAAATCTTTTAAAGAATGGGAGAGGCACAAGCAATTGGAGTAGTAAATTGATAGATGCTAGCTTTTGTATCAATTTATTTACTTACTCTAATCTTGCCTTTAAGGATATAATTTGGGATGAATTTTTGAATGCTTCTAGAAGGAAATGTAAATATGATCTATTTGAAGCATTGCCAAATATCTATGGGCATAAATGTGATAATTCTTTTTTTGATGAGTTTGCTAACCTTGTTAATCTATTTGTGAAACACCATCAAGAGAGGATCTACAATGAGGTAAGATACTTGAGAGCATCTTCTTGGGCAACAAAAAGATTTGAGGTATCTTTGCCTTCTAAATTCAAGAATGATTTGTTTGAATGACTAGTGCTTATTTTTGGACTTTCTAAAGTCGTGAAGGTAAATTTCTATGCCTTAGACCATTTTAGTAGCAACTTTGTAGTGATTAGTGAGAATTCTTTGATGTTGCTATTTGATTCATGTTGTGAGTTACTAGGTGAGAAATACAAGAAAATTTTGAGATTGATGTTTGTGGTTGATTCCGGAAATGCATATTTTTATTTAATGTTTGTGGATGATATTGTTAGTTCTCTTAATCATGTGGTTAGAAGAGTACAATTAAATTGTGAATTAAGGAACTATTTGGTTCAAGTTGTTGAAGAAATTAGTTTTAACTTGAAAGTTCTAATGTGTAAAATTATTAGTTTCTTTATCCCTTTTTATGATTGTGATATGTTTTTGAGTGAAGTTCTTGATATTATGTTTGAAAAGTTGATTTTTAGGGAACTACATGATTCTTGGCTCTATCACAAAAGTGTCTTTTGGGGAGTGGTATGTAACTTACTTGAAAGATTATTTTTGGCTTGAGTACTAACTCCCCTCTATGATTTGCAAGGTTTGAATTCGAGGTCGAATTCTTTTCAACAAGGGAAAAATAATGCAAGTTCAGAAAGTGCTAATTGCATAGATGGATTTCAACTTGACATAAAAAAATGTGAAGTATTTCAAGAGAGTATGGAAAGCCAAGAATCAACATAATAGAACATTAACATGATATTTTAGGGTCCTTTTTAGTCATAATATGATGCACATTAAATCAAGGGCATTTATGTCTTTTCATATATTAGCTTACCCTAGAAGTATAAATAGAATATGATGAGCATATTTTAGGTTAGACTACATTTTTAGATTGAACACTCTTTGATGAGTTTGTGGGTTTATCTCTTTGTCTGTACATTGGATCTCTCTTGAATATCTTTTGGTAAGATTATCATGTATGAGTTCTATTCTATTCTCCCTTGAATTAATCATGTAATTGTTTGTTCAAATTAGAGAGTCACAAATCAACATTTGTTCATCTCTAATTTACTTCAATTGTGGGATTATTCTTTCTTTCTTACTTATCTCTTCTTAATTTCTTGATTATCTCTTGAATCTCTATATCTTGTAACTCGTTTTACATCACTTTGGAAATCCTTCTGGATTTTAAATGAAGAGTGTAGCATCGTGCTTTGACGACTTCTTTGACGTTTGTTGTTTTTCTTCTTATTTATAGGACCCAACCTTTCGAACAGAGAAGTTTTTGCGGTTGATTCTCCCAAGTCAATCAAATACGGAGGGTCTTTTGTTAGCGGCAGTGGATTCTTCTTCCACGGTGATGTAATTACTGACTGCCCTTCTTATGAAGATGCAAATTGAAGGTGGTTGCGTGTATCCTAGTCCTTCACGTGCTTGCCTGGTGTTACCCTCCGATGGAAGTTTGCCCAACCTTAATGGCTCATTAGAATTGTATCCAGCCTTTACAAATAGATTGTATGCATTTGGATCAAAGCCCTCTTTTGTACGCTTCGTAGGGAGTGCCATAGCTGGTGGCAGATATTGAGCCACAGATTCCCCAATTGGCCTTGAGGATGGATTTATTGCGTCAATCTTCCTGACAGGTAAAGTTAGCCCCTTTAGCACATTATCTTGGGCATCAGGTGAGTGATCTTCCCCTTTCTTTACCTTTGGCACGTAGCAAGAACAGGAGTTGTCTTCTTCTTCGTAGGAGCGACGCTTTCTTTATTTAAAGTGAAGAAAGGCTTCCAGTTGATGAATTTTTTTATAGTCACCACGACCTTCTTAGATGCAAGATCGTCACACTTGGTCTTGGTGACATCTTTAATCCCTTTCTCATCTACAAAATGATTCTTTAAGTAGAATTTTGCATCGGCAAAATGTGACTCGGCTTCAGTGAATGGCTTGTCATCGGCGACTATCGTTCTTTCCACTCCATTTTTGAGATACTTCAAGCATTGATAGTAAGAGGATGAGATAACTTTGTTCCCGTGCACCCAAGGCCTACCAAGCAATACATTGTATGAAGTTTTGGCATCGATCACATGCATCAATGGGTTTGATTGTAATTTTATGACAGAATTTGTTGGACAATAAAATTTCGAGAGCGAAAAATAAATAATTTGAGACAAGAAAATATTGCAACAATCGATTTTATTGATTTCAATAAGTGAGTGTTACAATCTCTATGAATCCTCTGATTCGTCTTTTTGAATATAAATTCAAGGGCTTAAAGTTTAGTCTTGAATTTGAATTTGATTTGATGGACTTGAGGGACTTGATCTTGACTTGTGCTTGAATTCAAGAGTTTTTGAGCTTGTTCTTGAATATTGCGGTCTTGATCTTAAACTTTGATGAACTTGATTTGAATATTTGAGCTTTTTAGAGAAATTGCGGCGTTTGATCCACGAACTTTCTCTTGCTACTTGTTAGAGTTCTGGGGTCTCTCTTCTGAATTATGAGACCCCTATTTATAGTTGCAGGAAAGAAAGAGTCATGATGAATATGGATTTCCTTTTACCAATCAGATTTAAGTGATGTGGCGCCTTTTATGGGCTTTTATTTCATGGGTCTGCTGCATCAGTTTGACATGTGGCACAGTCCTATTGGCTGCTTCACTTGACTTGGCACGCCACGTCATTTGACATGTGGCGCTTATTTGGGCCTCTAGAATATGACAATATTCTTGGGCTTAGCAAAGTGGGCTCATTATTTATAGCCCAATAAAAATTGGACTTTAATTAAACCCATATATGTTTGGACTTAAATAATTAATCTAATTATATTAATCCACAATATTTATTTAGGACTAATATATTTTGAATTTAATATAATCCGAATTTTGTACGGATTTAAATTTAATAAAATTCCAGCCCACAAACCCTCAAGAGGAGGATCATCATGTGATTACCAATGGAGGAGTGAAAGGGAATCCTGGTCGTGATACTATTGCCAATTGGTTTAAGATTGTTAAATATGGAGGTGGATACAAGTTTTTGTTTTGTCCAAGTGTGTGCAACTATGTGAGGTGATTTGCAAGAACGTTGGGATTCTTGTGCAGAATAATGGCCAGGCACTTTTGGCATTAAGTAATGAACCACTGGAAGTTGTGTTCAAGAAGATGTAAATGACATGTTCTTTGTCCAAAGAAATATATTAAGTAAATAAAGAATTGGATGTATAGTAATTTGATCCAGTTTCTTATAATTATGGAATAATTACCTAAATAAACAACTTATGTTTCTAAATTACTAAAAATCCCTCAACTTCTAAAATATTACTTAAATCTCAACATTTACAGTTTTTTGGTAAAGTTGAGATACAAGTTAAAACCTCCTTTTCTTAGCCGTAATTTTACCAAAAATTAACCCATTTTCTACTCTTTATACGCCTTAATTCAAGCAACAGTTTCTATCCAATTTTTCTCTCTAATTCAAACCTTTGAATTAAGGTAAATTTCCTCCCTAAAATCAACTTCAATTTCTTCTATTCTTATTTTACGCTCTCTTTTTTTTTCAAAAAAAAAAAAATGCGGTTGGGTTTACAAAGTGATTTTTTCAGCTTTTTTGTTATGCAATTTCTTTGATTATCATTTGTTTAGGCTATATTGTTTTGAATTAACATTATGAATAGATATTCGGAAATAAACTGGGTATGTTGTTGTTGATGTTTACTTCTCCTTTTGCTATTGTTTTGAATATACGAATAAGCTGCAAAATCATTTAGGTCCAGTAGTTCGGTAGAATCATGAAAAAAACTGTTTACCTAATTTTTGTTTATGCTCACACGTCATTTATTATTTTTTATGAACTTGCAGTTTCGTGCAGCAATCCAACTGCAATCTGATTTTCATAGGGCAATCTACAACCTTGGAGCTGTTCTGGTGGGTTTACCGTAGTTGCTCCTTCTGGATTCTGTACTTGGGAGAGTGATGGTCATTTACAACAACCTCCTCTTTTTCAAGTGAAAACTGGAAAAAACTTAAACAATGTGAAAGGATAAAGTGAAAGTGATGATAACCTTCTTTTTGCACCATTCTTTTGCAGTATAGATTAGCGGAGGACATGTCAAGAACAGGGGGAGCTGTTTATACTAAAGAGATTTCTCCTAATGAGTTGTACAGTCAGGCTGCGATTTACATTGGAACTTTGATTTGATGAGAAACAATGAACTTTCAACGTTTTAAGAAGGTCTGTTCTTTCAAAGTTATTGGCATGTTTAGATCTGATAAATATTAGGCCGAGATACATATTTAGACATGGGTGATATGCTTAGAAATTCATTGTTTATCTGATTCTTTGTTGTCAATTTTATATGTATCTTGTATTTTTTGTGTTATTGAAATTCATATAACAAAAGATACAAGTTTATAAGTTCATAGATACATGTTGTGTTAACTAATATCTGTGAGTTACTGTTAGTGCTTTGAAATGTACTTAGTGTTGTTTAAAATTTATTGAAAGTCGTATTATAAAAGATACAAGTTTATAAGTTCATAGATACATGTTGCGTTAACTAGTATCTGTGAGTTACTGTTAATGCTTTGAAATGTATCTAGTGTTGTTTAAATTTTAGTGAAAGTTGTATTACAAAAGATACAAGTTTATAACTACATAGATACATGTTGTGTTAACTTGTATCTGTGAGTTACTGTTAATGCTTTGAAATGTATCTAGTGTTGTTTAAATTTTATTGAAAGTCGTATTACAAAAGATACAAGTTTTTTCTTCTAAGATACATGCTTTTAAGCTTAAACATACATTTTGTATTATTTTGTATCTAAATTATGATGTTATTGTTCTTAGAGTTTTTGTATATATTGTGTTGTCTTAATGTAGATTTGTTGCATCTCAACTTTTTTTTTTTTTTTTTTTTAGGAACTGAGTTACGCTATAAAGGAAATTCCTCCTCATCCTCTTAGATTTGTAAGTTCATGCAATTTAAGAAGTAAACATGTAGTTGATATGAAGCATTATTGCTCCGAGTTTTACTTTCCTGAAACATTAAGGACAACATATGAAGAATAATCGATGTTTTCAATGCCCGATAAGAAGGACTGGATTGTGCCACAAGAAGTTATGGATGAAGTTGTGTTACCATCAAAATAAAAACGTCCACCTGGAAGGTCAAAGAAAAACGACACAAGAAATCAAGTAAAACAATGACATCAAGCAGTAATTATTGTGGGAGATGTGGTTATGAAGGTCACAACAGGTGTACTTGCAACTTCTTTCCAAAGGAGGAGTGACAATGTAGTTGACTGATGAATAATGATGAATAGTTTCTCAACTTGTTGGTGGATTTTTTATCTATTTGATTCGACATTTTAATTGATGATATTATTATTTTTTAATTTTTTTTAAGAAAGACAGTTACCGAAATAAATAGCTTTTTTGTTCCTTTGTTAATTAGTTATGTTTGGTTTCATTATGTATTTTGTTGTGACACATCAGATAGAAATTAAGATACATTGAACTGACAATGCTATTAAATAGTATATTAGTAGTTCTGTCATAGTAAATGATTGAAAAGAGAGACATTCTTATAGGGTGTATCTCCCATAAATTTATAGATAGAAATTTACAACATTTGTATTGAGTATAAAATATAATTTGTCAGTATTATTAAGATTTAGTAATATAAGTTTTGCTTTAGTTTGTTATGCAAGTTAGAGTCAAACATGTATTCCGATTAACAAAAAACGGTTATAGATACATAAAAATGTAAAAATTTGTTGGTTACTATCATTATATATTAAAATATGTTTTCTTATAATAGATACATACAAATGGAATACATGTTGTTCAAAATGAAATCAAATGGAATATATGTTAGAGCATGGAACTGTAATGATTAAAACTAAAAGAGATACAAATTAAATTCTTTATGTATCTAATGTGATTAATGAAAAAATGCAAGTAACTGAAAGAGCAACAAATGAACAAGATACCTATTCATAAAGAAAGATACATGTTTTGTTATTATGTATCTAATACAAAATACATTCAGCTAAAACATCCCAAATATCTTTACTGTCAGGAAATCATCAAAATTTGACAGAAACAAGTTAACATTGCATGATCTTTAGCTTAAACAATTATTCTAATTTGGGCAGTCAATGTAACAACCTCATGTGATAGACTGTAATACATCATCGTATATATCACACAATCCGAAATGCATATAGTAATGAAAATCTACTTTAGCAATGTTTATAAGAAAAGTGAAGGTATTTGAAAGACCAATAATTGAATAAGATACATATTAATATATGACGATACATCTTTTGTTATTATGTATCTAGTATAGCATAAGATCAGAATAAAAAGCCCAACAGCAATACTGCAGCAAATAATCAAAATTGGCAGAAACAAGTTGCTTTGCATGATTTTTCAATTAAAGATAACATCTAACTTATGCAGTCAATCTAACGAATCAACAACTGACAAGTATTTCCTTCAACAATATAACGAGCCTCAATTTTTTTTTGGTTTCGTCTATTTTCAGTTCTCCGATAATTGTCAAAAACAGTTTTTCGTAAGTTACATGTTCACTGATCACGGTTTCATCACTCTTATAGCCCACATAGTTGATTTCGTTAACCCAAACACCGAAATAACGTAACAACACTGAAATATTTATTTCAGATAGACAAACAAAATTAACGAATCAGAAAAAAATTAATCGTCTGAATCTTTAAACACGCGGTATGATGTTTTTGCTATTTCAAAACAGATTATGTGAAAGATTTTTTATTAGAAAGGTGGAATAACAAACTAATTCCCATAAATTATGGGATTTTTTTATCATAATTAGTTAGATTAATTGTTGTTTTAATACTAAGTGATCTGTTACTTCCCTTAAAACTTGCTAGATAGTTTAATTAAAACATGTATTCGTAGTATGTATCTAAGTTAATTAACTTGTATTCCCAATGGTCAAATATTGGCATTTTATGAGATTTTTAAAAAAGTTGAGATTTTTAGTAAATACTAGTAAACAAGTCGTTATAGATGTAATTTTTACTATAATTATACCAATCCATTATTGAACTTCTTGCAAATATCTCTCAAGAAAGAGTTCTCCAATTTAACCATATCTCTTCAAACAAGATTTATAAACAAAGATGGACTTAACTCACAAAAAAGATTAGAGTAAATACATAATTACCCCCCTGATCTTGTTCGAGATTTGCAAAAAGACACCTAAACTTTAACTTCAACCATTACCTCACGATTCTTTTTTATTTCATTGCAAACACACCATTTTGACCCCCTGCGTGTACACACGCTCCACAGGCGTGTGAAAGAGCTCAAATTTATCTTTTTTGATCAATTACAAACTTCCACATGTAAAATAATTTAATATATAATTTATATTCTTTTAAAAAAAAATTATTTATTTTTAAAAATTATTTCATACCCCCCATCCCACCCCTGTAACCCCCCATCCACTATTGTCTTCTTCCCTAAATTCTTCTTCATCACCATCACTCAACAACATCAATTACAACACACAACATCAATTACAACAACAACAACATCAATTACGCCCACAACAACAACATCATCATCATCACCATAACCCCACCTTTTCTTCTTCAACACAATGCCACCATTAAAGCTCCTCCATTGAGGGTTTTTTTCAAAAAAAATCATATCATTAAAGCTCCATTTTGCAATTAAATCATATCATTTAACTACCTACCATTTCTTCTTCAACACAATATCTTCTTCAACACCATTAAAACTCCTCAACACAATGTCACCATTAAAGCTCTTTCATTGAAGCTTTTTTTTTTTAAAGCTCCTCCATTAAAGATTTATTAAAGCTCATTTAACTATCTTTAAAACTCAATTCAATAATTTTACTATCCTTAAAACTCAATTCAATCATAAAACTAACTTTTGAATTGATTCGAACACAAAAAATAACTGGACGGGGAGAGTGCTGGACGCGAGGCGGCGAGGGGAGGGGGAGGTGCTGGACGCGAGGGGTGGGGAGTGGAGGTGCTGGATGGGGGTGAGGTGGAGGTGCTGGATGGGGGTGAGGTGGAGGTGCTGGATTGGGGGTGGGGGAAAGAGGGGGTGGGGTGGGATGGGATGTTAAATTAAATAAAAAGAAAAATTGTATTAAAAAAATAAAAATATATGAAATTAAACGTATTTGACACGTGGCAACACCTGATTGGCGCGTGTATTTCACCCTTCTTGTTGTGACTGAGATTCAGCGAAAAATGGTGTGTTTGCAACGAAATAAAAAAGAATCGTGGGGTAATAGGTCGAAGTTAAAGTTTAGGTGTCTTTTTGCAAAACTCGGACAAGATCAGGGGGTAATTATGTAGTTACTCAAAAGATTAATGTATATGATGTCATGTGGAAGTAGGGATGGGCATGGTATAGTATTTGAAATTTTGGTACGGTAATTTTGGGAGATAATACATAAATATGACTCTAAACTTGACACCAAATTATAACTTTGACCTTAAACTTTGATAGTGCACAAATAGAATCTTTAACTATTCAAAACCTGAACAAATATGACCTCCGATTTTGCAACCTCATGCGTGAGTTTCACTCACGCCTACGTGGAAAGGTAATCTAATCACATGGTGTCACGTCGTTAAAAGGGTTGACTTGGAGGGAGGTCATATTTGTGCAGTTTTGAATAGTTAAAAGTCATATTTGTGCACTGTCAAAGTTTTATTTTTTGTGTTAAAACGGAGTCGTTTTTTATTTTATTTTATTTTATTATTATTATAATTTTATTTATTTATTTCTATAGCAACAACACCTAGCTTTTTTTTAATTAAAAAATCAAACCCGCGCAGTAGGCAGAAGGAAGCGCCCAAGAAGAGCAAATAACACCACTGGACTATCTAAGTGTCTTGTTTCATGTGGTTCAACATTAATATACGTACATAAATATAGATATTCTACCTTATATATATAACGTAATTTTTTTACCGAGGAGGTTCGTATGAACCCAATGGCAACCATGTAGGTCCGCCCCTGCATTAATTTAATAACGTTGTAATAACGTTAATTTGATAATGTTAATTTAATATACTACTACTACTATCCTTAATAACGTTAATTTAATAACGTTTTATTAAAATTATAATTTTATTATTATTAGTATAGTTTCATCTTTAATTTAATATTTAAATAAATTATATTTAGATATATTATATAACTTAAATTCGCTCTCTGTTTTATAATATATATACATACCCGCACGATTTTGTCGTATGAGGTTGACCCACCTAATTGATAAATCTTCAATATTGCTCTTTTTCCACAATGACAAAAGAAATTAGATGCCATTTTTATCTTTGAGCCGAAAATAATGAAAAACTAATAGTGAAAAGTCATTTAAAGGTCATATTTGTGCAGTTTTGAATAGTTAAAGGTCATATTTGTGCACTGTCAAAGCTTAAGGTCATATTTATGTATTATGCCCTTAGATTTTAAGCTAGACGCGCCCAGTTTTATGTGTTGAACACGCGTTTTGCCACGTAGGATTGGAGGTCATATTTGTGCAATTTTGAATAGTTAAAGGTCATATTTGTGCACTGTCAAAGTTTAAGGTCAAAGTTATAATTTGGTGTCATGTTTAGGGTCATATTTATGTATTATCTCTAATTTTGGTGTTCGATTTTTAAAAGCATTATACCATTATCATACCATATTAATTTGGTATGATTGGATATTTTGATGTTTGGTTTCGGTATTTTGTGGTATGATAATCGGTAATCATAGTTTGTTAAACTTCGACAATATATACTCGTATACTAAAGTATTATTACTTCAACTTTTCAAAAGCATATCTCAGTTGTATTGTAAATACACATTACACATATAAAGATATTCAAAAAAGAAGTACAAACAACTCCTTTTGTTAGTCAATTACACAAAAAAGACATTACAATGAAGATAGAGTAGTGAAAGTTTCAATGTCTAAATATTTTTATACTAATACTAAGTAGTATCTTTGTTATATATATATATAAGTTATTTATGTAACTATATACTTCGGTATGGTATTCGGCATTTCGATATGTCATTTATAAATACTGAATGTCGTACCATATACCAAAAAAAATTAAAATATATACCATAATATCAAAATTACAGTATCAAAATTTCGATTCGGCATGGTAATTCGATATATATCATACCATGCCCACCCCTATGTGGAAGACATATATATTTTTACATTAACGAAATAAAACTCTATTAAAATAATCCTATTTTCATTTGTTTCAAGGGAGTTTATTACATGCACAATGCAATTGTTTTTAAGTAAAAAGATAGGGAAAAGGCATTGTTTCCACCCCAAACTATACCTGAAAAGTCGAAGCCACACCTAAATTATACTAGTGACCTATTACACACCTAAACTATAAAAAAGTGAAACTATTTACACCCTGTCAGGCTACCACCACTTGCATGTGGTGTAGTGTTTTACACGCGCTGCCACGTCAGCACCACATCAGTAAAAAGTATCACTTTTTTATAGTTAAGGTGTGTAATAGGTCACTTATATAGTTTAGGTGTGGATTCGACTTTTCAACTATACTTTGGGGTGGAAACGATGCCTTTTACCTTAATGTTTTTAGCCGTTTACTTTTGTTATTAATAGGCTGGACGCGCCTAAAATAAGTGTAACACACGCGCCTTAGAATAGGGGTCGCGGGGAGGTAATAATATCACTTTTATATAGTTAAGGTGTGTAATAGGTCACTTATATAATTTAAGTGTGACTTAGACTTTTCTTGTATAGTATGGGGTGGAAATGATGCCTTTTCTCAAAAAGATATGAAAGAATCCGAACTCATCAATAATGAACAAAAAAACAATGTGCATAATTTATAAATTTGCAACGGTTAACGAGAGTTTGTCATGCATATAAGAAGAGTTAATATATAAAAATGACTCTAAACTTGACACCAAATTATAACTTTGACCTTAAACTTTGATAGTGCACAAATAAGACCTTTAACTATTCAAAATCTGAACAAATATGACCTCCGACTTTGCAACCCCATGCGTGAGTTTCACTCACGCCTACGTGGAAAGGTAATCCAATCACACGGTGCCACGTCGTTAAAAGGGTTGACTTGGAGAGAGGTCATATTTGTACAATTTTGAATAGTCAAAGGTCATATTTGTGCACTGTCAAAGTTTTGCTTTTTGTGTTAAAACGATGTCGTTTTTATTATTATTATTATTATTATTATAATTTATTTATTTATTTATTTCTATAGTAGCAGCACCTAACTTTTTTTTATTTTAAAAAATTATTATTATTATTATTTTTCTATTTATTTCTATAGCAGCAACACCTAGCTTTTTTTTAATTAAAAAAACAACAACCACTAGCAGAGATCGAACCCGCACAGTAGGCTGAAGGAAGCGCCCAAGAAGAACAAATAACACCACTGGGTTATCTAAGTGTCTTGTTTCATGTGGTTCAACATTAATATACGTATATAAATTTACATTTTCTATCTTATATATATACAACGTAATTTTTTTACCGAGGGGGTTCGGGTGAACCCCATGGCAACCACATAGGTCCGCCCCTCGTTAATTTAATAACGTTAATTTAATAATTTTTTAATTACGTTAATTTGATAACGTTAATTTAATATACTACTACTATCCTTAATAACATTAATTTAATAACGTTTTATTAAAACTATAAAAAAAAATTATTAGTATAGTTTCATCTGTAATTTAATATTTAAATAAATAATATTTATATATATTATATAACTTAAATTCGTCTTCTGCTTTATAATATATATATATATATATACCCGCTCGATTTTTTTGTATGAGGCTGACCCGCCTAATTAATAAATTTTCAATATTGCTCTTTTTCCGCAATGACAAAAGAAATTAGATGCCATTTTCATCTTTGAGCCGAAAATAATGAAAAAATAATAGTGAAGAGTCATTTAAAAGTCATATTTGTGCAGTTTTGAATAGTTAAAGGTCATATTTGTGCATTGTCAAAGTTTAAGGTCATATTTAAGTATTATGCCCTTAGATTTTAAGCTGGACGCGCCCAGTTTTGCCTGTTAAACACGCGTTTTGCCACGTAGGATTGAAGGTCATATTTGTGCAGTTTTGAATAGTTAAAGGTCATATTTGTGCACTGTCAAAGTTTAAGGTCAAAGTTATAATTTGGTGTCAAGTTTAGGATCATTTTTATGTATTAACTCATATAAGAAAGAATAAAATTTACATTCAAGAGCTAAATGTATATGTTTGGAAACTTTTAAAAAGGAAAGGATAGAAGCGACACTTCAAATTAAATTATTTCTACGAAAATGATTATGGAATTTAAATTTTACTTTCTAGTCATTTCAATTTGCTGGCTTGTTCTATACAGTTTCTACACACCTTCTATACATATTATATATATATATATATCTTATACATATAAATATTCTATACAAAAATTATACAGTTTCGATACACAATTTATTCAATAATTGTACTTTTTTTTTTACACATTTTATACAATAATTATATAATTTTTATACACTTTCTAAATATTTTTTATACTATATATTTTATACATATACATATTTGATAGAACTATACAATTTCTATACATATATCTTATATAGATATATATTCTATATAATAATTATTCGTTTTTATATAATTATATCTAATTATTATTTCTAACCAATAAAAAAAAGTAGAATATTTTTTCTGTTAAAAAATTTATAGCAAAAATAAAAAATAAAAAAATTTAAAAGGGCCGAATGACCCAAGTTGAAAACTGTATCTGTGTTGTATATGAAATGTATCGGTATTGTATATGGACTGTATTTGAACTACAAAAGCCAAAATGACCCAAATTAGGAAACGACTATAAAGTTGAAATAGTATACCCGACTGGCCATTTTTTTTAAAAATGTCAAACTTGGGCTATTTGTTTTAAAAAGTGTTACACAATGTTCTTTTCTCTAAAAAAAACATATATGGGCTCCAATGTGGGTATCAGGCACTAGGTAGAAAAAAGTAAATGCACTGTTTCCACCCTGAACGCAGCGAAGTTAAAGAGGGTCCTATTACCCCCGTGGACTAATTAAAATCGTATTTTTGACAACCTTATTGCCTACGTGACACATATGTGTGCCTACATGGACCTTCAGTGTGTTGATTCACGCAGTGTGCCACGTATATGCCACGTAGGCACTAAGATTGTCAAAAATACGATTTTAATTAGTTCAGGGGTAATAGGATCCCCTTTAAGTTGAAATGTTTCTCAGCAATTTCGTTTATAGTTCAGGATGAAAATAGTGCATTTTCTCAAAAAAATAAAAAATTAAGTATTTAAGAGTTGAAAAATCAGTTAAAAGTTATAAATAACTATCTTGATGAATTTCCGACATATATTATTTTATTTGTACTAATTTTATTCAATATTATGATTTTCATTGTATTTACATGATCAATTTTTTCTCTAAACATATTTATGAAAAATCATTTTAGTATCGTAAAATAATATGTATAAATTAAATTTTGTAATCGACTGGTTAAGAATATATTTAAGCTTAAAGTAAATCGAGACATAATTAAATATATATATATATATGTATGTATATTGATTTTGAAAATTAAAACTTACAATTAAGCATTTCTTTGTGACGCGCAAAGAGTAGTCTTGTTTGCTAGTAGATGAGACTATTGTAGTATTAAAAAGTCAAACTAACAAAAATAAGTCAAAAAATCATAATAAATCATAAGTTATAAATCCATTTAAACAGACTTTATGTTTAGCAGATAATTAATTAACTCATTTGCATTTAATTAGCTTTGTCAAGTTTATACAAACTACGATAGAAATTAAATATTTATATTTTATTAAAAATTTAATAATCTGTCAAAAAGGTACACCTCTTGTGAAGAATTTGGAAGCACCTATTTTCTATGTCAATTTGAGCATAATTTTTCAATTTTGCAAAAGTATAAATTACGTGAAAATAATTATTCCGTACACACCAATATAATTAATAATTTAAATTAAATATTTTTTAAGAAAACCACAATTAAAGAAAAATTACTTGCACCTTAATATAAATATAAATATAAATAATAAATTATAAAAATGAAAGAGAGTGGAACACAATAGGAAAATTTAGTTACTGAAATAAATACAACCGGCCCCCGCTCCCCCCCGCCCCCCAAAAAAAAAAAAAAAGTTTTTAGACGAAATTACCCTCAACATATAATAGAACAATCTTGTTAAATACGGGGCTAATAGTCTTCTTCTTTTCTTCTTCTTCAATTTAGTAAAACCCTAACCCCAAAAACTCGATTCAGATTTAAAGGTTCGGGTCAAATTCTTCCGGCGGGTACACCGGTAGACAAAAATGGGTCGACCGGAACCCCACGTGATCTTTGCCCAAACTTTCCATCACCCTCAACTCGATGAGTATGTAGACGAGGTAACTATTTACGTATTTTCTTGTGTTCGGTATGCACCAAAATGTTACAGCATTGGCTTTTGCTATTGCGTATTTTCCTGTGTTCGGTTACGTAAGTAAAAAATTACAGAATTGGCTTGTACTCTTACTTATTTTCCTATGTTCCGTATGCAAGTGAAAATTATAGTACTGTGTTTCACTCTTTCCGTATTTTCTTGTGTTCGTTATGCAAAAAAAAGTTATAGTACTGTGTTTTGCTGTTTGCGTGTTTTTTTGTGTCCAGTATGCAAGTAAAAAATCACAGTAGGCTTTTAATCTTATGTATTTTCCTCTGTTCGATATCTAAGTAAAAAATTTACAGAATTGCTTTTACACTTACGTATTTTCCTGTGTTTGGTATGCAAGTGAAAAGATTATTGTGTTTTACTCTTTGCGTATTTTACGTATTTTCTTGTGTTCGTTATGCATGCAAAAACTTATACTCCCTCCGTCCCATTTTACCCGTCCCAAATTGGGATGACACAGCTATTAAGAAAACAATGATGGTAATGTAACTTTACCATTTTGCCCCTCTTAATTGTGTTGTTGTTAGTTCCAATATTGATGGATGACTAATACCAAAGCACCATTTATATTCTTAATGGTGTACTCTTAATGGTATTCATCTTTGCAACATTTTTCAAGAATCCTAATAATAAGGAGTAATCAATTACACTAAGGGCTTGTCTTGATAAGTAAAAAAGGACAAGTAAAATGGGACAACAAATTAGGAAATTTGGGACGAGTAAAATGGGACGGAGGGAGTAGTACTGTATTTTACTCTTTGCATGTTTTCTTGTATTCATTATGCATGTAAAAAATCACAGTAGGCTTTTACTCTTATGCATTTTCTTCTGTTTGGTATGCAAGTAAAAATTTACAGAATTGGCTTTTACACTTACGTATTTTCCCGTGTTCGGTATACAAGTGAAAAAATTATAGTACCGTGCTTTACTCTTTGTGTATTTTCTTGTGTTAGTTATGTAAGTAAAAAATTATAGTATTGGCTTTTACTCTTACGTATTTTCCTGTGTTGTGTATGCAAGTAAAAATTACAGTATTGGCTTTCACTCTCACATAATTTCTTGTGTTCGGTATGCAAGTGAAAAATTATAGTACTGTGTTTTACTTTGTGCGTATTTTTTTGTGTTCGTTATGCAAGTGAAAAGTTACAGTACTCTCTTTTACTCTCTGCATATTTTCTTGTGTACTTAATATCTATGATATAAGTTTGTTTTATCCGCCCAAAAATAAAATCATATTATTGTTTTGTGTTTTACTCTTTTCGTGTTTCCTTATGTTCGATATGCAAGTAAAAAGTTTAATAGTATTGTGTTTCACTCTTTGCATATTTTCTTGTGTTCGTTGTGCAAGTAAAAACTTATAGTATTGTGTTTTACTGTTTGCGTATTTTTTTGTGTTTGGTATGCAAGTAAAAAATTAGTAGTCTTGTGTTTTATTCTTTGCGTATGTTCTTGTGTTCAATATGCAAGTAAAATATTATAGTACTGTCTTTTACTCTTTGCTTACCTTCTTGTATTCGGTATGCAAGTAAACTATTTAAATATTGTTTTTTACTCTTTGCATATTTTCTTGCATTCGGTATGCAAGTAAAAAAGTTAATAGTATTGTGTTTTACCCTTTGCGTATTTTCTTGTGTTCGGTATGCAAGTAAGAAATTAGTAGACATGTGTTTTACTCTGCGTATTTTGTTGTGTTCGATATGCAAGTAAAAATTAATTTTATTGTGCTTTAACTCTTTGCTTATTTTCTTGTGTTCGGTATGCAAGCAAAAAATGAATAGACATGTGTTTTACTCTTGCTTATTTTCTTGTGTTTTTCATTATGCAAGTAAAACATGCTTTTTTTGTTTCTTTTTTATTTATTTGATGTCATTGTTATATCATCTGTGTGTTTCCAGGTGTTATTTGGAGAGCCGGTTGTTATCTCTTCTTGCGAGATTCTTGAACAGAATGCTACTGCCGCGTGTCCTTCGTTGAAGCTTGTGGGGTACAGTTTCTATTCATTTTGCTTATTGGGTCATTATTTTCTTGGACTAAGTTTTCACTATATGTAGTAGCAGCATGAAGTAATATTGCATGAAGTTGTATTTAATTTTTCGCGGGAACTGTGAATTCTAAGATGTTTTATTTCACACACACACACACATTCTTGAAGTGGGTGGTTTTGAGACTATCAGACATTCAGGTTATTAACGTTGACAGTGAGAAGTAGGGAAGCAAAGCAAAAACAATTTGTCTGAGATGTGTCGTTCCTTAGAAAATGTTAGGAGCGTAATTTGTCGATATAAATATTTTCCTGTGTTAAGTTGCTCGTGGGAGGTGACAGGTATCCCGTAGAATTAATCGAGGTGCGCGAAAGCTGGCTCGAACAACACAATCATCAAAAAGAAAAAGTTAACGTTGACAGTGAGAAGTAGGGAGGAAAACCAAAAAAGATTTGTCTGAGATGCGTAATTCCTTAGAAAATGTTAGGAGCACAATTTGTCAAAGACTTATTAGATGTAAATATTTGCTTGTGTTAATATATGTAATATTGATAGTGAGAAGTGGGGAAGCAAAGCAAAAACTATTTGTCTGAGTCTCTGAGATGTGTCGTTCCTTAGAAAATGTTAGGTGCATAATTTGTCGATATTAATATTTTCCTAAGTTAATAAAAGTAACGTTGACAGTGAGAGGTAGGGAAGCAAAACAAAAAAGGATTTGTCTGAGATGTGTAATTCCTTAGAAAATGTTAGGAGCACAAGTTGCCAAAGGCTTGTTAGATATAAATATTTGCTTGTGTTAATATAAGTAATGTTGACAGTAAGAAGTACTGAAGTGAAACCAAAAAGCTGAGATGTGTCGTTCCTTAGAAAATGTTGGGAGCGTAGTTTGTCAAAGACATGTTAGATAGAAATCTTTGTTTTTTTTTTAGAGGAAATGGTAACTGAAATATTTGTTTGTGTTAATATAGAAGTAATGTCGACAGGGAGAAGCAGGGAAGCAAAACCAAAAAGGATTTGCCTGTGATGTGTCATTCCTTAGAAAATGTTAAGAGTGTAATTTTCTAAAGACTTGTTAGATATAAATATTTGATTGTGTTAACAAGAGTAACTTTGACAGTGAGAAGTAGGGAAGCAAAACAAAAGGGGATTTTCTGATATGTGTCATTCCTTAGAAATGTGAAGAGCATAATTTGTCAAAGACTTGTTAGATATAAATATTTGCTTGTGTTAATAAAAGTAACATAGACAGTGAGCAGTAGGGAAGCAAAACCAAAAAATGATTTGTCTGAGATGTGTCATTCCTTAGAAAATGTTGGGAGCGTAATTTGTCTTAGACTTGTTAGATATAAATATTTGCTTGTGTTAATAGAAGTAACATCGACAATGAGAAGTAGGGAAGCAAAAACAGCCTTGGAGTAACTAGTAAAGTTGTTGCCATGTGACCAGGAGGTCACGGGTTCAAGTCTTGGAAACAGCTTTGGCAGAAATGCAAGGTAAGGTTGCGTACAATACACCCTTGTGGTGGGGACCTTCCCTGGACCCTGCGCATAGCGGGAACTTTAGTGCACCGGGTTGCCCTTTGACAATGAGGAGTAGGGAAGCAAAAAGAAAAAGGATTTGTCTGTGATGTGTCATTCCTTAGAAAACGTTGCGAGCGTAATTTGTCAAAGACCTGTTAGATGTAAATACTTACTTGTGTTAATAGAAGTAATAGAAGGCTGAAGTCTTAGTGCTTGGTTCTTTTATTTGACAAGGTCTTAGTGCTTGGTTCTGATCAGCTATGAACATGCTTTACTCTCTTCCGGATGCATCAGATGAATGCAGGGAAAATATTGTCATCTAATTTCTCAGTTTTCAATTAGGAAATTAAGGAAAACCTTTACATGATCGGCTGATTCAATCCGAAATCCCTACATTGTTTCATATGGATGCCAGAAGCCTATGTCAAATATTAGTGATCTGTGTTTTTGATGGAGATCACCCATATGATATGAAAAGGAACTATCAAATATGAGAGCAACTGTTGTTAATAAGGAGGTATGCAGTAAAATTTTTGTGGTGCACAGATAGAACTAATAAAAAAACTTCACAGTTGCAGTAACTTTGGAGGTCAGTAAAGTAGATCTTTTGGAATATTCTAGCTTATGTTCTTCATAAGTAGAAAGTATCTAGTGTAATGGTCTAACAAGAAGAAACAATTGCATTTCTCAACCAGATTTATATCGGATCTTTCTGTATTTCTTTACCAAATGTACGGCTATGACATTAGAGTGGAAGACAAAGTGGTCCTGAAAGTTATCACATCCTCTTCTATAAATTTGCTTTTATGCTTTTAGGACAAATTTACCCCATTATTGGTTTTCTGAAATTCTTATCATCTTGCTTTTCTGGAGCTTGGTGGAATTATGACGAGATGAGCTATATATGTGTTGTAAACTTGTAATGATTGTTATAACTTATGAATACCTCTTTAGATCATTTTATGAAAATTTTATCTAATTCTAACTAAAAATGAAAATACTACTTGACATATGGTTTGACACTACCTTTTGTTTTGTTCAGGGCCACTTCACCACCCTCATTTGCTTTGGAAGTTTTTGTGCACTGTGAGGGAGAGTCAAGGTTTAGACGTCTAAGTCAGCCTTTCCTGTATTCCCATTCTTCATCAAATGTGCTTGACGTAGAGGTACCAAGTAAAAATTTGTGTAATTCGTCTTATTCATATGGTGGTCTTAAAAGTGGGTTTAGTGCTTAGGATTTTGTTGTAAGAACTAATCCACATTGTTGGAAATCGGTGTATAGGAGAATGTACTACTCTATTTTATTTATTTTATTCAGGAGTAATTATTGTTCATATGGCAAATCCATACAGATATTTTTTTCTGGATAAATCCATTTGGAAGTTCTTATTTCGTGGCCTTTATAGACGCCATGTTGTATATTTGTTTGTATTTCACTTTTACAACTGAAGCTTCCATTTATAACTGGTGGTTTCAGTTCTAGCCACTGGCATTTGGAGGAATTTGTTTTGTATTCGCCTTTTCCAGTTGTGAATGCTTTGGTTTCTTTGGTAGATTATTTTGAAATAATAGCCTTTTTTCTGAATGGAATATATCTTTAATTAGTTCTAAATGGATTCGAGCCAGGGGTCTATTGGAAACAACCTCTCTACTTCTCCGGAGGTAGCGGGATGGTCTGCGTACATCTTACCCTCCCCAGACCCCACTTTGTGGGATTACACTGGGTTTGTTGTTGTTGTTGTAGTTCTAAATGGATTGTTTTACCTTTGTTGTATATTATCCAATAACTTTTGACGTCTATACATTCGAGAAAGAAACCTATTAGCCCATGATTGAGTCCACCTGTCATAAACCAACCCATATTTTTAAGCTCCACCTCAATGAACAATCCAATTTCAAGTTGATGGATTTTTTTAGTGACTTGATCCCTTGGAGTGCGACCCTTTCCTGGACCTGCATGAACGCGGGATGCTTTGTGCATCGGACTGTTTTTTTTAATATAGAAGCAGCTATATTGTTTGCATTTATAACAACTGTCTTCCCTATAATTTACAAACATCTCTCCCCTTTTTAAATAACTGTGGTGTTATTTTTTAAATATCGATAGGGTTAAGGTTTGCGTACGCACTAACTCTCACCGGATCCCACCTGTGAGATTATACTAGGTATTATGTGTGTGATAACCATAGTATTTGGCCAGCTTGCGTGCATCTCTATTGATTACCTGCTGACTTCCACCAACACAAATAACGGGTGAATGTGTCCACAAATTACCTAGTGTTTTGTCTCCATTGGGTTTTGAACCTGAGACCTCATGGTCTCAACCCATTTCATTGACCACTAGGCCACACCCTTGGGTGCTAAGCATCTCATCCTTTTTAAGATTATTTAACTGCTTTTCTCTCTGTTTGAAACAATGAGGATTTGGATCCCTGGATAATTGCCATTTAACCTTGTTTATGTGAATATTACACGAGAGTTTGGACACCCAATGACCCAAATAATTTTGGGAGGTTCTTAAAGGTTAATTAGGACTCAAGTACAAGATTCAGGGTAACAGCTTCAAACTAGAATTAGTTTCAATTGGATGGTTAAATATTAGATACTCGTTCTCTGATAATGTGCGAGTGCACACACTTCTGTTTCCTTCTCCTCTGGATTTGGCTGTGAGATTGGTTCTGAGGCACTGAACAACACAAATGGTAACAATAGTTGAGGCTCTGCATAAAGAAGTGATGAATCACATTTGGTATATTGTTACTCATTGAATCATAATCTGTTGTTGCAACCTCTCATGAGTACTGATTTAAATTGGAAAGGTCAGTAGGTGGTAGTGCTCTTTTATGTATCATTATTTTCCCAAGTTGGCTAGGCAAGACGGGTTTAGATGAGTACCAATATATTGGAAATACTAATTTGTCCTTAAAAAATGAAAACATGGTTTGCTTTTTCAACTTTTAATGCATCTTTGGAGTTGGTGATATTTGTACTTCTGATGGTAACATTTTCCACCTAATGGCTTGACTGAATGTGCTTTCCGGGTTGGTTTTCACTAAAATATCTCCTATACGAGCTCTTTTTAAGCTCCTCGCCTGCACTTAAGAACAAACACTGCCAGTTGTCTTCTTGTGGCTCAGTATCTGTTAAGATTTATTAATGTCTTTTGTTTTAGTGTCTCTCACTTTATAAATGTGTTTCATACATTTTTTTATTAACTTAAGAGTAATGAGAGTCTATGGACATCTTCTGATATTTAGATTTCATTGATGAAGCACCAAGGGTGCTAACCCTATAAGACATAATATTCAAAGGATAACAATAGTAGAAGGAATGAGCTAAATTTATGGTATCTTTTTCTTTGATAAGGTAAAGTAGCTAAGTTCATTGAATTTTAGTGTGTCCAACATATATATATATTTAGAATGGTAACATGTTATATAGGTAGCACAAAGGCTGTCCTAGAGCCATCTATAAATATTTCAGAAGAACATAAAAGCCTTAGCTATGTACTATCCCATATTACAAGGATCCTATGATATCTATTGGAAAAGCTTGTCCAACATATTTCATGGTTGGTTCACCTGTCAACAAGTAAAAATATTGAACATACATGGATCTTTTTCCTCAAGGGTGTGACCTAGTGGTCAATGAAGTGGACTGAGAACACGAGGTCCCAAGTTCAGAACCCAATAGAGAACACTAAGTGATTTCTTCCCTAAGTGGATAGAGTTACTTGGTTCCTATTGCTGGTGGGAGGTGGCAGGTACACGTGGAATCAGTCGAGTCGAGGTGTGTGAAAACTGGCCCGGGCACCATAATCATTAAAATATTTTTCCCAGAAAACATCCATCTCTTTCCATCCAAAAAAACCCAAACAAACATGTTGCAAATATCCTCCATGATTTTCTGTTTCTTTAAATTAGGCAGCTGCTTGAAGCAAATGGCAGTGTAAGGCATCACCAAGCCATATCGCCTACTGACAGAATAACACAAAGGACTTCATTTTTCTTTTTTAATAAGTAAGAGGCAGACTTAAGTATCCACTCACTGTGAGGAAATGCGATAGCTGTCTTCTCTTTTAGCTTACAGAATTTTTGGGTGTCTTTGGACTAGAAAACAGCATTATTTGCTATGCTATTATTTAGTTTTATTTCGTCCTTTATGAGTAATTTGGATTTGGAATGATCCTGAGATTATTGGTTTCGTGAAACATGGGCGGATTTTTGAAAAGGTTACTTTGCAAGAATATAAAGCAGTTTGATTTCAAGAACTTCGTATCTTTTTTTCCTTTTCCTGTTGTTATTACCTGTGAAAGGTGGTTCCATGCCGCTCCTTGACGGAGGAAAAAAAGCATTTTGTTGATCTCTATATTTGCAACAAATTCATGGGGCTCTATGGGTGTCAATGCTATTATATGCAACTAGTAGGTTTATCTATGGTGCATTCGAGACTTCAGTTGGACGACACTAAAATGAACATGTTTGGAAACATTTCTTCCCTCGTTTTTCTCGTCTTGAATTTTATCTGTGTCGTTATTGTCATACGTTTTGTCCTCCTAAATGTTTCAAGCAGGGAAGGAAAACGAGAAGCTTTAGTCTTTTGCTATTAATTAAAGGGAGTTATGACTTGTGCAGGCAATTGTTACCAATCATTTGGTTGTACGAGGCAGCTATCGAAGCCTTACATTGGTTGTATATGGAAACACCACTGCGGATCTTGGCCAATTCAACATAGATGTTGATTTAGATGGCTCTTTGGCTAATACTGTTAGTGTTGTAGAGGGAGACCTTGAAGACCTCCCACCTGCATTGCGTCCCAATAATCTGTCTACCGAGCAAACATTGTCTTCTTTGAAGTCATTATCTTTGAAAAGTATTCCTCGGGATATTCCTCTCGAGCTCAGGCAATTATTGCAACTTATTTGTAGGATGTTGGAATCACCAAAATTTGGACTCATGAAAAATAAGGTTATTTCTTCCTTATTATCAGTGGCCTCAATCTATGCAACTCCTTGCTTTCCTTCTATAACGACAATGCATGAGCAACTTGGGCTGAATAAGTTGGTTTATAATCAAGAAGTTCAACTTGCAATTGCTGAAGCCAAAAAAGAGCTTTTGGAGATGCATAATAGCTTTGGCGACCAGTCTACTGAATTTGCAACAGATGCTATGTTGGTGGAATCTGAGATTGAAAATGCTGCTCCAAAGCAGCTGTTGGACTCCTTAAGCCACTACATCAAATTTGGTAGCAGTCTTGATGCTGCTGCTCATCGTGAAGTTTCAAAGGTGGTTGACTATCTAGCGGTTATATCATATCCTCATTTTAATATAGCTAGAAGTTTTCTGTTTATTCATTTTCTAGACATGTCTACGGTGCATAAATGTTGTCATGTATGATTCTGATGTTGATTACCCTTCTCAGAGTGAGAACATGGTCCTCTGTTTGACTCTGGCTCTTCTAGTGTCATCTGCAAGAGAAAGCTGCTATCATTTTGTCAACTGTGGTGGCATGGAGCAGCTTGGTTATGCTTTTTCTAGTAGCTTGCAGAACTCTAGTGCTCTTAAATTGCTGCACCTTGGAGTTATTGAACAGGCAACTCGTCATTCAGTTGGCTGCGAAGGCTTCCTTGGATGGTGGCCTCGTGAGGATGAAAATATACCTTCTGGTACTAGTGAGAGATACAATCAACTGTTGAAGTTATTATTGCACAATCAGCGGCATGATGTAGCTTCTCTTGCCACTTATATACTTCATCGTTTGCAGTTTTATGAAGCTTCTTCCAGATATGAGGTAAATCCTTTTGTTAATGCGCTTCTTTTTGTCTTGTTGTGCATTTGATAAACATTCTCTTGGGGATGTGAACTCTCTCTTTCTTTCAACTCTCAATAGTGTACCATATTGTCTGTCCTGGGAGGTCTTTCTGGCTCTGGTCAGGCTACAAGTGCCATGATAGATATGCTTGCCAACGCTAAACTTCAACTCAAGAACCTTTTGGTCAGTTTAAGATCCCTTTACATTTGATCCATCTTGGCTTTCCTGTCACTACCTGTTTATTGTGCTATTATGACTGCTTTGTCATCCATTTTTGTTGACAAGTATTGGTGCAGAAATTAATAAATTCCTCTGGCCCAATTGAAGATCCTTCTCCAGCGACGCGTGCAAGTAAATCTTTGGTTCTTGGTGATGGTGGGCAGTTATCATGTAATGCAACCAGTAACTTGATTACTCGATCAAGTTGTTGCTTTTCTAACAATGACATGGATCAACATCTGCTTTCCCTTCTGAAGGTATGCTATAATCAACCTTATATAGTTCAGAATTTTTTTCTTTCTCCATCCCCTAAAATTTTGGTTAGACTTTTCAGTAACTCAGAAAAGAATTTGGTCCACAAAAAAGGGTTTTGACTTTCCCGACAACTCGAATGCCAACACAAAAATAGAAAAAAGTTGTGCTTCAAAGTTGACTTCCTTAGGTTTGTTGCTTCATTTTGCCGCATGTTTTGATCTTAGGTTCTCATCTGGCCAATAGCCTAGTGAAATTTTTTGTAAATGGATCTGCTGAAAGACAGCGAAGGATCCTTTATGCATTCTTACAAAAAATAGAACATTTTTTGGATGGATAATTTCTTTTGCCTTCCCTGTTCCTGAATGATGACGGTGATAAATATACGTAGGCACTAAAACATGATCACTTTGATCTATGACCATTTTACCTATTCACCCTTAATCCTTCATCTCCATTTTTGTGCATTTTATTGTAGTTCTCACAAAGAGTTTTTGGTGGTAGTTCTCATACAAATTTGTTCAAACTTCAAACTGGGTGGTAATATAATATAAGCTCTTTTTGTTCACTTGAGTTATTGGTAATAAAATAGTTGTTCATCTCTTCTTGTTCTTTATAAGCTCTTTATAAGGTTCATCTTTCCTTATTCTTAGGGTAATGTCATTTGTTTTTTTTGGGGGCGTGGGGGTGGATTTCGGATTTGAAATGTCATTTGTTGTTAACAAACAATATCAGCGAGTAAAGGAATATGCATTTAAAATGCTACTTTCTTTCTCAAAGGAATGAAGTTCTTCCCAAAAAAAATAGTGCATTGCTATTGTTTGTCTATATCTTATGGAAGGGAATTGATTGAAATGCATGTTACTTGTACATACACCTAATTAATAGAGTAGGACTGCAGTGCTATCAAAAGCAAAAAGCGCAAAAAAGCTCTTAGGTCCGTTGGGGCTTTAAGTGCAAAGCTCAAATAAAGCGCGGTTTTTAATGAAAAAAGGCGCAAAGGGTGAAAAAATATAGTTATATATACATATTTATTCCAAGATTAATAATTAGAAGCATGAATGACATATATATGGACAAAGAAGTTGAATTTTTTTTTATAATAAAGTGAAAATATCAATTGTTTAGTACCCCGCCTCTTCTAAAGAGGCTCATTGGCTAGGAAAAGTATGCTTAGAACCTTGATGACGACACTAAGACACACGTTAGGCGAGGAGTAGCGCTCAACATGTTTTGAGCCCCATTTCAAGGCTTAAGCGTGCCTTTGACAACACTGGGACTAGAGAGCATCTTAGTAAACAGTCAATATAGTTCTTGCATAATTCTATTTGCTTAATGTGTGGATTTTGCATAGAGTGTCCAGTGTTTTGAAAAGCGAGAGGCGAAAAAAAGTTCGCTTCACATAAGCGTGAAGCGAAGCGCACACTTTTTTCCATTAAAGCTCTATTTAGTACAAAATTTAAAAATATTAAACATGCATAAATAACTAACTAAGAGCTCAATAAATAGCATAATCATTCAATACTCAAATTAAAAAGAGAATAGATAGTCATAACAAGCATTCAAGCAAACTACTAAAATACTAAAAATCAGTCTTGAGTCTTAATCAACCAACACAAATAGAGAAGAAGAAAAAAAAACAAAGAAAAAAACAAAGTTGGAAGTCAAATTTCCTACAGCAAAAAAAAAAGTAAAACAGAACTGGAAAACAAAGAAGAAGAAGAAGAGGAAAAAAAACAGAGATAAAAAAAGAGTAATAGAGGAGAAAAAAAAAACTAGGAAACCCTAATAGGAGAAGAAGAAGAAGAGAAATAGAGAAGAAGAAGAAGAGAAATAGAGAAGAAGAAGTTGCATACCTTCAACAGTTGTTCCAGAAAAGTCGCAGCAGCAGCAATGCAGTCGTATAGTCACTTAAGGGTTTTAACTAAAATAAATTAAATAAAGCAATAAAACCCTAAAAAAAAAATCCTTAAATATCCACTTAAGCGAGCTTTTCTGCGCTTTTTTTGCTTCATCGCTTCTGGACATAAAGCGAGAGCTTTTTTACCTCCCCAACGCTTCAAGTGTAAAAAGCGACCCACTGTCGCTTCGCTTCGCTTCGCTTCGCTTCACGCTTTAAGCGAGCGCTTCAGCGCTTTTCACAAAACTGGAGTGTACCTCCCTAAATTTCTGATTTAGTTATTCAAACTGTTATTTTATTGACTTTTTAAATGACATCAATGCTCTCTCTTACAACAACAACAACACAACAAACCCAGTATATTCCCACTTAGTGGGGTCTGGGGAGGGTAGAGTGTACGCAGTCCATACCACTACCCCTAACGAGGTAGAGAAGCTGTTTCCGATAGACCCCCGGCTCAAGATACAAGGCAATGCTCTCTCTTAAGTTCCACATATGTGGCTTCTTTCTATATCCTGAAGAGATTCTTTTGTGAAGTAACATGGCAAGTTAAACAGATATATTGTGTCTAATTAGTCCCACATTGATTGTGTTGGATCCTCCAAAAGCTATTGTTTCGAACACATCCTCCTCTTTTACTTACTGTTAGTCAACCTATCCAAAATCATAGGGAAAATATATCAGCGAGGGATCCAGTTTTCCAGTATAAGTAAAAAAAGAGAGTGAGGTCTTTAATTCTTAGCGCGAGTTACGTGTAGATATCTAGGCAATGATTTCTCTGAAGCACAATTACTGCCCCCTATTTATAAGCTACAATCTATGTAAATTGTAACCAGTTGAACTTGTGGGCCTTCTTCGAACTAGACTGGTAAAGTGAACAAAAATGGAGTATATCATGTATTAGTACTTACGCTTCATGCTTAAAAAGTAAAAAAAAAAGTTGCAATATCTTGGAGAATTTTATAAATTTTACTTGTATAAAGTTCAGAGTTTATCCAACTTGCACAAGAACGTGATGAGTAGATTTACGGCATTCTTTCCCCTGGCTAGTTAAGCTGTTTCAATTCTTGATCAAGCAGTCTTATGGATCTAGAAAGAGATTCCATACCATGACTCCATTCTAATAGGGATTAAACACGAAAAGGAAGGGTTAGGACCCGTTTGGCCATAGATATCCCAAGTAGTTTTTGGGGAAGATTTTGGTAAAAAGTGTTCGGCTGTACAATTTGTCATTTTTTTTGGCAAATAATAATTTTATTATCCCAAAATGAGCATTGAAATGGGGGAACATGCTACTGGGCATCGTCCGAATAGGCAGTTCAAGCTTATCTCACCATAGCTTCTATGAAGATACACATGTTCTGTTCCCTCCATATATAATACACAGTCCCTGCTAGCAGCATACGATACACCTGATCTCTTCGTCCTTGTCCTCGTGCCCATTTCTCAGCCCAAATCAGTTCAGCACCCCACTGCATAGGGCTTCTATAGATACACAATCATTGTAATAACTTTGCCCAAATGTAAGCTGAAACATAATATTCAAAAAACAGGTGTGCAATACTCTCAGGATTTTGCTCACGCAGTGGACACAACAAGCTGGTTGCAATGCCCCATTTGTGTAATCCATCTCAAGTGGCCATTCTCCCCTGGGCAGCTAATTGCAAAATGAAGATCCATCTGGGAAGTCCTAAGTTGTTACAATTGATTTTGCGCCATGACACCTTCTGATATAGTCCTCGTAGCTTAATATAGAACTCTTTGATTGAAAAAGAAGGCATGTTAGAGATGTCAGTAATAGTCCAACCTGCTCTGATGAAGTACTTTGTAGCCTGTAAAATCTTCCGAGTAACCCACAACTAGCCTGTTTTGGTACTTCTGTTAGGATGTTCCTTCGACACCCATAATAACAATAAATCCACCTTACCCATAGCTTATGTTTTTCTGTGCAAATGTTCCACAACAGTTTTGCTATAGCAACCTTATTCTATGTAGATATCCAGAATATTCAGACCCCCGGCTGCCTTTGGATAACAAATCCTCTCCAAGGCTAGTAGAGCTTTCTTGGATATCTCAGTACCTCCAGTCCACAAGAAAGTCCTACAAGTTGCTCAATAACCTTAACTATAGTCTTTGGTAATACAAAGATTTCGGCCCAAAAGACTTGTATAGAAAAGGGAACAGATTTGATAAGTTGGGTGCTACCTGCATAGGACAAGAATCTAGTAGTCCAAGATTTGATTCTGTTAAGGATCTTATCTAGGAGTGGCTGACATTGAACTATATACACCTATTGGGAACTCAAGGGTACTCCTAAGTATCTAAAGGGGAGTTCACCCGCGCTAAACCCCAAGATACTTTGGATATCCTGTTTAACCTGAGGAGATAGACCAGCACAATGGATAGAACTTTTGGTAAGATTTGTAATGAGCCCAGAAACCTTAGAAAAATCCTGAAACTTAGCAAAAAGCAATTGGACAGAATTAACATCTCCTTTACAGAATAAAACGAGATCATCAGCAAAGCCCAACTGGACCAGATTCAACCTACTACATTTAGGGTGAGTCAATGGAAAAGGGGTTGGGACTCAAGAGACTTTAAAGATCTACTCTAATATTCCATGGCCAAAACAAAGAGAAAGGGAGACAAAGGATCTCCTTGCCTTTAACCTTTTTTAGCACTAATAGGGCGAGTAGGTTGACCATTGAGGACAAGAGAGTAGGAGACAGAGGTGACACAAAGCATGATCCAATCCACAAGGTGACACAAAGCATGATCCAATCCATAAACTCCCTAGAAAAATGAAAAGCAACAAGCAGTTGTTCAAGAAAATCCCACTCCAAGGATTCGTAGGCTTTTTGCATAACAATCTTAAGCATACACCTAGGTGACATACCCTTCCTACTATAGCAATTAATTAGTTCATGGCTTAATAAGATGTTATCAGTAATTGCCTTGCTGGAACAAGAGCAGCCTGACCAGGGTCTGTCAAAGCATCCATGACATTTTGTAGTCTTTTGATCAGGACTTAAGAAATTAGTTTATACAGCATAGTGCAACAAGCGAGGTGTCTGTATTCTTTAATAGAAGAAGGGTGCTGTACCTTAGGAATGAGTGTGACATTAGTGCATTTGATGGCTTTGTATATCTTTTTCCTGTGGAACACATTCTTTACAGGATCAATGATTTGCACCCCTATAATATGCCAAGTCTTTTTGAAGAACCTCGCGTTATAACCATCACAGCCTGGAGCTTTGAGATCAGCACGGTATTTCAAATCTAATGTAATTTCATCCCCACTGATAGGCTCAATGAGTTTTACCTGCTGTGCTTGCTTTAAAACTGGTCTGGGATTCATGATATTAGGCTCAATAGTTGGTAACTCATCTTTATTGGAACCTAGTAGTTGCTGATAAAAGTGCAGGACTTCCTTCTCTATTTCAGCCTTCGTCAGTAGGGTGCCACCGCTTCTAGAGACTAACCTCTTAATACAATTCTGGCTGATTCTATTTCTGATATTGGCATGAAACTTGAAAGTAAGCCGAGTTTGAATCTCCCAAACCTAGCCATTGGATTCTTGACTTTGCCTCAATATACTTTCTTCAACCAATACCCGCTTTTCTAGGTGTGACTTAGCTTCCTTTTCCCTCTCAAACAGCTCAACATCACTCTATCCCGCAGTTGCATTTGGATTTCGCTGAGCTCCTTTCTAGCATTCTGGGCTCCACTTTTAGATATGCAACTGTATTCAGCTGTTTTAGTTTTGGTTTCAGGAGTTTTAACTTCTTCCAGACTTGCTCCATTATTCCTCATGTGACTCGGTGGTTCCAAGAATGTCTCACTACTTCATGAAAATCATTGTTCTTTGTTAGGTGATTGAAAAATTTGTAAGTCCTTGCCCCACCCCATTGATACTTCTCCATATTCACACTCAGTAGGCAGTGATCTGAAAACTGTGGATCACCCATTTGTACATCCAAATGAGGCCATGTGGTTAGCCAAGTAGGATTGACTAGGGCCCTGTCAATTTTACTATGGACATGAGAATTGGTCTACATAATACGTATAAGCCTTGCCAACTATCTTCATTTCAGAGAGGCCAGTGTCTACCAAACATTGTTGAAAATCTTTGAATTCATTGTCCAGAACTTGACTCCCAATCCTATCATCTTGCCTTAATATCGAGTTGAAATCACCCATTACAAGTCATGGTTGATCAACCATGGGGGCTGGTGTTTCAAGTGTACCATAATTCTTTCCTATCTTCCACCCTGTGCAGCCCATACACTGCAGTCTGCAGTAAATTTAGAGACATTATAAGTAGCACTTATTTCCACCAGACAATGCATCATTGGGTCATGAGTATTTAGCACGGTAACATCAACTACACCTGGGTTCGAAAGAACCCAAATTCTTCCCTTGTCATTGCCCATATAGTTGTGTTTCCAAGCCCAACCAGGTGCAACCTTTTGGATTATTCTTCTAGCATGTTCCTTGCGTACCTTGTGTTCACAAATAGCAATAACCTCAATATGTTCTATCTTTATTATTTTGGGATACTCCTTATGCTTAAATAGCTTATTGAACCATCGTACATTCTATGTAGCTATCTTCATTTACGTATGTAGGGAGGTTTGACACTCTTTCACTCTTTGTCCACTACTTGTTTGACCCATATCGACCTACTCAGACTCTGATTGAATGACTTGCTAAAGTGTGTTATCCATTAGTGGGTCAAATTCACTCATAGTGATTATTTAGTCTTCAGGCTCGATCTGTTGCTTACCCTTTGCAGCTGATCTTCCTTTTGCATTGGTCCAAGGCTCTTTAGTGTGGTCTACTCGGCATGGTGAAATTTTCATGGTCCTGTTGAATCGTCTGCTCATGATTATCTTTTATCATTCCAAACCGTCTTTATCTTCCTTGGCACTGCTTTTGGTGCAGTTTGTTGAGGTTTAGGTTGCGGTTGAGCTTTGCTACAAATATGCCCAATTTGACAGCATGTGGGGCAATATTATGGCTTCCAGTCGTAACCCACCTTCTGGTCAAATATTTCACCATGGGAATCCATAACCTTAATTTTCTCTGGGAATGACCCTGTGATGTTAGTCTCTATAAGGACCCTTGCATACACAATTATCTCCAGTTTTTTGGTACATTCATCAGCACAAATGGGATTAGCCAAAATACTAATGATCCTACTCAATGACTTTCAGCCACAGTAGTTTAAAGGCAAATGTGGGAATCGCACCCATAGGGGAATGACATTTTGCACCTCATCGTTGAAGTTGAAACTCGCCTTCCAAGGTTTAACAATGACAGGTTTGTAGTTTATCATATGAGGTCCAGTTCCGAGAATCAAATCTCTTTCCACGCTTGATTGGAAATTCACCACAAAATAATTGTAATTGTGATAGTAGATTTTGGGCTTTTGAGCATGTTCGCCTTGGCTTTCAAGGAATCTCACTACAGCAGCAATGGTTAGAGAATCACCAACCACATACAATATAATCACGTTCTTCTAGACCGCTGTATCACTCGCCATTCAATTTCCCTATTTTGACACCATCTTTAAGCACCGGGGAAATAAAGCAATTCCATGCCCTTTCATGCCATTTTATTCGCTTCAATCAGCGAGATCCATGGCTTTGTGGTGTTGGTTTTAGCTGGCATATGAAGTTTTTTCCGAGCACCTGCTGATTCCCCTCATCGTTACCGTTGCTTCAGCACAAAGTAGGGTTTACTCATCCTTCTTCTGTTTTAGGGTTTTTCGTTATGGTTGACCCATTTGTGATTCGGTTTTCATATCCTTGGTTATCAATTCTTTTGGGGTTTGTGAAGGTCCAATCTGAATTTCCCCCCTTTGAGGCGAAGGATTCACCCTTAATGGGCTTGCCATAACCTGAGTGGACATCAATTCAATAGTTTTGGGACTATTTGAGTTAGGTGGCTTTGCGTAGGATGTTCTTGTGGTCTTCTTCCCGTCCTTCCTCGTCCGTCCTCGAGGCATTTCGGCTATGTGGCGACGTAGCTACACCGCTATGTGCGCACCTTAGAGGAAAACCCTTTAGCGTGCGCCGAGGTAGGAGTACTAACTTACGGTACAGTTTGTCATTATTTGGCAAATAATCCAAATTTCCCAAAACTAGAAAAACTAGTTTTTGGGTCAAATTCTATTATTTGAAATTTTTTAAAAATTTAAACTTTACCCCAAACTTATGTATTTTTTAAAAAATACCCCACCGTTTATTAAGTCCAACTAATATCTATTTGCCAACCAAATCCCATTAATAAAACTTGTTGTTCGACTCAATAGTGTTTTGGACGGCGAAAGGCGACAAGGCTACGGCGAGGCGCCAATTAATACCAAAAAGTTAAATTATTTAATTGCATATATAAATAATTAAAATCTCAACAGCAATAACATATTTGCAAATATTTCAATTCAAAATTAAAAATAGATAGTTGAATGACTCAACAATCAATAAAACAAGCAATGCGATAACTTTTCTTCAAGATTTTCATAATCTTCAAGTCCAACATTTACATAAAGTAATGGTATTAATTAGTGTATTATATAACTAATTACCAGTTTCTCAAAAAGTTAGTATATCATATAACTAAAGTACACTTGAAAGAGTTTTAAAACTTTATCAAAGAAGAAATCAGAAACAGTGACGGACTGTGTCACTGGGAGAAAAAAAACTGATGAAGTTAAAAAAAAACAGAGCGATAAAAGATGAAGAAGAAATGAGAAGATAAAATCTGAAGAAGAAAGTAGAAAAAGAGTTATGTACTATTTGTGGCAGCAGTTGCCGTAGCCGCAGCAGTGGTAGGCTTGCACCGGCCTTTCTCTTGTAAACCCTAATTTTTTAAAATTCAAAAGGCAATGCCTTTCTCGCCATGGTGTTGCAACATACCTAAATGCCGACTAACCATTACCTCACCTCTTGCCATTGGTGACGTAGTGGCAAGCGCCTTCCGCAACCATGTGACTCAAGTATGTAATAGTATTGTTGCGGAGCACTAGTTAAAAGTAATGTAAATAGAAAAATTGGATGCTCCTTTGTGAGTTGAGAAAACTTCGGTAGCTCCTATACTGATGTGTGAAATTGTTAATAAGTAGGTTGGAGCTTATAATTTATGAGTTTAATTTTCATCATGGAAATAATACAAAGTTATGGATAGTTTTAATAGTTTTTAGAACTTATGAGTATAAATCATATTTCTTAAAAAAATTAATTTTTTTTTTTTCAAAAACTATGGCCAAACTCATGGTGAAACTTCACCCAAAAATGACTTGTCAAAAATATTTGGGAACCTATGACTTATTTCTTAAAAAAAATATTTGGTAAGCTATGTCCAAACACTAGCTTAATACTGTGTTGGGGTGACCAATTTATTTCTTTTAGGCTTGTATAGACTTTTGTCTCCCCATATTTCCTTTTGCTAACTCCAAATAAATTGTCTGTGATCGATCAGGTTTACTAAAACCGGAACTCCCCCTTTTTTTTTTGTCCATGTAGTGGGTATTTTGATGTCCTTAATTGTATTAAGCATGCTTTGTGTCGCCTGAATTAATCGTTGACTATTGCAGTATTTCCAGAGCTAGAAAATTTTGAGGTTAAGATTAAAATGATCAAGCTTTGGGCCTTTGGCAGGTTAAGATTTAAGGCCAAAGTTATAGTATGTGTGCAAATGTAGTTCCTCTCTTACCAATTAAAAAGGGACAAAAACCAAACAAATGAAATTCACTCATAACAAAGGTTGTCATTTTCAGAAACGACAAAGACATTATAAGGCAGCTGTTCTAAAACTCCTTACAGGAGTTCCCATATTGATGTCATTCTTAGAGTTATTGTTTTCCTCCGAGATTACTGTTATAGTCACTCTATTAGGTTAGTTATCCTCCTTGGCCCTTGCCTTTCTTTTGGATTTCCAGAAAGTCTTGTTCATTGCTCTTCTTGCTAATAAAACTTCGTATTGAAACTAATTTTGTCAAATCTTTTTTCTTTTTTCTTGTGAGCAGGAGAGGGGTTTTCTCCCTTTATCTGCCACGCTATTGTCATCTTCTGCTTTATGGTCTGACACAGCTTGCACGGTGAACTTGTTTGTGGATATTGTATCATACTTTGAGGCCATTGTTCTCTCTCTTCTTTCTACTCGCTCAGGTTTGATTTATATTAATATGATATGTTTTGTGTTTTTCAACTCAGTCTCCATGCTAGTGTTACTTGACACTATCACACGCTTCAAAGTCTTTCTGTTATATATACTATTTCTGTTTTCAGGGTTGATATTTCTTGGTCGCGACCCTGAAGTTGCCACTACAATAATTCATGCCTTAAGAGGTGCTGATAATTGGAAGAAGGATGAGTCCATTTCCATTCGGCATGCATCTGTCCTAATATCCAAGGGTTTCTTTTGTCATCCACGTGATGTTGCACTGATCATTGAGATGCATTTGAAGGCAGTGAGTGCTGGTTATTGTTGAAAATTCATGTTTTCCTTGTCTCTTTGTTCCTTTGAACTCTGCTGTGTTGCATAGACATGAAAGAAAGCAACGAACGAAACCTTCTCGTAACCGGGCTTGTCCTTTGCCCTTTTTAATGTGACTCATTGCTTGCTTTTAGAAAAACAATTCTCCTCGCAGCTCCTCGGTCCTCACCCTTAAATTCTTTGTGGTCATATTTTCTCTCTGGTAGTCAACTATATTGCTATTTACTCTTGTGCCTGTTGCAGATCAGTGCCATAGATCGTTTAGCGACATCAAGTGCAGACTCTGAAGATTTGTTGTGGATAGTATGGCAGCTCTGTGGTCTTGCCAGGTAAGAGCTTGTTTTTCTTTCATGCTAAAGGTTTACAATCTCTAAGACTTTTAATAAATGCTTTTGAGATGTTCTCCAGATCTGATTGTGGACGCCAAGCTTTGTTGGCTCTGGTTCATTTCCCCGAGGTAGTATGCTCTAATTCTGCATCGATCTAATTAAAAGTGGAAATATTTCAAAGCTTCATGTGTGAGCGATACTGGCTAACACAGCTATTTTCTCCATCCTTATTGATTATAGTTTATCATTTTTTTGATCAGGTAAAGTATTTGATTAACAATAACTGGGCCAACATGGCCGTATACAAGTTGTATACCACAAAAAGAAAAACCTACAAAGTCTAGCCAACAGAAGTTTTATAGCTTATCATTTATTGATTCATTTTAATCTCTAGCCAACTGTGTTTTTCCTTGTTCCCAATGATATTTATTTGAGCATCTCAGGTGTTTTACTTCCGTGGTTTGAACTTTCTTTTGTATCATGTAGGCTCTTTCAGCTCTAATTGCGATACTACACTCGGTCAAGGAATTGGATCCAGTTTCTTCAAATAGTGGTAATTGAGAATTCATTTTGCAGCAATTTCACCACAAGAAAATATGGAATTGATGCTACTTTATACTGATTAGTTTAAATTTTTAAAGTCTTTGCTTTGTCTATTAACTTTTGATTTTTAGGAGCTCCACCTTTGAACCTTGCTATCTTTCACTCTACGGCTGAAATATTTGAGGTCATTGTTTCGGACTCAAGTGCATCTTCTCTGGGGTCTTGGATTGGACATGCTAAAGAACTTCACAGAGTCTTACATTCCTCCTCCCCAGGATCCAGCAAAAAAGATGCTCCTGCGAGGCTTTTGGACTGGATTGATGCTGGTGTAGTGTACCACAAGAGTGGAGCAATTGGTCTTTTACGTTATACAGGTATTTTAGCGTCCGGAGGGGATGCTCACATGGCCTCAACAAGTGTTTTGGCATCTGATGGCATGGATGTTGATAATGTCATTGGGGATTCTTCCTGCACCGATGGTAATATCATAGAGAATATGCTTGGGAAACGCATCACTGAGAAGGATTTTCCTGGTGTTGTTCTTCGTGACTCATCTGTTGTTCAGCTGACGACAGCATTTCGAATTTTGGCGTTTATTTCCGATAATTCGGTATGAGATTAGTTGTGCTATTTTGATCATATATCATGTCTTAGTAAAACTTTTTCATAATATTGTTGTTTGTTGGTGAAGGCTGTCACTGCTACTCTTTATGATGAAGGTGCTGTCATGGTTATCCATGCAGTTTTAATCAACTGCAGGCTCATGTTTGAGAGGTCCTCTAACATATATGGTCAGTTTCTCCAACCATCATGCTTGCTTGAATTTCAAGCTTCAGCTATGTTCCCTTGTTGGATGTTTGTTCATAATGTACTATGAATGTGACATTATATCATACTTTGAAATTATCTGAAAGTAAAAGAAAATAAACTCTCAACCATATATTCTGACTGTGAAACAGTGGTCAAAACCTCAATCAAATGAACCTGGGTCTGAGTGATGCATAATCTTTTGTAGTAAAACCATCACAGCACCACCATTCACACCTTATTACCTATGTATTTAATACGTTGGTTATGCTTTGCAATGAAGTATCAACTTTCCTTATGCTTCATGATTTAGTCAATTGTAGGTATTTGGTGCTTCTTTGTGTTGCTGCAAGTAAAAGTTTTCTTGTTAATTCTGTCAAAAGCATTTAAGGTGTAAACAAATCACCCAACTTTTTTAGACTAATGAAAAAAATCACCCAACTTTTTTGCCTCTACTAGGATCTGAAGTCTAGTCTCCTATAGCCCTATGGTCCATTTCAGTGGCGGAGCCAAAATTTTTATCCAAGGTGTTCAAGAAAAAAATTATTTTTTGATTAGTGAGGTCAATGTTATCTTGTTTAACCTAGCGATTCTGCCATGAATGATTCCAACATCTATTTATGTCAACTATTTATGTCAAATGTAAACAATCAAGATTTTTCTTTTTGTCTGCATTAATTTTTTCATAGAAAGTGTATGGATTACTTTGTATAAAGTGAAATACTGGTTGAACAAACGTGTGTAGATTTATACTAAACACAAATCACACAATTAAAGAAAAGTTTTTTGCTTTTTCAAAAAAAGACCACGGCTTTATCAATTTTAGCTTGAGTTAATATATGTATATATAAAAAAGGCAGCCCGGTGCACTAAAGCTACCGCTATGCGCGGTGTCTGGGGAAGGGCCCCACCACAAGGGTGTATCGTACGCAGCCTTACCTTGCATTTCTGCCAGAGGCTGTTTTCAAGGCTTGAACCCGTGACCTCTTGGTCACATGGCAACAACTTTACCAGTTACTCCAAGGCTCCCCTTCAGTTAATATATTTATATATAAGCACCAAATTTTCACGTAATTGTTGACCGATTTTTTTACCCTTCGAAGATACATTACGTTGGATAAAATTCTGAATACAATTATTATGTTTATAACATGTTTCAAAATTAAAATAACTTCATATGTATAACTCTATATTGGTTAAAATTGTAATATTGCGAAACTTAACAAATATTTAAGAATTTTAGGTAAGATAAAATTTAATCAACTAAAATAATTGTATTTGCTTTATCCAAGAATGTTGGTGCGTGAATACCTTTAATCCTATTGAGTTTCCGTTATAAACTGCTGTCAAGTGTCAAAATGGAACAAAAAAAGTTGCGCGCTAGATAGTTTCGAACCCAAAACCGTTTGGTTGAAAGTGAACACACTTAACTATTGTGCCAAAGAAAGATCTTGTGTCAAGGGTATTCAACATTAAGTATAAAAAAAGGGCCGCACGGTTCAATAAAGTGGCTATGCTCAGGGTTGGAGAAGGGCCCCACCACGAGGGTGTATTGTATGCAATGTGATTTTCTAGCGAAGGGTGTTCAATTGACCACCCTTGGGTGGCTGTAGCTCTTCCCCATCAATTTTAGAGTGTGTCAAATGGACGGATTGAGCTGACCGGTCAAGATGGATTGAGTTATTGACCTTTCCAACAGTTACTCGGGCTTAAATGAGTTGGGATGAAATGAGCTAAAATGCAGGTTAAAACCTGACCCACCTAATTCATATTAAGTTTTAATTGTTTTACATGTTCTTTATACTTTTTAGTACCTAATAAGATTATTATTTTTCATTATTATGACTATATATGACGTAAAAAAATGTCTTTTTTGCATCCGAGGGTATGGCCTTGTGGTCAATGAGGTGGATTGAACACGTCTCAAGTTTAAATCCCAGCATGGACAAGGACACTAGGTGATTTTTTTCCCATTTGTTCTAGTCGTGGTGAAAATAGTTACCTGGTACTTGTTAGGGATGAGGGGTGACATGTATTACGTGGAATTAGTCGAGGTGTGCAGGTTGGCCTGGAGATCACAGTTATAAAAAATGTCTTTTTGAAAATATTTTGACAACATTTCTCATGGATCAATTTGAGCTAAATATCAGCCTAAATCTTGATGGATTAAAATGAACTGAGCTAATAAATGGGCGGTTATCATTTCATGGCCTTGTGGTCAATGAGGTGGATTGAACACGTCTCAAGTTTAAATCCCAGCATGGACAAGGACACATTTGGGGGGTTATGATTTCATGGGCTAATTTTCGGCTAGATATCAGCCTAAATTTTGATAGGTTAAAATAAGTTGAGCTAATAAATGAGTGATTCAATAATCAGCCCAAATTTAGGTGGGTTATGATTTCACAAGCTAATTTTGCCACTTGTCCATTCCAACTTATTGACAAGAAAGCGACAAGTCCTTTGGATGTGACATAAGGACTTGTTCAACAACACAATATACCTATGTAATCCCACCGGTGGGGTCTTAGCAGGGTAGAGTGTATGCAAACGTTAACCCTACCTATTAGGACTCCGTTCTTGGAGAGCCTTTTAGGAAGACCGAACTTAGATTTTCTTATGATATTTTTCTTTTATTTAGTCGTGGCATCATTTAATCAATTCCTTTCTCTATTTTACTTCCCCTTGTTTCCCGACTTCTTCTATTGGAAACAGCCTTTCTACTTCTTTAGTTCTTTAGAGGTAGAGGTATGGACTGCGTACATCTTACTCTCCCCAGACCTCACTATGTGGGAATACACTGGGTTTGTTGTTGTTGTTGTTGTTGTTGTTGTTGTTTCCCGACTTCAGAAAGTATATGTTGTTCATGACAATCTTTTCATGTTTTTTCCATTTTTCCTCGAGCAGATTACCTAGTTGATGAGGGTACAGAATGCAATTCAACTTCAGATTTATTACTGGAACGTAATCGTGAACAGACCCTCCTTGATTTACTAATTCCTTGTCTGGTGCTGTTGATTAATCTTTTGCAGATGCTAAAGGTTTGTAGTGACTTACTTCTTTAGGGAAGCAAGTTGTTACTGTTATATTTTCAAGTTGCTTCTTTCAGTGCCAGTCTTAAATGCTTGATCTTTGCATTATCTCTCCGTCCTCGTTGAAATGTAGAACAGACCTTCCAAGAGCATTGCCATATTTATTTCCTGAAAGAAGATTCTCTATCTTTTATAGATGACTAATGAGAGCTTATGTTCGTGCAATTAGAATTTAGTGCATGCCAAAACAGAAGTTACAAGATGTTTAAAGTAGTTGCTGTCTATTGTACCTTTACATTTAATTCAATGAGCTGTGTCCCTTTTCTTTCACATCTCTGGTTTGGTGGTTACCTTTTATAATCTCGATGATCAATCTTTTCCCAAGTTCTGCATTGCACGACATATTCCTGACAGAGGCAAGTTGTTCTCTTTCTTCATTTTTAGGAAGCTAAGGAGCAGCACAGGAATACTAAACTTGTAAATGCTCTTCTACAGTTGCACAGAGAAGTGAGGTATGGGAAAATCTAGCATTTTCATCTAAATCCAGCAATTCTCTTAACCTAGTTTCCCTTATTTCTTTATTTAACTGTTTTTATTCCTCGGTTGCAGTCCGAAGTTAGCTGCTTGTGCAGCAGATGTATCTTATCCTTACCCCAGTTTTGCACTTGGCTTTCAAGCTGCTTGCGATCTTCTAGTTTCTGCATTAGCCTGTTGGCCAGTTTATGGTTGGACCCCTGGCCTTTTTCATTTCCTCCTAGATAGTCTTCATGCAACTTCGGTATTGGCGTTGGGTCCCAAGGAAATCTGTAGTCTGCTTTGCATATTGGTACGTGACATTTGATAACTCGGTCATTCTACAGCAGCAGGCTTGATATTCAGTTTTTTTTTTAGATATTTCGTGTTTGATGCTAGCTGGAATCTGACAGTCTCTTTTCTGGATCATATATGTACATTCAAGAATGACTTATTCACAGAGGAAGGGGTCTGGCTTTGGGAAAATGGAACACCCACGTTGAGTGTCCTGAGAACCTTGGCTGTGAGGACATTATTAGGGCCTAAGAAGGAGAAGGAGATTAATTGGTACTTGCAGATTGGACTACGGGAGAAGCTGCTTGGCCAGTTGAAACCCCACTTGGGCAAAATTGCTCAGATTATCCTATGTTGCTCCACCAGTGTAAGTAATTTTTATCAGTCCCTAGTTTTTTTCAATTATCTTCGGATGCTTACGTCTGGTTTTAGTGTTTTAATAGGCAGTTTTGGAGAGTATTTTCATTTATCCTTAATTTGCAATTTGTCTGGTATAGTGTTGTAGCACTTTCATGTGGGAGAGGCAGGTTACCCTCCTCTTCTCGTCTTCTCCTTATTTAGTAGTATTAGCATAATATCTTGTTCCTCAATTTTTACTACTATCAGGTGATTCATCTGCTTTGTTCGTCTTGCTATTTCTCTCTCCTTATTTTCCTTTCAATTCTTCTCTTGAGCCGAGGATCTACCGAAAACACCTCTCTACCGCACAAAGGTAGGGTAGGGGTAAGGTTCTGCGTACATCCTATGCTCCTCCCCAGACCCCACTTGTGGGGGATTACACTGGGTATGTTGTTTGTTTTTGTAATTTGTCTGATGATTAAGGTGCAATTTATCAGACATTGGTGGTCATCCAAGACATGCTGCGAGTATTCATTATTCGCATTGCATGTATAAGCGGTGAGAATGCTTCAGTACTTCTACGGCCATTTGTATTGTGGATTGGTGATCGTCTTTCTGAAAAATTGCCATTGTCTGATTTGGATGCTTACAAGGTCACATTTACTCTCCCTCTTTACATTTGTTGCGGCAATGATATTGTTTCATTTTTTTTTTTCCCTGGTTATTAACTTGAAGCAAACTGTTCTCTTTCAGGTCCAGCGATTGCTCTCCTTTCTGTCTCTTCTATTGGAGCACCCACATGGAAAGGTGTCTGCATTTGCTTATAAATTCAATCTGCTTTACTGGTTTGACATATGTATTTGTTACGAAGCATTCACTTTTAAATTCAATCTGCTACTAAGCAGCTGAATATTATCTGCTTACCACATTTTTTGTGCTCAGCGGTTATTCTTGAAGTTGGGTGGCCTTCAGATGCTAATCAAGGTTCTAGAAATGTGTTTAGCTGCTGCTAGCTCGGATGCAAAACAGTTAGCTCAAAAAGGATTTTCATTTCTTAGTTGGTGTGTCCCTGTATTCAAGTCCATTCCACTACTTAGTGAGTGCACAGCTTCTCTGCAAACCCCAGGAATAGTTGAGAGGTTAGCTAGGGATACATGTGTTCAGCAATGTGGTTTCTTGTGTAGCTCTTTTTGGTCGTATCGAGTTTCCATGGTTTTCTATTTATTCTTATGTTTCTGGTGTATTTATTGTGATTTCCAGACACGTCCCTGGAGATATGACTGCTGAAGAAAATTGCTTGCTTTTGTCATTGCTTCTTAAATTTTGCAAGGTATTTCCTTTTCGTTATCTGTTTTCATTTATGGCTTAGGTAGGATTATTCATGGGTGGCTGTGCATCTTTTTTTTTTTTTTTCTGAAACGGGTAAATTGTATTCATCAGCATTAAGGTATGCTGGACACCTCCAAAAAAGAAAGCAATTACAAACTTCTTATCAACTCTACAATATTATCTGCATTTCCATACAAAGTTGTTTACACCAAAAAAGTAGAGATACAATACAATTCCATTGTACTTTATGTATGGGATTGGACTTATCTTCAAAGCATTTCCCATTTCTTTCCTTCGATATTGACCGACATATACATGATGGTATTAATTTCCATCATCTATTTTGACTTTTACTTCCCTCCTAATCCAGCAACTCAAACGATCTGATGTATGGTCCTGCATTATCCAACTAGTGCTTGTAATGTTGAGGAAAAGGTTCCATAACTGAGTTGTGGCTGTACATCTTATTTATGATCTATTTGGTATTTCCTTTCTGGAGATCAGTTTAAGATTTTCTTTGAGTATCTTGATCAGAAACAATTTTAATTAAGCTTTTGAGTTTGGCAGCATTCCTATTTCTTTGGATTTGATTTGTAAGTTATGTTGCTTTGTCTAACATTATGGTGCATTGATGTTTTCTTCCTTTTATTTTTTATTGGGCTCTCCAGGAACCATTAGTTTTAGGTTGTTTTTTTACATTTTCTTCCTTTTTGTAATTAATGCATTATAATATTCGCTCGTCTGTTTTTGTCTTGAGCCCCGGGGGGTCTATCGGCCTCTTTACCTCACCCCTGAGGTAAAGGTAATGTCTACGTACACTCTACCGTCCCCAGCCCCAACCCCCACTTTGTGGCAATACACTTGTATATTGTTCTTGTTGCTTTATAATATTTGCTCCTTCTTCAGTCTTCTTGGAAAAAAAGCATTTTCGTTCTTGAACTAGTACTCTATAGTATTTGATGAGATCTTGATTCTCCCATAATGACCCTTTGAGTTTATATTTTGATATACTGGTGTCTTTTTGGTTAATGAGAACTTTCTTATTTTCGTTCTCATTCGACTTCTCTATACTTAAACTATCCGCAAACTCTTTTTGGTTTTCATAGTTGCAAAACTTGGGTGTAAGGATTGCTTGCCTCTCTTTTTTCTTTATCCTAAAGGTGGTGGAGGGGTAGTGGGGGAAGAAAGAAGGTACAAAATTCAGTTTTTAGCCTTTGAATTGAAGATCCAAGTTAGAGCAAAAAGTGTTATAGGATGTAGTAGAAAGAAAATGGAGCGTTAAGGGATCCCAAACAAAAACTGTTAGTATAGTTTGTAAGCATTCCCTATTCCCAAGACATTTAGTAGCATTTCTCCAACAACCATTTCTTTCCCTTCCCTTTTCTCAATGTGGTAGAGTCGAGTTTTACTCAGTTGAGTAGTAGTCTTTGGTCGTATATTTACTTTTGATGCACCCGTAAAGTTCCTAGTTGTATAGAAGAATGAATAGAGTTTGTAGAGAATCATTTCATTTTGTTGGTTCTTTACCTTTTGGTATTTTACTGGGTATGTTGTTGTTTACCTTTTGGTATCAACCCCTTGTGTATGTCCAGATCTTAAGCAATGTTTATGAATGAAATATATTTACTTGATAAAAAACGAAAAAAAAGTTAAAATAGGGCAAATTTTTTATGGTGGGGAACTCGTGATCGCTTGGTGCTCCAGGAGACACAGAAGGAAGGGGTCAAGGGTTATCTAAAACTTTGGTGGTAGAAAAAACAACAGCTGCAACGGATGTTTGTTGTGTTTTGTTTATGGTGTTTGACGAGAAGGCATATAAGATTTGAGATTTGACCAAAATTAATTAGCCAATTCACTATATATTGAAGCCATTCAAAATTTGATGGGTAAACCTCTTTAACAGTATCCATCATGTTCTCTAGATTAAGTAAGAAAAAAACCATTTAATTGGTTTTGTGAGAAAAATAATAAGAATATTATTGAATTGTTGTAACTACATTATTACATTAAGACTCTATTTATAGACACTGCATTCCAATCATTTTCCTAATAGGACACTACATTGCAATCTTTTTCCAAGTAGGATTATATATGCTATTCCTACTACTCATATTCTAACACACTCCCTCAAGCTGGTGCATAGAAGACATGTACCAAGCTTGTTATGAATGTAACTAATACGAGGATCGATGAGGGACTTGGTGAAGATATCGGCAAAAAAACTGATAAAGACTGCTTTGGACGTTTGAGAAACCTCAACTGAAACGGAACAAACTGAAAAAGTGATCCGAAAAGTAGTAAACATCGCCGGAAAGTCAATGTCACTGGAAAATTGCCGGAAACTGGTATAAAATATAAGGGTCATCTTGAAATCAAGAGATGAGTAGATCTTGAACAAGATAGTCACCAAAGAACTGTCCAGAACATACTCAAGCGCTGGATTATTAGATTTGATGGCTGAAAAGTGGTCACCATTTGAGAAAAAATTATATGGGTAGGGTCGGAATGACGACACGACCCTACTGAGAAAGAGAAATATGAGTAGGGTCCGAATGACGGCACGACCTTATTGAGAAATAGAAATTATATGGGTAGGGTTTGAATGACGGCACGATTCTACTGGAAAAGAGAAATTATATTGGCAGGGTCGGAATGATGGCATGACCCTACTGGAAAAGAGAAATTATATTGGTAGGGTTGGAATAATGGCACGATCCCACATAAATTAGATCTAAGGAGTCACCGAAAAGACTTACGGAACTACGTAAATTAGATCTAAGGAGTCTCCAAAAAGATGCACGGTGCTATGCAACTCAGATATTAGAAAATAGTCATCGAAAAGAAGCAAGGTGCTAAGAAAAATAGATATGAAAAAGTAGTCACCGGACAGATGCATGGTGCTACGCAAAGATATGAGAAAATAGTCGCTAGAAAGATACACAGTGAGTCAGTGACCCAACTTTTGGTAACATAATCATTGGCCAGACTGGTGGCATATATGGATTATAGCCGCCCGCCGGCAGCGGAAACTCTTTGATTCTTTACCAAGATCGTGAAGCTCTGATACCATGTGAGAAAAATAATAAGAAGAATATTATTAAATTGTTGTAACGACATTATTACATTGAGACCCTATTTATAGACACTACATTCCAATCCTTTTCCTAATAGGACACTACATTGCAATCCCTTTCCAAGTAGGATTATATAAGCTATTCCTACTCATATTCTAACAACAGGTTTCCAATTATATTTTCGATGTCAGAAATCTTTGCATATTTTCTAAGGAAAAAAAGAAAAGAAAAGAAAAAGTAAGTGGGAGGACACATACCTTGGTCCTGAATGAAAAAGGATATTCTAACGAAATGTTCATTTTTTGGTGTTTGGTTATGTTATTACGTTGAAAATATAATCAGAGTAATAGTTGGTGTTGGGAGACTTAAAGAAAAGTTCCCCATTTAAAATACTCTGTGAACAAAGATTGTGTGGTGTCAGTGTGTTACTCTGAAGCTTGTTGGAATATTCAGTTTAGAATGAACTTTAATGATTGGGAAGTAGATGAAATCAGTCAGCTGTTAGCTGTTTTAGGACCCTTCAAACTGGACAGTTCAAAAAATTATTCACTGGTTGGCTGATAGATAGTGAAGGAATTTTTGCTGTAAGTAGTTACTATAATATGTTTCAAGAAAATTGAATAATTGTAAGGAGGCATGGCCTTGGAAGATGATATGGAAGACTAAAGTACCTTCAATAGTTGAATGTTCTGGCTGGGTTGTTACAAGAAATGCCTGTTTAACTCCAGATCTTATCCAGAGGAAAGGATTTATAATGTGCTGCAGGTGTATCTATGTGAGAAGGAAGTAGAATCAACGAATCACATACTGATTCATTGTGTTCTTGCCTGACTAATCTGGACTGTTGTTTTATGTTAATTTTGAGTGAACTGGGTGGTGTCTAGAGATGTGCAGTGTCTATTGTCAGCCACCTTTATGCATCTTATGGAGTATATGGTTGGAAACGATCAGGACGTGTTTTGATGGAGAAAAGAATCAGATAGCAGTTGTAGAGTATATTTGCTTAGAAAATCTATTTCATTGGTGCAAGGATAGGACAATAGAGCACTTATCAGAGTTTCTTTTAGATTCTTTTAGATGAGTGTGTTTAATTGATATATTTTTAAAAATAAATGTTTCAGAATATTTTACAACAGGTTAAGAAAACAAATAGGCAAGGGTAGTTCAAGACAGAAGATAAAGATGAATTTCCTTGTGTGATTTATCTTCTGGTGTAAAGAAGCCCTAGTATAATACTGTATTCTGAAGCTATTTTTGAAATTTTTGAAAAGCTCCACATATGTATATATGGTTTTTGCACAACTTTTTTGCATTGGTATAAAAAGTGTTACCATGATCAGAGGTAAAATAAAATGTCTTCTAAAGGGTGCAAGTGTTTTCAGCTACAAGTCTGTCTATTCCTGCTATATAAGACTTGCTCCTGTAGACCTAGCAAGTATTCAGTTAGTAGATGTTTTGAGGATAAAAGTAGTTCTATGTTGAGAACTCTTGTGTTTTTGTCTTTCAGTTCTGGTGTAAAGAGAATGATGTAGAGAATGCAGAATCACTTGTAGACGTTTTTGATTCCCCTCTATTTTATAGGGCTTCCCTTGTTCTGTAAATACTTGACTTACCAGTACCATCTTGGTGCTGAAGGATATACTGTGGCCTTATTCAAATTTACAGCAATCACAAAGAACCATCCCCATAGCTCCCTGGGCCTCTTCTCCCCCACCCACCTGCACTTATACCAAATGATATCAAACACTGCACATGACTAACCCCTTCAACCGAATTTTTAGAGGAACCATTTTAGTCATTTGGATTTCAGCCATGGAATATATAATTGGGGTTGTTACTGGTGTCTCGAACCTGAGTCAGTTTTTTTGATCAATTCCTAACTAGGTTTTATGAATTATGACTCAACAAATAGTTTTTTTGTTTCCTTTTATTAAAGGTAACTTAATAAGAATATTTCTTGTTTTTTTTCTTCTCATTTGTGAATCTTCTGACATTACTTCCTTCTCCAAAATTATCAGGTCCTACCTGCTGGAAGAGAATTGTTTTCCTGCCTGCTAGCATTAAGATTATTTTGGTCATCTGCCAAAGGAAAAGATGCTCTGCTTTCACTTTGTCTGCGTGTTCAGTCTTCTAGCATTGAGGAGCAGGTACTGGAGAAACAATTTGAAAATGGTCTAAACCGTGATTTCAGTCTTGACTGGAAGGAGCATCCTCCATTGCTGTGTTGCTGGGAAAGTCTGTTAAGGACACCTGCTTCAAAGGATGATCTACCAACTTATACTATTCAGGGCATTGGGATTTTATCCTCTGGTGCATTGTCTTTTTGCATGGACGGAGAAAGGTCTGTTTGTCCATGTTCAATTTTTACATTTTTTATGGTGGGGACTGTGGGTGCAATTAGTTAAGCGTGAGGATTCTGTCTGTTTCTCAGGTGCTTGGCCATTGTTCAAATCCATTCAGATGCATGCCTATCATTTTAGATCTATACCAATTAGTTAGGATTAGGTTATAGTCATGTTCGTACATTTACAAGGTCCAATATTTGCTGTGAGTCTTTCGTCTTGCTTGAGATTTATATGCCATTAAAAAATGTAGAGAACTCCTAGTGTTAAGAGGACCTTTTTCCATGGTTGTTGTAGACTGTTTCAAATTTTATTTTATATAGCATTGGACTGAGATGAGTTTAAATGGAGCAACTGGACAATGAAAATTCATATAGCTAATCGTAAGTTGATTGAGTTGTTGATGTTGTATGTTAGGATGGATGTAACTTGCTACTCAATTGATGTTAAGCGAACACCTTGAAATTATCTTTCATATTTTTATTTTTCATCCCTATTGGACTTCCTCTGACAAGTTTTTCATTCTATCGTTTGGAAAATTCCTGATGCTAGAAGATCAGAGCAAGCATCTTGCGTAACTGATCTCTATACATGACAAAGAGTAACTAAGTCTAAATGTGCTTTATCTGAAGATGAGGAAATATTAATGTATAGATCTAAAGAGTGTGTTATGAGATAGTCATATACAACTTAAGATGTAAAACAGAATTGAATAGGTCTGTCAACTCATGTTTCCTTCAACTTTTTTTGTTTGGATATTAGTCTTGTACTATACATGAAGATAATACCACTTATGTATATGCAGTTCCCCGTGCTTCTAACAACTGAAAGACATGATATTAATTTGTCTTCAGATGTGCATTTATTGATATGGGGTCGGGCTTATGAGAGTTGTGATTAGATTTATTCAAGTCCTTTATTTTGTTATGTAAACAATTTCGGCATGCTAAACATTCTTCTGTACTTCCTATTACCCGATCCTTATCCTATTGGGACGAATGTTAGTCAAAATCAGCACCAGGACCTGTAAATCTTTGCATGACTTGGCATTGTTTTCAAACTTCTCTTGTAATTTGGTGTGCACTTTGTTCTTAAAATATTCTTAACAGTGTGAACATGGAGAGAGTTGCTGCAATCAAGTACCTCTTCGGGTTTGAAAATGACAATGTTGCCAAGGCCGGGCTTGTTGAAGAGAGCATTGAATCTGTAGAGGAACTTGTTAATTTGTTGAAGGCAAGTGACAGTTCCTCCTTGCCTGTATTGGACAAGATTTCTCTGGACCAGGTATACTTCCAATTTTCCTGCTCTCGGTTCATTCTCTTGTTGCTTCAGGATGTATGTAATTGGATTTTTTGGTGGACAGGTCAAGGAGTCAGCCAGGTCATTAATGCTTTTTCTGCAGAAACCTACTGGCACAGTTACGGCAGATGATATAATGAGCAATATTCGTTTTCCTTCTTCAACTGGTACCCCATATTCCTCAAAAATACATGCCATATTAGATGGTGGTGCTGAAAGGATTGAGGATTATGATTTAAATGAATTTGGAGACAAGTTTTCATGGGAGTGCCCTGAAAATTTGCGTGATAGTTTGACACAGACAGGTCTTAGTAGTAAAAGGAAGCTCTCCTCAATGGAAGGACCAAATAGGCGCGCCAGGGTAGATAGTGCCTCAGCCGAGACTGCCATACAGGGTTCATTCCCACGGGGTTCTATACCTACCATTGTTCCTTCAGGTCCTACTCGCAGGGACACTTTCCGACAGCGCAAGCCAAACACAAGCAGGCCTCCTTCTATGCATGTGGATGACTATGTTGCAAGGGAAAGAAGTGCAGATGGATCTAATAATCCTAATGTAATAGCAGTACCACGAATAGGATCTACTAGTGGGAGACCACCGTCTATTCACGTCGATGAATTCATGGCTAGGCAAAGAGAACGCCAGAATCCTCCGGGTTTCATGGTTACCGATTCAGCTGCTGCACAAGAGAAAGCAGCAACGCCTGAAAACAAAACAGATGTGGATAAGTCAAGTAAATCTCGTCATCTGAAGTCTGATCCCGATGATGATCTCCAGGGGATAGATATTGTATTTGATGCAGAGGAATCTGAACCTGATGATAAGCTGCCTTTTCCTCAGCCGGATGATAATCTACACCAGCTTGCATCTGCAGTTGAACAAAACTCTCCTCGGTCAATCGTTGAAGAGACAGAAAGTGAGGTGCATGAAACTAGTCAATTCTCTCAGCTGGGTACACCTGGGGCCTCAAATGCTGATGAAAATGCCCAAAGTGAATTTTCTTCTAGGATGTCGGTTTCTCGTCCTGAGCTGCCGTTGGCTCGAGAACCCAGTATATCTTCGGATAGGAAATTCAGTGATCAGTACGAGGACACGAAAAATTTCCCAAGTAAAACCTCCAATGTTTTTGCTTCGCCTGCAGCAGCAGTTAGCTCTGGTGTAGGTGCTTCTGCCTTTACAGTGGCTTCTCCGTCATCAGTACAGGCAGCTGTTGATTCTCGGATGCCTCCTAGCTTCTATTCTAGATCTACTGGAAAGCAAAGTGGAGCTACTCCTCCAACCATTGGTTCCCAGGGATATTTTGACCCAAAATTGCAGCCACCATTACCGCCAACTCCGCCCCCTGTGACAATGTCATCCTTGTTGTCTCAAAGTGCAGATCGTATCGTAAGCCAATCTTCTCCGTTCGTCAGCTCTACGATAGATGTCCAGCCTCATTTACCACCAGGCTTCCATGTGAGAAGATGCAATCTTTGTGTTTTATTTTCAGTTATTAGTATAATTATTCTTTGTTTGCTAAAAATGGTGTTTATTTTTGTAATAGGTTCAAGCTGAGTACTTATCAGTTGGTGCTTCAGCTCCTGTAACCTCCAGTCCTTTGCCAGATTCAAAGTTTGGTCGGACATCACTTCCTTCACCTGGAGGATCTGTTAGGCCTCTTCCACCTCTTCCTCCGACGCCGCCCCCATATACAATTAGCCTTTCTAATTTATCGTCATTAAAAAATCTAACTTCCCAGACTCCAGTTTATAATCAAAGTATTGGAACTAATGAGCTTCAGCAGACCTCTCTAGCACATTCAAGTGATGTTCGACCGGGTAACATTTCAGCATCTGGTCCCATTTTAACAACTTATCCTCCACCCCCATTAGCACCACCTTTGTTATTTAATAGGCATGGATCAATGCCTGTCAATCTTTATGGAAGTAGCTCAGCTCCATATCACAATGAAAAGCTCCCTAGCATCTCACAGCATCTTCCTGCCATTCACTCTATACCATCTGTAACCCAGCTGCAGCCACTTCAGCCCCCTCAACTCCCTCGTCCTCCACATCTTAGGCCACTTGTTCCAGCTTCACCGCAGTCAGAGCAAAGTGTCCCTTTGCTACAAAGCCCCCTGCACATGCAAATGCCAATGCAGCCACCACAGATGTTGCATCAACCTCAAGTTTCTCCAGCTCATGTGTACTACCAGACCCAACAGCAGGAGAATGTCTCACCTTCATTACAACAGCAGCAAATAGACCACTCTCTCTCTCAAGTTCCACAACAGCAAGGTGGTATTGTCAACCAGCAGCAAGATTCTGGAATGTCATTGCAAGATTTTTTTAGATCTCCAGAAGCTATTCAGGTACTTATGCTAACACAGGCACGCGTTTTACATTGCATTTATGGCAACCAACTCTCTGTAGTTGATGTTATTAGGAGACTACTGATTATGGAAACTAGAAATAGTTATAAAGTTCCACAACTTGTTGAATCAACTAGTGTCATTATTTTAGTAATTGTGTCAAATTATTAAGTATAGAGTATTCGCTGTATCAGATAGTTATCTGGTTGATTTTGATAATTACCCATCCTTGCAGTCTCTCTTGAGTGACCGTGACAAACTCTGCCAGCTATTAGAACAACATCCAAAGTTGATGCAGATGCTTCAGGTATGACTGGCATCTGCTTGTTATGCAAGTTAAACACGTTTGTCTGCTCTTTCTTTTGCCCCGCTGCTATGCACTTTGTTATACAGTTTTATGTTGCTATGCTGAACATAGTTTTTTCTCCCCCTCTATGTGACACAAATAATGCTATGCTGACCAGAGATTTTTTTTTCCTCATTTCTTTTAAATTTTCCTTTTCATTTTGTGACAATTTTTTCTGGATTTCATAGTCACCCAATGTACCTTGGGTACTTAATTGTTTGTCCCCTCTATTTATTTATTTTTTAGTTTCCTATGGAATGTGTGACAAGAATGTGTCACCGAGGCTTAAAGGTAAGTTCTGCAGAGTGGTGGTTAGGCCTAACTGATGTGTGAAGTAGAGTGTTGACTCGTCAAGAACGCACACGTTCAGAAGATGAGGATGATCGATATGCAGGCATACCTACTAGGAGAGACACGATTGGGAATGAAGTTGTGCACACAAGGTGGGACTGGCCTCCATAGCCGAAAAGATGAGGGAAGAGTGGGGTTGACGTGGTTCGGGTATGTGACAAGTAGTTGTGCAAAGGCACCCGTAAGGAGGTGTGAGGGGGTTTGGCTATAGTAGGTTTCAGGAGAGGGAGAGGTACGCCGAAGAACAATTGTGAAAAGGTGATCAGACAGGACATGACACAGCTTCAACTTACTGAGATATAAGAAGGTTTGGAGGTCGAGGATTTGGGTAGAAGGATAGTAAGTAGTAGTGTGTTGTAGTACTTCCCCGAGGGAGAGACAGGATGCTAGCCTCTTTTTCTCATCTTCTTATCTGCATGTTATTCTTTTCTTCAAACCTACTATGACGTGTTACTTTGATTGTTTTGTCTGTCTTGCAGTTTTTTTTTTTTTTTTTTTTTTTTTGGCTATTTTGCTGTCTATCATGTTATGATTGCACTTATTTTGAACCAAGGGTCTATCGGAAACAGCTTCCTTACCCTACAAAAGGTAGGGGTAGGATATGCGCACATCCTAACCTCCCAAGACTCCATTGAGTATATTGTTTTCTGTGGGGGAATGTATGGGGAAAGTTTCTGATAATGCTAATGGTTTGGCAGGAGAGATTGGGCCATCTCTAAGTGGGATACCAGTGGAATCATGGCTAAGTTCTGGCTTCTTGTCTTTCTGCCTATTGAATGTGGAGCTCGTCGCGGCCTTTATTGTTTACGAGCTGCTAAATGCAACTGTAGAAGTTTTGGAGAAACAGCGGTCGCCCCCTTGTACAGAAAATGTTGTATTAATGTCTCAATTCGTGTTTATAAACATGTATGTCATTGTACATTATATTAGTTTGTTAGCTTTAGAACATGTCTTTGAATGTGTACAAGTAAATTTTGTTGCGGCCAGCATAGCTGTTTTTTCAATGAGTTTGCATTCATTGCAACGCCTCTCATCTTCTCTCTTGTGGTTGGATTTTCTGCTGTAGCCATGTGGTATCACGTATATTGTTTTTTTCTTTCTCGTTCGTTGAGCCCTGTTTTTGCCTAGTCGGTGTATTCCAAACGATGGGAGGCCTTTCGAGACAACTTTCTTTTATGTGAGTTTAAGTCTACATCGTTGGGGCATATATTATATAGTTTCACACTTAATAGATTGATTCATCTAAAGGTTAATGTAGGACAATAATCAAATCATCTCTAAACAATTCTCTTATCCTCGATGTGATGTACTACTACTTGTACCTTGTCTATTATGCTCATTTCTAGATTTTTAATTTTTGCTCAGCGTGGTTACTTTAAAAAACGTATGATAATATGATTTATAGCCACGTAATCATTTATTTCTTATATTACGATTCAAAAAGAATTCTTAAAACTCTTGCTCGATCAATCATGGATGGGAGAGAGTGGTACTCATTTTGTTTCAAAGTATTATTTCTCCTCGGTGAGCTTATGATAGCCTCAAAAAATTGTGCTTGCTTGCTTGATAGTTTGGGCGATTGTGAACAAATAAAGATTTTTCGTTCTTTTCACGAAGCTTTCTCGTCTATCTTTTTGGACTTGGGTCTATTCCAATGACCGAAACAATCTCTCTACTCCACTTGTGGTAAGAGTACATTTTACCCTCTCTAAATCTTATTTATAGGATTACGTTAGGTATGTTGTATATTTATGTAGGTACGTATGTATGTATGTAGAGCTACGCTTTCAACATAGATTTGCATGCAGGAAAAATAAAGCAACTCTCTCTTTGCATGGGAAATAAGAGAGACACATTTACTACTCAATCTGTAGTATTAGAAGCTTGTCATGCTTCTCTTATAGCCTTTTTTGATTATTCAGACATTAATCAAAGGAGAACAATGTATGCGTGCATTTTATTTTTTAAACTTTGGAAGCTCATGCTTCTCTTATTAGTTATTACAAATACATTTAAGCATAATCTCAGACATCCCAAATAAGTATTACTATCATTTTTTTTCTCCAATCATTGACGAGTTCTTATTTATTAAGCCTTCTTAAACATGACCTTGAATGGGACATCACTCAAAGCCAAACGTCTAACTCCATCCTGAATGAATATGCCAACATCTGTGCAAATGACCTTGCAGAATTTGCATACTGTAGGACAGTATACCAGCTTATAATCGCGTTCGAATTTCTCGATCTTGAACCAATTACTTAGAGTTTCCCTGCCGGGATTTCCTTCATTTCCACCTATTGTAATGAAGTATTTCCCGGCCTTTTCATCGTAGTCACCAAGCTTCCACAGGGTTGTCTGAACACAGATGGAATTTGCTGAGAATATGATGTTTAAATCAGTCGATTCGCGAATCACGCCTTTCTTTGCATTAAAGGGTGTAAAGGTCAACGGGAGGCCTTGGTTGATTTCATTTTGTTCTTGGACAACAGCATCAAGTGGACAAGTTTTATCGCCAATGCTGTCTAGGGTGAGTCCACCACCTCTGCCACGTACCACTGGCAAAATGTAGTAGTCGACGCCCGTCCGGAGTATCTTTCCGGCAATGTCGGCTACTGCCGGAGGGGATTCGGCTGCTGAAGAGAGGAAAGAGTTAGAAGAGATAGCAAGGATGAGGAAGGGAAGGAAAAATTGGTTGATCTTCATTTTGAGCTTGTGCTTGTGAGTAGATTGAAGGTTTAATTGGGCTTTTATAGCTGAGGGAATTCAAGAAATGCACATGGTCAATGGATCTAATTATTGAAAGACAACTTGTTTTCTTCTTTGGGTGGTGTTTGACTTTCACATAAACCCAAAATTTCTAATTTTTAGATCAATATAACTTACTATTCTCTGACAAATTGATAAGATACTGAGCAAATGATGAGCACGTATATAGCACATTAAACCATTTAGTCGCTTCTACCATGCTTTACGGCACGTTACATATTTATGACAGGCAAATTATGCAACTACTTTTTCCTCTAGCTTCATCTTACATATATATAATATATATATACATGAATTGTTTGTCTGTCCAAGTTTCAATATTCAAAAGGTCAACATGCTGGCCCCTAGTTCTACTACAATTCTACTAATTGACAATATATTATTGAGATTAGATCATGCATTAGCTAAGCATGAAAAGCAAATGTGGATACTCTGGATAAGATGATCTGGATGCACCCCACATGATGCATCAAAGAAAATCTCTTAAAGTATCCATCAAAGAGAAATACAATATATGAAAGTTTCTTACTTGTACTGCTGATGCTGTTGGTGTTGTGCGGATTAGGGGCTACTGTGGACTCTAATCCTCCTTTTTCCAGTTAACCCAACACTTTAGAAAAAAAACAATGGTGTCTGGGTCAAATTATACGCACCTCAACTAATTTCACGGTTACCTGCTACATCCCACTATCCCACTAGCACAAGTACCAAGTAACTTTGTCCGTCAAATCTTGGACATGGGGAAAAATCACCTAATAGTGCAGTACTGTCATCCTAAAAGTGTCGGAAATACATTGATCTACCGTAACACACTAAGCAGTGCCTCCCATAGTTAAACGAACTTGGACCGGAACCTTTTCTTAAGAGTTTTTTGTCCTTTTTCCCAATCATCACACCTAAATCCAGGGCAGAAAATTGTATGGTTACCAAAAGACTACATTTCTGCAGGATTAGTAACGAGGTCCAAATTTGATTGCTTTAGAATTGTATCTAATACCCTGTAAATCCCATCATAGACATGTTGTCTGGATGTTTCGGCCACGTATTCATGAAGAATTCCATTAATTTCAATCCAACTACAACCAGATTTTTTCTTGATTTTTTGATCTCTCATCATCTTCACTGTCCTGGAGGCCTCTTCCAACTTATTACCAGAGTTGTACAAATTCCAAAGTAATACATACACCCCGTCATCGTGAGGTTCTAGTTCAAGTGCTTTCCCGGCAGCCATTTCAGCTAATTCCAGATTTCTATTCGCGACAGAGGCACTCAGAAGTGATCTCCATATGACAGCATCTGGTTTCATAGGCATATGGTGAATCAATCGCACTGCTTCATCTAAATGACCTGCACGACCAAGGAGGTCCACCATACATCCGTAATGCTCTATCTTAGTCGCGCAACTAGTGTCATTCTTCAGCCTGTTGAATAATTCCCTCCCCTCGTTAACTAATCCAGAATGGCTACAAGCAGATAGAACTGAGAGATAAGTAACCTCATTTGCAGTCACCCCAGATTCCAACATCTCATCGAAAACCTCGAGGGCATTTCTTCCTCTACCGTGAAGTGCCAAACCTAAAACTATACTAGTCCACGAGAAAGCATCCTTCTTTATCATTCCCTTAAAAATCGTCATAGCAAAATCAAGATTCCCACTTTTCGCGTACATATCAATCAGCGCGTTATTTACACCAACATCCATAGCAAAACCAGCTACTTTATTCACATATCCATGAATAGACCTCCCAAAATCTGAAGCTCCAATATCAGCACAACCAGATAACACCGCGACAATGGTAACTGAGGTCGGGCTATCAACGCCTTCCTTCCTCATTCTTTTAAACAACTCCAACGCCCCAACCGGTTCTTTACCACGTACACATCCCACAATCATCACCGTCCATGAAATGGCATTCCTACAATCCATTTCCTCAAACAACTTCCAAGCTGACTCGATTTCCCTGGCTACAACAAACCCATTGAGCAAACTAGTCCACGTAGCAACATCCTTAACATCCATACTATCAAACACACGTATAGCCAACAAAATTCTCTCCGTTCGACTATACATATCAATCAGAGCATTACCCACAATCGGTGCAGCTCGATCAAGAAATCTATACGCCATCGCGTGCACTGTTTTTCCACTAATCAGGTCCTGAGTTCTAGCACAAGCTGAAAGAGCTGCAACAATAGAATGCGAATCGGGCTTCAGCGGAGTCGAAAACAAGCGGGCGAACAGCGAGAAAGCTTTAGTGGGTTCTTGTAATTGCAAATGCAGAGATAAAAGACAGGTCCAGGAGACAATATCTGGTTGGGCAATTTGATCGAACACCTTGTGGGCATAAAATGGTTTGTTCAGTTTTGTATATACGCTGAGCAATTTGCAGGCAAATGATTGGTGAGATTGGGTAAAGATATTACACGTGATGGATTGTGCATGAATTTGCTTGATTAAATATTCATGGCTTATACATTTGTCAAGTAAACGCTTCAAAGTAGTAGCTTTTACTACCAGTTTCTCACTTTTTTGGATCATCAAGATCCGAATACTGCAATATTTTGTATTGCCCACTCACTTGACAGTAGGTTCTTAGAGTGTTGTAAAACCGTCGTACACCATTATACACCTATTATACATGAATTACATATATATATTATATAAACACGGAGTTGCTATCTTCATTAAGCAATTGTGTGGCCGATTGTTTAAGTTAATTCTAATATTTTCTCACAGTTCTGAGACCTTAGTTTAGTCGAGGGATTTATTGAAAACAATCTCTCAATCTCTACAAGGTAGAAGAAGTTAGTTCTGGGTTTGTACCCTCTCAAAACAAGTGCCGCTTGTGAAATTACACTGAATATATTGTGTTATACAAATGTATTGGCACTGTGAAAAGAAAGACTTGGAAGGTAGAGTTATCTGAAGTTAGGATCAAACAAAACAATCACGACCATAAATTGTTAAAAGAAAAAAATGATTATGATTTATGAGTATCAAACATTAATACTAATGACAAATATAAGAAACTAGATGGTTTTTACTCTTTAACTTCCAACACAAATATTTCTCAAGTTTCAGATCTCTCAAAATATTTGATGCGTTTCTACAAATATACTGAATCCCTCAAACATTCGATTCATTTTTACATATACTGAATGAATATTTAAAGGAACACATGTAAATGTAGGAACGACGAGGAGGAGGAAATGCAACATCAAGCTGCTTTGTCAAATCAATTAGGTGAGTAATGACATACTACAAATGTACAGCAACTTTAATGGCAACAAGCTGCTCTGCAATCTTTCATTCACACTAATCTACTTCAGAGAAAATTACGCAGTTAAAGGCATGCATTCGTTACATGTTTTGGACAATAATCAATCATTCACCCTCCCTCATCTTAGATACTCCGGAAATGCACCAAGTTCTTGTATATGCTCTCCAATTGGGTTGAGGAACCACAACTGTGCTTCTATTCTGAGCAACTCCAACAGAATTTCCCCTGAAAAAGAGGATAAATCATCACAAGTTAGCAGAGAGGAGTACATAGAGCCTGCCTTCCTAGAACATCTAAGGGTCGCGATAGTTGTCCCCTACTATTTTGGAGTTTATCAATGCATTGTTTTCTATATAAGAATAAAAGTGCAAGGGCACTAACCTTGGATCAAATAGATCATACACCTACAACCCTTTCGCAGACTGAGTTCAAGTCTGAAGCTTTCTTGATACTGCACCCAGAAACAGTATTACTATCAAGAACTTGAATTACAGAAAAAAAAATCATATACTCCCACCAAAAGAAGCCATGCAAATTAACATTCTCCAAAAGTTTATGCAACCATATACGATAAAAAGCTATTCAAGTGAGCACATTCTCAAAAATTTATTGGTTTATGGTTGTCTCCTTAACAATCTTTGACAAAAATAATAGATGCTAGAAGCTAACGATAGCTTGATGACAATCAAGAAGAATTAAAACTAGAGAATTGTTAAAAGTACTTGGAATATTTTAAATGATTTTATTATTGTTGAAAGTTCTGATTATATCAAAATGATTAGGAATCTCAAAGAGTAGGAAACTACCGATATTTCCTCTCAAAACTTTAAAAGGAGCCCTCTTGTACATTGTTAACCTACCAATCACCAAAATCATCTCTCGTTTCTCTGTTCACAAGGAGCAATAACTAAAAGGTTTGTGCAAAACAGGTGCCAGGAAACAGCAGCACTACCAAGCCGATTGAGCAACTATCAATGTAACAATATCATTAAGAGCAAAATTTCAACAATTTAAGATAAAGCTATTGTAGGAAAACAGTCTCCGAATTCACAAAATCACCTAAATACCAATGGCTATAGATTCTGTGGAGAAAATGTCTTTGGAGACTGAACCTGCAACCCTCTAAAACAAAGGGAAAACATTCGACCACACCATATTCCCTAACATAGTAAAATCAAAACAAAATTCAGTACATGTTTTACATGATAGATACCTGTACAGAAGGTCTCCAGTAGGAGCAGACTTCTTATATAGCCAATCTGGAACTAGCCTCTCAAGAAGTTCTATCTGCCCTTCCACATCAGCTACACAGACAAAATACATTACTTCATATGAGTCAGGAAAAGTAAGAAAAGACTGGATACAGCTTTTGAGCATAAGCAAAAGTAAGAACAGAATGGATACAGCTTTAGAGCATACTGTTCTCATCAATATCAAAGTCATTCACTATGATCTTGTGAACAAGTTCCATTTTAGTCATTGATTGACAGCCAACAGACTGAAAAATGCGGTGAATTAGACGAACAAGATCCGATAAACCAAAGGATTCCTGCCGCACTGCAGTTAAGTGACTTTGATAGATCTTCTCTTCCTTGCTAAAAGAGCAACTCCTTTCTTGAACCTACCCAAAAGATTCACAATTAATTTCATGGTAAACATATCAATAAAGCAAGCAAAAATGTGGAGGCAACAGTACAAGTTGCCTTTTCAGTTTTGAATATGCTAAGTACACATAAGGCAATTTATCATACACCTGGATGATGGTAATCCCATTTAACAAGATTCCAAGAGTCATGAAAACATAACGAGATGAACGAAATTTTTTTGCATACCCACAAGGTTCCAAAGCATAGATGTTTGAGTCTTTTCTGTAGAGAACCATGTGTGGGTTCTTCACGGTAGAATACTACCAGTACATCGGGTAAAGTTCCCCGAGTATCAATAAATTATTATTGAAAGAAAACCGATGTGACCACCATTAATAGTGTTTTCACTTTCTTGTCACAATGTGATTCAACCATACACCTGCATGGTGGCAATCCCATTTAACCACAAGATTCGATTAGTCCCGATAACATAATGAGATGAATGAACAAGTTCTGTGTACCCACGAGGTTCCAAAGTATAGATGATTGGGTGTTTTCTGTAGAGAACCATGTGTGGGTGGGTTCTTCACTTTGGGATACCACTTCTACATCGGGGAAACTCCCTGAATATCAACAAATTATCATTGTATGAAAACTGATGTATCCACCATTTAGTAGTGTTTTCACTTTCTTGTCATAAGGGAATAGTGTTTTCACTTGTCATCTTCTACTACTTTTCTCTAGCTGTTCTTGTATGTAACCCTTTTGAGCCATGGCATATCATTTGAGGGGAGGTGGTAATTTATTGATCCAGTACCACGGACTTGACTTCCGCCTATAATTGTTGTTTAAAAGAATTCCACCTAAATCGCTAAACCTTGCCCTTCTTTTCCTTGCACAAAATTATTAACTCTATGTTTCCAACAGTTTTACTGCCAGACCTAAATAGTGCAGCAGATTCCCAATGGAATAGTCAAGGTGCATGCAAGTTAGCACAGACACCACCGTTATAGAAGAAAAGAGAACAAGAAGAGTCTTGTCGCATAAATTTTAAGATTAATGAATCCAAAGACAAAAAAGAAAATATTTTCCAAAATAATGTCTTTTACCAGCACACATGCATGTTAATCACTGCATGTCATCCAATTTCTAATTTCTAATTTCTAGCTGTTCTTCCTTTGATGAATCCAAAGACAAAAAAGAAAATATTTTCCAAAATAATGTCTTTACCAGCACACATGCATGTTAATCACTGCTTGTCTTCCAATTTCTAATTTCTAATTTATAGTTGTTCTTCTTTTGTAAGTTAACTTTATCACCTTTCTCTGAAAAGCTTGTAATTTTTGTTGAAGAACTTGGATAAACTGGTGTGCTTAAGGCAGATGGAAATGGATGGCCTAGTGTTTCTGCTTCTGTTGGAATTGAAAAGCCTAGTCTCCAAGGTTTACACCCACTTTATTGACCACTGGACCAAACCCTTAGGTGCACCACAAAATTCTTCTACTAATAATACTAAATGCCAACCAAGAAACAGATGCCCAATTAGCATTTTATTTAGCTGCTTATACCAGAGAGAGCTGAAGGAGGAAATATCTTGACAGCAAAACTAACTATAGTAATAAAAGTAAATTATTTTAAACTAGTCGAAGATAGTGGATTATCACTGTTTCAAGACTAAAAGACAATAAAGAAACACATGTAATCACAGCATAGGTTATTGAGTGCTCAAAATGAAACTACTCATTAACATCAGAAAGTTCTTCGTGGCTTTTCTAAATGTAAAAACATCTAAGAACTTCCCAGGTAATAAATGGTACCTCATTATGGAAAACATCAGCATTAACATGATCTTCATTTGAAATAGTCTTCCTTTCCATGTTAAGCTCATGATGCTCTATGCTCCCCGAAATCAAATCTGAAGGCATCTCTGCACCAGGCAATGTAGAAAAATCTAGTGACCTTTTGACAGTAAGACTGAGAACAAGAGATTCTTGTTCTGTCATTTTCTTGTGCTTGTCTTCGGTAATTGGCACCGATCTCTTTGGTGTAGGTTGAGCAGGTGTTTCAAGCATTAATTCACTCTCAGACAGAATCTTCATAGGAGTTCTTTCATTTCCAACCAAACTACAAGCAGGTATAGGTTGGCACTCTTCGACATTGTTCTGGTTGATGGAAGATTTGGATGACTCAGGAGATGTCCTTTCAGAGTCAAGTTCCTGATTCAGTGTAGACTCAGACTCATAAGGTGTGCCTGTAGACAAAGGTACCGAGAACTGATCTATTTTTGCTTCTGCAAAAGTCGATTCCCGAGAAAAGCGTGGACTGAAGGATGGACAGAGATGGGATGATGATAATGAGTTGGATTCATTAGAACTTGATATATCTATAGGCAAGTCTGCATTGCTAGTGAGGCAGCTTTGGTTAAACGGGTCAGGAAGTATGGCTTCAGGGATGTCACAATCCTGCTTCAATAGCAAAATGAAAATCTCGGAGTATATATATGAAGGAATAAACTTCGCTGCACAAACAAAGATGTATATCTGTGTCTTGACCTCCAACGAATAGCAGGATATCACACATTCTAATCTTCAAAAACCAATTTAAAGAGCAAACTATTTCAAGAAAGAGTTAATAAGTTATAGCAAGAACAAAATCTAATCCACGGAAATATAATACATTACTCAGGATCAAGACGACTTATATCCATCCAAATAAATAAATCCTTTACAATAGCTCCTCACAAAATAGCCAATAAAAAACCTAACAAATCAGCAATTGAAGTAATGTGATATTGTGAGAAATATTTTTGAACAACTAGCTTAATCTGGTTATGAAACAGCAGAATTTTCACTCATTTAAGGAGAAAAATCTATGCACAAGGGGATAAAAAACAAGGAGGGTATTCTTCAATTAGATATAACTATTTACTGAAGCACCAGATTCTCATATCCAACCCTACTCGTGTCAAGACTAGTTTGAAGAATTCTTCCAGAAACAGTTAAGTACCAAAACTTAGTGTTATTACCTGAGCATGTTTATGGAGAAAATCCATAAGCCTGGATGCAAAAAGACTGCTGAGGGTCATAAACTTCGACTGTTCTAGGTGATCTTCCAAGACATCAAAATGCAAGGTAACTTTAACATCTGGCTTCATGCACATGGTCTTCGCATCATGTACAAGTAATTTATCTATCTGAATGGCTTCAGGAACTATGTACTTTATCTGTGCGAGATGCCTGTGTGTGAATTTTCTGACAAAAAGAAGTAGATGAATATAGACTTAATTGCTGAAATATGTTCCAACTATGGACTGAGAATGAAAATGATACCAATATACTCTTGTATGATACATTTTATAGCTGCAGTTAGTGAACAGTAGAATTACTAGAGAATTGAAACTGATAACATTTGCAGCCCCATAAATCCACATCAATGCTACCTCCTCAGTCCTAGACAAATTTGAACCCACTTTACCACCCTTCCAAATCTCAGTTTCATAATCCATAAATCCAAAGGTTTCCAACAAAAGCAGGCTAAGTATCACTAAACAAAGTCTTGATACTTCACTTCATACAACTTCTATAAGGGAAAATCTGTAAAACTGACAAGCCAAACGGATCTCTGTAACCCACCACAATGCTTACTAAGCTACTTGCTGTTGGTAATAGAATAAACATCAGGCATCCCAATCTCATGGTTCACAGTCAACAAAACAACTGTTATATAGATAACCTAGTTCCTTTCAAAACCGCTATTTTCAGCAGATTAAAGGCAAGTATTAGAGAACGGTATTAGGTGAAAACAAATTCACCTGGTTTTGAAACAAACGCCATTTATAGCTTCAAATTATTAAATTCTTTTTTCTCAATGCTTCAAGGCGTTAATCGAACATGGGTAATTCTGAAAGAAGAGCTATGTACAAGAGCTAATATCATTCTTGTAAACTAATTTTTTTATAACTGTGGCGTCCGGGCCAATGTGCGTGCACCTATCATTCATGTAAATTATAAAATGTTAAACTAGCTCCAGGAAACTTATTGTTTTGATTTTCTCAAGAATGATAACCAGAAAGAGAGCTACCACTATCAAGAAACAATTGCAGATAGTCAAGCAAAAAGAGTAATGAGAAAATGAGGTTGGAAAACCCAGCTACCTTCCTGTCAGTACTTCAACCTGACTGGACACGTTCTGAAAAGTAGGTGACCGTTTTCGTAGACTCAGCAATCTCAATGAGGAAACCAGGCGATCAAAGAACTCTGACAAGTTTCTGTATCTGAAAATCAATACATATTGTTAGAGTTAGAAACCATTACATGGATAGACTTGAAATCTAGTTTAATGAGGAGCAAACTTTTCAGGAAGCTCAGCAATAGCTATTTCATGGGTAATGTGTGATTGCTCATCCTTTTTCGCTGGTGTCAAAGATGAAAATTCTGTCGCAGCTCCAGCGGTCCCCATCTTCTCCAAAGGTAAAGGAGATAGAACACTTGACTTCTCTGTCCCAGGCATAAAGCTTTGATCTTTTACATCCAGAACTCCTTCTTCAGCAACTAAGTCGTCTATTTTCTCCATATTTTAATATAAAGAGCAGTACAAATCTGGAAGAAGAAACCTCGTGTAAGAAGCACCTTTACATTGGGACAAAAGTAATTCAACCAAATCATACAGGAGCCTACTGCCTTAATCTAATACAAGGACAATAAATAACACATTCACAACATGTAAAAGTGGAAGCATCCACTTAACTGAACTGAGAACAGAATAAAACTAATAGAAACATTTAGTAAAACAATTATTTTAGAGTTTTTTACACTATGAAGCTGATTGTCCAGAGATTAACTCCTGCAATCAAATAAAAGGCCTACTGGAGACAAATTCTCTTTGGAGTACTATCTAAATGAAGCCGATAGACTCCTACACATGGACGGAGTAAAGTATAATCAAGTCACAATTTACTTTAAAAGAGATGAAAGAAAAAGAGCAAACACAAACATAATTACGAAGACAAAGGGTAGATGTGAGTTACAATTTCACTAAACATCAATTACAACCAAAATCCCATGTCATACTAGGGGAGTAGGTTGGATGTAAGCTCATTTAGGCAATAGCAAGCACAACGATGTCCTGTGTTAAACAAATTAGCCGCTTAGATAAATCAGGTGAACTTGACAAATACAAAAGGTGTGTCCGGTATGGAGGAAAACATCTATTTTCTCGTATCCGGTAGGTTAACAATTTTGAAAAATATTTTTTTAAGGAAAATTCCTTGTCTTGAGCCGGGGGTCTATCGGAAACAGCCTTTCTACTTCTCCGGAGGTAGTGGTATGGACTGCGTACATCTTACCCCCCAGATCCCACTATGTGGGAATACACTGGGTTTGTTGTTGTTGTTGTATTTTTTTAAGGAAAACAAGCTCCTTGAAAATAAGGACAATGACTTCCTTAATGAAAGTAGGGAAAATATTTGGCACTATCTCCTCACAATCACCCAACCCACCACTACCCCAACCCAAGGGTGGAGCTAACTTGGGGTCAGGGGGTTCAAACCCCCTTGGCGGAAAATTATACTCTTTATACATGATTGAGATGATCTTTTATGTATATAGTAGACATCGAACCACCTTCAGCGAGTTCACGTGTTTACTACTTTATATTTTGAACCCCTTAGTGAAAATTCCGGTTCCACCACTACCCCTCCTCACCCCCTCCTCCATCCTCACTCGCCTCTCACCCCCTCCCCCTTCTCAAAACACCCAACCTCATAGTTTTGTGTTACATATATACAAATGCTTTTAGAATAATACTTTTCACTTGCATACCGAACACAAGAAAATAAGTAAGAAACCACTTATTTCCCAAGAAAATGTTTTTCCATGGAAAACAGTTTCCTCCATACCGGACACACATCCATAAAAAGAAAATAACTGCTACAGTTAAACAAAAAGTTATAGGCCCTCTTACTAAACCTCGGAGATTTCTTTCTTTTCTTTTTTTTTTTGGGGGGGGAGGAAGGAATTTGTAATTCTTTCTTTCTTTCGAGGCATTGCATTTTTGGTGCTGCTAGCTCGAGCATTACAGTACGTGCAATCCAAAGTTACTTCCATCAACATTCTTAATATTTCTTCTCAACAGTTACTTAACAATTATTCCCAGCTACTGTAATATAAACAACTGAATTTCGAATTTATAAGTAGAATAAGCTTACTGTAAACTGTATAATCGAATAATAGTGGCAAAAAAAAAAAATTAACCTAAAACGGTCGTAAATAAGTATAAAAGTAAGTAATGGAGAAATCGTTACCTTCAAATCTACTTGGGGAAAGTGAGCTGATTCTTTCAGCTGCTGAATTTGTGGATCGTAAAAGCGATGATAGCAATTCAGCCAATCAATTGGAAACCCTAGTCGAATTTTATCCGTTGTGGGAGGAGGGAAAGAGCTGTTGGATCATTAATTCAAAAAGAGATATACCCGTTATATCCAATTTTGGGCCTGAAGGCCCATAAAACATTCTTGGCACTTGGGCCTCCCCATATGCAGGTTTCGGTAGGTTATCCAACGGGTCATTCGCACGAATGCCCCCTACTTTTATTTTAGTGTGGCCTTTAATTTTTTTCTCTTTAAATTATCGATTATTATTTTTGTCTTTGCATCTCATTTGATAAAGAATTGTGGGTCAAAATATCCTTAAATATGACCTAATTTCGCAAACAAAAGTTTGGTCCAACATAAATTATATAGTATCTATCTCATTTACAAGGCAGAAATTTAAAAAAAAATTGTTGTATCCAATAAAGATTTGGTGAATTTAATATTTATAGTCAGTATGAATAAGTTATGTCTTCTAAGATATATCTTGTTCCTTGTTCCACAGAGATTAAGAGGACTTAGTCTCTATCGACAATAAGTTTGTAATGTTATGTCTTGAAAGGCATAAATTGTGAGAATTTTGTCTTGTGAATTTTCTACAAATTTTTACAAAATATTTGCCTTGTTCAACAAAGCAATATAAGTTGGTATGAATAAGTTGCGTCTTATAAAGTGTACCTCGAAAAAAAATTGTCGACGTATAATTTATGTCTTGCGATATTTTTATTTGATTATCAAATACTTTTAACTACATTTTTACTACTTAACATATTAAAGGACAGAAATTAAAACAATCCAACATCTCTAACTTTAACTTTTGCCCTTCACCATTTTGATTAACAATAAAGGGACAGAAATATCTCTAACATTGAAAAAACAAAGAATCCCAAGGCAATTTCTTTTTTTAACAAAATAATATAACACGAGTTATATCTTACGAGGCATAACAAATTATGTTATTTAATTCCTAGAAACTCATGCTTTTGCAATCCATAAATTATGTCTTGCAATACATAATTTAATTTTCTACGGAACTTAAGACGGCAGGGACATAAGTTGGGTTTCAAAACATTATATCTTAAGTGGTCATTTGATCATTTGATGTGATGGATACAAGAAGATAGTCACGGAATAGATTTTTAGTATCCCTTAATCCCTTATTTGATTACAAAGTTTGAACTAATGTATCTTATTATTAATAATTTTTACTTGAATATGTTATCCTCGTCTCTAAATGGAATAACAATTCTGAGAGAAGTTATTTTAAGATAAAATAGTTAAAATAACAAAAAATACTCCTAAACTCCTTTCGTTACATCACTAATATAAAAAGTGGAGGATATTTTCACAATTAAATAACTTATTCTTGGAAATTACGGAATGCATATTATTTATAATATAACAAATCAAAGAATCAATAATAAATAATACTAGAATATCTTAATCACACATTCACAATATAATTAATTTCAGTATAACTAATCTTAGCATAACTTAACTTCAAAATCAAACGACCCCTAAAAAGTTAATAACTCATAAGCTATGACAAGGCACAACGTACTTCCTACATATACACATTCAATTTCAAAATTGATAAAGTCATGCTTTAAGAAATAAAAGAAATTACCGCAAAACTTTTATTTAACAAAGCATAGCTTATTCCTATCGATTTCATCAGTAAATGGGGTTCACCCAATAATGGAAAAGAACCAATGTGTGTTTTTGCTTCTTTTAGGTTGTTCAATTGCTATGTCATGCACGACCATTTATTATATGACTTGAATACGAGAGTTGTAATTTTAAAAATAAAGTCAATTGTCTGTTACTTTCTCCGTTTCAAATTGAGATGACACATTGATTAAGAAAAAAAAATATTAATAACATGCCTAGTTTACTATTGTATCCTTATTAAATGATGTTTACATTTTAATTTGAAAAAAAATAATTAATGCAAAGGGTAAAACATGGAAAAAAAATTTTTATCTCTTCTTGATTAGTGAAAAAATACAAGTAAAATGTAAAATCAAATTAGAAAATTTGGGACGTATAATTTGAAACGGAGGGAGTATATAATAAGGAAAAGCAACATAATAATGGAAAAAGAATTTTATTCGATAATATATTTGATTTAGATTTTTATCAATAAAACGCTATAACATAGTTTATATTTAATTACAAAACAATCAAAATGTCATCTCCTTGAAGTTTAGCTCGTAAAACAACAATTGAACGACATGAATCCCAATTTTTAAAATCGTAAAACAACAATAATCTTTTTGAAAATCGAGAATTTCTCAATTAAAAAGGCACTTTATAGTTGACATTATAATTTTTTGTACGTATATTTCACCAAATTTTACTATCAGTATCATATTTCTCTTTTAAATGTTGCTGTAATTTATTCCAATTGAATCGAGCATCTTTCAGAAAAATCTTTCTAACTCTGAAAACGCTCTACCACTGTATGAGATTTTATTAAATATGATGTTGCGATAAATGTCGAATAAATTGAGACTTGACCCCCCCCCCTCCTCCCGAAAAAAAAAAAAACAATTTCCTTATAATCAACGTCAATCAACTTAGAAAAAAATCTGAATCTGACATCAAAGAAAGGGTACTATCATTTTCTATTTAGTTTTTTTTTCCGCTCCATTAAATCCTTGCAGTGTCCCCTCCTCAATTATTTTGATAGCGGCAAACTCACCAGGCCCCAACTAACAAATCACAGTGGGTCCCCCGCCGACCAACTTCCCTGCTCCTTCCACGTACACATTACACGTGTCGAATACACCATCATGACGTCAGCATATTAAACAAAGCCAACCTTGATTTTGTTTCTAAATAATACTGTTTCTATCTAAATTAATTATGTGATTGCAAGAAAAATTGTATGTTTTCTGTTTGTTTTAATTATTGGAGGCGTGGGAAGCAGGATACAATGGGATATGTAGATAGACCGAAGAAATATTGGAGAATGGTGATTAAACAGAATATAATACTATCTCCAATTACTTAGGACATAATCTTAATTAATAGGACGCACAGGTTGCGATAACTTAGGCGAAAGGTTAGTCGAATAGTGTTAGACCATTAATAGTATTTAATGTTATACTCCCTTCCTCTCAAATTTTTTAATTTGATTTTTCATTTTACTTGTCTTTTTTTATTAATAAAGGAGAGAAAAAAAATCATGTTTTATTTTTTGCATTAATTACTTTTTTTTCTTCAAATTAAAATGTAAACATCATTTAATAGAAATAGTATGGTAAATTAATCATGTTATTAATTATTTTTATTAATCAATGTGTCATCTTAATTTGGGACGGAGGAAGCAGTAGTTTAGAGCACCTCACCTGTCGTAATAGTAGCCAATTTTCGTAGTTTTTTAACTTGTGATATCTAACATCATTTATTATTTATTATGTTTCAAATTTCTTTAATTCATACTTTAAGTTTGCTTCATCTCAATCAAAAGCCTTTTGGAAACAACATCAACCTCTCTCTACTAGTTTTTTAACTTGTGATATCTAACATCATTTATTATTTATTATGTTTCAAATTTCTTTAATTCATACTTTAAGTTTGCTTCATCTTAATCGAAAGCCTTTTGGAAACAACATCAATGTCTCTCTACTAGTTTTTTAACTTGTGATATCTAACATCATTTATTATGTTTCAAATTTCTTTAATTCATACTTTAAGTTTGCTTCATCTTAATCGAAAGCCTTTTGGAAACAACATCAATCTCTCTCTACTAAAAATAACGTGCGTACATTCTATTATATTCAGACCCACTTGAGGAAAAATATAAATATAAATAATGGAGTTGAATATAGAAGAAAGTGGTAATAATGGAGAAAGGAGGGAGGTGAAATGGAAGACACGCGGCAATGGAGTAGCGGCTGCTTGGCTTGGACAACACGTGATATTGCTTTTTATGGCCAAATCCCAATTTGCGCAAAGGTAGTTACTTTCCGTTGCCGTCTCTGCTGCCTTCACATGATAACATATTTTCTTCATATTTAAAAAATAATTATGTGATATATAGACTAAGTTCTGTGAGTTTGTGTATTGGAGATTTGGAGTTGATTGAAGATATAGCAGACTGTGATGTAGTTTTGCTGGACTATTAGTATTAGGTAATCAATGAAAGCTGTTTGTTAACCAAAAAAATGAGAGTAACTTATAGCTGTATACAAATATTTAAAACTTACTAAGATTACAAACCCCGGTTATTTATTTATTAACTTGAAATGAACTTCATCCCTCAATTAAATAGTACCGACTACAACAACATATCCAGCATATTTTCACATAGTGAGGTCTGGGGAGGGTAGCGTGTATGCAGATCATATCACTATCTCAGGTGAAGTAGAGAGGCTATTTCCGATAGACCCCCGGCTTAGAATCGATAGTAGTATAATAAACTAGTACATTATGTAAAATAAATTAACATCGCTAGCTACAAGATAATACTAAAAACTATCTATCCGAAACCATAGACATCACTCAACACCACGAACAAGAAACTTCAGACACAAATAAAGAACGCTCTCCTATTGTTATCGATGCACTCCCACCCTCAACTTGAGCACTCCCCCTACTGATGATATATGTATCAACTTGAGCACACCTCAACGAATTTCATGAGATATACATCTCATCAATAATAAGTACTTATCAAGTAACCCTATCTACCAAAATTAGACCAAATAAAAAAAAATCACTTACTAAAATTTTATCTTACTAAAATTTAAACTTAAAAAACTCGTGATGCTGAACTCGTCACGACCCTTGGGTGCATGTAATAGTAGTAGTATTGATTACGTAGATTGTTGATGGAGAGAGTACTTAATATAACAGTCAAACCATGACACGTAGCTAATGCATTACATCGTCGCCTTTTTTCAGTCCATTTCAGAATTCCCATTCATTGAATTCTCTCATTCATCACTTGATATTTATGGAGTGAATTTGGTTTCTTTCAGTATGGACTGGAGTAACTCATTTTCACTTAAATTGGTTTCTTAGAATTCTTTTTGTATAGGAAATTTTGTGTTTAGAGTTGAAAGAGAATTTCTAACGACAATCTTTTGATAACATTTTTTTAGAATATATAGAAAGGGATGAAGAAAATTGGAAGGAATTAAATAAGTACTACTTAAATAGAAGATCAACTTATATGATGGAGGTTTCAATACTTCACCACGTGACCTATTCTGATTCACCCTATCTTTTAACATTTCTTATAGTATTTCTTTTCTATATATTAGAAATGATGATTTTGACATGTTAGCTTATGGGTATTAAAATAAAGTTTTAGGATATTAAGATATATAAAATACTTTGCAAGATTAGTTTGTTTATGAAAATTGTATTTTGTATTTTAATATTTGGACCTTATCAACAACTATAAGAAAAGTCCTTTCATTTTGAATTAATTACAACTCATGTCATTTCAATAAATTATCACTTTGTCATTGATGCTACTCCTATTGAATATGATGGAGCCCACATATAATTAATTATTATAAATTATTTATATATTAAAAATTAATAATATTTAATTAAAAAATCAAATAAATCTTTATGACATGTCTGTTTCAACTGTAATCGTACTATATTACCCCTAATTAATTATTATATCACACCTAATTAATTATTATAAGTTATTTATATATTAAAAAATTAATAATATTTAATTAAAAGATAAAATAGATATTTATGACATGTCTGTTTCAACCGTAATTGTACCATATCACTCCTATTTAATTATTATACTGCTCCTAATTAATTATTATAAGTTATTTATACATTAAAAAATGAATAATATTTAAGTAAAAAATAAAATAGACATTTATGACATGTCTGCTTCAACCGTAATTTTACTATATCACCCCTAATTAATTATTATGGTCATTTAAGCATTGTGCCACATAAGTTAAAATAGAAAAAAAAATTAATATGTTATATATTTCAAAAAAATTACATGAAAAATACTAGAAATCACAATAATTAACAACTTAAAAAATATAAAATATTTGGTCGACTCTTGAAATTATATTAGTGTCACTGAAAATGGAATAGAAGAAAAGTATTATAAATCACAATAATTTAAAACTTAAATTATTTTAAAAATATAATTAATTATCAATGCCACAAAAATTTGGACAAGAAGAGTAACGTATTCAAAGGGCAAAAGAGTAATTTTTTCATGACATTTTAAAAAAAAAATTGCTACATATACTCAAAGGGCAAAAGAGTAAAGACACATAAGAGATAAATGTTGAGAAATCAAGAAGCACCAAATGTTACAAATGGATTATTAACATTTGTAACATTTAACACATTTCTAAATGTTTTCAAATTCTTCTTGAATCAACACATACACATAATAAAAATAATAAATAATAATAATTATATTTTACTATATCACCCCTAATTAATTATTATGGTCATTTAAGCATTGTGCCACATAAGTTGAAATAGAAAAAATGTTATAAATTACAATGATAAAAAATATAATTGGCTATCGTCGACACAAAACTCTGGACAAGAAGAGTAGTATATATTATTCAAAAAAAATTATATAAAAAGTATTATAAATTACAATAGTTAACAAGTTAAAATATCTAAGAATAATTTAATATGTTATATATTTCAAAAAAATTACATGAAAAATACTAGAAATCACAATAATTAACAACTTAAAAGATTTAAAAGATATAAAATATTTGGTCGACTTTTGAAATTATATTAGTGTCACTGAAATTGGAATAGAAAAAAAGTATTATAAATCACAATAATTAAAAACTTAAATTATTTTTAAAATATAATTGACTATCAATGCCATAAAAATTTGGACAAGAAGAGTAGCGTATTTAAAGGGCAAAAGAGTAAAAACACATAAGAGATAAATGTAGAGATATCAAGAATCACCAAATGGATTATTAACATTTGTAACATTCAACACATTTCTAAATGTTTCCAAATTCTTCTTGAATCATCACATATACATAATAAAAATAATAAATAATAATAATTACATTTTACTATATCACCCCTAATTAATTATTATGGTCATTTGAGTATTGTTCCACATAAGTTGAAATAGAAAAAATATTATAAATTACAATGATAAAAAATTTAAATTATTTAAAAAATATAATTGGCTATCGTCGACACAAAACTCTGGACAAAGAGAGTAGCATATATTATTCAAAAAAAATTATATAAAAAGTATTATAAATTACAATAGTTAACAACTTAAACTATCTAAAAACAATTTAATATGTTATATATTTCAAAAAAATTACATGAAAAATACTAGAAATCACAATAATTAACAACTTAAAAGATTTAAAAGATGTAAAATATTTGGTCGACTCTTGAAATTATATTAGTGTCACTGAAATTGGAATAAAAGAAAAGTATTATAAATCACGATAATTAAAAACTTAAATTATTTTTAAAATATAATTGACTATCAATGCCACAAAAGTTTGGACAAGAAAAATAATACATATTATTTGAAAATTACATAAAAAAATATTATAAATTACAATAGTTAACAAATTAAATTATCTAAATACCTATTAAAAGTATGATTGATTATCTAAATTCTACTTGTGTCATATAAATTGAGATAAAAATTAATATATTGAACCCGTGCTAGATCTCGAATGAATCTTAAAATGTATATGCAATTCTTTTTTTAAAAAAAAACTTTTATTTAAATATATCAAAATCGAAAAGGAAAATTTTAATGCAGCACGTTAAACAATGTATAAGAACTAATGTTAACATAAATCATACCAGCATTTACTAATAGAAGCATTACTAATACAAATATTACTAATATATTCTATTCAAAAAGAAAATTTATACATTATAACAAACGATTCCTACGTTTCAATAAAAGAAATATATACAAAAGAAAAGTTTGATAAAAAATTTACAGAAATATATTTTATAAGTATATTTTATCATACCAATGAAAAAATTCTACTGCTCAAACTTTCTACTCCAACATAAATTCTAAAACTTAAAAATTGCAATCCACATGTTTTATTGTTGGGCCCGTGCTGACACGGGCCTTGCACTTCTAGTATATTATAAAAACAGAAGTCATTTAAAAAATAAAATTTAAAGACATAGGTAAGACTCCAATATATGAAAAAATGTACTACTCCCTCCGTTTAAAAAAGAATGACCTACTTTTCTTTTTAATCTGTTTAAAAAAATGATCCCTTTCTATCACGCCCCAAAATCTCATCGGGCCGGACTGGCACCCGAAGCCGAGAAGGCCCGGGAGAACTCGTTCAAATACCTGTACTTCACGTACATGTCACCAAAAATTTGGACAGCACTTCGTTGCATATAGAAGGGTCTAATTACCTGTATCAGCACAACACGCACAAATATATATATATATATAATACTTGGCCGTCGGGGCCACCATATATACAAATATAACATCACTATATAAACTTTCATGACTTTACCCTTCCTTATGTCTACAAAGCCTCTAGGATATACATGACATAACTAGGGTCGGGACAAATTTCCCGCCCACACATGACTCCTGTACAATAACAAAACATAAGGAACCGACTCGAAAAGCTCTGAAGCAAACTAGATCTCACCAACAATAGCTGTATGACCTGGCTCCTATCTATTCTGTGTATGAGCTGGAGCACCTGTGCCTGCAGCATGAAATGCAGGTCCCCCGTGAGGGACGTCAGTACGAAATATGTACTGAGTATGTAAAGCTGTAAATAATCATATGTGATATGAGGGATCAAGAAAATCAGACACAAGTGAATAAATCATAATAAAAGTGAACCACACTTCATAAACACTTTTAGGATCATGTACATTATCATTAATCTGAATTGGGTTCTTGAATTCAAACACATTTGTGGAACGGTATACATTCGTTCATTTCATTCTTTACAATTATCATTCGCCATTACCTCATCCTCCCGAACCTCCAACCACCTAACAATAATCAATACTGTACCGTACTGTGACCATTAGACTGCCCCCAGTACATATCAACTGTAATCATATCAAGTATCGGGATCGGCCCATGCTAGGCTTAAGCCCCTGAGCTACCACCCACACGTATATCAAGTAACACACATAAGAGATCTTTCCAATAACTTAGTTCAAAAGCTTTTGAGATTATTACATTAGTGTTCATGCCAATAGAGTACCTTTGGAACAATGATACATCAATAGGAACCAAGTAATAGACCTTCTATACAATAACGATGTAATAAAGACTCATTGGTACATCAACAATGTGTTTCAGAATCATCAATATCACAACAATGAAATAGGAGCCTTTTGGTATATCAATGAAATATTTTGACACTTTATAGAATGGAAACAACTTCGTTGGTAACGTAGAACAATACATGTTTTTTTTGGACAACCTCAGAATCTTACTTAATGGAACATTGGTGTTTTCATGCCAAAGAACATCGTTAGAGTATGCTTTACATACCTCGTTGTAGATTCGGATACCAATTCAACACAACTTCCCTCCTTTACAAATCACTTATCTACAATGAAATGTTTGGCATCTAGTATTAGCAACCCAACACCACAATTCTCTTCCATAATTCCATACAACCAATATTTGCAAAGCATTCCAAAAACCAACTTGAACAGTAGGTTTATGTGTGTATATATATATATATATAATCATCATTTCAATACCACATCATCACACCAAATCCCTTCACAATTCAACATAATCCAACCATGCACAAGAATAATCCAACATCATTTCCAATCATCTTTCAACAACAATTAAATAACATATTTCTTATGCTCACATGCATATATATACATATCCATATAAATAACACCAACATAATTTACATCCTTACCATAAAAGGGCCCTTTTGATTTCGAAGTCCTGTTGGCACAAATAAGGGGTGCTTCTCGAAGCCCTCGAGACGATGAACACAACTACGGAATCAATTTGGATTTTCTACGGTTGAATCACAAGATAATTGGAGTTAAAATTAGGCTAGGGTTTCTTATTCTTCAATAATTTGGATGATAAATGATGGATATGAGGCTAAGTATATGTATATAATGACCAATTTTCGTCCATGAGGTGATGGAAAATGACCATATTGCCCTTAAAATTTAAGTAAATCCGAATCTGTCCATGGTGGACTGTTTTGATAGGCTAAAGTAAATCGACCATAACTCTTTGCTCCGATAATGGATTTGGGTGAAACCAATTGCATTAGAAAGAAGACTCTCGGGGATTCTCATCGATATATAGAAGCTCACACAGTTCATTTTGTACAAGGAGTTATGATCGTTTAAAGTCGACCCAAAAATCTGTTTGGCTGCAGTACTTTTGTGTGCAGAAAATTTCTGCACATTTACTGTTCATTGCGTCCACCGTTTTCAAGTTTCGAACATGCTCGCTTATATCCGATACTCATCTGTTTTCAGAAATATTTATATCGTTGGAAAGCTAACTCGATAAACTTCGCATAGAAACTTCGACGAGCAAATTCCGGTATAAATAAAGTCGATTCCTATACACATATAATCAAACTATACCCTTGAAACCATCTCAAAATAATCAATACTCATACTTAAACTCATATATACCTAACTTATGATCAATACATATACTCCAACACATATAACCATGGCTAATGCACGTAATTAAGTACGGGGTGTTACACTTTCCTTTTTTGGCAATACTTTAATTTCAACTTTCCGCATGACATGTTTAGGACCACAAGATTAAAGGGTATTTTGGTACATTACACAACTTTAATTTAAGGTCACAAGATTCAAAAGTCTTCTTTATTTTCTTAAAAAGTCAAAGTAGATCATTCTTTTTTAAACGGAGGGAGTATTATATAACAAAAAGTCAATAAAGAATTTAACACACGAACTTGTTAGTAAGATTGGCTTCTAGTAGTTGTGAGAAGCTCAACTACACAATAGAAGGAATAAATGCCAAAGGACCATTTTGAAATAAATTAAAGAAATTAGGGTAGCAATGAGCGAACGTCCCCAAGAACACCATACCCCCCCCCCAAACCACCAGATAAAATTGATAACCAAATGGCTATCGACTCTACTAACAAAGTGTCATACAAGGATATGGTGAAAGGAAACAATCACACTTCCATGGATTACTCCTTCTCTTTCCAGTTAGGCTCACTCCAAGAACCACCAAAAGATACAAATGGGCAAATAACACTCTCCACGGAAGATAGGCAAAGGATCTACGAACCATGGAGATTCTCAGTCATCATCAAAGCGGTGGGTAGAAAATTCAACCACCAATATCTTAAGACTAAATTGACTAACATATGGAAGATTCAGGAAAGCTTTGCTCTTATAGATCTGGGTAAAGAATTCTTTACAGTGAAGTTCGCTAGTGATGAATACCAAAAAAGAGCTCTACAACAAGGTCCCTGGTTCATTGCAGGTTTCTACCTTTCCATGCGAATTTGGGAGCCCAATTTTGTACCAACAGAATCAAGAATTCAAAGTACTGCAATCTGGATTCGTCTGCCCCATATGCCTACGGAATTCTACAACTTGGGAATTTTGGAACGAATAGAAAAAATGCTTGGAACTCTGGTCAAAGTTGATGCATGCGCATCCTCTACCTTAAGAGGACGTTATGCACGAGTATGTGTACAGATCCCACTCGAGACGCCATTGCTAACATCAATACTCATAATGGACCATCTCCAATAAATCCATTACGAAGAAGAGGGTTTCATCTGCAAAGTTTGTGGTTGTCTCGGCCATACAGCTATAGGATGCAAAATCAAGCTACCGTTACCAGAAACTCAAAATGAACAGTCGTCGGAGAACCCAAAAGAATCAGAACAACGCATACAAGAATGGCAAACGATCATCTTCAAAGGAGGGAAAAGTCGCAAGACAAACTACACTAGAAATCACATAACCAAGGCAGTTCTAGGTAAGTCTTCTAACCCTCACGATGATCGGACTGAACCCTCAATGTCCACATCTGGAATCAGTGGAGGCGAAGAGGGCAAAGCACCACTTCTGATGTTTTCTCCAGGTCAGGGTCGGCCTAATTACCAAGCGGGCCAAAATGATAAATGGGCCAAGAATAATTATCCTCAACAAAATAACAAAGGGAAAGATTTGGTTAGCCCAACTCCTAAGCCCACTTCTGAGGCCCAGTCCAAGCGAACCAGAAGTCCCAATAACCAACATAAAGTTTCCTTGACTAATATTTCTTTAGGAACTAAAAAGGATAGTAATGTTAATCCCAATGCTGAGGTCTTATCACTCACCCAAAAAGTCTCCAAACCTAGAAATCCAAAACCCTCTTCTTCCTGCAATACTCCGTCAATGGATCCTAACCCAACCAAGAAAATCACTGCTAACAGTCAAATCAAAGATATTGAAATGACTGAGAAAGGATACACTCAGGATATTATCTCCCATATTCATCTTCCCTCTAACACTAATTACCAACACAACAACCATAACTCTATTCCTCTTCTCACGACTTTGGAGAAGAAAGATAATGAGGATTCCAACAAGCTTCCTCAACAACTCCAACCAAAACCTCATAACATTCACCACTCCACGACTACCATTAAACCACTAACCAGCATCTTGGCTGGAGATGGGCCTACTAAAACAAGTGGTACCTCTCAACTTGACCTGGGAAGGGTTTCACTTCCAAATCCTCATTCAGAATCCTCATTACCTAGCCCAGTTAATCATGGACGGGATAAATCAGGGGCTCAAATAATATGGTCAGAACATATGGATGACAGCCCTTATGAACCTAACCAATCAACCAAATACAATCTCTTCAACTCCACACTTAATAAATGCAGAAATGATTGACATGAGTCAGACTCTACCCTTTTTTCCTCCCAAAATGAGGGAACTGCTGAAACAAGGCCCTCTTTTTGTGAATGTATCTGGGGAGGGACAGATAGCCCTGACACCTCCAAGGCCTCCCCTGAATCTACCCTTAAACTGGGAAAGGGACAAAACGCTGGAAGCACTAAGAAAAAAAAATATGGAACTAGAGGGAATACTATAAACTCTGAAAGTTCCAAAAATAGAAGCCATAACCCTAGAAAGGTCAGTCCATCTCACATTCGAAGAGGTAACAAGCAAGATTTCAATTCTCCTTATTCCCAAAGAGATCAACAAACTGAACCTAGAGATAGTTCCCCCCGTGTCCAGTGACAGACGCTTATTACAAGACCAAAATGTCACCTCTATCCAAGACGAGAAAGAGGCAAGACTCTGTAATGGGAAGGGGAAAGGAGATCCTAATGGATATCCAGGAATAGGACACACCAACCATGCCAATGATGAATTGCATCATTCGTAACACTAGGGGGGCCAACAATGCTGAATTCAAGAGGCATTGCAAAACCATGATAGAGATGCACAAGCCTATTATCCTAGCACTCCTTGAAACCAAAATGGGGGATCATAATAAGCTTGTTGAGGACTTGGGGTTCTAAAAAAAAATTCAATATCCTGCTGTGAGGACATTAGGGGGTCTGGTCATTATGTGGAATGATCATAATATCAGTATTAACGACATCAACATCTCCTCTCAAGGTATCCATGTAACTGTTCAGGTTAGCAACTCTCCTTCTTGTTGGTACTTCAGTGCTATCTATTCTAGTAACCACTTCCAAGATAGAAAAGTTCTTTGGAATCAACTTACAGATATTTCTGATACCATTAATAATAACCTTCAAAAAACCTGGTTGGTGGGTGGGGACTTCAATGAGATTCTGTCTTCCTCTGAGAAATTTGAAGGAAACAGTTTTAATTCCAGCAGAGCATCCCACATCTGGGACTGCATCAACCAAAGTAACCTCATTGACTTAGGATTTAGAGAAAACAAGTTTACATGGACTAATAAAAGGTATAGGAATAGAAGTTCCCTTATTCTTAAAAGACTAGTTAGATGTTTTGCAAATCAGGCTTGGATTGATTTTTTTCCTGAAGCTTCTGTTACTCATCTCTCTAGGACTCATTCGGATCACTCCTCCTTACTGATTTGTCTAAAAAAAACCTTCCTATCAGTGTCAAGCCTTTCAGAATGGAAACAATCTGGTGCTCTCACCCTTTTTTTCCTGATATGGTTAGGCAATCTTTTGACTCTTCAACCTTAAATCTTACTCAAGCTCTAGCACACTTCCAAGAACAGATTACCAGATGGAATAGAGATGTTTTTGGAAACATCTTTCACAAAAAAGGAACCTTCTTGCTAGAATTGAGGGTATTCAGAGATCTAGAGTTTACCTTCATAGCCTTTTTCTCTAAGAACTAGAGCACACCTTGGTTAGGGATTGTAGATTAGTCCTTCAACAAGAACAAGAGTTTTGGAGACTCAAATCCAGGATAAGCTGGCTTGCTGAAAGAGACTGGCATACCAGATTCTTTCCCACATCTACTCTAAATAGGAGAAGAAGGAATAAAATCAATTCTCTTAGGGATGATTCTGGGAATTGAAACTACTCTAAAGAGGATATTAAGAATTCTATCTTCCACATCTTCCAATGCTGCTCCTTTGGGTTTCCAACTAAACCCATCCTCTAGAGGATCCATCTGCAATGAGGACCACTCCAGACTTGAGGCCATTCCTGAAATTACTGAGATTAAATCTGTAATTTTTTCCTTTAAGCCCGACAAAACTCCTGTCCCTGATGGTATCCATCCCCTACTTTATCAAAGGTACTGGGATATCATTGGCCCAGCTGTTGTCATTTTTTGCAGACAAACCTTTCATAAAGCCACTATGGAGGAGACTGTGAACAATACCCACCCTTGTTTAATCCCTAAGTGTAGGAATGCCATTAACCTTGGGAACTTCACACCTATTGGGTTGTGTAATACTGAGTATAAGATCATTACCAAAATCATAGCCCATCGTTTGAAGCAACATCTCCCTACTCTGATCAGTCATACTCAATCTAGTTTCATGTCCAATAGACGTGTTGTTGATAATGCTATCATTGTCCAGGAATACATCACCCACTTTGCTAAAATGAGAGGGAAAACAGCCAACATGATCTTAAAAATTAATCTTGAAAAGGCTTTTGACAGAATTGAATGGTCCTTATCAGGCAAGCTTTATTCTTTTTCAATATCCCTGACAAAATGATTAAGCTCATTATGTCTTGCATCTCCACTTCCAGCATCTTCATACTTATCAATGGGGGTAGGACTAACTTCTTCAAGCCTACAAGAGGGATTAGGCAAGGGGACCCCCTCTCACCCTACCTTTTCATCATGTGCATGGAGCTACTCTCTAGAAGGATTGATTATGAGGTGGATACTCTTAACTGGACTCCCATCTCTATTAGCAGGAAAGGCTCCAGAATCTCTCATCTCTTCTTTGCTGATGATCTTACTCTTTTTGCTAGAGCTGATGGAAAAAACTGGCATACTATCATAAATACCCTAAACAGTTTCAGTCAATATTCAGGTCAAAAGATCAACATCTCCAAATCCAAGATCATTTTTTCTAATAATTGCAACCATGATGAGAGGATGCTCCTGGCTCAAAACCTCAAAATCAAGCCTTCATAAGACTTTGGTAGGTATCTAGGTTTCCCTATTTTCCGTCAAAAGCACTCATTAAGGATTACAACTTCATCCTTGACAATCTTAGGCAGAAGCTCAGTGGTTGGAAAACTACATTACTCAATATGGCAGGAAGAACTATTCTTGCTACGACTTCTTTAGGAAGCATCCCCAACCATATCATGCAATTTATTCAACTTCCTAGACAAATTCTTAAGGCCATTGACGAGATCCTAAGAGACTTTATCTGGGGTTCCACCTCTGACAAGAGGAAACTACATTTAATTTCTTGGGATACAGTCACTAGACCAAAAATTGAGGGGGGTTTGGGCATCCAAAAAGCTAAGTTTAAGAACAAGGCTTTGCTCATGAGTATAGCTTGGAGGTTTACTCATCAACCAACAACTCTTTGGACTAGGGTCTTAACCAACAAATACAACTCCATTGGAACCATTCAACCTACATCAGGATCTAGGACCTAGATCAGTCTAGCGAAGGCTTGGCAGACTTGCACTGAAGCTAGCACCTGGAGTGTGAAGGATGGTCATCATGTTAGATTCTGGTTGGACAGATGGCTACCAAATAACACTCCTCTTAGGAATACCATTCAAGGCCCTCTTAATAAAAATGATGAAGATCTCAAACTTGCTGAGATCTGGACCAACTCATCTTGGAATTTTGACAATCTTTCCATTAACCTTTCCTTCGAGACCAAGCAGCTCATTGTTAACACTTTTTTCCCCAATACCAAAAGGCCTATAGACACTCCCCTTTGGAGACTTACTGGTTGTGGGAAATTCTCTATTGCTAGTGCCTACAATCATGTTTCTTAGTTGGATAAACATACTCAACGGGGAAATACTTGGTCTGGGTTCTGGAAGATCTATATCCCCAATAAAATTAAGTTTTTTCTTTGGAAATTCTTTCATAACAAACTTCCTTCCAACTCTCATCTCTCAAAAAATAGGAATCTCCACCAGCAAATTCTGTAAAAGATGTCCCCAGGAAGAAGAGAACTTAAATCATATCTCCTTTGATTGTATCAACGCTAAGCAGCTTTGGAGAGATCTCAGTGCCAAAGCCACTCAACCCTCTAAGCTTAAGCCCACTGACTTTTCTTCTTTGAACTGCCTTACTAATTGGAAGAATGTTTGAAACCAGAAGTTTGACAAACTTCTTCTCTGGGCGGAAATACTTCCTTATTGTTTATGGATAATTTGGACAACTAGGAATACTAACAACTTCACTGGCCAAATGTATAATGTTTCCTTCAAAGACGCATATACACAAGTTGTTGAGTTCTCCCACATACACTCTGATGGTAGGCTCCCTCATACCTTAATCACTATCAATATCAATTGGATCCCTCCAAAACACGGAACCTTTAAGTTGAACATTGATGGGTCTTGCTTAGGTAATCCTGGGAAGGAAGGTATTGGTGGGGTAATTCGAAACCACAAAGGTGACTGGCTGCTAGGATATTCAAAAAGTTTTCTTGTTGGAACCAACAATCTTATAAAATTACTTGCTTTGAATGAAGGACTAAAAATCATTGAAAGTCATCAATTAATACCTACTCAAATCAACACGGACTCCCAGAAAATAATAAGGATGCTTAAAGAAAATCAGGATATCTATGATGGTATTCTTCATGATTGGAGGTGCAGGCTAAGAAGGTTGGGGATTCCAGTCATACACCACTGCTTTAGGGAAGCCAATATGGTGGTTGATTCACTAGCAAAAATGGGAGCAAACTCAACGTTTTTTGATGAAGCAAGAATTTTTGAAGTTCCTCCGGTGTGTGCCTGTAATGCTCTATGAACAGACACGATAGGAACTACTGTTCAAAGAAGTGTTGGATCTAGTTCTAATGATAGGGTAGATCACACTTATCAAGTGTTTCAAATCAACCCCGGTTGATAAACTGAAAACATGTAACTGTACTACTGGGCTCCCTTTAATTTCTATGAAACTTTCATTATTACCCAAAAAAAAAATTAAAAAAAAAATTGATATAGTTGCAGCACAATTTAGATGTTCAGTTTGTAGTGTTACACCTTGGGTCATGCACAACTTGACACATGCATTAGTTACGTTTATTTGCTTGATATATAGTTTGATACTTTGAATAAACATGATTAAAAGTATGGTCCACAGAGTAGTAATATATCTATATGTATTTCCAGAATCGTCTTGAAAAAACTGGAAGTTTCGTGAGATGATTTTTTTTTTTTCTTCAAAATGAGGGCAGAGAAATGAGAAATAATTGAGGGAAATCAAACTTTCACCAAAAAAAAATAAAAAAATTTAAATAGTTTCATGAGATTGATTAATTATTCTTATGAATCTAAGGAAGGTTTAGGGAAGAACAAAATGTTGAAAAGGACTGATCAGTCGACATGATATTTCATACTAATTAATTTGATACCACTGATCGACACGTAGCTGTTTCATTTTCAAAAACATTTCCATCCATTGAATTGTGACTCATCAATCATCATTAGATATTTGTGATTCGTTCTCACTTAAAATTAGAACTCTTCTTCCACTTCACAACTTTGCATGCGTTACACGTACACTGAGTAGTAGTTGTTTGTGCCATACTTTGAACAATATACAAAATGTTTGGACCACACATGACATATAGGAGTACATATGTAGTAAACTAGTAGTACACTATTTTCCACATTTGTTTGGCCAACGTACCATGAGTATTTTGCATAATCATGTTAAGTACGTAGTCGGCAGTGCTATATATGAAACTTAAAAAAAAAAAAAAAAAAGAGAGTTGGAAAGTCAAAAATAAAATTCTAGGTGACCAATATATACATTGACATTATTGTCCTAAAGAATATTGGAAAAGTATATGCTTTCATAACGTTCATGTAATTAATGGTCGGTGTCCATGGCCTTTTGAGTTATTGATTATGCCACCTTTTTCTTTGGAGTTATTCATTTTTTTTAGGATAATGTTTTGTATTATTTCAAATTCAAAATCAGCATTTAGCTATAAAATTATAAATTTAAAAAGGTGTTTCAAAACTATTTTCCAATTCATTCACTGCTAAAAAAACACGAAATGCAATGGAAAACACTGACAAACTAAAATCGAGGGACAAAATAAAGTCCATCATTTTTCTTTATAGAAAATCAACGTAACATTCGTAAAAACGCACAAAAACTATAAAAGAGAAATTGATTTATCTTTAATTTTTCATTTTTTAAAAATGAAAATCAATATTACGAAAGTGTCGAACTGCAATTGAAGAGTATAAATAAAAATAGTAAAAATATTTCATCAAAAAGCCCGAGTGATCTAGTGCTAGAATAGTTCAACGTCATGATAAATACTTGGATTTGATCTTAAGATGCTTCATATATTTATATAGTTTTCTGAAAAATCGACAGATCAGTTCAGTTTTTTCTATCTTGTTATACTGATTTTTCAACAAAACTGATATTTGTAAATTTAAGAAAAAATATTTACCAGATAGGCGAAATGCCTACTTATAGTGTAAAGCTTTCGGGAGGTCAAATATGCTCTCTTTTTTTTTAAAGTAGGTGTTTGTCAAACTTTTTAGGAGGAAATAAGTGAGTTTTCAGAACTTAAAAAAATATCTTTTGATCAAACACTAATTGCTACTAAAAACATATGCTAGAGCTAGACCCCCAAATTAATTAGAGAATACTAAAATTGTTATAAATTCTCCAAGAGTGCTAGCTTATAAACAACAAGTCATTGTCTTAAAGCTATCGAGGGGCAGTGTGCACCCTGTTCCATGTCAATTCTTGCATTATTGGACACTTTACAGATGTATCAAGTACCAAAAAACTTCAACTAATTAAACCGGGTACACTTTTCTTCCAAAAAAGAAAAAAGAAAAAAGAAAAAAGAAAAAAGAAAAAGAAAAAAGAGAGATCGAGATAGTATGAGGTCCCTCATTTAATGTAATAGGATGATTGAAATCTTTCATTCTTATATAGAGATTTCGGATTTGAGATTTGAGAATAAGAAATCTAAATAAAGAAATTTCACCTTAATAGGCCAAATAATATTTCGAAGCAACTTAACTTTAATTTGTTTTGGACTTTAGGTCAGGACCAGATTTTAGATATTGGGGAATCGAATTCATATCTGTACATATTTTGTTGGATTGAAACTTGTCTATTCTGTTGTTTCCAAATTTAAAACTTATGTCTTTTTGTATGTAATGGGGTCCCTTTTCCAACGTGCTTTCCCTATTTTTCAAACAATATATAACTCATGACTTTATATTATAAAATATGATAATCAGATAATATTCTAACACAGTTCATAACATTGGTCATATGATAAAGTGAGATAGACCACACAAGTGAAAGTATTTGCCACCAACATATATGGTCCATAGTTTTCGAATAATTAAAGATACAAACATATATTATTGATAACTCCATGCTCAAATTATTGTTTTTTCTTTTAGGTAAATGATAGACTATATAAATAACGATGTATTACACGTACATTGCTGAAAGACATTACACCAAAGTCCAAATGAACAAAATCGAGAAGGATTTTAAAGAGAGGATTTTCTAGAAAGATGATCAATTAGGGTAAAAATTTATACGCATTATATGTTTACATCAAATTGATGCAAACTTATATCGCACTTAAGTAACTTAATGAACTAAATGTAAATATTAATTAATTACCACATTTAATTTAAGTGATAGTTATGTATATTCATACACATAATATGTGTTCACTAGTTAATTTATTATAAACACCCGATACATATACATTTTTGCTGACGATTAATTAGTTCATTAAAAGGAAGATCTACGAACCAATTATCGTTTCAATTAGGTAAATATCCCTAACAAATTCCAATATGATATCAATATTCAACCAAATGGGATCTGAATACTATGATAATGGCCCTTTGGAAGTCAAAGCCTGTGCAATAAAAAAGTTACTATTATATATTAGTGTAATTGTCATCTTACAGTCATCAATAAAAGTGATAACAATAACAATTAGTGATTGTCTCATTGATAGTTAAAAAAAGATTTAAGGGGGACTTTAAAGGGTTAGTTTGTAGTTTAATCTAGTATAATCTAAACTAGAAAACCAAACTCTACCAATGAGGTTCCAACTTCCAATAGATGAAACAGGTAAACAGTAGCTATTTTAACGTCCGGTACTTAGGGGTGTGCAAAAATCGATTTAACTGATAAATTGAACTAAATTTATTTTTTTCGATATTGAGTTATTGAGTTAAAAAAATTTAATTGATTTCCTAAAAAAAATTTATTGGAGTATCGGACGGTTCCTGCAACGTATATATATGAACAAAAGAAAATAGGAGAAAGCAAAAAAAATATTTTCTTATAGGTTAAATAAAAAATTGAAATGTTAAAGATTAAAAATCGATAATGAATATCTTATATATTTGATTATCGGTTTAGATTATTTACAAATCGAAAATCAATAAACCAAATCGAGAAATATTGAACTGAACGGAACCAACCGATATTGCTAGCCACTATGTTAAAAGCTATTACTTTAGCAATTTCTTTTATACGGATTTTTATTTGAAACCCCATTAAAATATAGAACAATTCCAACAAATACTATTAAAATTCAAAAAATTAACAAGTGAAATTCAAGGAAAGATTCATAAGATTAATGAAGTTGAAAAATTTGTTGTAGTTTCAAAATTAAGGGAGAATTTTAGAGGTTCAAAAATATAAATTCAAAATAAAGTAAAAAAAATTCGTGGAGTTCAAAAATTAGTTGAAGATTCAAAGCCAAATAAGGATACAAGGCGATTTAAAAATTGTAGTAGGAGTTTTGAAACCAAAGAAGGATTCATGAGGTTTAAATTTTCATAAATTCAAAACTAAGGAATGATTCATATATAGAATTAAAAATTTGTTAGATTTTCAAAATTAAAAAATGATTAACATGTGGGGTTCAAACTTTAGCTCAAAATCTAAGTTATAAAATTTAGGGGCTCAAAATTTTGCTAGAGTTTTAAAATTACTGAAGGAGTACTTAATGAAGTTGAAAAATTTGCCGGAGAACTTTCAAAGCAGGTCACTCTTAACCCTACAGTGAATTCAGATGCTATACTAGGAGCTAATGAAAGTCGTGTCGCTCTTATATCTAAGTCTGAAACAAGTGAAAAAAACTTTGGGAACTTGCTTCAGTCCATAAAGAGCTTTGTGAAGTCGGCAAACATATCCTGAATGAGCGATATTCAAAAAATTAGGAGGTTGAGACATATAGACCTCCTCCTCAATAGTTTCGTGTAAAAAGGCATTACAGACCTTTAGTTGCTTAAGAACCCAATTATATGTGCAAGCGAGAGAAAGAATAATATTGAGAGTTGTTGGTTTGACAACAAGACATGAAGATATCAAAAAAGTAAATACCTGCCAAGAAAAGATTTTTTATAAATTCAATATCAAGATACGACTGAAAGGGTTCAAAAAATGAAGTTTCAAAATTAAGGAAGAATTCATCGGGTTGAAAAATTTATTGGAGAATAAATTTCAAATCAAAGAAAGATTCTTTATAAATTCAAAATCAACTAACGATTCAGAGAGTTAAAAATGAAATTTTAAAACCAAGGAAGGATCCATAGGATTGAAAAAATTGTTGGAGTTTTAAAAAAAAATTCACAGTGTTTAAACCTTTATAAGTTCAAAATTGAAGTAGGATTCATATGGTTCAAAATTTCTCTTTTTGGAGTTTTAAAATTAAAGAATTATACATCAAAAAGCGATTTATAAAATTCAAATCTTTAAAAGCTCTTTCATTTTTTATTTTTTTATTAAAATAGGATTACTTTTGTCCAAAATTTATTTTCGCATTAAAATAGTGATTACTTTTTCGATCACTTTATAAATAGGCTGAACTATAATATAGTATTACTATATATATATAATCCTTTAATTTTTTTCATTAGTTTGTAGTGTTATCACAGAAATCTTTATATGAAAATTTAATTATCATTTTTAGAACTATATGATGTAATAAATTTGGTGAAGCTTTCTTTGTTTAAGAAAAACATAGACATTTTGATTATGCATTTGTAACAAGGACACATGATTAGTATAACTATAATCGATGGAGTAAGAACAACGCCTTTCTCTTACTTTGGGGATAATTAAGTAGGTGATTAGTCAATTGTCAATATTCCCACGTGAGAGAAGCATTTGGATTAGTGCAATAAAAAGTGTTTATTTTGCAGGTAATAAAACTCATTAGCAGATAAGACATCCTTTATTTAGTATTAGCATATACTCTTGAACAAGGCCAAGGGGCAAGACATATATATGTCCCATAATAAAAGAACCTTTTTGTTTTCCCGTCTGATACCTGCATTATATTGAAGCCCCAACTAGTTTAGGTCGCGCGTTGCAAGGCTCATTTTTGGAGTATCACTTTCAACGGAATTTTATTCATGTCCAGGGCTCGAACCCGAGACCTCTGGTTAAGGATGAAACAGTCTCATCACTGAACCATAACCCATGTTGGTCATAATAAAAGAAACGATGCACTACTCCAGCACTATTATAGCCATAAAACACTATAATCTTATCGCAACAAGATTGTAATAGAGTGATAAGTATTTCGTCAAATATCAATATGAGTATCAGACGCCGATAAAAAAAAAAATTCCTCAACAACTCAGGCATTAACACCAGCACTCATATCTAACTTTGGCCATACTGCCCAATCTCAACAACTAAGAATCCTCCTGCTCATTCTACCTAGGAGCATATATGAATAATAGTTTTAACTTAAATACTACTAATGTAAGTCTTTTTTAAATTCTATTGTCTCATTTTTATGTGTTAGTACTATAGAACATGCAACTTGCTTTATTAAAAATAATGAATTTTCATTTTCAATGAACAATTAATTACTCGTAACAATAATTTGGTCACTTACATGTAAACTAAAAGGAGATTCAATGAAATTGATTTGTACAACAATTCATTTAATTATTTCACAAGAGTACGGTCGTACGAAGTTTTTTTTTCCCAGTAATCTAACTTATCTACAAGATTAATTATTATATAATCACACTAACGCACAAATTATGAATTATTTGTTAGCTTAATTTGAAAAACATTAGAATATAAAAGTCCTATCCTAGCGTGGACTTAAAAGGACAACAACTTGATAAAGTCGCATTACTTTCTGGCATGCATAATTAAGCATATGATTAGTGCATAACAAGCCAAAAGAAAATTCTTCCAACATGCTAATATTATCGATATTAAATTTTCACAATTTCTTCTTATATTTATTAAATTGCTTAATAAAAATTCTAACTCTATCACGTAGAATGATGTAAAAATAAAAAAAAGATAGCATTCGACGTCATATAAAATGCAAATATGCTCTCCAAATAATTGTCTTTACATTACCACTAACTACCACATTAATATATGACCAATAAACCCCTTCTGGAAAGCAACTTCACCGGTAATAACAATAATAATACTAGTAATTATTACTTTACTACTATATTAATTTACTCTTAACCCTTCATTTTTAAATATTAGTATATTCTTCTATAATAAGTTTAATTTTCTCTCTATCTATCTCTACAACTACAATTGCTTATCAACATTTCAACTGTACGTTCAAGATTGAAGAACCTTCCTTTTTTTCTTTTCTTTTTTCTCTCAACTCTTTCTTATACCCATTTTCTCTCTCCTTGTTGTCTTTGTCAATATTATTTTTCTTCCTCAAATTTTTCCAGATTGAAATTTGTCAGCTGATTCTTTGGGTTTTGCTTAATTTATCTAAATCTTTTTTTATTTTTTATTTTTAATAGTGGGGTTAATTTGTTTCATTTTTGAATCAGTATCCAGAAAGTAGGAGCACCCATCTACTTGGTTTTTCCATTTGATGGGAAATTTTGGGTCCTCTGTTAAGAGCAAGGTATAATTTTCGATAATATAAACTGGGTCTATTGATTTTAGATTTTTGTCGATCATATTTGTTGGTGAGCTGCGATACAATTCAATTCAAGATTTGATTTTGGAGTATTTAATACAAATTGAGTTGAATTGGATTTCTTGAATTTTCATGGCTCTGGAGTTTTGGTGATTTGGGGTTGGTTTTTAGCTGCTCTGCTATCGACCCACTTGTGCATAATTTGAATTTTTGAGCTTAGTGCTCTTGGTAAAGTTGCTGTCGTGGTGTTACCAGGAGGTTACGGGTTCAAGCCGTGTAAATCGTGAGGTTGCGTACAATAGAATCTTGTGGTCTGGCCCTTTTTCTGGACCTACGCACAGCGAAAGCTTTAGTGCACCTAGCTACTGCCCTTTTTAGTGTGAATTTGATTAAAATTATTTGGACAAGTTGGATTTTGTTTATAATGTTCCTTTTGCTTTGTTAAATGTGGTTTACAATTCTTTACTCCAATATTACGTGAATTAGAAGTTTGTGGTTCATCTTCCTTTTTGGTTCCACTTTCAAGAGAAGAAAAAGGTTACTTTTTTGGGACTTTTTTTGTCATTGGGTACAAAGCCGCCAACTTGTTTGAAAAATTTGTCCAAGTTCATTATGGAAGGAGGAATTTTAAGTTTTTTGTTATGGTGATTATTTATGAGGTAGAAAACACCCAAGTTTGGTAATGTAGAAAAACCAATGCAGCTGTCACTTTTCATGCATTTCTTGTGATCTCTTTTTTTTCCTCTTTCTTTTTACTGTATGTTTGTAACTATACTTACATAAATATTCTTCTCTTATGATGCAGAAATTACTAGAGAAATTGAACTATTGCCTGATTTACTGATTATAAAACAAGGGTAAGCTTCTTAGTTTTTTTTCCTTCTTAGGCTCTTATATATTCAGTTTAGACACCTTTTTGACTTGACAGATGGTTCTAGTAGTAGTTTATAGGATAGTACTCGTGAGCAGCCAACTGTATGGTGGTTGCTCATTTATTGTGATTTTCACTTTATGACTAGTTTCCAGCCTAGTCATCCAATTTCTCTTGTGATGATTTTGCAGGGTTATTCATGTTAAAAAAAAATTCCTAAATGTGTTCACAATAGAGGTCATTATTTTTGTCTTATGACCATTTTGTGATTTATGGTAGTGTTGTGGCGGATACGAGAAAGTTTTAGGATATGGGATGCTTTGTTTCGACGCCGCAGGAGACTGGTGGGAATAGAAGGCGGCCAGGAAACATTGGCGAGGTGTCTGTATTTGTTCCAGGATTGCGTATCCCTAAGCCAGTTGATTTCTCTCTTGCACTTGGTGATCACTTGTCGAAAACCCTGGTGGAGCGCCTTTCCGCTCTCAGAACCAGAATAGTGGTTATGGCAGGGCAAGAAGCTCCCACAATTACAAGGACAAGAAGGAAAACTGCTACTCAGCATGGTGAGTTGCAGAGAAGCCGCAGACACATCTTTTGGAATTTGGCTATGTTCTTGTTTCTTTCCTCATATGTAGATATGATGCATAGCAGCTATTTCTTGCAGGAGGTTCAACCCTTGCTGATCTTTTGCAGGCTCTCGAAGATTATTTGCCTGTTCTTTTGGGGCTAGTTAAAGATGGTACATACTTTGGCTGCTATCTCGTTAGCATTTGCACTTTGTTGATTTTAGTTGTGAGATGTTGCTTTCTTGGCCATTTTCAGGCAGCACATTACAACATAAAGTGCAATTTATTTGGGTCAATCAGGAGGATGATGCAGAGGTCAGACAAGAAATATATTTTCTTTTTTGCTTTGTTTTCATGTTTAGTCTTCTATCTGGTTTTGCCACCATGAGGGAGAACTTTTTTATTTGTCAAAATATTTCAGGAAACTGCAATGTTTAGTGCTTGGTATGAAGTACTGTCTGTTTTGCACTTGATGGCGACACTATCTTTATCGCAAGCTAACTTGCTGCTTCTTCCTAGAACATCTCTCGATGGTTATTCGCCGAAGGTATCTGAAGGTGGGTATTTTTCCCATGTTTAACTTTGCAGATCCCGTAAATATCTTGATGTGTTCTTTTAATTTATTACACTCGTTTTTTGGCAAAGCCTCTAAATTGATCTTTCTATTTCCTCATTTTGTCTTTAACATCTGACAGAGAGCAGGAGATCTTCTGTTGATGTTTTCCTTAAGGCTGCTGGATATCTTGATTGTGCGGTTCGAAACGTTCTTCCCCAGTTGCCAGCCGAACAAAGGTTTTTATACCAATGCAATTCAAATCCATGGCCTGTCAGGAGTTAGATTTTCACTATTATTTGCTTTGTATCTAGGAGAAATCTGCCAGTAGACCTCGCTGAAGGAGTTCTGCGAGCATTGTGCCTCCAAGCACTAGGGCAGGTAATAGCATATTCAGAGCCTATCTTGTTTTGGTTGCATATCTTAAAATTTTAAATATCCAAATTACACCAATATTTTCTCCATGCTCTACTGAATATTCTCTCTTCTTGCATCAGCGAGTATCCAATGATATCTAAGATTATTATGGGTGAATTTGGACGATGTAATTATATGAAGCAAATTGATATGCTTCTACTGATGACCTTTTTGCTTCTCTTTACTTGACTATCATTTTGTTAACATCCCTGAAAAGTCAGTAACATTAAAATAGTGCATCCAAGACACTGCAATAGTCAGTAGCATTCAGATAGTGCATCCATGACACTGCAATTGCTGTATGATTAGTCAGGAATTGCTATGTTAATGAACAGGATTTTTAGATAGCCTATGGCAATATGATTCAGATTTGCTGAAGAAGAAAAGATTGTTTTCATGGATTGGATCAATAAATATTGGGGACTGAAACATGAAATATTCACGCATGGTTAACGCTATTTGTGCCGTCTTTTTAATCTCGATATCCTAATTTTTGTGAGCTCCCGGCTTTTACTTTGGTTGTTAGTGTCAAGAATGGACCTTTGGGTTTAACTCAACCTCAAAAGCTAGCTCTAGAGGTGAGGATTACCCAAGTCCATATAAGCAAACCACTAGTCCATTCCCCAACCAATGTGGGACTTTTACCCACTCTAACACCCCCCCTCACGCCCAGGCCTAACTGGCACTGGCGCGTGGACCGGGAGCCCAAAACGGGAATGGACCTGGGACTTGTGGGTTATGGGCCCACCACGCTAGTGGTTTGCTCATATGGACTTTGGTAATCCTCACCTCTTGAGCTAGCTTTTGAGGTTGAGTTAGGCCCAAGGTCCATTTCTTGACATGGTATCAAAGCCAGGTCCATTCCCGTTTTGGGCTCCCGGTCCACACGCTAGTGCCAGTTGGGCCTGGGCGTAAGGGGGAGTGTTAGAGTGGGTAAAAGTCCCACATTGGTTGGGGAATAGACTAGTGGTTTGATTATATGGACTTGGGTAATCCTCACCTCTTGAGCTAGCTTTTGAGGTTGAGTTAGGCCCAAGGTCCATTTCTTGACAGTTAGTTGAGCTTGAGTTCTTCATGCCTGTTACCTATGCTTTCAAGGGATTGAAGCATACTCTAGTGCGCAAGATATGTGTTTAGTATCTAGAGACAGCAAAAACAATCTTACCTATGCTTTCAAAGGATGAAAGCATACTCCAATGCACACTAATTAACGAAGTGCAAGATATGTGTTTAGCATCCAGAGGCAGCAAAACCATTCTATTTTTCAAAGATTTGTTGTTGTAACTGTGAACAATTGTGAAAGGGATCATCTAGATATATGCTTAATAGCTAAATGCAGTGAAACCACACTATTTAGAAAATTTTCTGTTATAGAAATGTGTATAATAGTGAAGGGAATATCTGGATATGAGTTACCTAAATTCAGCAGACTTCCATGCATTTGGCCATTTTGATTATGTCCAGTTAGTTCTTATATCATCCTGTCCTTGAGCACAATACATATGCTTGTTATTTTGGCTGTAATATGGTGGTGTTGTCCATTTGCTCTTCGTGCTAATAGTTATTGTTGTTGAATGAGGATTTTAGCTGTTGCTAGATATCTGGTTGAGAAATGTGTATTATTTGGATTAAATTTTCTTCCTTATCTGATGCATCTGTCACTGTGGTCCTAGGCTGTGGATATTCAACTTGGACTTGCAATTGACAGTACTAAAGCAACACTGGCTGTCAAAAGAAGGCTTGCATGTGAGATGGTAAAATACTGGCAGCAGGTACTGAATACTCGTCCCAAAGCATACTCAACTACTTTGTTTGATAGAGGATTATATGGATCCTCGATATGATTCTTCTGTAGTCTAGTTCGTTTCATTCCAATGCTATTTAAGTTTGGGCTTCTCTGAATCTCTCACTTATTCCTGTACGGGTAAGTAGTTTATTCCCAATTAGTCGGCATTAGCTATATGATCATCTGCTTCCATTGGAGTCCTTGGTCCTTTTAAACTCCTTCCCCTAACATAATAATGGAAAGAGGAAATAAAACTGAGTTACTCCATTTTTATGGAACATTTCTTTGTTGTCGCAAGTTTGTGTCTGAGATGTCAACTGCTTTTTTTTTCTTGTTACCATGCAGGCTCAAGATAACATCATGAACCTTCCATTATCAAATGGTTGGGGAGAAAAGCATAGGCTTTTCGTTAAATGGAAATATATTGAAGCCAAGGTATCTTGTGATTCTCTTTGCTTTGTTTACTTCTTTATTCCTATATTTTAGTATCTATATCAACAACACGAGGTAGCAAAATTATAGGCCAAAGTGTTACTTGATTTAACTTATTGAAGAATGAAGACTCCTTTGGCACAAAACTTTTCCTCTATAACATAAACATTTGTTTGAGTGATCCATGCAAAGATGACATACCTGAACAGACTTAGTCCATGGCAACGCCCATTTGGATTTGGGGATTAGTGCACTGAGCATAAAGATTAGAATATTCGGTCTACAATTGTCATTCAGGGACATGCGAACAGTTCGTGTATAACAAACAGGTGTCAATATAGAATAAGGAACTCAAGAGTATCTTCTTCGCCTGTGAGAGTGATGTTTATGTGTTACTAGGTGTAGAAATATATTCAGCTTGTCTATTCATTATCCAGTATGCTACTTTGTCAAGAGATAAATAAAACACACAAGACCCAAAAACACAAACCAGAAAATGACCTACAGCTGAACTGGGGTCATAGTGATGCAAATGTCAATATGTTGTGTAATCCACCCAAATTTCATGCCATAGATTCTTTTATTTTACCTTTTCATTCAATCAAGTTGGCCTGGGTCTTCTGAGAGGATGTAATCGATAGAGGTTCTTACATATGTTCAAAATGGACTTTTGTATTATTTCTCTCAATATCCCGATGCTTCAGAAGTTGCTGATTTTATAACCCTGCTGAATGCTCTTAGAATTTGACATTTGATGTTAGGGATCTGAAACTCGTATTTTCTTGTTCTTCTTGTGAACAACCTTGTAGATAACTAATAGTGCACGTTTTGTTGGCTATCTCGATTTGCAAGTGATCGTCCCCTTTAAACTGATAATTTTATGCGGTCTTTGGCTCTTATAAGGCTAAATGCTTATAGGTTGAAGAAACCTAAAACCCTCATAATTATGTCATGGAATCGATATTTATAGCATATATCAACTATTATTCTTCAGCATCACCCTGCTATAGCAAGAATTTTTTTGTCTGTACTCCATTTTCACTGTTTTGATTCAAATTTCGTCAGAGATTTAGGGGTTTTGGAGTCTAAGAATGAGAGTATCTGGTCAGATATATAAGTTTAAAGTTCTTCTGCTATTTAATTGATTCTAATGCGACTACCTTCCCATATTATTGGAATATTCACTGGCGTAAATACTTCCTTATCCTGCGGACACATTTAGGGACTCTTGTTCTGAGTTCTTTGTTGTACCGGACAACCCTCCAACTTCCATCAGCGAACTTTGTTTTCAATCAAGAGAAGGTGGTAGTTCTCAATATTCACCGATTAGTGATGCAAGAATTGTCCGTCTGAAAACTTCACGTATAACAACTTTGTAATCCATGTATTCATGCCGGTCTTTGCAAAGTTTCTGCAGCTTCTTTTCCTTCTAAAGCTATTGCTTGTGTTGGAGTCCCACATCGGTGGGTTAAAGGGTCCTTGGTCTCCTTATATGGTTTTGGGCAATCCTCCCCTCATGAGCTAGCTTTTGAGGTTGAGTTAGGCCCAAGGTCCATTTCTTTATCATGGTATCAGAGACAGGCCCACCCAACTCATTGTTTTCGATGTTGGGCGCCCCGTCTTATATTGTCCACGCTCTAGATGTCCAGCCCTGGGCGTGCGGGGGGTGTTGGAGTCCCACATCGGTGGGTTAAAGGGTCCTTGGTCTCCTTATATGGTCTTGGGCAATCCTCCCCTCATGAGCTAGCTTTTGGGGTGTGAGTTAGGCCCAAGAACAATTTTAACAAAATGCAAACACCAATTCTTTGCCTTAGAAGCTTCTTAGAAGTCCTGTTGCAAGGAGTGACATCTGTTGTTGATTGTCCTTGTGCTTGAGCCTGCGCAAGAGCCTGTTGTTGTTGTGATGCCAAAAGAAATTGATTTTGGTTCTGTATATTGGGCGTTTGCACCTGCAAACCTATACTTGGCCTCAAATGGTCAATTCCAGTTAACGGCCATCCCTTCAATGGTAAACCAGTAACACCTTGATTCAAGCCTGCACCACCGAGTCCCGACTTCGACTGTAGAATAGCCTGGCCATAAATTGATGGAGGATCCATGGGTAAAGATTTCTGAGAACCACTCAAGTTAACATCCGTTTTAATATCCGCTGTCATCTGAGGGCGCCCTTGCATTTGCTGCAATGCTGCAGACATGCTCCCCGAATTACCTTGGACCAACTGTCGTTGATGATTAGATGCAGACTTGAGAAGAGCCATTCTATTGGGATCTATTAGAGGTGAAGCTGTCTTTGAGTCAAGGAATGAGGGTGCTTCATTTGTTCCTTGTACGTTTTCATGGACAAAACACTGGCAGATGGTTGCCCCATCATGCCTTCAGAGTTTATAGCATTTATAGGACCACCAAGGGAGGGATTTTGATCACTTCGCTGTAACTGGGCATTTCGTTGTTGCATGAGTTGCAACTGCTGGATCTGTAGTTGTTGATGCTCCCTTGCTTTCATCTGCTGCGTCTCTATGTACGCTGCTGCGTTTTGTTTTTGCTGATGATCGCTTCATGCCCGAGCTGATTGCACTTAGTGCACTTAGCATCAGGCCTCTCCCAACACTTGAAAGGTGCATGTCCGAGCTTGCCGCAATGCTTACAAGGAGGGTAGTTTCCTTTGAAACCACCTGTTTTGTTTTTGTTGTTGTGCGCTGCACCTTCTTCATCAGTTGGTTGATACTTCTTATTCTTCTTATTCTTCTTCATAGAGCGTCCATCATCGTGATGCTTGGCTGGTAAGGCACCTTCGACAGTTCCTCCTTGTCTCATAACACGCCGTTGCTCTTGCGCTTGAAAAGCACTTAAGAGCTCTGCAAGTGTGATCTTAGACAAGTCCTTAGTATTTTCTAAGGTTGTTATGGTAGCCTCAAATCTTTCAGGTACCGTTACTAGGATTTTTTCAACGATCCTTGAATCATTGAAAGTGGAACCCAACAATCTGATGCGATTTGCTAAATTAAGAAGTCTATCAGAGTACTCCTTTATGGTTTCACTTTCTTTCATCCTTTGCAGCTCAAACTCACATACCAGATTCATCACTTGCATCCCTCGAATCCTTTCATCTCCTTCATACTCAGTCTTGAGATAATCCCATACCTCTTTCGTTGATTGCAGAGACATGATACGAGTCAAGATATTAGATGAAACTGCAGTAAATAAGCATGCCATTGCCTTTGATTTCCTAGTTTTCCTCTCTTTGTGAGTTTTAATCTGCGCCACCGTGGAATTTTCTGGCGAGGGAGCTATCTCGTATTCATTTTCAACAGCTTCCCAGAGATCCAAAGCTTGCAGATATATCCGCATTCTAACTGCCCAGATTTGATAACTTTCTCCATCGAAAGTTGGTGGTGCCATTGAAGAAAAATTTGTTTCTCCGTTCATGGTATCCACTGGATCAGATTGATGCACACACTCACAGGTCCCTTAAGATTACAGCTCTGATACCAATTGTTGGTTTGAAAACCGTTAAAGGGAAATAACAGGAATTCAATTCAAAAGCTAGACGCTAAAATAGAGACGGAGTTTGAAGAAGAGAATATGCAGAGAGGTTGATTATTTTCTTGTAAAAGCCTACGTCAAATTGATCATCAACTTAGCAACTTAAATAGTTGCTATTACAACTAAAAATAGGACAAAGAAACAACCTATTTCTACCAAAATTAGAATAACTAATTAGTTTCCTACCAAAGATAGGACTCCTAATTTAACTAGGATTGTACGTAAAAAAACTGCTAGAGAAAAAAGAAAAAAAAAACAGTTGCATTCTTAAAGCAACTTTCAACAGCTTGTTTCCCCTCAAGTTTATGCATGACACATGAAATTCTGTGTAGGCTTCAGCATACTATTATCATGGTCTAATCCTTGACGAAGGAAACACAGAAAAATCTCATGGAATGGCGGTAGCTGCCCTGCAGGCAGCAGATGAGTATCTGAAAGAAAGTAAGAAGGCGTGTGAAGCTTTCAATGCAGCCGTTCCTCTATCCAGGTAAACTTTGGACTATCCATTTATTGTTTTCTCCCCGTATTTTTCTTCTACTCCCTGTACTTCGTATATTTCGTTATTTTTCTTTCCATGCAGTGAAAGAACTTATTTTGGAAAAGAAAAAAGTGTAAAGCTACTTGTAACTTCGCTAAAGATCAATTATGAAACCAAATCTATAATAGAGATCAGAGCTATTAAGATTTTAGAACATTGGGGAACCATCTATATTTAATTCTTCTTTAGCTATCAAATTTGATTAGAAAATAACTCCTCCAATTAGATATGTTAGTGCAGAGTTTCAGTTATGGCATTCATCCAGTGGCTCAGATGATAGAACAGTTCTTCAGTTTAGTTTCACTTTAGGACGTCCAATGGGTGTCCTGCATTTGGTCTTGTTATTCATCAGTTTTTTGTTATATCCTGGTTATCTCTCTTTCTTATCCTCAGTGTTTCCATCATCTTGGGCACATCTTTGTGCGACGTCGTTTTCAACAAAACCTCTAAAATATCGCTTTAAATGGTAATCAGATATCCTTGGATGTGGTTTCTCAAGATGTCACTGTATCTAAAGCTAGTGTTGTTTAAATTTCAGTGTACATGATGAAGCACTGTTATGAATAGCTTCTAGACCTAATTGGATGACTTTACCATGTAAAGGCTCATACTAACTTGTAGAACTGTGTCTAGTGCTCAAAATTTGTCATACTGGGAAACATCATATTTTCGGTTGAGCAACTTCTACCTCCTTTGATATATGCTGTACTGAGATTTCACCAGAAACATCTGGATTTAGAAACTGCATTAGGCCATGTTTTGGCCTACCTTATCCCCTCTTTTCTGCCTGTCTGACTTCCATCTGCCAATCCAGAAATCCTCCACTCTGGGGAACGATGAAGTATCTCGCCGAGAAAATCCCAAAGGACACTTCAAGCAAGGTTCGGATCAACAGGGACTTGTACTCTTATGAAAAGTAAGTTTTCTTTTTTCGGCTTTGCAGATATGACGCTTCGCTACAGAATTGCTTATCTGAAGTAGACTGCTAAAGTTCGATATTGGTTTTGAGAGACAGCAATGCTCTCCTTGTATTTATTTTGAATTTGGGTTGACATATTACAAGATAGCTTCTTGATTTTGATAGGTATAAAATTGTCATAGTACGATAAACCTTGTTGCTGCAACACCAACTAAACCAATCCTTTTGAGCCAAAAATAAGAATTAAAAAATAAAAAGACTAAACCATCCCCACCCACTTAAAAACCAATTACGAAAATGAGGAGAAATGGATGTGTGTCATATATTAGTGTCTCTGGGGAAGTGTGTTAAATGAAATAGCTAATGTACTCCCTCTGTTCACTTTTACTTGGCACACCCATTAAGTAAACAATTATTAACATGGTTGTTTTACCATAGTACCCTTATTAATTGATGGTTACTATTGGTCTTCAAATTAGTTTGGAGAATAAACAATTAATGCTAAGGGTAAAATAAGAAAAATTAGGTTTGTCTTTTCTTGATATGTCAAAAATGACGAGGCAAAGTGAAATCCAATTAGAAAATAAGTGACATGTAATTTTGAATAGAGGGAGCATGTTTTAAGCTTTAATCAAAGGGTTCCCATGCTGGGAAAATACTTATAGCGGAAGGATTGCTGTAGGATCATGGAGACGGCTCCAACACTGCCAGACTTTGCATTGGCGCTCAAACCCGATGAATATCAGCTTCCTCATGTGGATGCATCTTGGGATGATGAAGCTTGCAGGCAGGGGACAGTTTAACCCAAAGAATCAGATTTCAGACTCTGGAAAATCCAGGCTGGTCGAAAATGCAGGATGACTCTAGTCGCATCTCCAAGATATCCAACTCTTGCTATTCACTGAAGGTCCCCTCTTTGCTGCACCTCTAGTTGAATACAATCTCCATCTCTCCAGTAAATTGAATCTCTATTTTCTTTTCCCTATCAGATGTATAGTCAACCCGGTGAGTGAGTTCTGTACAAGTCGCTTTGCTTTTGTTTGTAATCTTTGAACTACAGGAAAAAGGGATGTATTTCTTTGTCAGCCTACCAAAATAATTTATGGTTCCACTTGTCCACCAATCTGAAGCCAGAACAATTGTGCAAGTTGTTTGATAGAAAATGCTTTTCTATAAATTTCACAATTTGTGTCTATGAAGAAGCTTATTAGCTAAAGAACCTATTTGTACCTGTATCTTCTTCAATTCCAATTTCTGACTTGTAAGTGTATAAAATGCTAACTGCTCTCTCTGGAAACTATTCAAATGCCAGATTTCTTCGGCAATGAGCCTATTAACAAAGAACTTCAGATCTTGAAGAGTTAGAAGTTTTTTTTTACACTATGCTTGAAACTAGGGTTGAGAAAAGCCACTTTGTTCCCTGTTTAAATTCTTTGGCAACAATGAAGAATACTCCAGCTCTTGCAAAAGAAAAACTTGGGACTTCATTTTATCTTTTACACAAGTCAAAACAGAAAAAGAGGATGGATTCTTTTAGTTTTTAAAGAAGTTCTCACTGCTAGTGTGTGACAAGATAAAGTGCTGGTTTTGCTGAGGGGAGCTGCTGCAACTGGAAACCAAAGACAAATAAAGCAGGGTTTTTTTTTTCAGAGCAATTTTGTGAGTGAGCCCTGCTATTAAAATGTTGCATTTGGGTGATGCAGAGTTCAATGTTGAATTTCACCTTATAAATGAACCACCAACTTAGAGGAATTAAAAGAAAAATATGGAAGAGAATCGACCTGCAGAACATAAGAGAAATTTATTTCCTTTAAATGGCACCAGTATGTTAGGAACCTGCAACCTATCAGGTCTTTATGAACACGATAAAAAAAAAAGTGGTATGGTACAATGACTATAACTTCCACCATCTTAACGCGTTCTACAAAATCTACATGATGAAAGAATAGTGAAAAGACATAAAAGAAAGTATAGAAGCACCATTCTCATATTGGTGACATTGCACCTTTGGACCGAATCATTTTTCTATCAAGGTACATTCCTTTTAAGGTCAAAATCAAAATTCAGCAGAGCCGGGTGTTCGAGGGAAAGGTATTGCATCTCTGATATTGTCTATTCCAGTCGCAAATTGCACGAGCCTTTCAAAGCCTAATCCAAATCCAGCATGAGGAACTACAGCATAAGAAAAGGAGACATCCAATTAAAATCTTACCTATCTACCAAAAGGGTATTGCAGGCAGGGTAACTAACTTGAAGGCAAGATGCAGCGAAGTCCACTTTAGCAAAATTAATGGTGGACAAAGAATAAGGTGCATGCAGTACGATGCGAAAATTCTTGAACTTTATGATGATAAAAATTCAAGCAACTCACCTGAACCATAACGCCGCAGATCAAGATACCACCAAAAGCTTTCTTTGTTGAGGTTCATGTTATCCAAACGTTCTTCTAGGTATTCAAGGCGTTCCTCTCTTTGACTTCCACCAATAAGTTCCCCAACCTGAAGAAAAAAAACTTCGAGATATTGAGCAAGAACAATACTGTATGCCAGACCTGTCCACTACGTCAACTGGTTCAACTTCATCAAATAAACGGAACCTGAAGCTCTAAGTCACCTAGAAACAACAATAAACAGTCCACGCATCACAAAAGAAAAATGCTAGTGGGTTTCTGGCAATCTCAACCTGTTAGACATTTGACTTAGCGCAGGGTTTAGATTCATGCTATGAATAATATTATTGGGTTTGGAATGATTGCCCATCCCATGATATAACGGGGAGATGGTATTCGTGACCATTTGATTATTGTGCACACACAACTACTAGTTAAACCTTAGTCAGGCAGATTTACATCTACGAGGATTGCCTTAATGAGAAGTTATAAATGTAGTATTCTATTGACATTAATATAGGATGTAAACACACACATAATATGAAAATGATCCTCTACGCAAAAAAAGCTTTTAAATGTAAGGTTCCATGTCTTATCAGTTCCTAGATGATACAACAGCTATTCGTAAAACGGGGTTTATCTGATGTGAGATGCCTATTACTGTAAATCTTTTTTTGAAACTGAGATGTGTATTAGATTAAATGAATGATAACTAATGAAAAAAACGATTTACTTTACATTTGTTCGACTTGTCAAAGAAAAAATATCCATGAGACCATGACAAGTAAAGAATTGACCAAGTTTATGGACTCTACCCGGGGTACCAACATATCCATGGCTGCAACAGTCTTTCCATCATCATTTTGCCGCATGTAAAATGCCTTGATGTCCTGAAATTATGGAACACCGTCAATCATCTGAAGTCCCCTACAGCTTCCATAATAAATGCAGATAGGAAATTAAACCTTTGGATAGTCTCTTATTATTACAGGACAACCACCAAAAGCCTCCTCGGTAATATATCTTTCATGCTCACTTTGCAAATCACATCCCCATTTCACCTACCATATGCAGAAGCACTTATTACAATTTAAGGAAAAGTAACAGAAGTATGGATGGGGAGAGATTGACCAAAAACTGCAAGTTGGAATGCAAATAAAGCATGCCTACCGGGAAATCAAACTTCTTTTTTGCTTTTAATAAAAGCTCAACGGCATCTGTATAAGTCAACTGCACAAAGTTCTTCTCAACAACATCCTGTGGAGCATATGATCAACAACAAGACCAACTATTAGGTGCACAGTTTAGTCTGCCAGCATTGTGGAAAAAATGTTGAGAAGAGAACACATTGAATTCGTAGAAATTCATACGGTAAGTCTATTGATGATCCCTTTTTCAATCCAAGTGTTAAAAAAATCCATATCTTCTTTGCAATTCTCCAACACATATTGCACCTTCCAAGTAGAGTTACGTCAATGCAAAAGTCTAGTTGTAAGAACAAATTGATAGATATGCACCAAGGAACAGAGAGATATGAAAGGTAACATACGACATACTGGAGATAGGCAGTAGCACAGGCCATGTCATCATCCAAGTCCGCAAAAGCTAGTTCTGGTTCAATCATCTTATACAATAGAACTAAGTGTCAACATTTTATTAGTTTCTGACCCCATATAAAGTAAGAAATATGAAACAAGCTCCACTATGTTTTATCAGTTGAAGCTTATAAGCTCACCCAGAATTCAGCTAAGTGTCTGGAAGTGTTAGAATTTTCTGCTCTGAATGTAGGGCCGAAGGTATAGATCTGGAAACAGATAGAGGATATTGTTAGAATTTGAAAGAATGACGACAAAAGTATGAAGGATTCTGTGACCAAAGGATTAAGTTGGGAAAAATGGTTACAAGCCAGAGAAGGCAGTAGCATATGAAACTGAAGTGTGAGAGGAGACTCTACATCAGAGAGCGCAGTAGCATATGTTTCACCATTGAGTTGCCCAGACACTGTTAAATATGCTCGTTTCCCAAAGAAGTCCTGCAACACAAAGATGCAATTACAACAACTAACAAGACAGTTAATACAGGAATTCAACACAAAATGCAAGCACCTATTAACATTCAGAATTTAAAAAGTTCTTTGTAAGGATAGAAACAGACTTAAACTGCTAGCTAATAAAATTCACTCTAAAATGGGCAAAGCACCCTAGTTGTTGATTTGACTTACTTGTGACCAATCAACAGAACCGGACTCAGTAGTAGGAATAGCACTAACTGGTGAATCTCCACCTTCATTGGAGTTTGGAATCTGTTAGGTAAACAAACACCTTACTCAAGTGCGAGATATTTCTTAAAAAAGAATATAAGGGAAGTTCTGCTTAGACATTTGAAACTAATAAAGTATTGTTCGCATTTGAATGAATTAAAAGAGTCAAATTAACGATTCTATTTTGCAAAAATATATGCTCTGGAGTAACCGAGCAAGAAAAAAATAATCAAGACGAAAGAGGCCAAGATAAAACTAAAAACCAGCTATATCTAATAGAAGACAAATGAAAGAATGACTTCCGCAAGACTAACAAGACTACACGTAAATTAAGCTTTAAAGTTTTGTGTTAAACAGTCTTAAACAACATTTAGACAAAAAAGTTACATGAAGGAGAGTTTCGAACTTTCAATACAGCATCCTCTTAGTCCTCAATCAAGTTCAGAGCTTTGCTGTTTTTTTTCTCTTTTCCTCCCTTTCTTAGTTCTTGTGAAAGGTGATGAATGTGAAGAGAGATGGCACACATAGTGCTTGAACACCAACTGGGAATTTGGGAAAGACCAAATAGATGATTTAACATATTAAATCAACATTACATACCAATGTAGTCACACAGAATTGCTCGCCAGCTCCTTCACAATCAGAAGCAGTGATTATTGGACTTGAGACCCAAACAAAGCCATTTTCTTGGAAAAATCTGTGTGTAGCATAGGCCAAAGCATTCCTCACCCTCGAAACCTAAAAGAAGCTGACATATCAAATTAGGGACTGGAAAAGATAGAAATCGACTTACACTAGAAGTTTGCATCCGGAGAGGCAGAGAAATCTATCAAAGGCAGGAAATCCAATGGCTTCTAAGTTTGCATATTCCAACTCCCAAAGAATTTATATCCCATGGGTGATTTTGCTAGTCAAGTTAATCACCCCTTCACATTAAGTCTAATGCTGTAAATAGAAGAGAAATTACCCTTTCAAAATGCCGCCTATTGGTTTCATTACCAACATCAATGCTACCCAGATGCCCTGTACTAGCTTCTCAACAAAAACCAATTATTTAACATTTCCACAAATGCGGAGAGGAATTGGGTTCAGGCACTGCCAGTTAATAGGTAAAATAGAGAATCAGTGTTACTTGCCTTAGGAAAAGACAACTGGGCAAGAACCTTGAGAATTTAAGAATTAGAAGACCAGCTGCCCTTACTTGAGCCGAGGGTCTATCGGAAACAGCCTCGCTACCTTCCAAGGTTAAGGTCCATACACACTACCCTCCAGAGAACCCCCACTTTGCACAAAGTCTATTGTAACTATTCTACAATTCCGTTCCAAATCACTAGTTATATTTTCTTCTTGTCATTGTTGGACATTGATCCAAAGAAATATTTACCTTTTTGGTACCTATATGAGATCTGAAACTGATGGCTATACAGAAAGGTAATAAGGATGAAGGGGCTGAATAAAAATGGTAGTTCTGCTCTAGCATCAACTGATCACAGGCTGCTGAGACACCAAAAATATAAACAGGAATGTATATAATTATGGATGTACAGAGAGTAATTAGTTTCTTTCTTTCTTAAACCATAACAGGTCAAGTAGAAGACTTTCCTTATAATAGGGAACTGATTTGGAAGTTTTTCAAATATAAAGGGGTATATCAATAACCGCAAGGACACAGGGTAAACAAACAAACTTATAGATGGACGGTCAAAAAGAATGCTTCCTAATTACATGCAATCAACGTCATTTTCCTACCAAACTACATGAATATTCCAATATCTCCCAAGAGAATACAGGCAAAACAAAAAGGAAAAAGTGAAAACTAGAAATGACAATGTAGAACTGTCCCAACTCATACCGCACCAAAAGTGTTTGTTCGAGGGCGAAGGTGAGCCTTTGTTCTCAAGAATTCTCTGCTGACCCTTTTCTTCTGGATGGGGAAAGAAGGATCACTTTTACCGACCTGCAAGCAAACCAACATGAGCAAGCCTACTGATTAAATGACCAGTGTCATAACATAACCAACAATTAGAAGAACATGAGAACTACACAAAAGCTCTAATTTTCTTACAATAAATGACACTACGTGGGCAAGATAAACATGTTTCTTGAAATTTATCCAAATGAAGCCGCTAAGGTATCCTTGTAGATTCTGTCATTTCTTTCTGACAAATTTGGCTCATTTTATGCTTAGATAATGAAGGATTGACAGGAAATTAGTTCAGTGTTCATAGTTTCTGAAGAAAGCCATTTAAAAAAAAAAAAAAAGTGCAAACTATGGCATCACTCAACATTCATAATTTGGTGGTTCAAGATAAAATAATAAATTCTTGTGTGGCATCTAGTAAGGCATGAAACAATGTCGTAAATATTGAGATCTTTTGAGACTGACCCCCCCTCAACCTTTTCAATAAATATGTTCAACGAGCTATAAACAAATCGTTGGAATTGGAATGTGATCAGAGTAGTGATAGCTAAGGAAAAAACTTGCAGCAATATTGAAATTCTTGGAGAAGGATTCAAGCAGGCACGGAATTAGATATATCACTCTACATGCTGGTGGAGCCTCGAGGTCCGCTGGAAGACCTTAAATGTCATCTAACTTCAAAAACATTTCAACAACTAATGCGCAATACCCATGTTGTGATTTGTAATGATAATGCATACACAAATACAACATATATAAATGTCATCTAACTTCAAAAACATTTCAACAACTAATGCGCAATACACATGTTGTGATTTGTAATGATAATGCATACACAAATACAACATATATAATAACAATATGGATAAGCTTATTCGGTAGCAAAAGATGTATTTATATGCATGTGCATGGTTCCTATTAGAATTGTATCATCTAGTTGCTTCTCATTTCCTCTCTTCAGGAAAAACGAAGTCAAGAATTTCCGTCATAGGTGGATGCTCTTTAAGGATTGATGTCAAAAGAAAATAAAAATACCCTTAGAAGTAAGGATGTTTAAGCATATTCGTAAGCTTAAACATTGAACATCAGCTGAAATTGACAAAGTCCCTTACCACTACAAGCTTCTGAACCTTCAACTCTATTTTCTGTTTTGATCCTTGGCTGCTGACTACAGTACCTTCTATCCATACTGATGCACCAGTTGAAATTGAGCCATTCTCCACCTATAAGAAATGTATAAAAAAAAGTAAACGAACATCAAAAATAAAACAAACAGGTCAGCCAAGTCAATTACCAAGTTGAAAGCCCCATGAAATCAAATCTACATTTCTCTATAAGTTTTCTCAAGTTAGGGGGAGACTGCTAAATATTGAAGCCTTAAATGTTATCTTCCGAAAGAAAGAAAAATAGAAAGAAAATGATCTTCAAAAGATATTTACATCCATATTATTTCATGATCTCAAGTTTTACTGGGTGGTGCATCTCGAACAAGCATACACAGAAAAATATCTATACCCTATGACAATATGTATTTAGCACATACATCCACAGCTGTGCGCCACCTTATCTGGAGCACTTGTAGAACCACATAAAGAAAACTATTACCCGATTAGACACATAGATGACACCTTCTTAACCTGCTTCCAATCACATAAAAACTAGAAATTTCCAAGAGTGGCTATCCAAGGGGCATAGCACGTGGTTTGACACCCACCGAAACAACACAAAGTGACTTTCTAAGTGATGCTTGTAGGCCGTGTTCAATGTCTTAAGTGTAAGCTAGACTAATCACACAGTTCTTCAGAAGACCTTTCCTTCAATGTTGAATCCCTCAAGTTTCATACACCAAATTTCACAGCGATCAGTAAAAGAAATCACCTATCCTGAGGACCAAATGAAACTTGTTTTGTTTCTTTTCAAATATAAACCACATATATGCTATCCTGCAGATATCAAAATGCACCTCAAAAATTTATGCACTTCTTTCTTAAATGGACCTTATTTACCTCTAAATTATATGCAGATGAGCTTACGATAATAAGTGATCAGCACAAAATATAGACCAATGTAGTTTCTACCAACATTAAGCTGGTTTGTCTGACGTCTCTTAGTCAGCACAGCTAGAAACGATTACATGAATACGTATGCATATTATAGGCAGAAACACACACTTGTTACACAGTTATTACCTGATCATAACCTTCAGCATCAGAGCCCATAACACATTGCATATTTGAAAGGCAAGAACCATCATTAATCTGCACATTAATCAAAAAACACCCAAAAATTACACTCTCAAACCACTACAAATACTTTGAAAGCTCCCGAATTTCAAGCTATGGCATTATTACATCAATAAACGTAACACTGCTCTGAGCCCTAACTGTCCGAACCCAACCTCTAACCACCAAAGTCTCACCAACCCGGTCCAAACCTTCTTCAGTCCCTCCTTTCATATCCGCAACTCTCAACCTTCTCCGAAATTCCCTCACTTTTTTCTCAGTAGCATCAAATTTTTGCTTTTCAATTGCTTCGCCGGATGAAATAGCGGCGGAAACGACTGAACAAAAGTTCCGACGACGGAACGATGGAACTGAACTGTTGTGCAGCTTTGGAGTTAAGAGTTTGATGTGAGTGAAGAAACGGAGGGCCGGTTTAAGGCGGAGCGCGGTGGCCGGAGACAGAGCACCTGCCATTTTTTCCTAAGTAGTGCTACTGCTGCCAATGGTTATTTACTGTCCCATATCCGGCTATAAATGCAAACCTGGTTTAGTTGTAGTAAAACATTTTTAAATATTTTTATTTGTAGTAAAAAAATAAAAAGAAGAAAAACTTATGGCAACAGAAGTCCCTACATTTTATCCCAATGTTAATTTTAGGGATAATACCCACGAAAATACCTGAAGTTTGATCGGATTAACAGTTGAACATACTGAACTTTGCGGGGGTTCTATTACCCAGACTTTTTTTTTCGTATTTTAATGGCATATATCTGTCACTTGGCACACTGCGTGTGATTCACACGCATTGAGCGCGTGAACAGTATTAAAAACGTTTTAAAACTCTTTTTTTTGCCAAACAGACCCTTAATTTTATAATGATTTAAAGTTTTATATTTTTATTTATTTTTTCATTCTTCTTTCTTCTTAATGGAACTCGAAAAATCATGAAAAAAAAATCATGTATGGAACTCGAAATCTTTCCAAATTAATGGAAAGATTAATGGTTATAATTAATGGAAAGATTTTTTCGAATCTTTCGAGTTTCATTTATAATTTGAACTCGGAATTATAAATGAATTCGAACTCGGAATTATAATTCGGAAAGATTAATGGTTATAATTAATGGAAAGATTCTGAATTAAATTTCATGTATGGAACTCGAAAAAATCCTTAATGGTTATAATTTAATGGAACTCGCTAATTGAAAATTAATGAATGATTCGGAAGATTCAAACTCGAAAACTCGCTAATTTAATTTCGAGTTCCATTAATGGAAATTGAATCTTCCGAGTTCCATTAACGGAAGATTGAATAGCTTCATGGAAATTGAATCTTCCGAGTTCCATTAACAGAAGATTGAATAGTTTCATACATGAAATTAAATTTTTTGAATCTTCCGAGTTTCATTAATGAATTTTTTGAATCTTCCGAGTTTCATTAATGAATTTTTTGAATCTTCCGAGTTTCATTTATGAATTTTTCGAATCTTTCGAGTTTCATTAATGGAAATTGAATCAATAAATTAAATTTTCCAAATCTTTCGAGTTCCATTAATGAATTTTTCGAATCTTACGAGTTCCATTAATGGAAATTAAATCTTTCATTGAGTTTTCAATTAGCGAGTTTCATTGAATCTTCCATTAATGGAACTCGCTAATTGAATCTTTTGAGTTTCAATGGAAAATTAATGGAAGACTTCATTCAATTATTTGAAAAAACTTTCTTCATAAATTCAATGGAATCATTTGAAATATTTAATATGGTTGTAATTATGAAAAAATGTTGAAAAGTGATAAAATGGAGAAGAAACGGCGCGTGTACCACACTTTTCACGGAAAAAACTGAGTATACGTTTTGAGGAGGGGATTAATTTCACTTTAAAAAAGTCTGAGGGGAATTAATTTCAATTAAAAAAGTATAGGAGGGTAACAGGACCCCCGCAAAGTTCAATATGCTCCATTGAAAATTTAATTAAACTTCAGGTATTTTTGTGGGTATTATCCCTTAATTTTAATCGATAATTTAGCAGTAGGAATACTAATGTTTAGTTTATGGAGTAACACAGATCAATAGTAAAATTTAAAAATCCCTACATTTTATTCTTAAGTCAGATAAATACTAATCACTTCGTTCCATTTTATGTATCGACATTTTCTTTTTGGTCTGTCCCAAAAAAATATCATTTTTCTTATTTGGTAATTATTTAATAGCATTATTCTTATTTTATCCTTAGTGAGTCCCATTGTTAAGAAAAGACAACTAAAAAGTAAAAATCATCTCTTATTTCTTAAATTCTGTGTCCGGTCAAATAACACATATAAAATGGGACGAAGATAATAAAAATTTAATAAAAAGTAATTTCCCTTCTAATACAATGTATTTCTTGATTCAAATTCTAGAGTTAATTCCTCAAATGTGTACACATCCCACTAAAGTAACTTTTGTTTCTTTTAGGATAATATTGTCACTGAACTATGCACTTCTTTCCATTATAAGGTAAAACTAAAAAATTATTAAGGATATGTTTGGAGAACCACAAGAAAAGTGAAATTGGATATAATTACGTAATCCAATTCTCAACTATGAATAGAGAACTAGGTGCAATTACGTAATGTAATTACAAAGTTACATTTTTTTAATTTTTTTTTAAATCAAGTTTAATATCTTTTTCTTTTAAATTTCTTTTTTATTTCTATTATTTTTATATCTTTTTTATTTTTACTTTTTTTCATTTTACATTATTTATTTTTCATCCCTTTTCTTCTCATTTTTCAACTTTACTTCTTATGATTCAATATAATTACTCATTTTTTTTCTTTATTTAGCACATTATTGAATTTTTATATTTTTTATTCTAGTGTTTGAATTAAAGTAGTATTTTATTATTGAATGAGATTATAGACTTATGTATTTTTCGTTCTTCTGAATTATATTTACTCATCGGAATTTTATACAAGAGTATTATGTTTCTCTCTTGGATTTTGAATTTATGTTTCGATTTATTTGTTTTAGTATTATAGACATGCTATTTCATATTGCATGTCACTGCAAATTGTCTAATAACATATAATTTCAATTTTCCTATGGTTTTCTAAATATGTCCTTAACTATGTTTTAGTTTCACCTTATTTTGGAAAGATGTACATAGTTTAATGATAATATTTTCCTAAAAGAAATTAACAAAAATTACTTTAGTGGATGTTTGCACAAGTTCAATGGCAATTTGGAAAATTAACTCGACAATTTGAAGTGACATGCAATATAAAATAACAAGTCTATAGTACTAAAACAAATAAATTGAAACATAAAACAAATTGAAAATTCAAGAAAAAAACATAATACTCTTATATAAAATTCCAACGAGTAAATAATTCAAAAGAAAGAAAAACACATAAGTCATCTCATTCAATAAGGAAATACTACTTTCATTCAAACACTAGAATAAAAATGCAATAATGCGCTAAATGAAGAAAAAAAATGCGAGTAATTATATTGAATCACAAGAAGTAAAGGTTGGAAAATGAGAAGAAAAGAAATGAAAGATAAATAATGTAAAATGAAAAAAATAAAAATAAAAAAGAAATTAAAATAATAGAAATAAAAAATAAAATTAAAAGAAAAAAGAAATTAAAATTAAAAAAAGAAATAAAATGTAACTTTGTAATTACATCACGTAATTGCACCTAATTCTCTATTTCTAATTGAGAATTGGACTATGTAATTACATCTAATTTCACTTTCCTTGGGGTTCTCCAAACATATCCTTAACAATTTCTTTGTTTTACCTTATAATGGAAAGAAATGCATAGTTCAGTGACAATATTGTCCTAAAAGAAACAAAAGTTACTTTAGTGGGATATTTACACAAGTTCAATGACGTTTTGAGGAATTAGCTCCAAATTCTACCGCTGAATTTGAGTTCATGCGAATTCCCTTTCCTTTTTCACATTTTTCGTAGATCCATCATCTAGTAGATAGAATTCGTTAGATATTTATCAAATATGATTTTGATTGTGTTTGATATGAATTCTTATGTTTGATTGGTTTATATATTTTGGAAAATGTTTTCCAAAGTAACTTATTTTCCTTAAATCTAAGGAAAATGACTTCTCTTAAAAAAAAATAAGAAAAATATTTTTCAAAATTCTCTTTCAACCTCACTTTAAAGTTGAAATGTTCATACAACTCTCAAAATCATCTACCCCGCCCCCAATACCCTATCACCCCGACACCACCCCTACTCCCACCCCACCCTCTACCCCTAGCCCTACCTCACCCCCAAAATTCAATTGTTTTAAAAAATATTTTAAATTTTTTTCTTAGTCCATCCCCTATCCCCACCCCATCCCACCGCCTACCCCTACCCCCACCCATACCCCTACCTCCTACCCCACCCCCTACCCCTTACCCCACCCTCACCCCTCCCCCTAAAATTCAATTGTTTTAAAAGGTATTTCAAAATTTGTTTGTTAGTCCATCCCCTACCCCACCCCACCCTTACCCCTATCAACCCCCTTTCAAAAATAATATCTACATTTTATTAAAAAATTTAAACTTTTTTCTTACCCCACACCCCTACCCTCCCTCTCCCCCCTTACCAGCTCCCTCTCCCATCCCTCCCCTTACCAACACTCTCCCCCTCTCAACTACCTAAAAAAATAATTAAATTTATTTTTCAATTTTTTTTAATTTTTTTCTCCCCCTCACTCCCCTGTCCTGACCCCCAACTCCTACTACCCCTGCACCAATTTTTATTTTATTTTTTAATAAAAAAAATTTAAAACTTTTTCTTACCCCACCCCTACTACCTATTCTGACACCCCACCCACCCGCCTACCAACCTCCTTCCCTAAAAAAGTTTTAATTTTTTTAATTTATTTTTTAAAAAAGAATTCTAAAATATATTTTTAGGCTTTAGCACTAAAATGTATTTTTTGAAAAATATTTTTTCATTCACCAATCAAATACTAAAAAAATATTTTTCGAAAAATATTTTTCATCCACCAACCAAACATAAGAAAACAAGAAACAAAATCAATTTATTTTCCTTCTTACCAAACACACCCTTTGTTAGTTCATAAATCAATAGCAATTTTATTGGTTGATCAATTCAATATTTTTGCACACCCTTAAATTTAACTGATTATTTTGAACCTATTCGAAACATGATGACCATTTTTGAAGAGGTCGAACAATAATACTGTGGTGATTGAAGCGAAGGGGGGAGAGCTGAAGAGGAAGAAACTGGAAATGGAAAGGGAAGAAGGAGCAGTAGTGGAAGAAGCCAAGAGGAGATGTACATCCCTCAAACATCGTATTCAAACTTTTATTGCAACTCCTCAGAAATCCTCATGGAAAACTACCCTTTTGAGGCTAATCAACTCTGAACTCTCCTTCCTCAACCGCCTCTCCCTGTCCAACAACAACGTCAAACTCAGCACCAACATCGGATACCTCGAATCAATCGTCCACATTCTTGAAAACCCACTAGTTACATCAGTCTCCCGTGTCTGTAAACCCATTTCCATTTCATCAAAACTGAGTGTTTATATAGATGTAATTTGCTCTTTTAATGGAAAACCAGTTTGGTTTGTTGTATCTGACAGGAACCCCAAGTATGTTTCTTGGGAAGATTCGGGGAATACTAGGAATTGGAAGGGTTTAAGAAGGAAAATTCAAGAATTGTTGTTTGCTGCTTTGGAGGCATCTGTTATGGTGAGACCTTGTTCTGTTGTTCTTTTTTTTGCTAATGGACTTGAAAGTTGTGTTCTTGAAAAGGTTAGAGATGAGTTTGGTGCTACTAATTTGGGGTTTGGTTTTTGTGATTTTTTTGATTGTGAGTTTGTTGATGAATTGGAGGATTGGGTAACTGTAATGGGGAGGTCTTTTGAAAAGGCTTGTGTTTTGGAAATAAAGGTTGAATCTTTTTCGTCTAGCAGTCGAATTGCCGACTCTAGGAGAGAGGTGAAATTGCGGGATAAAGATGGAGAAATGTTGACAGGCTTATCTGGGAATGCTAGTGATGATGTAAAGTTGGGTGATTCGTTTTGTGCTCTTGTCGCAGCGTTGAGGAGTTGGTCCGGTTTTGGTGGTGAAGAAGAAACTGAATTGGTTAATTTTGATACGACAGCATTGGTTGCTATAGTGTCTGGGATTTGTAATGGGGGTATTGATCGAATTCTGGCTACTCCGGAGAGTGAGTTGAGGAGTCGGTTCAAGGCAAATTATGAGTTCATGATTGGACAGGTGAAACCTCTTATGTTAAAAAATTTGGAACCCGTCTGGTGTTTATATTTAGAGAGATTCTTTATTATTTCTCTGTTCTTTTTGATTTTGTTAATATTCGATTGATTGCTTTATAGAGCCAACATACGTCAGAGACTCTTATGAGCGGGTTGATTCAAAAAATTTAGTTATGAGTTGCCCCTCTACAGCTGATTAATAACAAATTGAAGTCTCAGGCTACATCATCTTATTGTTTGTGATTACCTTACTATTTGATTGGCAGAGCACCTAAGAGTGTAAACTGGTTATGATTATGCTATGTTTCTGCTTCAATTGATGGTCAGTGCAACAATTTACCTGAAATATATGAGCATAACAAATTCCTAGTTTTGGTGTTCCATAATCTGGGAAGCCTATAGTGCTGAGTTGGAAATGATCAACTGCTTATATCTGTGGTCCTTTCGTTTTCAGTCCTAAGGAAATCTCTTCATATATGAACTGTGAAGATTCATATACTATTAGCTTAACCACTGTACTTTTGCATTTGACAAACATTGTTGTAACATTCTTTGGCGTATGTTGACTTGGCTTCCACCAGGTGAATGCTGAAATGAAGAAGCCAATCCACATGGAGCTGATGCCCGTGATATCGCAAAAGAGAGGCATGGTTTGTCAAAGTGTTTGTTCAGAATTTCAGGAGCTTGTTTCAATGTGCGGTGGGCCTAATGAGAGGTCTAGAGCAGAGCACGTTCTGAACCGTCTTAGGTGAATTTTTTATAAGTTTCCATATGTTCTTATGGCCATGTTGTATGGAGCGGAGTGTTGGCCAGTTAAGAATTCCCACATCCAAAAAATGAAGGTGGCAGAAATGCGGATGTTGCGCTGGATGTGTGGGCTGACTAGAGGGGATGGAGTTCGGAATGAGACTATCAGGGAGAAGGTTGGTGTGACTCCAGTGGAGTGCAAGATGCGGGAAGTCCGATTGAGATGGTTCGGACACGTGAAGAGGAGGGGCATGGATGCCCCGGTTCGTAGGTGTGAGAGGCTAGCGTTGGATGGTTTTAGGCGGGGTAGGGGTAGGCCGAAGAAGTACTGGGGTGAGGTGATTAGGCGGGACATGGAGCAGTTACAGCTCACCGAGGACATGACCCTAGATAGGAAGGTCTGGAGGACGCGAATTAGGGCAGAGGACTAGGGCCAGTTTGGGTCGCTAGTGTAGGGAATTACTTGGTGGGGGTAGTATCCTTGTTATGATTTCGTGTTCCTTGTTTTAGTACGAATCTGGGTGCTTTCCTCTGTTTTCTTTTACTTATGGGTGCCGTATTTATGTTATGTAATCTTGTAATCTTGTTCTGTGCTTTACTATGTATTTGTGTGGTATCTTGTGTCTTGAGCCGGGGGTCTATCGGAAACAGCCTTTCTACTTCTTTAGAGGTAGAGGTATGGACTGCGTACATCTTACCCCCCCAGACCCCACCAGGTGGGAATACACTGGGTTTGTTGTTGTTGTTCCATATGTTCTTACTGCAAGTTTTCTTTTCCTACAACTTTATTGCAACTATCGTTACATTCAGCAGTACATGCTATGCCAATCCCTCCCCCTTTTTACCTCCAGAAAAGAAATATGAAGAAAGATAAGAATTGCTTGCCTCCTCTAATCTGGCTTCTAAACATCCTCAAGATAAATTTGAAGAAGTTTTGTTCGTCATCTGCTATATGACTTTCAAAATTTTGGGTCCCAGGAAAATTTTGTTAGCTACTCTGTTATAGAATTCATGGTCTTTTGGTCAGTCTGTTACAACTTCTTAGTTCTTCTAAATCTGATGCCAAATAGTAACTAACCTCAATCTCATAATGAAAATGGTAGTAAGCTAGTAACACTTGTACCTCAGACCTGTTGTCAAGAAAAGTAGCTTTATGCTTTGATTGGTTTATGAGCTTCCCTCGCATGATTCTCTCTCTTTCTTTTCAATCGATTAAGGAAAAGGGTAATGTATTGATGATGTAGTAGAAAATAAGCGAATCAAATTTCGTTCTTATTCAGACAAGAAGGTTATTAATTTGAGGGCATAAATTGGAACAGTGACAGCTTTGGTAGAGGTCATAGACTCATAATTATGTGGACAATTGATGAAGTTGCCAAGATTCACACTTGGATTTTTTTCATCTCCATGTTTCTTTTTTTTTTTCTTAAGTTTTACTAGTAACTTAGATTCCATATGCTGATCATCTGATTAACTCAAACAGGGTTGTGCCTGATTGCCCATCAGAACGGCTTACGAGCCTTCCAACAACCAGAAAACTGGCTTCAAAAAACAAGGTGACTTTTGGAACCGGAGATTATTGGCATGCTCCTACTATAACTGCAAACATGGCATTTGTCAGAGCTGTTTCACAGACAGGAATGTCCCTGTTTACCATAGAGCATACACCGCGAGCCTTGGTAGGTGATTAATCCCCTTGGCAAATGCAATTGGAAAACAGATGTTGTTCCTAATCCTGATGCTCCATTGGTGTAATGGAACTGATAATTTTCTGTTAAAAGAGATGTTGAGATACCCAAGCATGACACATCGTTTGGACTAGGAAATTGTGAAACTTGCTTGGCTATTACACTTGTATATATCAGAAAAGCAGAAATATTTTCATGAGCTTTTGTATGTTAGCTTGTATGATGCTTCTTAGGTAATAAAAGATGGGGTCTCAGTTATCTTAATTCTGTCTGCTGTTAGTTTCCTTCTTGATAAAAGTGTTAAGTTAGAGCAAGTAGCAACACATTTCTTAATCTAATTGGGAAGAACAAAAGCTAAGCACTAAATTTTTCTGCAATAAATCACTTCATATTAAAGCTGCATAATCAAGTAGTAACCACTAGCCAATGTTTGGCTTAGATGAATGTAATAGAATTCTCCTAATGTCCATGAATAACATTTTAACTATCAAGAGTAGAGATCCCAAAAATAAAATAAAATACACAACAGCACTAGAAGCCTAAAGTAAATACTACAAAACAAACAAATATGTTGAATACAATGCAGAATGCAAAAGCTTTTAGAGCTTCAACCCAAACTTACAAGTACTGGCCTTAATTCGGACCAAACTATTAGCAGAGAGGCTATCGACAATCAGCAAGCAGTCTCCCATTATTCTCACCTTTCTCAACTTGAGCTTCCCAAGTTTAACACTGACTGGGACTTGAATCTTGAGATCTAATGGGATTCTTCCGGTTTGTGCTGCCTCTTGAATTGCAGACATCAGTGTATTACCATATTGTGATTGCCCAGTTAAGGCCACATCGAGTACTGTTCTGTTCTGATGACCTTGATAGAACTTGGGAAGAGACCCTTTACAGAGCTCTGTGTTCTTGTACCACACACTCAAATGACTTCCTTTCTCATAGTAAATTCCAATCTTCTTGTTAGGGTTCACAGCAGTGATTCTGAAATTAAATTTCGCATAGAGGCTCATGTCGAAGTTGAGTCTCAAGTCTGATATTCTGAGGTTGTCCACTGAGTACTGAGGGATCTTTGGTTTGAAAACAAGATAAAGAATGCCAGCAATTGCTGCAATAATGATGACTAGGAGTATGATGAGGCTAATTGTCCAGCAAATGCATTTGCAACAGCAACTTCTCTTCTTAGTGGGTGGTCTCGAATACATTACAGGAGCGGTACGCCTGAATGGCTGGTTGACGTTTGGCTGCTGAAGCCGCGTTGGCTCGCCTTTTTCTGATTTAAACGAGCCCCGAGGTACTAAAGGAAGTGTTGTTGTTGTTGTTGGTCGTGGTGGTGGTGGTGCTTCCATGTCCACAACTGGATGAATCCTTTGAGTTTCTGTCATTGATGTCAGTTGTTACTAAAACAGTACGCTATTGCTTTTGATCTTGATCAACAACTTACAAACTCCTCTTAATAATTACAAGGAGGAACCTCTCTCACGTATTGTGCAGTGTACGCTATGTATAAGTTACAAAATGTTGTATATGTGAAGTTTAGTAGATTAAATATTCCAAGAGAAGATGGAGGTAGGAAATATTTTTGGTCTCTTTCACCTAATAATAAGAAAAGTGTTGAGAGGAGAAGCAAAGTAGGTCAGCTATATATGAGCTTTGACTATTTTCTGTTATACCTCTTTTAGTTAACCTACAAGTAATTAATCCAGACAGCCACGTCTGTATGAAGGTGGAAGTATTCTTAATCACTTACATTCATCAATAGTAGAAATTATTTGCATGATGATTGGTCATTTCAACTCGGAAATTGACCTCCTTTTTTCTTCTTTTTCCTCTCCCTAGGAGCTCCCCTTTTCTTTTTGCTCCGTTGGTGACTCGCACCTACAACCGTAGGGTGGGAGGTGAAGAGTGTTTACCATTAGAGCAGCCCCTCATATCTCGTGAAGTTGACATTGTTTTTGTTTAGGCTCCTGTCCAACTAGTTAAACTCTTCTAGCTTAAATCATGCTCATTTACAACTTTTAGGATTCCATATCATTGATAATGAAAGACAAAAAAAAAAAACAGTTAAAATTATGCAGTAAAAGCTAGGACTAACACTCTTAACACAGTAGTTGAGATTTAAGAACTAGACCATCTCTAATCACTAAAAATCTCGTCACTCTTACAAATTATTTACAAGGAGAATCACTTTTCCAGCTTCATAACCTACAGAAAATAGTCAGAACCCTCCCTAACACAACAAAGGAAATAGAGAAAAGGACGGAACAAAACTAACGGAGGCTGGCAAAGGGCTCTATGAACTCATCAACAAAATTGCGAGTACGGGTTAGTCTTGATGATGAGTTTCAAACATTATTACATCAGATGAAATGTATCTTCTACCCCTGCGCTAACTGATTACTCGGAGTCGTCCATCTTCACTCTTCAGACTCTGCAGCAAAAAGTAACACACTATTAGGTTTCGAGTGAACTTCCTAACGACCAAAGTCATCTCTCGTATAGGCCCATACCACGTATCGCTTCCATATTGTCTTCCTTGTAAACACCGAGAGGAGATCCGTGGACAGATAGAAGCATTTCCCCAGGTTTAGGCAGCCTTAAAGTTTTGGGAGTCATCCCAACAGATAATCTGTTACTATTCGCCTGTAGCCAAAATATGTTACTCTATGAATACTGACTCTAGCACAAAGTACTTGTGAAGAAATCAACAAGAAACTTGTGCTGATGCAACTTTGGAACAAAATTAGTTTCACTAAGAAGTTGCTTCATTGAACCATCACATGCTTACGTACAGTAATGACACTAGTATCATGACATTGTTACGAATAAAATGAATAAAATCAATTGTTAAGTAGAGAAAAAGATGCCGCAAACAAGTAATAACAACAATCCACAAAGAAATTATATTATAGCTACATACACCAGGTGTCTGCATAGTATCAGGCAGATCAAGCATTTGGGTATCTGATGGCTCTTCCAAGACCTTCAAAAAAAATTGATTAGTTATAAAGAAGGCTTTAAGAAGTACCTGCTAAATGTTTGTTACTTCTAAATCTTAAATGCAAGAATTTAGCCATACAGCCAAAAAAGGGATCATCATGCAACCTAAGTTACTCGAAATGTGGTATTGCAACAAGAATTTCACCATGACATAAACTGCAGGAAATAATAGAATGAAGTGCCATAGAACATACAAATCCCTTGATCTGGAGGTTTTCGACACCATAGAGGGTTGTTTTAACTGCAAAAATGTAGTTAAATTAAGTCAGCGGAAATAAATTTGACTGTCTAGCAATTAAGGATGGGTAAAAAGAGATTCAAAGATACCAGATTTATTTGAGAATTCAAATCCACCAAGTGACGGCATGGCACTGGAGCAATCTGGGTACACCATGGACAGGTTATGAAGAAGAGAAGCATGTAGATTCCTTCCATCAAACTGGTCCATGCTAAAATTACCTTCATTGTCTTTCCGTTGCACTTCATACTGGCCATTTTTCTGATTTTTTACAATAGCCAGGTTTGGGAACTTTTCCTCAAAAAACTGCAATACTGGAACTTGCAGCTGTTCATTACTGAAATTTGATCGCAGCAATTTCAACATATTTTTTAAGTGTTCAATCTCCACATCACGAATAGCCCTGACAGCAGCACTTTGACGTTCAGCTGAAAAGAGATAGTGATCCAGCACAATAAGGTGAAGGAACTATTAAGTGAGATTCAATCGTGATGGTAATGTGAGAATCCAAATTCATCAGGAATAAACAAACATTCCTACTCAAACATATACTACTTAAAAATTTTCCTTCTACATTTAACTTTCCATGTAAAAATGCATCTTCAATCTTCATAACCTTCTCTTAAAATTCAAAGAGTATATCACATAAATGGAAGAGTATTAGACCTAACAAATTGATAATTTTGCCTCTTTGTTCAGCTAGCAGGAATATAATAGAACAAATAGATCGCACAGAGAACTTATATCATACAACACAGAAAAATAGACGAGAATGGATAAGAGAATAAGCTTCATGCTTATGAAGTGCAACCAATCAAAACAAAATTTCCTGCTTCAAGATATCTGCACCTAATCTATATATGAAACTAAAATCCTTGTGATTTTCCCCTTGCTATATTTTGTTTTTCTGCCGTGCACTAGTCGTAGTGTGGTAGCGTAGGGTTTAGCCGTAGATATTTGTCTTTGTTGTCATTTATTGTGTTTTGATTTATTATCGCACTACCCTGTGGTTGATTATTGTTTTTTTATGGTAGACTATGCACTGTCCCATGTTGCCATATTATCTGCACTGGGTTCCTCTTCTTTGTACCTGGATTTGCTACACTAGAACCGAGGGTCTTTCTGAAACAACCTCTCTACCTCCCCGCGGTAGCCTGGGTACGCTTTACCCTTCCCAGACCTCACTTGTGGGATTTTACCGGATATGTTGTTATTGTTTATATTTTTTTTTTCGAAAATAAACAACTTCACTTTTCTTTCAAATGTTAAGACGAACAAACATTTGCACATTAAAAACTTACCTTCTTGCTTGAATGTATCATCTTCTATTTCCACTTGATGTTGTTGCTCTTCATTAGCATCCTCTACAACTTCAGTTGTTTTGCGAGTTCTTCCTCTCCGTCTTGGCATGGAGATATACAAATTCTCTGAAAAGATTTTTCTCACATCAAACTGATAATTAATTGTACTGGATATCGTGCATATATTTACGTTGTATGCGTAATTTTTATAATTAGAAAATCATGTTTAAACCAAGGCAGTCTGCAAACAGAATGATCTAATTAACCTTATTCTAGAATTATTAGCTAGTAAGTTATCTTTCTTTGTTCTTGGTAGTAGGTCAAATATAAAGTACTTCCAGCAGTTCTCTTCGCACAATGTCACGCCCGCGGATTATTTGGTTCATACTGATTAAGTGGGTGGAATAGGCATGGAGTCATAAGAGGAGATTATACATTTTTCTTTTATGATGGTGGAGTCACGACTGGCTTGCTCGACTACCATCTTGCATTTCATTTTTATAAATGAGATAAAAGATGAAATTTCACCCTTAACTGCTTAAAAAGAAATGACACATTCGCGCTAGTTGTAGCAATAAAAATAAATAGAAAACATGAAGAACAAATCATTGTTAATCCGTTCAAAGCTACGCCTTTTTCATTCGTATGAAGAAACATCACACGTTTGTATTTGGTACATTCCATTTTCTGTTGAAATAATATTTATTTAGAGATACACGCTGTCAAGTGGGTAGTTTAAAACTACTTACTCAATGGTCCATGTGAAGAGAGTCGAGAGTTATTAGAAATTTGGACAATTTAAACTCCAGTAATTCTTTTCTATAAGCTTACATGACATGCTTTCCAAAATTGAAAACAGTCGTTGAGGAACTTAGAAGAATCTGGTAAAATGACTTGAAGTTAATTGGGAAACAACTCCAAGTATGATAAATATTCATCTTTTATGGCTTTTTGCTCAAACAATAACAATTAACTACAGCATAGCCAGGTAGTCGGACAAAGTGTCTGGTTAGGGTAGAGTGTATGCAGACCTTACCTTACCTCAAAGGTAGAGAGGGAGGTTGTTTCCAATAGACCCTAGGGCTCAAGAAAAAACAGTCCAAACCAGTCTCGGAAAGCTGCAAGGGAAGTACCAAAAAAACAACAAAAAGTAACAAAACAGAAACTACAATAAAACAATTCAATAATCGAAGGTAACAGAAACAACAGGTAGTAACAAAGAATAGAAGGACAAGAAAGTACGTGAGCAATACTAGTGACTACTAAAATGAAGACTTCTTTGCTAAAATTCGGAGAAAATTCATCAGAAATTGATGAATAATACACTACTAAGGCAAACCGATACAATTACCAGCAAATAGAGGCAATAAAGCAAGTAATTGAGCATGTTAATATTAGCAAGACACAGATAATTCATTATCAAAATTCAAAAATCCATCAAAATCACGTAAGAAATGTAGATCTTTCGATAAAATTCGAGCAGCGGACAGTGCACTTACATCGATTACGACGAGTGAGTTGGCCGGAGATATGGAAACTGGCGGTACAAGATTCCGGCGTGATTTCAAACTTCAACTTACTTTTTTCAAATTTCCTCCCTCCGCCCATTCCATTAAATACTTAACCACAAAAATGTTTTTTTTTAAGAAAAAGGTCCCTTCTTTTTTTGGTTGATATAAACTGAATTACAGCATAGAAAGTATTTATTTAACACTGATTTCAATATTATTACTGTATTTCATATGTATTTTAAACAGTTCAGTATTCTCTATGGTACTCGGCATAGCCCCCTTCGTAAAAAAATTACACTGTATATATAGAATCAAGTAATTTACGATATATATGTTAAATACAGAATCCCATTGATGCAAGGCTAAAGCTTAGTTCAGTGGTGAAGGGGTGTGAAATTTCTCAATCCGTGTGAGTTCGAGTCTGTATAACACCGTTTTTTTCAATCTTTTATATTAGCTTTTGAATTAAATTCCTAATTACTTTCTTGCTCTCTTACGTGCTATCCCCGTTTTATTTTCTCTATTCTCTCACTTGTTCTATCCCCTTTTATTTTCAAATTATGCTACATACTTTTGTTTGTTGGTTATCTATTTTAACTGATTTAAAATAGTTTACATCTTTTCTTCTTAAAATTAAGAAAAAATTAGTATTAATTTTATCATGTTAATGTATAAACAACTTAAACGTAAAATACAATTCTGATAACTTATGATACTTTTTATGTAATTTATTTTAAAAAGTTTAAAGATTGTACGTCTGAACGCCGGATCAAAATAAAGACGTCTAACTTCCCCGTTTTGTTGTTCATGTTGAGGTAGAGTTGAACTTTGTCTAGCTCGCTTAAATCTAATCCAACCCACTTATTTTTGAGATCTTGTTAATGTGCTTAGTTGTTTTTTTAATCCCCTTAATAGAAATTTTGACTCGTTGATACTCAGTGTTAAACAACCAAAAAAAAAAAAGAACTACTCAAATATCGAATATCAAACCAAAATACTCCCTCCTCATTGTTTTAGTTGACCCTTTTTTTAAAAATAGTTATTTTAATTTAATTATTACATTTAAAAAATTAAAACCATTTTATTATGTTCTTTCAATAATAATTCTATTATTAAATGACTACACAACTACACAAGGTTATATGCTCAAAGTTATATTTTTAAAGTATAATAGATAACGCTAATTTGATAAAATAAGCTCATGACAAATATTTTCTAAGTGGAGTGTCAAATCAAATCAAGAAGGATCAACCATTTAAAAACGGAGAGAATATTTGATAATAGGTCAAACTCATCGGTAGCCCCCTAAACTTGGCACGAACTTTCACTTAGGCACCTCAAGTGGACGTTGTTCACTTTTGGCACCTCAAGTAGCCATAAAGTGTGTCACTGTGACACCTTTCGACATCAACACCGGTGAGTGCGTCTCACTCGCTGCTAGCGTGGAAAAAACGACCAATTAATTTGTGCCAACTCATTTAAATTGTCACATCACTGTATACACCTATTATTATTATTTTTTATTGAAAAAGAGACTAAAACACGTGGAAAGGACCAATTATAAAAAGACATTTGTCATTTTTATAAAAATATTTTTTATATAATTAATTTAAATAAAAAATATTAATACCCCCCCCCCCCCCACCTTATAACACATACCGAAAGGGTACTAATTAAACCGACCATTAATGACTAGTTAAAACACCAGGAGTGGTCTGATCCCCTATTTGATCAGACCGCTCTGAGAAAGATAAAAAGCAAACTCTCATAGTTCGGAGCCCAGCTCCAACAACTTCTTCGTAAGTGAGGTGAGGTACTTCTTTTGGTTTGAATAGGGGGTCGCCCTTTTTTTGGTTGAAGTAGCCACGACTTTGGTCGTAGTCAGTTTAAACCCATAAACCCAGTCCACTTGCAGCCATGTTGATCAAAATGACTAAGTTTAATGACTTGACCAGTCACTAGCCCTCGTATTATAAGATTCTCTCACCCTGTGGTCGACATTCCATTCCCCTTAGTCGTAGGTGCTCGTTCTATTTTGATTTGAATGGGCCGGGGCTCCCGAGGTACATATGGCCAGCCCTTCGGGTGTCTACTTCCCACGAGTATTTTTTGAAGACTCCACTTTTTGCTCCGTCCGCGGAGCGTATGAATTTCCTGGAATGTAGATAGACCAAAAGAGGGAATGAAGGGATAGAAATAGGAATTATAGTACCATTGGAAAAAAGGGCACCTGTGGGAACATCTCTACTGACGAACCATTTCAATAGTACGGGTGCTGCCGTGCCACGAGGCACGACCATGGAAGTAATGAAAAAGAAAAAGTTATGTAGTTGGACTATCTGTTCTATCCGTTCGAGTTTTGCTTCTCTAGAGAAGATGAGAGGCTAAAAATGAAAGTCCTAACCACCTCACCCCACCCCCAACGTTTTCTTTTTCTTTTTTTTATTCATACATTTTTCTTTCATTTTCTTCCATACCCACTATCAAATTTCTATTACCACCATAACATCACAGTCACTAAACTACACACAACCTTAACCTCCATTAATGGAGGTTGAATTTTTCAATCCATCATTTTGCTCATTCTTTATAGAAGTTTCTGGAAGCTTGAATTCCTTGAATGATTTGAAAAATGTAAATGATTTCTTTATCTTCTTGAAGAAAGAAAGAAACACGCAGTGACATTTTTGAATTCTTTTTAAAAAAAAAATTCTTTTTTTTTATTTGTCTTTTTTGTTTATGTGAAATTGTAAAAAAGAGTGTGAAGGACAGAGAATAAAGGAGAAGAGTGGAGTGGTGGTGGTGGGGGGGTGCCAAATAGAGAAGAGGACTTGGGGTGGGGGTTGTCGGGGAGATGGGTGGTGGTGGAGAAGATGACTTTGGGGTTTGGGGGTGGGGTGGGGGTGGGGGTGGGCTGCCAAATAAAATTAAATTTTTTTATAATTATTTTGAAAAATGCCACGTGTCATCAATTAATTGATTCTTTTAATTTAATTGTGTATATATATTAATGAGTTGGATAATTATGTATAATTTAATTGTGTATATATATTAATGAGTTGGCTAAACAATTTCAATAATTTAAAAAAATTAAAGATAAAAAATAACAAAAATGTCCCTCAAAAATTATGAAAATACCCCTGAAACGCGCTCAAAAGCGAGTGTAATATACTCTCTTTGCTGAATCAGCAAAAGGTGTCAAAGTGACACAGTTTATGGCTACTTGAGGTGTCAAAAATGAACAACGTCCAGTTGAGGTGCCAAAGTGAAAGATCGTGCTAAGTTTAGGAGCCTGCGATTTGGCCTTAATAATATATATATACACAACATAATCTTTTTGACACATAAGCAAATAAAAACTAAAATATTAAATATAATTGATTTACAAGCCTACGCGAGGTCTTTGAAATTATTCCTATTTGAAACTGTATATCATTCTAAATTTTACGTTGTATTTTTTGAAATTTGATAAAGGCTGTTGCAATAAATGAATAAATTATGATAATTTTTCATCTCGATGATTAATACACTCATCTCCGTTTTGGCTCTTTTTTATCCCTCTTCACCGTAGATTTATTTTTTGTTGTGTAAGACAGCTTCATTTTTGGATTTTTATTACTATGATTTACCTGAATAAGCGACAAGAACAAACTGAAGACAAATCTACATATGAAGTGCAAATACAAACAATGATTGGCTCAAAAGAATTAGAAGGATAATCATATTTTGCAAAATGGAAAAATGACACACAGGTAAACACCAATTAACCATTTCTCAATTCCTATAAAAATGAAAAAACAAGAACTTAAGATAAATATAATGCAATTGCAAAGGAATCTTACTTCAAGGATAACGAGCCCCTTTTAAGAAGCAAATATCGAGCCCCTTTTAAGAAGCAAATATCTTAACCACAAGATTCAAGAAACAAATCCTCAGTAGCTGCAACTTTCCCCCTATTTCTAGGTTATATATGAAACATCACACTGATTAGTCCCCTAATATTGCCAGCTTTTATCCGATTGTGTGTTGTGAATGACTAAACGAACAATAATCTTCCAAGTTAAAAACGAAAATAAAATGTACATCTAGCAAAACTGCAAGCAAGTAATCTAACGATAGTAGTCTGGTCGGAGGTACAATATCACCGATATGACACACATTTAAAAATGATTACGGAACAGATGGGGGGCAGCATTTGAGGCCATCGTAAATACATAGCACAACTATTCGGAGCCAGCAGGGTCACCAAGAAAAGCTAGGGCATATACCACCATCTTGTCGACGTATTCAGTTCCCTCTGGACAGTCTCCCCTCAAAATATTCCCATTAATAAGGAAGGTGGCCGGATGAAGTGCAGAAAAAATATCAGAAGAAAAGAGCGATCACTCGACTCATAAGAAATAGGGCACTCCTGTCCTGGGCCCTCTCATCTGGTTGTTTTCCTCGGTTTCGGAGAAGAACTTTACCTCCCTCTCCTGATAAAACCACACAAAAATTAGAAAAGAAAGTGGCAACCAAATAAAGAGAGCTAAAAGGCCAAGTAAAAGGGGATAAGTTAAAGAGAGAGCAGTAACAATACATTCACAAATGTTGGAGACATGACCATAGGACTAGTCCACACGGTAATTGCCTAATATGCTTCATTTCTTATCCTTTTTTCCTATCATCTAGCTTGCTGTTCCAACACCACATGCAGTTCTGGCTCCTACGTCTTACTTAGAAGTTTCGTTTCCATATCTAGTGCAACCAACATGCGTCAAGCATCAAAAGTCCTATCATTCATCTCATCTACACTTCAAGAACATAGTGGCATTATCTTATTTGCCCTACTATTTCTTATTTTAGCTCTACTCTTCATTTTGTTCTAACAAAAAGATGAGAACATTTCAAGGTATCCTGATAGACACCCAGGTGAAAGAGATCTAGCCACTTTAGCCACCCTACCATTACTAAATTACATGCTCTTGCTATCTATCTAACCCGCCAATTTACTATGTGGTCTTCACAGAGTTCAAATAGTCAATCTTATGGTTTTCCTCCTGCCCACTTCACATGTAGAGGTGGCATAATAAGCACATCAAATCATAGCATGATGCACAATCTTGAAAGAGCTTAGATCCACAAGCGTGATCCACAGAAGACTGATGGAAAACTTCGTAAAAGTCCGCACTTCTAAAGAGTAAGCAATATAACTCTGATTTTTCCTTCAATGAAACCAAATACGACCCTATGACTAGTGATCTTATTTTAAAGGAGTTAATGGGAGTGAACATATTCAAAGCAGTAGATGAAGAGGAAGAAACCCTAGCTCTTAGGCTAAGATGCTGATATTTTCACTGCTCTACCTTTGTACATGGAGAGTAAATAAAATCAGTTTATGCAAAACAGGTAAGATCTTTACATGAAGATACCCCACAAAACTGAATCCTTTACGATAAAGATTACGATGACATTACTCACAAAGAAATTGACAACAGAAAAAGGTAGAAGTGTGAATTAGGAAAGCTATGGACCACCAATGCAAATAGAAGATCGACGAGAGGAAAAAGTGAAGCACTTTTAAATCCGATGGTCAATCAACTGAGCAGAACTGAAGAACTTTTTCACCGGGAGCTCCAGCAGAAAAACTAACCATCATCAACTTTTTTTGATGAATCAGTTAATGATTACTATGTCACATCACCTTCTCTAGCATTTCACATGACAACATGTCAATCTGTAGTGCCCTTTTCACAAGTAATGTCGATCTCTAAAGTATTAAAACCTAAAAAGTGGAAAGTGGATGAACTTGTGGCTTACCCTTCCTTAGGCATATTCTAATCACTCCTCTTTCAATTTGTGCCTTACATTCATTTTTAGTCAGTTTCAACAGAAATATGTTTTTCTATATTTCGACATTTTTAATTACAAAATTCACATTTACCCTTAATGACACTCCCTTGTAGGAATTGCATGACATGTTTAAGGCCACAATATTCAACAAATATTTTTTGGTATGTAAGCTCACCAGTTTAAGACCACAAGATTCAAAGGATATTTTTGGCAAGTCAAGCACACCTTCAGTTTAAAACCACAAGATTTAAAAGTCTTGTTTACATTTTTAAACTACCTAATCAAACTACGACACAAAATGAGACTGCGAGAGTAGTATGATGCATTATGTCCAAGATAAAAAAATCCTCCTGTGTTCACAATATAATTGGCAGACTTACTGCACGCATATATAACAACACACATCAACTTGAATAGGTCAAATCATATGACACAAATAAAGTTAGAAGGATACAACTGTCCGCACACAATGATAAGCAGAGCATCAAGAAAATAAAAAGGGCAAAGCTAAGTAATCCTGAAATTCCAACAGTCTAACTAGTAGAAGGCAAATAATGCTTGAAAATAATAGCAATACTACCATATTCTCATTGAAGCTTAATATTGAAGCAACATTTCCACATCGGTAACAATAGTTGGGAGCAGACCACACCTGCATTGTACAAAAGGCAACAGTGACACGACTTCATTTTATGCTACACATCAAATGACCGACGCAATAAAGAATAGGTTACTCACTGTCACCAATCCTTTATCCTGAAACATGTACTTCAAACCTTCCTGGACAAGCTGGTGAGCCCGGCAAACTAGATCTAGTTTATTAATGTGATTAAACTGCAAATCATGCACAAAATTATTATTTGAAACAACAACCATAACTATAATTAACATCTTAAGCTTACATACCTCAGAGGTAACCCTGGATCCAAAAAGCCAACCAGCTCCTCGAGGACTTACTGCCCATGTTTCAATATCTTCGGGATCACTCCACATAAGGTCGCAGAAAGGCCCTTCATGGGGAATTTCACAATTACGATCAATGACTCTGATCTGCCAGATCATTAACATAGAAAGAAATATTAGCTCTGCATGTACCCACATCTCAAGTATAAAAAAATATTAAGCTCATTGAAAGGAGAAAGAAAAAACAAACTAGCAACAAACTTAATTAAAAGCATTGACATCGGCACAATCAATTCAAGTGAAGTTTTAAGTACCATGTAGCAGAGGACAAGGACCTCATAGGATCTCCAGAGACACAAGATGTTGTGTGACATTAAATCAATATCTTTTTTGGATTGATATAAGTTCATGCAATTTATTAGTTATACTAATAGTCTGGTTAATCATTGAGTAAATCAACTGAAAGGGAAACCATTTCGCCCTTTCTTTATTTAATTTTATTCAATTACACATAACATAAGCAACTTGCAAATTTTCATTTCCACTACATGTATACATACGACTGCATTGGAGCCCGTTTTAGAGCAAGAAAGGGTTGATTTCTTTCTGGTACAAGGAAGATATAGAATCCATGCACTTGAAGAATTTGAAACTTGTTATGAAAAAAAGCAGCAGAACCCCAAAAACATCAAAGGCTAAGTCATCATACCTGATCAATAGTTCTAACATCAGGAGAAAGTCCACCGTGGACACATAATACCTGTATGAGAAGAAAGGTGCTAATTAATAGGATTGCAAAACATGGGAAGTGGCTAGGTTTATCTAGAGTGCTAGAACATACTGTTCCGTCTATGATTGCCGAGAGAGTAAGATAGTCAAAAACATCAGTGCAGTACCGCCAAGCATTCGCATTTCCATACTTTCTTTGACATTCATCATAGAATCCGTAGACCTATTATAATACGTAAAATGTAACGCAGATCAGAACATGGAATATCTAGAAAATGCTTCCTTCGTGTAGCATGCATCTATCTTCACTATGAGGAAAAAAGAATCCTCAAATTTGAAGTGGTCCAGGTAACAAGACCATAGGCAGCAGCATAAAGCAGTGGTCATCCCACCAACAGCAACGGCAAAGAAAACATGAACTAGAATTCAAATAATAAGACATTTATATTCAAAGTGTTGTCTGTGCAAACTTGATATCCACTTATCTGTCCTCTTAATCACGAAGATAGCCAGAAATCTGAGTTGAGCATTTTTTTTAATTGAAGCACAGAAAGAAACACCAACTAACCATCCTCAAGGACCTTGCTATAACTTGTAAGGTAGAATATAAAATAGCAAAACAGCGAGCTAATAATAAGGACACAAGTATTAGAAAAACACCAAACGAGAATTTTTTTGAAACACAGTGTCCAGACTCCCATTTGGCCATTTATGAGGGGGGAAAACCTCATGAAGAGTGATTTATCCCAGGATCTCTCAAATGGTTAATGAAGGCACCGCAATGACAGCAAAAACAATTCTCTTCAAGAAAAATGTTGAGATAGAGAGGGGCAAAAGGGGCAAGTATGACGTAAAGAATCTCAACACATCTATGAGACCTAGCATCTATCACCTACACTTCACATGTAGGCATCACAAATTTAAGGTATGGTATCCATTACCTGTGTAAGTTGCCTGCTTTCGTGGTTTCCACGCAAAAGAGTAATGTTGGCTGGGTATCTGATAGCAAATAAAAACCAGGAAAGATGTATAGTTAAGAATGAATATCATTTCGACCTTTAACAAAAAAACCTCCAGAGAGTAAGCAACACGAGCATTTGATTATCTGACACAGCACAGATAATGTGAATGTGGATCAATCTTGAACATGAGGTAACAACTTCATACAAAGTGGAAAGGTAAAGAAGGGGAATAGTCAGAACATTTGGGCAAAAACATGAAATAACAAACTAGTTTCTATCAGAGTCCTCTTGGATTTCACAAATGGCATTCACTCCTTTTTATATATAAGTGAAAAAAGAATGTGGTCTATTACAATGGTACCAGGTCGCAAGCATTATTTCAAACAGAGCTTCAAACTGATCGTAACAGAGTCATGCTTTTTCTTATTTAGCTTTTCCAAGAAATGTAAGCCAGCAATAGAACCTAGTCATTGGTGCAGAAAAGAAACACGAAACAACTAAGGGATAAAAAATATCAAATTGCATTCAAATGTCCCATTCCATACCTTGCTTTAAGGAGCAACAAAATTGTAAAAACTTCTAGACTATTGTATCCACGGTCAACAAAATCTCCCTGGCCAAAAAACAAAAAATCTTAAAGAAGGATGCCTTAACCAGAGTAGTGGTTGAAATTCGTTAAAAACTAATCCATAACAATCCACATCTAGTGTAATTTTACCATGAAAATGTAATTCGTCTCAGGTACATGACCTCCAGCCTGGAAGAGTTTCATTAGATCATGAAACTGGCCATGGATGTCTCCACAAACAGTAACTGGACTATTGACAGGCTGCACATTTGACTCCTCTATCAGGATTTCCTTAACCTGGATAAGAGTAACATGTTTTAGGCGCAAATAAAGGAGTTATACAGGTTTCTCAGGAAAAATGATGTCAGATGCTCGAGTTGAACGTAATTCTCACAGATGTTAAAAGGATGGACCACACATCTGCTTAGATACCCTTATTGCGAAGGAGAAAATTGCCACAGTGCAACTTATTAATGTTAAAAGCTATCATTACTACAACTATTAGGCATGTTGAAGATACCAAACTAATATACCTTGAGTTATTAAGCACAAATGCAATCAGAATATTTTCCTGTGAACATAGCCCAGAAAAGCAGAAAAATCAGAAATCCTCTTTCTACAATGAACCATATATCAGAATATATCCTTTCAATTTTTGTACATTCGAGCAACACAGAATAGCCACATATGCCAAAAGAGCTAGCTAGTACAATTCTGAAACCTTATTAGATTTTGTTTTAGTGACCTAAGAAAGTCGTCAGGGGCCAACTTCTAGGATGAGTTGCACCCTTCAAAAGTCTGAAATAATGAGCAAAAGTTCGCCAATTGAACTTAACACGGGGTGGAGCCTTACCAGAAATATGCAAGAGAAGAAACCAAATAACTTATAATCACATGTTGTTAACTAAGAATCCAATTCTCTCTGCAAATAAAGAACTGAATCAAATAAACGAGCACTAATACAGCTTGCAAAAACTTAGCAGTGTGACCTATTTTGTACTGCCAATCAGCTGCAACTCAACCACCAACAGAAGCAAATAGATTCCATGTAACCCAACACCCGCCACCTACAAACAACTTCTTTCTTAACCCTTAAGCCCTTGTTAAAGCTATTTTTTTTTTTTCTTTTCTACAAGCAGAGCTATCAATCAAATTGTGAAACTAAATGTGGTAAACATTAATTTCCTTTTAGATTTGATTGCCACATGGATTAACATGGAATTGTACTAAAGTTAAGATCCTTATCAATAAAAGTTACTTGAACGAGGGAGACGAACCCATGTCCCTGAAAGAAAGTGTGGAGTCAATAAGCTAGACAGAATTCAGTTGAGAAAGAACGAGAAAATAGTGTAGAATAGAAGTGGCCGGAGAAACAATGAAGATGACAACGCAAGCTATGCAAAACTAGATCCACTTCGACTTTCCCCCTCTGGCTTTGGACCGACTGCTAACCTCTGTCATCATCATGCAGCCATAAACTTTAGCCATATCATTGACCACCCGTGTTTATCACCGTTTTAAAATATGAAAGAAAAGGAGAAATGCTTAGCTAGTTCAGACACTCTAAAAGTTTTATCCAAGAAACCTAAACAACTGTGTGCTCCAACCTATGTTTCTCAGACTCTCCACAAATGTTGTGGGCTGTGTGTAGGATCTTGGATCCTCCAAGGTAGTGCATTTTTGATGGATCCGACATGGTGCGACAACAATTTTGGAGAGTTTGAGCAACATAAGTTCCAACAAAGCATTTTTGGTCAAACCGAAACCAACAAATTAAACCCAAACATTTGCAGACACTATAAGTAATATCAGTTCATGAAAATAACATTTTTTCTTGGATACCATACATGCAACACATCAGGCTTAAAATGTGAATGCAACTATCCTTGAAGCCCACTTGAGGGGAAGTGGATATGAGCAAAAAGTAGCAGTAACAAACTAAGTTTGTAATATCAATTCATAATCAATAAGAGAAACATATTGATGGACAGAGTTGTCTGGTACGTGTTGCTGGTGGAAGGTGGCAGGTATCAAGTGGAATTAGTCGAGGTGTGCGCAAGCAGCGCGGACACCACGGTTATCAAAACAAACAAAGGAGAAGCATATGCCCCTATGATCTCCCTTAACGGTGTTAGGGTGTGTTCGGTATGTAGGAAAACATATTTCGAAATATGTTATCCAATTTTCGCATGTTCGGTTGGTCAAAAATATTGGAGAACACTTTCCGTAGGAAAATAAGTTCCTAAATTAAGTAAAATGACTTTGTTATTAGAAATATGGAAAACAAATTCCACAAGTGACATTCTACATTAATTGTGTCCTCTCCAACACACCTCATCTTCAGTCCACCCCCTATAGCCCCCCACCCCTACCTTCACAGTGGCGAACTAGGAATTTCGCTATGGGTGTCCAAAACTTTAATATATATCTCTACAAAGTTGTTTTAGACCCTTATACAAGGTATTAGTTTCTATATGCACAATATAATTTTTCAATGAAAGGTGTTTGAGTGACCACCATTGAATCAATGTAGCTCCACCTCTGTACCTTCATACTCACCTACCATAGTATTTACCTAGATTATATATTGATGCTTTTAAGATAATTTTTTTGCTTATGTAACCCACTTATTTTCCAAGAAAACATTTTCCTTCCTACTGAACACACCCTTGATCAAACACCTATTTCTCCCACACAAAACCCCCCAAAATCAATAGCACCCACAAAACATCCAACAACCAAAAAAAACTAGGGTTTTTCCATCACCTGGTTCACTATATCACAAGAACTAACAAACCCAATATTCTTATCCAAAAAAAAAAAAAAACATATATTAAAGTACAAAATATAAAACACTAGATATTCACAAAGGAGCTGAAGCTCATCTTCAGCCAAGTGCTTCTCTTCTTTCACCGCCGTTATCCACTGATTACAATTTTCTAGCTCCGTCACTGGACCTCATCTTCACCCCCAACCCCTTATAGACCCCCACCACCCCACACCTCCTACCTTCAATCCCACCTCCCATAGTATTACCTAGATTATATATTAATACTTTTAAGAGAAAAAAGCTTGCTTGCTTAACGAACGCGAGAAAACAAATAAGCAGCCACTTACATTTTCCTTCCTACCAAACACACCCTTATTCAAACTCCTCTTTCTCTCACACAAAAACCCCCCAAAACCAGTAACATCCACAATACAAAAGCCATAAAAAAAAAGCTAGGATTTTCCTATCAACTACTTTAGTAAATTAAAATAATTGAACAGGCAAACAAACCCTAGCCAATCAAACAAGAAATTTACATTTTAAAATAACAAACTAATAAAACATTACATATTCACAAAGGAGCTGAAGTTCATCCTCAGCCAAGTGCTGCCCTTCTTTAACCGTCGATATGCACTGATCCAAATCCATCGCTCCCTTAATGCCCCGCCCGCCGCCTTCTTTGTTCAACTAATTAAGCGAATTTCTCTCCTTTGAATATGCAATAATTTGCCGGAAAAATGCAACGTCCAACTGATTGAGCAAAATTTGTACAGTGAATTGAATCTCTATATGTGTTGTTCCCGCCGGAGAGTATATAAATCTGCCTTGAGATTCACTGCATTTTTTGAAACCCTGGCAAACCAGAGATTTTACCCAGGCTGAATACTGTTAAGACTCTTTTGCCCTTCCTGTCTTGGCCCAATTTGGAAACTGCACCACTTTTTCTATCAGATAAAACAACGAGTAGTAAAATTATTATACTCCTACTAGTAGTAGGCGCTTTGTAATGAAAATGTAAAAAAGATTATTTTATTTTGAAATTTTTGGAGATGAAATTGTGTTTGGTCATATTTTTTAAAAATTTAAAGTGTTTAAACATACATAATTAAAAAGGTGAAAAAGTGAAAGCAAGTATTGGATTGTTTTTACTTTTTTCAAATACAAATAACTTCAAGTTGTATTTGGAATTTTTATAGCCAACCAATAATTTTTTAATAAAGTGAGATAATTTTTGGGAAAAAAAGTGAAAAATTGTTATAATAAATTGAAAATTTAGTATTATTATTATCATTTAAATATTCAAATTAAGTTTTATTTCAACTGAACATCTTAACTCTCGTAAATAAATAAAGTGTTTCGAGTAGATATTTTTAGTTTTTCTTTTTTAAAAAAGTGTGTATTTTTATTTGCCTCTTAAACACTTAAATTAACCACATAAAATATTTCATTTTCTTTATTTATATGGATTTATCAGAACAAGTAGTAAAACTTGACCGAACTGCTTGGGACGTGTCTGCTTGTGCTGCCTGCTTCAGTTGCTTCAATTGCAAGTTTACTATATCACCTCCTAATTAATTACTATACGTCATCTAAGTATTAAAAATTTAATAATATTTAAAATAAAATAAAATTGACATAAAATGATTCATTAACTTTTGATATCAACAACATAATACATTTAATAAAAATTTTATTCACACTCAGATCTACATCATAACTATGTATTTAATTTTTTATTTGAATCAAATTATTTAGATCTCAATAGGTGTACTACTTTCATACCTTTTTTTTTGACACAGATATAATATTGCAAAGTACTTTAGCCGATCATTTTTAATTTTTAATTTTTAAAATTTATTTTATCCTTGTTATGAAATATTATTTATAATCTAATATTTAAATAACTTATAATGACTATTTAGAAGTGATATAATAAAATTACTATAAAAGTTACTTGTGAATTTTTTTTAAGTGAACCTCATATAAGTCGTCAAGTTAATTTAAAACATCAATGATTAACTAATTAGAAGCGATATAATAAAATTACTATAAAAAGTATTTGTGGAAAAAAATTGAAGTGGACTCCATATAAGTCGTCGAGTTAATTTAAAACATCAAGTGTTAACTTATAATTTTGTGTCTATTTTATCTTTTTTATAATGAAATACTATCAATTTTCTAATGCTTAGCTGATCTATAATAATTAATTAGGTGAGATATAGTAAAATCACGATTGAAGTAGCTGAAGCAGACATGTCATAAATGTCTATTGTATTTTTAAATTAAATATTATTAATTTTTTAATACGTAAATGACTTATAACAATTAATTAGAAATAATATAGTAAAATTACGGTTGAAGCAGCTGAAACAGACATTTCATAAATATTTATTTTACTTTCTTTATTATATATTATTAATTTTCTATTACGTAAATGACTTATATAATTAATTGGGGATGATAAAGTAAAATTGTGATTGAAGCAGCTAAAGCAAATATGTCATAAATATCTATTTTACTTTTTAATTACATAATATTAATTTTCTAATATGTAACTGACTTATAATAATTAATTATCTAATACTTAAATGACTTGTAATAACTACCTAGAAGTGATATAATAAAATTACTATAAAAGTTACTTGTGATTTTTTTTAAAGTGAACCCCGTATAAGTCGTCAAGTTAATTTAAAACGTCAACGATTAACTAATTAGAAGTAATATAATAAAATTACTATAAAATGTCTTGTGAATTTTTTCTTAAGTGGACTATATATACATCGTCAAATTAATTTAAAATATCAAGAATTAACTTCGAATTTTGTGTCTATTTTACCCTTTTTATGAAAATATTATCAGTTTTTTAATGTTTATATGATCTATAATAATTAATTAAGAGTGATATAACAAAATCACAATTGAAGCAGACATGTCATGAATGTTTATTATATATATATATTTTTTTTTAAAACGTAAATGCATTATAATAATTAATCAGGAATAATATAGTAAAATCACGGTTAAAGCAGCTGAAGCAGACACGTCATAAATATCTATTTTTTTTTTATTAAATTATGTATTATTAATTTTCTAATACGTGAATAACTTATAATAATTAATTAAGGATAGTATAACAAAATCACGGTTGAAACAACTAATGCAGACACGTCATAAATATATATTTTTTCTTTTTAATTAAATATTATTAATTTTTTAATACGAAAATGACTTATAATAATTAATTAAGGATGATATAGTAAAAGTCACTGTTGAAGCTACTGAAACAGGCATATCGTCAATAAGTTATCTGATTCAACAACTTATCCTCACTTATATATTAGCGAGGAAAGGCATCATTTCTCTTCTGAACTTGTCCACTCAACTTACTTTAGCACTTAAACAAAAATTTTATTTATTTACCCCTTTAACATCTTTAAAGTATATTATTTTCACCCCCAAGCTGACGTCGGATTTTCAAGAAAAAAGAAAAAGCGTTTATTTATAAAAAAAACTTAATTTCAGTAATATTATATTTAAAATATAATAGATTTTTTTTTTTAAATGGACACCTTTTTTTTTTCATCTCCAAAACATCGACAACAACACTCAAATTCCTCCATTAACAACCTCAAATACATTCTTCACCAACACTATACTTCAATTTTTTCATTTTCCTCCATTAACACTACAATATAATAGCCACGAAGATACTAAATTAAAAAATTTTCTTCATTGAACACCATCTTAATCTTCAATGAAGCCCATGGCTCCTCCAATTTGAACCACTCATTACACAACCAAGTATTTAAAATTCACAAAATCTTCAAATAAAAATAAAATTTTAACAAATACCCATTAAAATTCAATATGAATTTAATATTCTTGTATCAAAAAAAGAAAAATGATCACTCTTCAGCTGAAAGCTTTGAAAATAATGGACTTTTTTTTTTTACTTTGCTTTTTTCTGATTTTGGAAAAAAGATTCAATTGAAAGACATATGAGGTGAGGGTCACCAATAGGTGTTGCATCTGTGGAGTTCGTTGATCCAAGGGAACACGTTGCAATTGTTCTCATGCTAAAGTTCTTTCTTGTGTCTCTTTCAATTCTTAAGGTGTGGTAGAGAATTATGAGCAAGTGTGAAACAACTTGAAATGAAATGAAAACCCCAAGTTATTGCGAAAAAAAGAGGGGTGGGGGAGCTGGAAGAGGAGGAGGAGGGGGGCTGCATTTGTAGGGTAGGGGTGGGGGTGAGGGCCGGAAAAGGAGAAAACGTAGAGAGGGGCGGGGTGGGCGAGGTGGGGGTTAGGGGTGTGTGAAGAAGAAAGAAAATGGGGGTGGGGTTTGCCTTTTTTATTTAATCTATATAAATATATATATATATATATATATATATATATATATATATATATATATATATATTGAAACAGAGGGAGTATATATATTAAATAAAATAGTACATATATATATTTTTTTTTTATTTTAAAAATATAAAAATAATGTCTGGGGGATTTTTATTTTTTTTAGAAAAATAGTAATTTCTTACGTGGTAATGATGTGGCATTGACGTGGCGTTGATGTGTAGGCAAGTGTAACACACTTTCCGTTGTAAGAGTGATATTCAATTTTGAGGGGTGAATAATACATTTTAAAGATATTAAAGGAGATAAATAAATAAAGTTTAATTTAAGTGCTAAAATAAGTTGAGCGGACAAATTCAGGGAGAAAATCATGTCTTTTCTCTATACTAGCAGTAGATATATTTTAAATCTTGTGGGAAATAAGCAGATCAGTTTACAAAATGCATATTCTAAAGATAGTTACTATGGGCAGGAGTTGAAAGAGGAAACTTAATATTCAGTTAGCAAAACTGACAATAACGATTTAATATAATGGTACAAAATAATCTATTAGTGTCACTTTGAACCTTGAATAAGCCTTAAGTTTTGTCCTATATTGATTAGTAAGCTAGGGGGAGAAGATAAGCAAGAGCTTTTAATAAAAATGTCAGATACTCTTGACATCGTTTCCACCCCAAACTATATCCGAAAAGTCGAAGCCACACCTAAACTATACTAGTGACCTATTACACACCTAAACTATAAAAAAGTGAAACTATTTACACCCCGTCAGGCTACCACCACTTGCATGTGGTGTAGTGTTTTACACGTGCTGCCACTTCAGCACCACGTCAGTAAAAAGTATCACTTTTTTATAGTTAAGGTGTGTAATAGGTCACTTATATAGTTTAGCTGTGGATTCGACTTTTCGACTATAGTTTAGGATGGAAATGATGCCTTTTTCCTTAATGTTTTTAACCGTTTATTTTTGTTATTTAATAGACTGGACGCGCCTAAAATAAGTGTAACACACGCGCCTTAGAATGGGGTCGCGGGGAGGTAATAATATCACTTTTATATAGTTAAGGTGTGTAATAGGTCACTTATATAATTTAAGTGTGGCTTAGACTTTTCTTATATAGTATGGGGTGGAAATGATGCCTTTTCCCAAAAAAAATTCTATGTATATATTACATGAATGAATTCGCTTTAGCAAGAATTCTTAGTTAAAGTTTGGTCTTCCGCGTATTCATGAAATGAAATTAGTGCATGACCTATAAATGCTTAAGAAATACATATACTTAAGTGCACGGCGGACCTATGTAGGATTTTGGGGTACTCCGGCACCCACTAAACTCGACGTAGAATAAGTATAATTATATAGAAAATATATGAAAATAGGTATAAAACATATAAAACCACCCACTATATCAAAAAGTTTGTTGGGTGCATTGATATTCAAGTTGATCTTAAAGTGTTTTATGTGATTTTTTACTTTTTTCAGTTTTTAAATTCTTTAAGCATCCATTATCTTTAAATTCTGGGTCCGCCACTGTTTAAGTGATATGTCATTAACAGGGTGTATCACTTGGTAAATTATATTGAATGTATTATCATTGCCATTAGTAGAGTGTAAGATCAAAATTTCATCTTACTAATTAGAGAAAATACATGTTTTCCCTCATGGACTTGTCCGCTAAACTTACTTTAACACTTAAGCTTAACTTTCGCTTATTTACCCCCCTTAACATCTTTAAAGTGTATTAATTTCACCCCTTAAGCTGACGTGGAGTTTAAAAAAGAAAAAAAAAAGCGCATTTTTCTTGTATTTCTTCTTATATATATAAAGCGCGTTATATATATATATATAAAGAGAAACCCACCCCTTACCTCTCAACCCACCCAATCTTCATCTTCTTCATAAGCCCCACCCCCTCACCCCACCCCACCCCATTTTCTTGTATTTCTTCTTTCACCCCACCCCACCCCAATTTCCTTTCTTCTTCTTCTTCTAACTCTCCATCTCCACTTCTATTATCCTCATTAATTTCTTCAAGAAAGAAAAAAATGTGTGTGAAAAGCTATGAATTTTAATGGGTTAGAAAATAATTTTGGAAAAGAAAGTCTTTCAATACATGATTGTTGAACTAAATTACTTATGTGAATTTTCAAGAAATCTGTTATTGGATTTATGAGATTGTCTTTTGTATCCGCCATTATTGGACCTTGAAAAAGCTTGAAGACAAAAAAAAAATGAGTGTTGAATTCATGGTTGATGTTCAAATTGATTATTGGAGTTTTCTGATGATGATGTGAAGTTGTACTTGAATTTTGAGTTTGATTGGTATGAATTTTGCTAGTTTAATTTTGTATCCGCCATTATTGAAACTTGAAAAAGCTTGAAGACAAAAAAAAAGAGTTCGTCGAATTCAAGATGAGATTGATGTCGAAATTGATTATTGAAGTTTTCTGATGATGTTGTAAAGTTGTACCTGAAATTTGAGTTTGATTGGTTTGAATTTTACTAGTTTAAGTTTGTATCCATCATTATTGAACCTTTAAAAAGCTTGAAGACAAAAAAAAATGAGTTTGTTGAATTCATGGTTGATTCCAAATTGATTATTGAGATTTTCTAATGATGTTGTGAAGTTGTAGTTGAAATTTGAGTTTGATTGGCATGAATTTAGCTAGTTTATATTGAAATTTGAAACCCAAAAATGAAGAACCCATACATGGGCAATGTTGAAGATGACAGATGACGGCGGGGTGGGTGGGGGTGGGCGGGTGGGTGGGAATGTATGTGAAAAAAATATTTTTTAATATATATATATGAAATTATTTTTAAAAAATACTTTTCTTGCGTGGCTCCGACGTGGCAGTGACGTGGCGCTGATTTGACGGCGTGTGTGCACACTCTCCGTTGTGAGAGTGGTATTCAGTTTCGAAGGGTGAAATTAATGCACTTTAAAGATGTTAAGGGGGTAAATAAATGGAAGTTAAGTTTGAGTGCTAAAGTGAATTTGGAGGACAAGTTCAGAAGGGAAAACATGTCTTTTCTCTACTAGTTAAATAAGAATTGTCTTCACCTATTGACATTTTAATGCATATATCCAGTAAAAACTTTTATTCATAATATTTTTTATTATAATATAGAATTTTCAAGCAAGCGGACAACAACTTATAACGCTAGGAGGTAAAATTTAATACTGAGTCAAAATTCAATTCTTTTTTATACTCAAAAATTAAATCTCACTTATAACATAGCCCTCCATACCAACACCATTAACTAAATTTCATCCACATAAAAAAAAAAAAAAGTAAAGGTATATATACCAGCAACCAATAAACTGTGTACTAAAATTACATCATACAACAATTAACAATCTAGTAGAATTGTTATAAAACAAGAAAAAATAGTAAAATTGTTATAAAACAAGAAAGAATAGAGAAGAAGAGGATTAGAGAGTAATTGTTATTTCTCTTGAGGGATGAGAGATCATCTTGATTGAGAATATAATAAATAAAATCCCTCTATTTACAGGAAAAAATACTCCTAGTTTTTTTCTAAAAGACAAATACTCCAAATCCTGATAGATATCATCTAGATCTTGATAGATCTTGATAGACATTCACTATAATGTAAATACATTTATAACTCCCCCTGATCTAGATAGATAATGTGTCTCGTTAAAATTTTACTAAAAAAAATCCAGTGGAAAAAAAATCTAGTGAAGGAAAAAGAGTTACATCTCTAACAATACGCATATAGGCTGTCTCATTAAAAACCTTACAAGGAAAATCCAGTGGGACAAAACCTCGTAAGGAAAAAAGAGTACAACGCGTATTAACTCCCCTAATGAGAACATCCTTGAGTCTTTGCATCCCGATCTTGTGCACCATCTTCTTGAAAGTTGCAAATGGAGGAGACTTGGTGAATAAATCAACCACATTGTCACTTGAACAAATCTGTTGCACGTTAATATCACCATTTTTTTGTAGCTTTTGTATGTAGAAAAGCTTTGATGGATTGTGTTTTGTTCTATCTTCTTTTATGAATCCTTCCTTAAGATGTGTTATGCGTGCTGTATTATCTCTGTATAAAATTGTGGGTACATTGTCACATTTTAAATCACATTTTTCTCGAATGAGATGTATCATGGACCTCAAACCTACACATTCTTGGTTCGCTTCATGAATAGCTATTATCTCAGCATGATTCAATGAAATGGCTACTATAGGATGCTTTGTATATCTCCAAAATATGACAGTACCACCACATATGAACACATAACCTGTTTGAGATCGAGCTTTATGCGGGTTAGATAAGTATCCAATATCAACATAGCCAGCAAGATCAGGACTGCAAGTTTTAGAATAAAGTAAGCTCATGTCTTTTATCCCATTTTGATGTCTCCTATTAGGAGCAGAAATATACATTGCTAACAAAATAATCGAAAGGCTATATCATGCCTTGCAGTATTTGCAAGATACATTAGTACACCAATTGGACTAAGATATGGTACTTCAGGACCAATCCAATTCGGTATGTTTCTCATTTCAGCAAATAATCTTATTGCTTTTGAAAACTCTCCAAGAGTTTTAATGATTTTCAAACCATCAATTTATCCCTTATAAGGATAATAAATAAGTTTTCCAGAAACTTTATATGCTTAAGACATTTTTGAATCCTTTAGGATTTTCATATAGATTATTGTCAAGTGACAATATCCAACATGTCAAGCGTGACATCTTCAAGTGTCTGGACCGCAAATCAAATAAATTTTACGCTTACCAAAATGCATCCTTTCAGGTCACTTGATAAATGTTTCTACGTCAGCATGCTTAAATAAACGTAGAATTCGGATCCTCATAATCTTTCACAATATTGCTCTAATATTGTATCAAAGATATTAATGATATATCATTTCGTATTGATTCACAGTGTGACATAATATTTTGAGATCTCATCACTTCATTATTTTCAGGTACCTAAACATCTCATAAGATTTCATGAAGTGTTATGTCGTAGGCTCTTCAAGAGCACATTGCCTTCTTATTATGATTATTTGCTCCTTATTTTATTTGGAATCGATTAGTCTACCATGCTTCATGCATGCACAGACTTTGTCTTTCAAGGACACAAAATAAGAGCACTTGCAGCTTAAATATGAGATGCTTTCGGCATTTGACTTGAATTATCTTATGAATGAGGATCTTATGATAATTCCTAACATATTTCATAGCTGCTTATAATCTCCCCCCTTATGTTAGGAAAACTAACATTCATCCTCATCTTCTTTGAGGAATCCATCTTTTATGCATCATGATATATTCATTAATCGTATTCCGCATATTAACTATTAGATGTTCAACGTGTGATTCCTGACTTAGAACCAACTTTGAGGGAAAATTAATCATAATTTATTGGTCTAATGCATACAAGTATTATTATATGCAACATATCATATTGCAGACCAATACATGAAATTTTGTTCTCATTAGTAATGACTCAGCTAAACCATCATCATCAAGATGAATTATCTTGATTACACAATTTGAAAATTATGCTCAATTTATATTGAGCAAGTAACTTTATAAATGTCAAACGTAGGTTGACAATGAATGTACATGTGATTATCTTATTGATGCATCTTTTCAACATATCACATGATAGGTGAACGAACCCTTATTCACCTTTTATACTTTTTAGATTTCAAGGGATTCAATCCCCAAATTAGTTAGTCCAATCAACTTATCATGAGAACAAGCAATATTAAAAGTAATGAATAATTTTTTTTTAAACTTATTCAATATATGCTCAATACTCAATATGCACATCTTTGAGATGTCGCAATCGTTCATGTCAATTTATGAACTTTTATTCTAGTAAACTCCAAGTTTACCATGACATGTACCTTTTACTTTAGTAAATTTCAGATTTACTAATACATGAATAAATTTCAGATGTACTACTTTAGAAGTAGATTTCAAAATAACTCTTCTTAATTTATTCAGCCTCTTTCGGAGGTGAGTTGTGATACCATCACAATCAAGTGCACGTTTGTATTGAAACAATCGAAATTCTCATTCCCCAGGAATGGAATATAATCATGTCTTAAGCCTATCAAATTTTGATTACTTATAACCTCTGCCATGATATTGCTACTTCAGGAGCAAATCGAGGCATACATATAATGTAGAGAATTTTTCTCTTAACATATCTTTAATTATAATCACAATAAGTATGTGAAAATATCATCACTTGTCTCTTTAAGACATATTATGCATTGCTACCGCATTCACTTCAAGAATGGAGCAAGTTGTCAACTTTCAGATTCATCATATATTGCTACCTACCATATTCACTTCATGGAGCATATCAATGGGATATCGTGATTTTTTCATCAAATATTACCTTAGCCATCATAATATAATCAATATGGTGCATTGAAATTCAAACTCAACGTCTTACCTATATAAAGACGTCTTAGGCATAAATCGATGAGACTTGAACCCAACATATTATCATCCCTTTTGATAATATTGTTCTCGAGGAATAAATTTAAAATATAAATGGTTTCAAACCAATTATTTTTCCTCAAATCCAACAATAATTATATTATTAGAAACAAATAAGCATGTTTAACGACAAATATATAAAAGAAATCATAACTTTTGATACTATGTCATGTACTTACCCTTTCCGTACAGTGCATGCTTTTGTCATTTAATATGACTCATTAAAGCTACAAATTTCATTCAAGAATTGATAACAATAGGAAAATGATCTTGATTTCTACAAATTGTGTAGCACTATAAAGCTTTTAACCACGGTATAATAATAAATATTAGAGACTCGTGCTGATAATGTGTTATAAAACAAGAAAGAATAGAGAAGAAGAATAGAGAAGAAGAATAGAGAGTAATTGTTATTTCTCTTGAGGGATGGGAGATCATCTTGATTGAGAATACAATGAATAAAATCTCTATTTATAGGGGGGAATACTCCAAGTTTTTAACTAAAAGACAGATACTCCAAATCCTGATAGACATCAACTAGATCTTGATAGATCTTATTAGATCTTAATAGACATTCACTATAATGTAAATACATTTATAACAAGAATAAAATATTTATGATAATTGTCAGAAATGACTACTCATTATTTTGACTACCAAGCTCTTGGTTAATATTAAGTCATAAGAATTTAGTGGGTTCGTTTATATATGGGAAAAAACATCGTTTTCACCCTAAAGTATACAAGAAAAGTCTAAGCCACACCTAAACTATCTAAGTGACCTATTTCACACCTAAACTATATAAAAGTGATATTTTTTATACCCTGTAAAGCATTATACCACTTGCATGTGGTGTGGTGTTGCACATGCGCCTGCCACGTCAGCATAATACGATTTTTTTTTTTTAATATTTTCATAATTTTTCTTTTTTCTTTTTAATTTAAACATATGCACACACAAAAACCTCCATTTTTTGGATGAATTAACAACACACAATCACAAAAGAGAAAAGAAGGGATTAAAGCAAGACAATCAAAGCCAAAAAGATCAGTTGGCACAGATGAACAATAAACAAGATAGCAAATAAAGAAAAAAATTCAAAGAGAGAAGCAAAAAGTTGAAAATTGAAAATCAAAATGCTCCCAGTGGGATTAGGAAGACATTGAAAATCAAAATGCTCCCAATGGCATAATTATTATTCAATAAATAATTTTAGAAATCAATTATACAAAATTCAGTGGGATTAGGAAGGCATTCTCGTCAAGTGTTTGATGAAGTGTGATAAAAATTTTCAAAATTTGCCCGTTTAAATAGCAAATTCAATTTGATTTTATTCATGGTGAAATTGACATTGATTCGATGAAGTTAGAGGATGGGGTGTGAAAAAATTGCTTATTTGGGGGTGGGGGTGACGAAGAAGATGTGTTGGTTGGGGTGGGGATGATGAAGAAGAAGATGTTTCGATGAGGGTGGAGGATGGGGTGTGAAGAAATTGCTTATTTGGGGGTGGGGGTGATGAAGAAGATGTGTTGGTTGGAGTGGGGTTGGATTTTTAGGGTGGGGTGATGAAGAAGAAGATGTTTGGGGGTGAGGGAGGGAAACTTTTAATTATTTTTTTCGTTATTTTTTTATTTAGACGCGTCTTTTTTAATTTAAATAATTATGTTTTTTCCACGTCAGATTTAGGAGGTAAAAAATATCACTTTTAAATAGTTTAGGTGTGTAATAGGCGCCACTTAGATAGTTTAAGTGTGACTTAAACTTTTCTTGTATAGCTTAGGATGGAAACGATTTCTTTTCCCTTTATATATCAAAGCATTTTCTAGAGATGCATGTTATTATAACAATATCTAATACTATATGTTATTATAATACTAATATTTAATAGTATGATCTTATGCTGGAAGGTTGCAGGTAGTGTACTTGGTAATATTTGCATTAGAAGAAAGAACATTTGTGAGTTCAATGGGTTCATAGTATCTACATGAAAGAGGGGGAGGATATTTGGACTCATCAGCCGCCAAAGAATAGAATTGCAGTTAGTACCGAAAATAGTTGAACAAGATTAAGTTGAGCATGCAGAGATGGTATAATCAACGTAGATTGGAGCATACAGTAATATGGAGCAAATTGTTACTTCCATAAGCATAAATTTTTGCGTTGCGTTGCGGCCAACAATGCAATGTAAGTTATATTACTTGCAAAAGAGATCGATCAGGATGCCAAGGCTAGGGGTCGACATACTGTGATAATATTAATTCTGTGTGCGTGTATGCTCCGTGATCAAATGCAGACAGAGCATGCCACTCACTTGTTTGCAACTTGTAGTTTTGTTCACAAAGTTTGGCAAAGATTAATACAGTATATATGTTGGTTGGATTGGAGGTGAATGTTGGAATATATATAATTAGAGATACATGCATGAGGGGACAATTAATTCATCTTTTCATAAGGAAGTAGTGGAAAAAGATTCAAGAAGGAGACTCTCTCAACTAGCTATGGGTCTTCTATGATTTATATATAACATCTGGTTAGCTAGGAGTGGAATTTTTTTTTTAAGGGACACAATAGAAACATCAGTTTAATTCAACATTAATTAGCATGTATAGAGGGTACGTGAAAATTTGCAAGGAAGAGTAGTGAGGCTTACATTTTTAACAAACTTTTGTAATTAGATTTTTGTGAGGTTTAGACCAGCTTAACACCCTTTCTAGAAGGGCGAAGGAACTTAAATAATTAAGTGCTTCTTAGATGTATTAATCTTGTTAATATGAAAATATTTGTCATATTAACATTTTATTGCAAGAAAATAAAAATAAATAGTTAATAGTGTAAAGTATTTAAAAATCTTGATTATAAGTACGGGTGAAAATCATTTCCTCCCCTCAACTTTACTTTAAAAATCAAACTCCCCCCTCAACTTTAAACAATAAACATTCTTCCCCCTTTTTCCTACTTGTCTTTTTAAATACCTATTTTACACTTATACTATTAATCTTTATTTTTCTTTACCTCTTTAAAATTATTATATTTTTTTATTTTTAATAGATATAGTAAATTTTTGTAAATAAAAAGAAAATTATTTTCTAGACAAAACGTGAGAAACATATATTAAGTATATAAGTTAGTGATGTTCTAAATGAAATAAATGACCATGATATGAAAATTTGTTTATTAATAATAATTAAAACAATAATATCTATTTATACTAGTGAAAATAACAGATAAAAATAATTTCATAAACATATTTCAATGCATGTAATATATAACATATCACAAAAATGGAGATATATTTTATACTAAATTAATTCAAAAGTTTACTTATATTATAAATATATACTCCCTCTGTTCACTTTTACTTGTCACTATTTCACTTTTTGAGGTCAACCTGCATGAAATTTGACCAACATTTTAAGATGTATAATTTAATATTTAAATTTAAAATTTAGATGATAAAAAAATATATGAAAAATGCTATAAGTTGCAATCCTTCTTCATATTTATAAAATAAAAAAATATATCTTAAAATATTTGTCAAAATTTAGGTAGGTTGACCTGAAAAAACAAAAAGTGACAAGCAAAAAAGAACCTAGGGAGTATATCGAAACTCATGTGCATATATATATATATATATATTTTACACACGCACACACTTTATGCATGTAAAATAAGAGATAAGGGACAAGGTACCCCTAAACTATATCTGAAGTTGTTATGACACACTTAAACTTTAAGAGATACCTATTACCACCTAAACTCATTTTTGTTGATCTGATTGCCAAGTATCAGAATATTTTTGTACTTCTTTTGGGGGAGACGAAAAATACTTGTGCGTTATCTCAAAAAATAACAATCATAAAAAATTACATTAGCTTTTGTGACAAGTTCATTAAAAAATTTAAATTAAGAAGATATTGCTAATGCCAAGGTTAAAATAGACATTGTCAAGGTAAAAGGGGAGGGAGGGAGGGGGGGAGGAATACTTATTATTCAAAGTAGAGGGAGGGGGGTTGATGTTTAAAGTAAACTTGAGGGGGAAAATGATTTTCACCCTTGTAAGTACACTTAAAAAAACTCAACCTTGAGTTATTAATACTAACAATACAGATTTACCTAATGAATAAAAACAATCTATTAATGTCATTTTGAGCATTAAAAGGCATTTAAATCCTTAAACCTTGTCTTATGATAATCATAAGGCTGTGTGCATGAGATTTAATAATATTCGCACTATTTATATATATACTATTTTTTTTCCTTTATACTAATAGATATTCGTACTTAAAATATAATGTGTGCATGATATTAATGGTGATTATCATAAATATTTTATATTTTATTTGATACATAATCAACAACAACAACAACAAACCCAGTAGATTCCCACATCGTGGGGTCTGGGGAGGGTAGAGTGTACGCAAACCAACCACTACTTCTAACGAAGTAGAGAGGCTGTTTCCGATAGACCCCCGGCTCAAGACAAAGGACAATATATAAAAACATCAAAAGCATGGAGCACGATAAAAAACATAGATACGCCATCGACAAAAATATGCAACACTGCCAAACAAAAGACACCCAAGTCCTCCTACCTACTGACTCATCCACCCACCTTAACCCTCTATCCTAATGTGTTTCCTCCATACCTTCCTATACAAGGTCATGTCCTCAGTCAACTGTAACTGCTCCATGTCACGTCTAATCACTTTCCTACAGTATTTCTTAGGTCTACCCCTCCACCGCTTGAAACCATCCAAGGACAACCTCTCACACCTATGAACCGGGGCATCCGCGCCCCTCCTCATCACATGGCCAAACCATCTCAACCTCACTTCCCGCATTTTATCCTCCACTGACACCTCTCCCACCTTCTCCCGAATAATTTCATTCCTAATCCTGTCAGCCATAGTAAAACCACACATCCAACGCAACATTCTCATTTCTGCCACCTTCAATTTTTAGATATGAGGATTCTTAACCGGCCAACACTCAGCTCCATATAACATAGCCGGCCTGACTGCAACTCTATAGAATTTTTCCTTCAGCTTGGGGGGCACCGTCTTATCGCATAAAATTCCCGAAGCGAGCCTCCATTTCATCAAACCTGCTCCAATACGGTGAGATACATCCTCATCTAACTCTTCATTCCCCTGAATCGTCGACCCAAGATACGTAAAACTATCCCTCTTACAAACCGTCTGGGAATCCAACTTCATTACCACCTCGTCCTCTTGCCTGAGTCACTAAACTTGCACTCCAAGTACTCCATCTTGATCCTACTCAATCGGAAACCTTTAGACTCCAGGGTTTATCTCCAAACCTCCATCTTATCAGTAACACCTTGTCGGGACTCATCAATCAAAACTACATCATCCGCAAAAAGCATACACCAAGGCACCTCGCTTTGTATACTCCGCGTCAACACATCCATCACCAAAGCGAATAAAAAAGGGATAAGAGTTGATCCTTGGTATAACCCTGTCAAGACTGGAAAATGCTCGGAATCTCCTCCCACCGTCCTCACCCTAGTCTTCGCCCCCTCATACATGTCCTTAACCACTCGAATGTACTCCACAGGGACCCCCCTCGCCTCAAAGCATCTCCAAAGAACCTCCCTAGGGACCTTGTCATACGCCTTTTCCAAGTCAATAAACACCATGTGCAGATCCTTCTTTCTCTCTCTATACTGCTCTACCAGTCTCCGCACTAGGTGAATTGCCTCAGTCGTGGAGCGACCAGGCATAAACCCAAATTGATTCTCAGAAATAGACATAATCTTCCTCAGCCTCCGCTCCACCACCCTCTCCCAAATCTTCATCATGTGACTTAACAACTTAATACCCCGGTAGTTGTTGCAACTCTGAATGTAACCCTTGTTCTTTATAAAGGAATCATCGTGCTCTATCTCCATGCCTCGGGAATCTTTGCGGACTTGAAAATGTTGTTGAACAAGTTGGTCAGCCACCTTAACCCTGCCCCATCGCCCTGCCCCTTCGCATCTTGCGGATAGCTTCTCTTACCTCCTCAACCTTAAAACGCAGACAATAGCTAAAATCGCGACGCTCCCCGGAGTGCTCCAACTCCCCTAACATAACACCTCTGTCCCCCTCCTCATTCAAGATCCTATGAAAATAAGACTGTCATCTTTCCTTAATGAGGACGTCCTCCACCAATACTCTGCCATCCTCCCCCTTAATGCATTTCACTTGGTCCATATCCCTAGCCTTCTGCTCCCTAGCCTTGGCCAGCCTAAACAACCTTCTCCCCGCCTTTCTCTTCTAACCCGTCATACAAACTCTCGAAGGTTGTTGTCTTAGAAGCCATAACTGCTAACTTAGCCTCCTTCTTAGCTAACTTGTACTTCTTCCTGCTTACCCGCTTCTCCTCGTCATCCTTACTCTCAACCAGCTTAGTATAAGTCGTCTTCTTCGTCTCCACCTTCTTATTAACATCTTTATTCCACCACCAATCCCTCTGATACCTGCCAGACCATCCTGTTGAGACACCCAACACCTCTCTAGAAGACTCTTTGATACAACCCGAAGCCCTATCCCACATACTATCCACATCCCCACTACACTCCCAAACCCTCATCCCCTTCAACTTTGCCCCTATCTCCAAAGCACTAACTGGAGTCAAGGCACCCCACCTAACTCTAGGCTGACCCTTCCCACCCTGCCTCATCTTGACCTTCTAGATAACCAAGTCCATCACCAGGAGTCTATGCTAGGTCGCCAGATTCTCACTCGGGATAACCTTACAATCCTTACACAAAGTTCTATCCCCCTTCCTAAGCAAGAAAAAGTCAATCTGGGTCCTGGCTAAACTACTACGGAAAGTAACCAGATACTCCTCTTTCTTCGGGAAGCTGGAATTCACTACCACCAACCCAAATGCCCTTGCTGATACAAATACGACCACGAAGATGGACGCATGTGAGAATATAATGAACCCGGGGCTTAGAGTGTGCGAGTGAAGGACTTAAAACACACCAAACCGACCCTAATATCACACTTGGAGTGTAAATAAGAGCCTTGGAACATAACAAGGCAGCCCCTAAATACACTTGAAGGGAGCCTAGCTCTTAAAAGGGCATTTTGGATATTTTGTATTTTATTTATAACCTAGTATAAATAGAACATTGTAGGGCTTTTAGACTTAGATTATTCATGATGTTGTAAGTCTTGAAACACAAAGAAACACAAGTCCTCTCTCCTTGAGGCACCAAAACCGAAATTAGGCATACAGAGTGTGGAATCACTCTTGTTGATCTCATGGCTTGGAAACGTGATGCTTGGGAGGTGGATTCCGACCTTGTGTCTTCGTAAGAGATAGGTGAACGTTGTGTGTAGTGTTAAGGGTCCAAGAGTGGAATATGCTCTTGGGTTCTTAAGATTATACCTTCATTAAGTCTATCTAACTATCCCTTTACTTTTATTGTAATTTTGTAGTAGTTTGTGTTCTTGTAACCATTTCTATCTCTTGTTAGTAAAATCGTGTGTTGTTCCTATCTTGTTATTGTTGTCCATCTCGCCATATTGTTGCTGTTTTGGTGTATTTACACCTTTAATATCTTGTTGTTACTGTGTTTTCATTGTTGTTGTAGTGAATCCGAGAGTGGTCACCAAAGGGGTCCTCGGTTCTTCAAACTTGTGGACTGATTTGGTGTTTGTTTCGTGTTTCCTTGTGCTTCTTGTATAATTTGGTATCAAAGCATGGCTTGATCTTTTTCCTACAAGATTAATTTTGGGCTTGCTTGATAGAAAATAAAATAAAAAAATATTAGAAAACTGAAAAATCAAAAAGAAGCAAATCTGTCCATTTTGTGTTCTTGGCCGAAATTGTGTTATTGTTGTATCTTGGCCAAGATTTTTACTTGTTTTTTTGTTTCTAGTGTTATTTTTCTTCACATCTAACACTCTTGAGTCTAAATCTAAGTTTGAGCTTACATTGTTGGTGTTGTTTTCGTGAACATCGGGCTTGGTCGAATTATTGTTGAAATATTGTTGTGGTGGACTGTTTTGGCCTTGTGGTCTTCGTCTTGTTGTTGTTCTAAGCTTGTCCACGTGATATTGTTGTACATTGGTGGCCTAAGAACCATTTTGTTGAAATTGTAGTTGTCTTGGCCAAGTGTTGAAGATATTATATTGTGAAAATTAGAAGTTGACCGTGTGAAAATTGTGGTATTTTTGGAGATTATTGTTGGTTGTTCTTGGTGATTGTTGATGTTGTTCTTGAAGTTCTTCACAACCTTCATAGCTTGTTAATATAAAGTGAACATTAGATCTATAAAGGTGAACGAAAAAGGGGTGGAGCTTTGTTAGTCTTGAAAGACTTACCATCACTCATCAAATAGTCAATCATATCTCAACCACTTTCCAACAACTTTTTATAAAACAAGGGTCTATGTTATAAGGAGAAGTACAAGAAAGTCAAAGTTTTGAAAACTTGAATTTGAAAATGCTCCAAGACTTGTTTTAATTTCCCTCCTTAAAACAAATTCCACCAATTCCTAAATTGTAAATTGACCAAGACTTGAGATTGGACAACAAAAATTGTTAGAAACCGCAACCAATTACGTATTTCCACATCATCATTGTTACTGTTCACACAACAATTTTAGCTCATATTTTAGATTTTCTTAGTTTCTTTTTATTGTTCCGTAGTTTCGTTTGATTGGTTCGAACGCTAATTAACAAGCTAGTAAACTCCTACTAAATTGTAAATTAGTTTTGTGTCCGTTTGTTCGTGTTAGCGTTCTTTGTGTGCTTTTCTGTTTTGTGAATTCATTGTATATTGTTGGTTCAAGTCCGTAAGCAAATTTTCTTTGAGTCAACTCGAACGAAAATCTATTCCGGACCAAGGTGGACTCCTTTCTCAATCACTCACGAAGTACAAGCTGTCTTTCAACATTTGTGAAACCAAGTGTGAGGTAAAAATTAAGAGTGAGAGTGTGGTGAGGCATTTTTGAGCTAACAAGTTTGTTTGTCTTGTTGTTCGTCGTTATCTTTTCTTTTAGGTACTATGGATGCCACTAATCTCGATGCCACGTTTGACCGCATCACCGATAATATTGAAGACATAAAATGGCACGTTGAAAGGCTACGCCAATTGTTATCCACACTTATCCCAACAAATTCGTAACCTAAGGTCCAAACACCTTGCGGTGAGATATTTCCGAAGAAAGTTGCTGCCTAAACTTGTGAAGGACTTTCACACCAAGGTAAAGATGAACATAACATACTCATGAACGTCAATGTAAAATAACTATCTTTTATACTTTGGTACATGTGGATGATGAATGTGTGACTAATAAACCATTGAGTGTGAGTAGTAGCTTACCTATGTATGAGTATATTGATTCCTTACCACTTGTAGATAATGTAAATATTGTGCGAGTGGATACACTAGTCGATCCTATAGATGACCGAATCGACTCTTCTAGTAAGATCGATTTGTGTCCACCTAGTGTTGAAGCTATTGTGTTGAATATGTGTGATATGATTAATGAGTCTCAAGTGAGTGAAGAATTTGAAAATGTTGGTCAAGAAAAAAGGAGTGAACCCGTGAGCCTATGTTGTTGTAAGGATTCTAATGTTTGCTTGGCTCATAGGGTTAATCGTGTGCTTGACATATCTTTGGAACTTGATAACGATTCCTTAGAGAGTAAAAGTTCCAAATCTGTTCGCGGGTTAGATCATTCACTCTTTAGGTATAATGTCTTGTTTGAAGGTAGTTTAAACACTCCTAATAGACCTAGAGGTGAAAATGATGGTATAGCTTGCCTTGGAAGCTATAGCATATATGCTAACCCACTATGGTGTGACAATATTCCTCCTAAAGATGGAAATCTCTTCTTGGAAGATGAGAGTACTCTTAAGGGTAAGGAATGTATGGTCTTGGAAACTACTTCTTCTTCTACCTTGTGTGGCTTTTCCAAGGACACCATAGTAGAAGTAGAATTGAGTGCCACCTTTCTATACTCTCTCTTTACTTATGATGATATGTATGCCAATGTAGAGAGTAGGCCATGTGGTTATGGTAAAGACTATGGGAAATGGGTGTGTTGTTAAAACCTGTGTCTATGGCCACTCTTCCCATTTGATCCTGGTGCCATCTTAGGGTGGGGAAGATTTACTCTCAGCTTAGGTGCGTTTCTTTTGGGGGCTTATCATAGCCAAGTCCTTGGTGAATTTGTTGATGGCTTCATAATATTTAACACTAAGAACTCTTGGTTATATGTAAAATATGAACCACCCTGGCATGTCAAGATTTGTTGTTGGTCGAGACTTGAACTCAAAGGGTCCTTGTTTTTTTTTTTTTTTGGTGTAGGCTGTTTTGAGTGCGTACCATTATTGTTTATTTTTGCTAATCCTATCCCTCATTCCATGAGGAAGTGTGCTTGCTTGTCTCTCTTTGATTTTGCAAGACATGGATTCGAGGTCGAATCCTTTTTAAGGAGGGGAGGATGATACAAGTACGACCACGAAGATGGACACATGTGAGAATGTAATGAACCCGGGGCTTGGAGTGTCCGAGTGAAGGACTTAAAACACACCAAAATGACCCTAATCTCACACTTGGAGTGTAAAGAGGAGCCTTGGAACACAACAAGGCAGCCTCTAAATACACTTGAAGGGAGCCTAGCTCTTAAAAGGGCATTTTGTATTTTATTTGTAACCTAGTATAAATAGAATATTGTAGGGCTTTTAGACTTAGATTATTCATGATGTTGTAAGCCTTGAAACACAAGTCCTCACTCCTTGAGGCACCAAAACCAAAATTAGGCATAGAGAGTGTGGAATCACTTTTGTTGATCTCATGGCTTGGAAACGTGATGCTTAGGAGGTGGATTCCGACCTTGTGTATTTGTAAGAGATAGGTGAACGTTGTGTGTAGTGTTAAGGGTACAAGAGTGGAATATGCTCTTGGGTTCTTAAGATTATACCTTCATTAAGTCTATCTAACTATCCCATTACTTTTATTGTAATCTTGTAGTAGTTTGTGTTCTTGTAACCATTTCTATCTCTTGTTAGTAAAACCGTGTGATGTTCCTATCTTGTTATTGTTTTCCATCTCGCCATATTATTTCTGTTTTGGTGTATTTACACCTTTAATAGCTTGTTGTTATTGTGTTTTCATTGTTGTTGTAGTGAATCCGAGAGTGGTCACCAAAAGGGTCCTCGGTTCTTTAAACTTGTGGACTAATTTGGTGTTTGTTTCATGTTTACCTTGTGCTTCTTGTATCATTTGGTATCAAAGCATGGCTTGATCTTGTTCCTACAAGATCAATCTTGGGCTTGCTTGATATAAAATTAAAAAAAAAAAGTGTTAGAAAACTGAAAAATAAAAAAGAAGCAAATTTGTCCATTTTGTGTTCTTGGACGAAATTGTGTTATTGTTGTGTCTTGGACGAGATTTTTACTTGTTTTGTTGTTTCTAGTATTAGTTTTCTTCATCTCTAACACTCTTGAGTCTAAATCTAAGTTTGACCTTACATTGTTGGTGTTGTTTTCGTGAACATCGAGCTTGGCCGAATTATTGTTGAAACATTGTTGTGGTGGACTGTTTTGGCCTTGTGGTCTTCATCTTGTTGTTGTTCTAAGATTGTACACATGATATTGTTGTTCATTGGTGGCCTCAGAACCATTTTGTTGATATTGTAGCTGTCTTGGCCAAGTATTGAAGATATTGTATTGTGAAAATTAGAAGTTGGCCGTGTGAAAATTGTGGTATTTTTGGAGATTGTTGTTGGTTGTTCTTGGTGATTGTTGATGTTGTTCTTGAAGTTCCTCACAAGCTTCATAGCTTCTTAATATAAAGTGAACATTAGATCTATAAAGGTGAAGGAAAAAGGGGTGAAGCTTTGTTAGTCTTGAAAGACTTCCTCTACGTCTAATAACTTTCCTCCAGTATTTCTTAGGTCTACCCCTACACCGCTTGAAACCATCCAAGGCCAACCTCTCACACCTACGAACCGGGGCATCCGTACCCCTCCTCATCACATGTCCAAACCATCTCAACCTCACTTCCCGTATTTTATCCTCCACCGACACCATTCCCATCTTCTCCCAAATAATTTCATTCCTAATCCTGTCAGCCCTAGTAAAACCACACATCCAAAGCAATATTCTCATTTCCGCCACCTTTAATTTTTGGATATGAGAATTCTTAACCGGCCAACACTCAGCTCCATATAACATAGCCGACCTGACTGCAACTCTATAAAAATTTTCGTTCATCTTGGGGGCACCTTCTTATCGCATAAAATTCTCGAAGCGAGCCTCCATTTCATTCAACCTGCCCCAATACGGTGAGATACATCCTCATCTATCTCTCCATTCCCCTGAATCTTCGACCCAAGATACGTAAAACTATCCCTCTTACAAACTGTCTGGGAATCCAACTTCACTACCACCTCGTCCTCTTGCCTCGAGTCACTAAACTTGCACTCCAAGTACTCCATCTTAGTCCTACTCAACCGGAAACCTTTAGACTCCAGGGTTTGTCTCCAAACCTCCAGCTTATCAGTAACACCTTGTCGGGACTCATCAATCAAAATTACATCATCCGCAAAAAGCATACACCAAGGCACCTCGCTTTGTATACTCCACGTCAACACATCCATCACCAAAGCGAATAAAAAAAAGCTAAGAGTTAATCCCTGGTGTAACCCTGCCAAGACTGGAAAATGCTCGAAATCTCCTCCCACCGTCCTCACCCTAGTCTTCGCCCCCTCATACATGTCCTTAAACGCTCGAATGTACGCCACAGGGACCCCCTTCACCTCCAAGAATCTCCAAAGAACCTCCCTAGGGACCTTTTCATACGCCTTTTCCAAGTCAATAAACACCATGTGCAGATCCCTCTTCCTCTCTCTATACCGCTCTACCAGTCTCCGCACTAGGTGAATTGCCTCAGTCGTGGAGCGACCAGGAATAAACCCAAATTGATTCTCAGAAATAGACACAATCTTCCTCAGCCTCCGCTCCACCACCCTCTCCCAAATCTTTATCGTGTGACTTAACAACTTAATACCTCGGTAGTTGTTGAAACTATGAATGCCACCTTGTTCTTATATAAAGAAATCATCGTGCTCTATCTCCACACCTCGGACATCTTTGCGGACTTGAAAATGTTGTTGAACAAGTTGGTCAGCCACCTTAACCCTGCCCCGCCAGAAAACTTCCAAAAATCCACCGGGATCTCGTCGGGCCCTGTCGCCCTGCCCCTTCGCATCTTGCGGATAGACTCTCTTACCTCCTCAACCTTAAAATACAGACAATAGCTAAAATCGTGACGCTCCTCGGAGTGATCCAACTCTCCTAACATAACACTTCTGTCCCCCTCCTCATTCAAGAGCCTATGAAAATAAGACTGCCATCTTTCCTTAATGAGGACGTCCTCCACCAATACTCCGCCATCCTCCCCCTTAATGCACTTCACTTGGTCTAGATCCCTACACTTCTTCTCCTTAGCCTTAGCCAACCTAAACAACCTTCTCCCCACCTTTCTCTTCTAACCCCTCATGCAAACTCGCGAAGGTTGTTGTCTTAGCAGTCGTAACTGCTAACTTAGCCTCCTTCTTAGCTAACTTGTACCTATCCCTGCTTACCCGCTTCTCCTCGTCATCCTTACTCTCATCCAGCTTAGCATAAGCCGCCTTCTTCGTCTCCACCATCTTCTTAACATCTTCATTCCACCACCAATCCCCCGATACCTGCCAGACCAGCCCATTGAGACACCCAACGCCTCTCTATCAAACTCTTTAATACAACTCACAACCCTATCCCACATACTATCCACATCCTCACTACACTCTCAAACCCCCATCCCCTCCAAATTCGCCCCTATCTCCAAAGCACTAACCGGAGTCAAGGCACCCCACCTAACTCTAGGCCGACACTTCCAACCCCGCTTCATCTTGCCCTTCTTGATAACAAAGTCCATCACCAGGAGTCTATGCTGGGTCGCCAGATTCTCACTCGGGTAACCTTACAATCCTTACACAAAGTTCTATCCCTCTTCCTAAGCAACAAAAAGTTAATCTGGATCCTGGCTAAACTACTACGGAAAGTAACCAGATGCTCCTCTTTCTTTGGGAAGCTAGAATTCACTACCACCAACCCAAAGGCCATTGCTGATACAAGTATGACTACGAAGATGGACGCATGTGAGAATGTAATTAACTCGGGGCTTGAAGTGTTCGAGTGAAGGACTTAAAACACACCAAACCGACCCTAATCTGACACTTGGAGTGTAAAAAGGAGTCTTGGAACACAACAAGGCATCCCCTAAATACACTTGAAGGGAGCCTAGCTCTTAAAAGGGCATTTTGGATATTTTGTATTTTATTTGTAACCTAGTATAAATAGAACATTGTAGGGCTTTTAGACTTGGATTATTCATGATATCTTAAGTCTTGAAACACAAAGAAACACAAGTCCTCTCTCCTTGAGGCACCAAAATCAAAATTAGGCATAGAGAGTGTGAAATCACTCTTGTTGATCTCATGGCTTGGAAACGTGATGCTTGAGAGGTGGATTTCGACCTTGTGTCTTCATAAGAGATAGGTGAAAGTTGTGTGTAGTGTTAAGGGTCCAAGAGTGGAATATGCTCTTGGGTTCTTAAGATTATACCTTCGTTAAGTCAATCTAACTATCCCTTTACTTTTATTGTAATCTTGTAGTAGTTTGTGTTCTTGTAACCGTTTTTATCTCTTGTTAGTAAAACTGTGTGTTGTTCCTATCTTGTTATTGTTGTTCATCTCTCCATATTGTTGCTGTTTTGGTGTATTTACACCTTCAATATCTTGTTGTTATTGTGTTTTCATTGTTGTTGTAGTGAATACGAGAGTGGTCACCAAAGGGGTCCTCGGTTCTTTAAACTTGTGGACCGATTTGGTGTTTGTTTCGTGTTTCCCTTGTGCTTCTTGTATCACTCGCAAAATCCAAAAGAGCAGCTCCCTCATCATTCCTAACCCCGAATCGAAAGTCTCCATGCACGTCATCATACCCTAATGGAAATGACCCGATATGCCCATTAAAATCCCCTCCTATGAAAATCTTCTCCGAACTAGGCACGCCTCTAACCACCTCGTCCAAAACCTCCCAAAAATTCTTCTTTTCCTCCTCTCTCAGGCCCACCTGTGGTGCATACGCACTACCGATGTTCAAAGTAAACCCCCCAAAGACCAACTTGATAGTTATCACCCTATCATTAACCCTTTTAACCTCCACTACCTGCTCCCTAAGCTCCTCGTCCACTAAGATACCTACGCCATTCCTACGCCTCTCACTACCTGAGTACCACAACTTGTACCCATCCACATCCTGAGCCTTTGAACCTACCCACTTGGTCTCCAGAACACACGCAATATTAATCCTTCTCTTCCTAAGAATCTTAACCAGTTCTATCGACTTCCCCTGCAGGGTCTCTAGGTTCCACGACCCTACCCTCAACCTATCAACATTCTTATCCCCTTCCTTAATACCTCGGACTCCACAACTCGAACCTAACCCAACACTAGCTCCCGACCCCACCCCCAGCCCTCCAGGATATGACCCTATTCTACCATGAGTCACCCAAGCCATGACTCACAAAAAGCACAGCGAAGGAAAAAAACAACTATAACTATAAAAGACACACTCACAGCACAAAATGCCAATAAACAGTCAAGACCAACAGATGCAATAGACAAAACAACCAGCTCGCAACAAAACTACTCAACAAAGAACCACAAGCACCAATGGTAAAAAAAAGCACAATCGATAACAGGCATGCGCAAGACATAGAAAACCACCAAAATTCACAGAACAATCGATACTAGGCACCAAATAAACAGACAGATTAATCCACACAAATTCTAGACATGGAAAGATACCAAAAATATCGCGATAAAAATAAATTTCAAGGTTAGAATTTACTGGGCTACATAGAAGTGGTTCGCCGGACTTTCGTCGTCTAGCAAGGTCGCCCGAAGAATTTCCAGAACAGATCTGTTCTGAGTTCTGGGACAGTCGCCGTCACCACCGTCGACCGTTAAGACGGTTCTCCTGATCTCGCCAGAGAAAGAAACGTCGAAGGCACACGCCGTTGTCGGAGTCCCAGTGACTGGCAGTTGGGAGTTTGGGAGAGAGCTAGAAGGGGAGATAAAAGAAGATCAAGAAAAGAGAAAGGGAGAGGGAGAGAGAAAGAGAGTATTACCCTTACCTGTCGCCGGCGATGTGTACCACTATAATAAATGACATTGTTGTTATAGTTCAATTTGGAGAAAATCAGGCCGCTATAGCAAAATGTCATTATTGTCATTATAATGTGGTGACGTTAAAATAAAGGTTTGATTGTATTAGCATAATACACAATGACGCTCAATTATTTGTGAATCTTTTCTTGATATATTTTTATTCATTTATATTAGGTAGTTAAATTAACTTTGTTAACTATTCACTTCATTAATTTATAAAATCTCGAACATTTTTACTTGAAGTTGATGCATAAGTTTGAATTGGCTTATTTTTAACTGCTTTAGCTTTTAAGCACTTTTTTTTTAATTTTTGGAGGTGTTTGAAAAGGATAAAATATGCTTTTAAGCACTTTATTTTAGCTTTAATAAGTAAATAAAAAAACCAAAAGCCAAAAATAGATTGCAAATCTAAACTTTTTTTAAAACTCTCATTCAAGCATGGCGACAGTGAATAAAATCTTTGGCAATTGCAAATCTAATTTGTCAATCTTATCTACTGCTAATACTTGTCGAAGAATTCATGCTAATATTTGTCGAAGAATTAAAGCTTATAATACTTGTCGAAGAATCCATTCAATTGGTTTTCTCTTCTCAAAGAATTGCTATGCATTACCAATTTTGTCTTCGGCTTATTCGACTACTACTCTTCCTATTCTTTCTCTTCCTATTCCTGCAGAAAGAAGAAGAGTGCCTTGTTTGATGCAGCCGCCGCTGGATTATCAGAAGAAGAGTAATGTCTATAAATTCTACAGGCTGTTGGAAAAGGATGTGAAAGAAGTTGTAGTGAAAAATGATCCACCTCCTGATGCTGATTCTCGATGTTTTGGATCAGTGTGTCAGGGAAGGATGGCTTATATACAAAAAAAAAGACTGTCAAGTATTTCTATTTAACCCACTCTCTGGCCAAAAAATCATCCTTTCATCCATTGAAACCCTTCCAACTGTCAAGGGCGTCAATCGGAACAACCAATCTGGTTTGGTTGAAAGCTATATGTCAGTCTTCGGCCCCCACCTGCGTCCTGTTTCCCCAGAAACACTTTCTGAAAGCATTATCTCAGAAGTTGTTCTCTCGTCATCTCCTATGGATGATGACTGCATAGCTGTGCTCACTTATCGCCGCTATAGTGAAGTCGCCTTCTGCAGAATAAGGGATGATCCCAACTGCTGGACTCTCCTAGATTCACCCTTTAAAACATGCACTCAGATTGTTTACCACAGTGAAAAGAAACTATTTTACACACTCAACGACCGTAGAAGCGAAATCGAAGCTTGGGATCTTCATAACGATCCAATTAAGAGGTTTCACTTTGAGGAGCATCAAACTGAAGTCTTGGGTGGTGAGCCCTTTCCTATTTACAAGAGGGATAAGGTTAAGTCAAAACTCTGAAGACGGCCAGAGAGAAAGGATTACTTGGTGTACGACCACCAAAGCGAGGAGCTTTTTGTTGTTACCTGCCACGCTTATGATGAACATGATCTCCTTCCCAACAACAAGACTACAACTTTTGGTATTTTCAAGGTTGTTTTCATAGACGATCATCTTGTGAAGCTTCAACTCTTGAAAAAGAATAGCATTGGCAATATTCTTGCAATCTTCCTTAACGACTATGGGGGTTTTACTCTCTCAACCACAGAATTTCCTGAATTGAGGCCTAGTTCTATTTACTTTGCTGATAACCGGCCGGGTTGTTATGACACTGATTTCGATTGGCGTTACCAAGATTTGATAATTTATGACTACAAAGAATATAGCATTATGGACAAGATAAATAGTATTTCACTGCTTCGTAGTTGGTTTATCCCGGATGCTTAGCCTAGCCTAGGCTTTATTAGTATTTCTTAAAAGCTAGATCTGTAGATTTATCTTTATTCATTATCTCCCTATTTCCCATTCAGTCTTGCACTCAGTTACCATTTTTTTTTCTTTTAAAGACTATGTTTAATTCCTTCTATACTGACTTTTTTTAATTCAATTAGCCAGAGATTCGGGATTGCATTGTATTAGCAAAAAAAAAGCAAAGGGGGGCTAGATCTGACCTCAATACAACACTAAGCCTGGGTGAAAGCAACACCCAAAAAAGACCAAAAGGCATACAAAATCAACTGTTAGTGCCTTTTGGGAGATGAAACAAAAGCAAACTAACTTACAAAGAAATTAGCTCTATCATATTTGCACCTAATGCTTGGTAGTTGCTATTTATCTATCAAGAAAGCTCCTCTAGCTTGTCTCGAAAGATTGTTGTAAGAGTGAGTGATGAGAATTTGGTTTGAGTTAGAGGCCAGTTTTGCTAAGAATTCTTCCAACTTGATTTCCTTCTCTATAGCAGTGTTGAAGTTGCATCTGGACTCTATTTTTGGTGTTGTTGATAGAGTCTATTATTGGTTTGAGCTTCATATTGGTCATCCCATTGTTGTTGAGCATGCTAACTAACTCCATAGAGTCGAGTTCTAGAGTAAATTAAAATTGGTATGTATGATTTGATAGCACCATTTTATGCCAAACTCATCAGCCATGGCCTCAACCATGTTGCTACTACTGGAATAAACAGGAATAGAGAAGGCCATGATTAGTTCTCCATGACTATTCCTCCAATTCCAGATCTCCCATTTTCACAAATATAGTTGCCATGCGATTTGATTTTTAAAGTCCCTGCACAAGGCATTTGCCATTTGACTTGTTTAATCCACTGTATTGCCCTGAGATGTTCAACTTCAAGATAAAAAACTGGCTAGTTATTGTTCTCATAAAAGCTATTAAGAATTCTTGTCAAAATGGTATTGATACTCCCAATTGCTTATAACACATCTTATTTCTATGAAAATATCCTTAATTTGCCCTCCATATTTGCAGGCACACCATTGCTTCGAAATCTCCCAGCATATAATTGTGTTGGGTTCAAAATCGAGAGGGCGTCATGCGGAAGCTATTAGTTGCAAACTATGAGACGATAAATAATATGACAACGAAAAATAATACTAAAAACTACCTAATATTAAAAATAATATTAAAAATCCTAAAACTTATTGGGAGAAATCTCTCCCTAAACAAAGACTCTTTAAAGACTACATTGTGGATGCTATTGTATTATGGTACGAGAATGGGGTGTTCTATTTATAAAGTTCCAAAACTTTTCCTCCAAAAAAGAGGCTAGCCAAATATGGAAAAGAATTATATTCTTTCTTTCAGGAAAAGTAAAAGTAATTATGGTAATTTTTATTTTCCTTCTAAAAAAAAAATAAAACTTAAATATAGTAAGAAAATCAGGACAAAAACCCTAACAAACAATTGTTGGGGTGATCTTCAGCATCATTTTGTAAATATCATTGACTGGCTTTATGCCCCACCACATCTTGAAATTTGCGCCATAATTTGATTAATATGTTGGATGCCCAGAGGATTTCCTAGGGTGCTCCACACTTGTGTTGTTGCTTAGTCTTCTCCAAAAATATGATACATTGTATCACTTTGTGCATTCCTACAACAAAAACAATCATTCTGTGAGTTGATATTCATTCTAGTAATTATGTCATTGAAAGAAAGTTTCTTTTTAAACATTCTCCATAAGAAGGATATTTTAAAAGGCATCCTAGTATGCCAGAGATTGTTTAGAAAATTAATTTTTGATCTTGTCATGCGGATAATTATAAAAAAAAAACATTTTCGGTGCATTCTCAATGAGGCAATCCTTCTCAGTGTTGTCACCTATTGCTATGTTGGATATCATATCCACAATGTAATTGGAAACAATATTGTTTAACTTGATGATGTTCCAAGAATTATTTAGAATGAAAGAAACCCGAGCCTTGGCAAAGCTTAGCCAAGGCCCCTATACTTATCGAATTGTCCAACCAAAAACTAGAATTGCCTTGTTGTACTTTTTAAATAATGTGTGGTTCTACTTGCTTTTTCATTTTGATCAAGCTTTTCACATAGTTGACACTTTTCAAACCGGATGAGATCTTTTGGAGTATTTGCTGATTAAAAATTGAGCCTAGAGAGAAGTTTGAGTTTTGAACCTTCACCATTTCTTTACAATCAAGGAGTTGCAAATATCTCTCATGCTTCTAATTCCAATACCTCCTCCATCTTTCGGGATACACAAGTTATCTTACTTAGACTAGTGGTACTTATTTTTGCCATCACTATCTCCCCATAAGAAGTTAGCAAGATGTTTCTCAATCAGACTAAGAGTGCCAATGGGAGGGTTAATGGCTGACAAGGTATGCATAGGAATAGATTATAGCACATGATTAATGAGAGTGACATTAATACCTCCATGAGATAACATTTACTTTGCCATCCATTTATTCTTTTAACAATCTTTGCAACCATGTTATCAAAATAACTATGATCTTCTTATCATGGTAGATTGGACAACCCAAACAGAAGAAGGAAAAAAATTTATCCATGTATCTAGTTATTCTCATAAGCCTGTTAATTCTCTATGGAGTCATATTAGGAGCAGTAATAACGAAACTCTTAGCATTATTAACTAGTTGACCAGAGGCATCCTCATATCTTCTAATTTGATATATAGTTTTATTATTACCCCCACTGAAAATAACTGTCATCAGCATATGTAGGTGATTAACGATGAGGCCATTAATGTTCATGTTAAAAGTAGTAAAATAATCATGAGAATTGAATCTACTTAACATTCTAAACAATAATTCAGAGCCAATTATAAAAAGAGAAGGGTAAAGAGGATCTCCTTGTTTAAGATCATGTGAGGAACTAAGAAAACTCACTCTCTCACCGTTGAAGAATAGAATACCACATGTTGACGATGATTCTCCATATCATTTTAAGCCAGATACCCCAAAAAAAACAAATCGTTTCATGGCGCTCATTAAAAATTACCAGGACATTTTGTCATATGTCTTAGTCATGTCCAATTTCATAATGACATTGCCCCCTCTACTGAGTGGTGCCGCTCTAGCAAGAGCTTCTATAATTATTTGAAACTCTATATTTAAAGGATCATTTGCTACCATTGCTTGATGAAGGAAAAAAAATTATATTTAAATTCAAGAAATTTATCACGCATAGGAAGTCCTAATATTAGGTTAAGTATTAATATCACAATTTTATCATCATCTTGTTCATTTTTATGTGTCTATTGTATCAAAAATAACTTTTTACTTTTATTTCTCCATTTCAATAACATAATAAAACGAGTTTAAATTTTGTGCATTGTGTGTACAAAATATTCTACACCAGGTAAATTAAATAATTAACACCAAGTTTACATAATTAAAATTTAGGAAATAATTTTAATAGAAGAATCCTAATTGTACTCTAACAAAATTAGTTATTATTTCCTTTTATAAAGCAAATCAAAATCTAATTTTTCCATATTTCTCTCTCAACAAAATCATCAGAATTAATGAAATAATTTTGCATGCTTAATGACATCAAACTTGCAACAAATAATTTTTCCAATCCATCGACATCAATATTCAATAATTCTTCATGCCTCAAATGCTTTAAATTGCAAGAAGTAATTCTCCCATACTTGAAATTGTTGATCCTCAAAATATGGTCCTCATTTATTTTAGGTAAGGGAGTCAATTGAATCCCTTATTAATCATACCATCGGCTCATTAAAATTGGTCTTTCTTTCCGTGCAAGTTTTAGTAGCAAATTGTTGAAGTAATATTGAAATTTTGTCGACAACAATATTCAAGCATGGCTAGTAGTTGTTCATTGGTGATGAAAAACATCCTGGGCAATTGCAAATCTTTGTCAATGTTAGCTGCTAATTATAGCTCATGTCGTAGAGCTTGTTTGTCCCAGCTTGTCTCAATTAACAATTCATTCATGGCGAGACTCAATTGCTATAATTTGCCAATGTTGTCTTCCTTGTGTTCGACTTATTCGAGTAGTACTACTTACTGTTCCTGTTCCTACTCCTACGGAAAGAAAAGGAGGATCTCCTTGGTTGATGCTGACTCCGCCCCCGGAGAACACACCTGTCTACAAATTCTACAGACTGTCTAAAAAGGTTGTGAAAGTGGTGGCGGTGAAAAGTAAACAGGACCCATCTGATTCTCATTCTGTCTTCTTGGGATCACCGTATCAGGGATGGATGGCCTATATATACGACGAAAAGATTGTCAATATTTTCTATTTAGCTCACTCCCTGGCAAAAAAATCATCCTTCCACCCCTTGAATACTCTCTCTTTCTTGAAAAAGTACGTTGGAGCGACAGATCTGGTATGGTCGAAAGCTTTACTTCAAACCACGACCCTAATACTCGCGATTCCCCAGAAGATTTTTCCAGATGCATTATCGGAGATGTTGTTCTCTCGTCACCTCCTATGGATGATGGCCGCATAGCTTTGATCATTTACGGTCACGAAGATAAGCTGGCCTTCTGCAGAATACAAGATGGCCATTCCATTAGCTGGATTCGCCTCGATTCTCCCTTTAGACAGTACACTCAGATTGTTTACCACAGTGGAAAGAAATTGTTTTACACATTCAGCACAGGTGAAGATGTATTTATAAATGAGTTTGAAGCTTGGGATCTCCACAGCGATCCAATTAAGAGGTTTCACTTTCAGGATCAGGGTGATGTTTTGGAACGTATGTCTAGTTGGCCTGCTAGAGTGGAGGACGACAAGGATTTGTTGGAGCTGCAATACTCGATATATTGGGGGAGACGTCAGTACTTGGTGTACGACCACCAAAGCCAGGAGCTTTTTGTTGTTACGCACCATGTTTTTAATAACCTTGATGTGATGTCTGCTTACGGTGTGCCACACAGAGAAAATGAGGATGTTCTTCCCTACAAGACTATAACGTTTGACGTTTTTAAGGTTGATACTCGTGAAGCTTGAATACTTGGAGGATAGCATTGGTAATCGTGCAATCTTCCTTGGAAAAAAAACGGGGTTTTGCTCTGTCAGCCACAGAATTTCCTGAATTGAGGTCCGGTTGTATTTACTTTGCTGATGACCGGTATGCATGGAAGTACTGGCGATGATATGGGCATTTATGACTACGAAGACAATAGCATTATCGAGGAGGTTCTTCCACCTTCTAGTAATTGGTTCACCCCAGATGCTTAGCCTACTCTAGGCTTTGCTAGCTGTTGTGCGGGTTATTTTGCTATTTTTTAAAAAATATATCAGTAGATTTATCTTTCTTAATGAAAATTGAGCTTCTTGATGTCTCTGCCACGTTACTTTCCAATTTAGTCTTATACTCTTATTTACAACTTTTTTTGGACTTGAGTTTGATGCTAAGAATCAATCTTGCAAGCTTCTATTTACTTTTAAGTAGCGTTCCAATTCTATTGGATGTGCTAAAGGAACATTTGTTGTTGACTTTGTATATAGCAGTCTCCGCAAGTGTTCTTTTCTTAGATATAACTAATCCAAATTCTATAGGAGCCATGCACATGGCAAACTTCATGTGCCATATAATCTGGGACCTCTCTTCTTCGTGTTTGTTAAGCACACACAGATAGTTATAATCGTCGTTCTAAAATTGAGAGTCCATAAGGTTGAAATTTCAACTCCACCTTTGATCAATATATTGTAGAGAGGATCTGCATGCTAATGCTAAAGTAGACGATGCCTCATGATTGACCTATGCCACATGGCGTCCGATGTTCTGAGAAATTTGACACTGACAGTGATAATTTGATTGTTATGACACTGGCGCGGATAATAGTGTCACGACTCGAGCCGAGACTCTGGTCGTGACGAGCATCCCGAATCATGAAGGCCCGAGTGCCCTTTTACTTTCTGACAATCATGCACAATATTCAAGCAATACAAAGAAATGCGGAAGTTTTAACATACGGAAACATAAATAAAATAAAATAACAATGTCTAATAACCAGGCCATCCGAAAAAGGGGAGGCTCACCAACTGCAAATCTCAGACACACCAATCTACTGCTTAGCGGAACCCCGGGACTATACCTCAGATTCTGAAATATAGGGGTCAATACAGCTTAGCGGAACCCCGGAACTATATCTCAGATCCTGAAATATAAGGAGTCAATACAGATGTACTGGTACACAGAGCAATCCAAAATAAGATACTTTTATACAACATAAATAAGAGCATTTCATAAAGCACTTTACATATGATACGTAAAAATGCATGGGCATACTTAAAAGATTTTGAAACATTTCCTTGAAACTACGACTCACTCTTCATTTTACTTCTGAGCTAGGTGGTACACCCTACAACTCTATAATTCCACGCGCTATATAAAATCCGCGGTTAACTCGGCGGCCAAGCCCCCAACCCAAGTTTGCCGCAAAGGTTGGAGTCTCTATCTCTAATACGCTAAGGGGAACTAGGCCAGCGTACGGTCCCTCTTGGAGACATAATAAACTCATATCGGCAAAACACGATTCCCAGCAATGAGACCTTACACTCAAATGTCTTCTTCAGGTAACCACCTAACTTTCTTTAAGCCCATTTTTACCTCTTTAAGACATGCATTCTTTGAAATCAAAATCTGAAGGAAATCTGATTCTGTTATGGCACTCTTCAGTTTGGTATCATCATACCAAGACTTGCAAGTCATATCTCTAAGCCATACATTATCATGTTACAGATCTTTCATTCAAAATAATGTTTAGACCACCAAGTCATTCAAACAGTACAATAGGATTTGTATGTCGGATTACATGAAACTTATGCAAAGATGCTCTCTTTCAACTCCTAAAACATGTGGTGGTCCATTACTTTGTGGCAAGGCATGCAACTCTTTAATTCATCACTTTTCATTTATATTGACAAGAAACACCCTCTCTTCAGTTCATAGCCAAAATCAAGTCTTAAATAATAATAAAGACATTTACATTATGCTTCTCAACAATTAAATAATTCATGACATTTGAAAACAAGATGCTTTATAACAAGAGAGGGTTATATATGTTCATGCTCTCAATTCAACATTCAAACTCAAATGCATACATACTTATATACGAGTACGAATAAAATTAAGGGGAAGGCCTCAAGACCAAAACATTATATCATTGCAAGAGTTCACAATGCATGCTTTTTAATGAAATTCAAGAACCCTTCGTAAATATATGATTTTCTCAACATTCAAAACATTATTAAAATGATTTCACCATGCCCAAGTAGTTTAGAAAAATCCCACGTACCTTATGTTCCTTAGATGAGGAATAGAACCTTAATCTTGACACTTTTCTTGGGAAATTTAGCTTGAAAAGCTTGAATTCTTGCCTTGAAGAAAATCCTAATTTCTCTTGTTCTTGAGAGTAGAGAGGATTTGAGATGTTTTAATACTGATAAAAGATGATTAATAACGTTTATGGTATGATTTAATTCGTGGGGGAGGTTTCAGGGAGGGGAAAGTACCAAAATATCCCTTGAAAAATGATATTTTTGTGCAGCTTGAATTCGACTGACGGTTTGGGTGATGGGCCGTCACTCTGGTGACAGACCGTCACTCCAATCGTCAATTTATGACCAGAAGTTGACCTTACTATTTAGGGTTGACGGTTTGGCTTGACAGGCCGTAACTGGCTTGACGGTCCGTTACTCTGGCCGTCGCACTTTGGTAGACAGAAACCTCTCTGGTAAAATGGGCATTAATTTTTACCTTGATATCGGATTAAGGCAAAACCGGTGGAGTTGGAAAAAAGACTCGAATACCTTTTATTTGATGTATAGTAGGCCCTCTAACTCGTTATATTCTAGGAGTAATAGTCGATGGAATTTGACCAAAGTTGAAACGTTCACTAAAATTTAATCGATAAAATTATTTTCAACTCGTCTTTGAGTTAGGGGATTTTTGTGACCTCAATTCATATTCAAAGGTATTCCCACACTATAGGATTGATCATCACGCCTATATTAATAAGGAATCATTGAGTTCAGGCCTATACTCGTTGGAACAAAGATTTAAGTTGTAGCCCAAAAATGTGGATTATTACATTATCCCCCTTGGGATCGTTCGTCCTCAAATGATGACTCAGGACACAACAAGCACAAATTAGCACTAATTGGAAAGAAAAGAGTAGTATAGGATTTGTACCTTCCATATCATCATTTATGGTTTTGAAGAGAGTCAGGTACTTCGCGCGCATGTCATCCGCTGACTCCCAAGTAGCTTTCTCAGCTTTTTTATTCTTCCACAACACCTTAACCGAAGCTATACTCCTTACTCCTCAACTTCCAAACTTGGCGATCCAAAATGGAAATGGGTTCTTCCTTATATGACAGAGAGTCTTTCATATTTAACTCCTCCACAGGAAATACCAGGGAATGATCTCCAATACACTTTTTCAGCATGAATACATGAATACTGGATGAACAGAAGCCAGACTTGCGGACAAATCTAACTCGTAAGCAACTCCACTTATCTTTCTCACAATCTAATATGATCCTATATAACGAGGACTAAGTTTTCTTTTCTTTCCAAAATGCATGACTCCTTTCATAGGAGACACCTTTAAAAACACCCAATCATCAACCTCGAATTCCAACTCTCTTCTTCTAACGGCGGCATAAGACTTTTGGCAACTCTGAGATGTCTTAAGTCGCTCCCTAATAATATTCACCTTCTCCATTGCCTGATGAACAAGGTCAGGCCCAAACAACCGGATTTCACCCACTTTATACAATCCAATTGGTGACCTGCATCTTCTCCCATAAAGCGCCTCAAAAGGGGTCATCTGAATACTGGAATGGTAGCTATTATTGTAAGTGAACTCTATTAACTGCAAATGGTTTACCCAACTACCTTTGAAGTCAATCACACAAGCCCTCAACATATCCTCAAGGGTCTAAATGGTGCATTCAGCTTGTCCATCGGTCTGAGGGTGAAAAGCAGTACTCAGGTTCACCTGGGTGTACCTAAACCCTTCTGAAAAGATCGCCAAAACTGAGAAGCAAACTGCGTACCTCGGTCAGATATAATAGATACCAGCGCACCATGCAAACGAACCATCTCTCGAATGTACAACTTGGCATAGTTATCTCCCGAATAATTCGTCCGTACTGGCAAGAAATGAGCGGACTTAGTCATCCAGTCTACAATTACCCAAATGGAATCATATTAATTCCGGGACTTTGGAAGCCCCGTGATAAAGTCCATATTAATCATCTACCATTTCCACATAGGCAAAGCTATCTCTTGGGAAGTGTCGCCTGGTCTCAAATGCTCTACCTTGACTTGCTGACAATTCATACACTTAGAAACAAAATTAGCAACATCTATTTTCATATTATTCCACCAATAGATAGCCTTAAGGCCATGATACATTTTCGTAGAGCCTAGGTGAACAACATACCTCGAAGTGTGAGCTTCATCAAGAATCCTCTCCCGCAAACCATTCACTTTCGGTACACACAGCCTACCCTAATATCTCAGAATCCCTTCTCCTCTAATTTCAAATGCCATCACCTTTTGTTGACCAATATCTTTCTTAATCTATATCAAGATAGAGTCTTCAGCCTGTTTTCCTTATCTTCAGCATATAAGGAGGATTTAGCTATCTCATGAACGATCATTCCCCCATCTTCGGAATCCAGAAGTCGAACTTCCAAGTTTGCAAGCCGGTGAATATCCTTCACCATCTCCCTCTGCCCTTTCTCAACATAAGAAAGACTGCCTATTGATAACCTATTAAGGGAGTCAGCCACCACGTTCGCCTTGCTCGGATGATAGAGCAGACTTATGTCACAATCCTTCAACCGTTCCAACCACTGCCTTTGCTTGAGATTCATCTCTTTCTGTGATAAAACATACTGCAAACTTTTGTGATCAGTGAATATATCTACATGCACCCCATAAATATAATGCCGCCAGATCTTAAGTGCAAACACCACAACCGCTAACTCTAGGTCATGGGTGGGGTAATTCTTTTCATGCACCTTCAGCTGCCTAGATGCATAAGCCACCACCTTACCATTTTGCATAAGCACATACCCAAGTCCCACCTGGGACGCATCACAATACACAATAAAAACCTTTGTACCCTTGGAGAGGGTCAAAACTGGTGCGGTAGTCAATTTCTCTTTCAGTTTCTCAAAGTTATTCTGACAGGAGTTGGACCACAAGAATTTCACTTTCTTCTGATTTGTCACGACCCGAATCGGGGCCCTGGCCGTAACGAGCATTCCCGAACCCGAAGGCCCAGAACGCCCTCTGTCTATCTGGTAATCATGCACATAATTCATATGATCAAAGTAATACGGAATAGACACAATAATACGAAAACATGCTTAACAATTTAAAATAGTTAAAGGCCTGAAAACATGCCCAACAATATTTAATAAACATTTGCAACAGTTTGCGAAATCTTTACTGACATACTATCTGAATTATTGGGACAAGGCCCCCAGCAGACCAAAAACTATATTGAAATAAATGCCTAAATGACTAGGCTTTCCGAAACAAAGAAGGCTCACCAACTGAACTCTGAGACAACCCTATTTGTAGACTCTACTGAGGATCTGGACCCCTAGACTGCGCCTCAGTACTTGGGAGGAAGAGGGGGTCAGCACAATTGTACTGGCACGCGAAGCAATCCAAAATAGAGTAATTGAACATATATATATATATATATATAATACGTGAGAGAAAATGTTCATCAAACATTATGCATAAAACAGTTTCTGAAAAACACATGGGCACCTTCTGAAAACATGTAACCTGTCTGTAAATCTCAAACTCTGATCTGTGTATTACTTCTGAGTTAGGTGGTATCCCCTACAAGTATGATATTCCACGGGCGATATGGAATCCGCCATTGACTCGGCAGGGAAGCCTCCAACCCAAGTATGCCGCAAGGGTTGGAGTTCCTGAATCTGATACGCCACACGACATTTAAGTCAGTATATAATAATATACCCGTGTCGGCAAACCACGATTTTAGGCAATGAGTTGCTTGAACTCGATCCCTCTTCAGGGAACCACCTAACATCTCTGTATGCCTATTTTTAACCTTTTCTGTACATGCAACATTCTGAATGTCTAAAATCATGATAGTCTGAAATGTCTATTAGTCTGAGTCTGATATGACATTGGTCTGAATTGGTATCGTCATACCAAGACTTGCAAGTCATGATTTCTGATCCATAATACATTAAGCTAAATCTTTCATTTAAAGCATAATTTAGACCACCAAAAACATGCAACTGATATAGAAGATTTCGTGTTTCGAAACTCAAGTCAAAATCATGCAAAAACTTCATCAACATATAGTGGTCTAGTGCCTTTAGCAAATCCATGCACTCTTTCATTACATGCATTATGTACATTAAACATTCATGCTAGATTCCCTCTTTAGTGATTTAAAACCACCTTTAAATCATAACAAGAGTTCAATCATTTCATATAGTGCTTTTCAAGGATGCATTGCAAAATAATTCATATGCTATGAGAAATCAGAAAAATTCATAATAAGAGGGAATTCACCGAAAATTATGCTCTCAACAAGAATTCATTCTTAAATACATGGTTTCATATATTCATATTCTCGATCACTTTGGGAAAGGTCAAAAGACCAAAACAATGATGTTAAAACATTTAATACATGAATATATACATAGATTCAAAAACCCCATTCTAAAACATGATTTTTCTATGCCCATGAGAATTTAGGAAAACCCTGCGCACCTCTACTTCAGAAAATAATGGGCGCTTCTTGAAGCCTGTGGATTGGGGATTCCGAATCTCTAATCAATTTTGAAAACCCATGGTTGAGTCTTGATTTATTTGAGTTTTTAGTTTGAAACCCTTGGGAGTGTTCTTGAGAATTTTTAGATGAATGTGGATGTATTTTGGAGAATTGGGGACTGAATTTCGTGTTTATGGCTGAATAAGGGTGGGAAAAGGACCATTTTGCCCCAAAAACGGAGTGTTTAAATCACTTGAAACCATAAGATATGCGCCGCATATGATATCGCCTATAATTACATAGGCGCCGCATATGATATCGCCTATATTTACATAGGCGCCGCATATGCTATCGCATATGTTTTCCAGTGGCCATGTGCGATTGGTTAGGCGACGCATACTACTTTGAAAGGCCATAACTTCTTGCTCGGGTGTCGGATTTTAGCAAAATTGGTATCGTTGGAAAGTTAACTCGAAGAACTATCATTTGACACATAGTAGGATCTCTAATTCCACATATACGGAAATTTATAGTCGATGGAAACTGACACAAGTTACAACGTCCACTAAAACTTAATCGATCGAAATAGTTTCAACTCGTACTTGAGTTGAAGGAACTCTATGGTCTAAATTCATGCTCAAATGGATTCACATACTACATAAACATGCCAAATTGGCATAGGATTTAAGGCTCTGGGATTATCAACGCATCAGAGTCATGGTTTTTATTCTAGCCCGAAATGCGAGGTGTTACATGAGTCAACTTAGTAAGTAGAGCATCTATGGAGGAAAAACTCTCTACAAATCTTCTGTAATACCCGAACAAACCCAAGAAGCTTCAGAAATCAGTTGCAGTTGTGGATCTGGGCCATTTTCTCACTACCTCAAGCTTTTGGGGGTCAACTTTAATCCCCTCACTAGAAGCAGTGTGCCCTAGGAAAGCAATGGCACTAAGCCAGAATTCATGTTTGGAAAACTTTGCATATAATTCATGACCTTTGAGGGTCTAAAGGATGATTCAGAGGTGATTGACATGCTCTTCCTCACTTTTGGAGTAAACCAAAATATCATTTATAAAGACTATGACAAACAGATCTAGAAATTGATGAAACACCCTATTCATTAGGTCCATGAAGGCTGCAGGGGCACTAGTCAGTCCGAAGGACATAACAAAGAATTCATAATGGTCGTATCGAGTTTAGAAAGCTATTTTGGGAATATCAATCACCCTAACCTTCAACTGATGATACCCCGAACGAAGGTCTATCTTAGAGAAATATTTGGCACCTTGGAGTTGATCAAATAAATCATCGATTCTGGGGAGAGGATATTTATTTTTGATAATGACCTTATTAAGCTGAAGGTAATTTATACATATACGGAGAAACCGTCTTTCTTACGCACGAAGAGCACCGGGGCACCCCAAGGAGAAACACTTGGACGAATAAAGCCTTTATCAAAAAGGTCCTTTAACTGTTCTTTAACTCTTTCAATTCTGTAGGAGCCATTCTGTATGGCGAAATAGAAATAGGACGAGTGTCGGGGGAACAAGTCAATGCCAAAATCTATCTCCCTATCAGGTGGTATCCCTGGGAGATCATCGAAAAAAACTTTCAAAAATTCATTAACTACAGGGATGGACTGGAGGGAAGGACTTTCAGTACTAGAATATTTAACCCGAACAAGATGATACAAATAGCCTTTAGATATAAGTTTGCGGGCTCTATGATAAGATACGAACTTTCACCTAGGTACTAAACAATACCCCTCCCATACTATCACGGGTTCATTCGAAAAGGAGAAAGTAACATTTTGGGTTCTACAATAATATGGCATAACACGAATGGAGTCAGTCCATCCCTAAAATGGCATCAAAGTCAATCATATCAAGCTCTATAAGATCCGCCACAGTATCACGATGACAGACAGATATAACATAATTTCTATACACCCTCATAGCCACAATAGAGTCACCAACAAGGGTGGAAACAGATAAAGGTTTCGAAATATTTTCAGGCTCAAAACCAAAACTCACAGACACATAGGGGTTACATAAGACAAGGTAGACCCAGGGTCAAGTAGTACGCGTACACATCACGGGAGAAAATTTGTAACGTACCCATAACAACATTTGGCGAAGCCTCTACATCCTGGCGGTTAGATAGAGTATATAGTCAGTTTCGACTGCCTCCAGTAGCTGAATTAGTACCCTTGGGTGGTGGTGGGGATGTGGAATTAGCTTGAGACTTATCACCCCCAATATTATCTCTAACTGTCGGAGCGTCTCTTTGAATATGGCTTGGCTGGCCGCAAGCATAGCACGCTGTTGTGCCAAACTGACATCTTCCTGAGTGGTTCTTCCCGCACGAATTACACGGAGGGTATTGCCTGAATAGCCTGGCCACACTTCCTTAGGACTGAGTACCCTGTACTCTCGATCCACTATTAGGCTAAAAATTTTGGAACCACCGATCAACTGGAGGTCTAGGCGTTGGGCGCTAGTCGACGACTGAGCATTACTCCAAAACTTTTTCTTCGACTACTTATTACCCCAATTGTTACCACCTTGGTGATGACTGTTATGCTGGTCTGTAGATCTGGCCCTCTTGGTCTGCCTGTTTTTCTCTCTGGCCTCTGTCAGCCTTTTTTTCTGCTCTTCAACCTGTTGGATATGAACGAACAACCTGGAGAAATCCATATCTCTATTCAGCTCTCTTGCATTCCAGTACCAGATCATTTGAGAGACCAGATACAAACTTTCTCATGTTACCTGTCAATTCTGGAGCATACCTAAACAACTGAGTGAACTTCAATGTATACTCCTTAACACTCATTTTTCCTTGCTTTAAATTCATAAATTCTTTAGCCTTTGACTCCCTCAATTCTTAGGGAAAGAAACGGTCCAGGAAAGCTTCCACAAACTCACCCCACAGAGAAGGCTCAACATCACTACCCTTCCAGTCCTCCCATTCATTATGCCACTGATTGGCCACATACTTCAACTGATAGGCTGTTAACTCGACCATTTCAAGCTCATTCGCATGCATAACTCTGAATTTTTTTTCCAGTTCATCAATGAACCCTTGGGGGTCCTCCTCAACCTTCATGCCAGTAAGCATAGGTGGGTTCAGCCTCATGAATTGACCAACCCGTGTAACCTCAGATAAACCGGACACAGAACCCATATCTTCAGACCGACGACTCTGAGAGGCAACCAGCTGAGCTATCATATGGATGGACTGTCAGAACTCAGCATTCGAAGCTTCCCTCTGAGGAGGCTGGGGACAGCTAACACCGGTTCGTGGAGACCGAGGTGGACTAGTCGGAACAGGAGAAACTCCTGGCGTAGCAACAAACTCTAGGGTACGAGCTCTATTATGGGTCCGCATCCCATGAGTATTACGGACATCCTCAGTTTGGGTGTTTTATTCATTAGTTCTACGAGGAGGCATGATCAATTTTTTTTGAAACACAGGGAATCATTGGTTAGAGAACATTCAGACTCTACACCACGGACTAAATCATGAAAAAAAAAGTCATTCTTAAACGTCTTGTAGCCTTCTGCTTATAAGAGTGGCACGCTACACACCCATAAATAGGACTCTACCCAACGCAATTTTGCAGACACCCTGGAACCATGAACCGTGCTTTGATACTAAGTTTGTCACAATTCGAGCCGAGACTCTGGCTGCGACGAGCATCCCGAACCATGAAGAGTCGAGTGCCCTTTTACTCCCTGGCAATCATGCACAATATTCAAACAATACAAATAAATACGAAAGTTTTAACATATGGAACATGGTTAATTTCATAATTCAACTGGACAATACGAAGGAAACTCTTAACACTCAAAACATCTAACACCCGTCTGCGAAATCTCTAACAATACAAGAATCAACATACGTTTAAAACTGGGACAAGGCCCCCAGTCGGACCATAAATCAAAATAAAATAACAATGTCTAATAACCAGGCCTTCCGAAAAAGGGGAGGCTCACCAACTGCAAATCTCAGACACACCAATCTACTGCTTAGCAGGACCTCGGGATTGTGCCTCAGATCCTGAAATATAGGGGGTCAATACAGATGTACTGGTACGCAGAGCAATCCAAAACAAGATACTTTTATACAAAATAAATGAGAGCATTTCATAAAACACTTTACATATGATATGTAAAAATGCATGGGTATACTTAAAAGATTTTGAAACATTTCTTTGAAACCATGACTCACTCTTTGTTTTACTTCTGAGCTAGGTGGTACATCCTACAACTCTACAATACCACGAGCAATATGGAATCCACCCTTAACTCGGCGGCCAAGCCCCCAACCCAAGTTTGCCGCAAAGGTTGGAATCTCTATCTCTAATATGCCAAGGGGCACTAGGCCAGCGTACGGTCCCTCTTGGGGATATAATAAACCCGTATCGGCAAAACATGATTCCCAACAATGAAACCTTACACTCAAATGCCTTCTTTGGTTAACCACCTAACTTTCTTCAAGCCCATTTTTATCTCTTTAAGATATACATTCTTTTAAATCAAAATCTGAAAGAAATCTGATTCTGTTATGGAGCTCTTCAGTTTGGTATTGTCATACCAAGACTTGCAAGTCATATCTCTAAGCCATACATTATCATGTTACAACTCTTTCATTCAAAACAATGTTTAGACCACCAAATCATTCAAACAGTACAATAGGATTTGTATATCGAATTACATGGAACTTATGCAAAGATCCTCTCTTTCAACTCCTAAAACATGTGATGGTCCATTACTTTTTGGCAAGGCATGCAACTCTTTAATTCATCACTTTTCATTTATATTGACGAGAAATACCCTCTCTTCAGTTCATAGCCAAAATCAAGTCTTAAACAATAATAAATACATTTACATTATGCTTCTCAATATGCAATTGAATAATTCATGACTTATGAAAATAAGATGTTTTATAACAAAAGAGGGGTTATATATGTTCATGCTCTCAATTCGACATTCAAACTCAAATGCACACATACTTATATACGAGTACGAATCAAATTTAGGGGAAGGCCTCATCAAGACCAAAATATTATATCATTGCAAGAGTTCACAATGCATATTTTTTAATGAAATTCAAGAACCCTTCGAAAATATATAATTTTCTCAACATTCAAAACATTATTAAAATGATTTCACCATGCCCATGTAGTTTAGGAAAATCCCATGTACCTTATGTTCCTTAGATGAGGAATAGAACCTAAATCTTGACACTTTTCTTTGGGAAATTTTGGATTGAAAGGCTTGAATTCTTGCCTTGAAGGAAACCCTAATTTCTCTTATTCTTGAGAGTAGAGAGGATTTGAGATGTTTTAAAACAGATAAAAGATGACTAATAACGTTTATGGTATGATTTAATTCATGGGGGAAGTTTCTGGGAGGGAAAAGTACCAAAATATCCCTTGAAAAAATGATATTTTTGTGTAGCTCGAACTCGACTGACGATTTGGGTGACGAACCGTCACTCTGGTGGCTGACCGTCACTCCAACCGTCAGTTTATGACCAGAAGTCGACCTTAATGTTTAGGGTTGACGGTTTGGCTTGACGGGCCATCACTGGTTTTCATTTGGTATATAGTAGGCCCTCTAACTCATTATATTCTAGGAGTAATAGTCGATGGAAGTTGACCCAAATTGAAACATTCACTAAAACTTAATCGATAGAAAAGTTTTCAACTCGTCTTTGAGTTAGGAGATTTTTGTGACCTCAATTCTTATTCAATGGTATTCCCACACTATAGGATTAATCATCACACCTATATTAACAAGGAATCATTAGGTTTGGGCCTATACGCATTGAAATAATGATTTAAATTCTAGCCCGAAAATGCGAATTGTTTCAAACAGAGTGTGTTAGGATAATGAACTGCTCTTATAATAATAATCTTGATGTCTGGCATGTTACTTTCCCATTAGTCTTACACTCTTATTTACAACTTTTTGAGTTAGTTTGATGCTAAGAATCAATCTTGCAAGGTTCTATTAACTTTGGGGTCGTTTGGTGTGCGGTATTAAAGTAAATAATTCCGAAATAAAATAATAATCCTGGGATAAAAAATTTAATCACTCGTTTGGTTGTCAATGTTTGGGATAACTTATCTCGGGACTAATAATTAGTCCCGGGATAAGTTATCTATAGATATGGTGGGATTACTATCTCAACTTAATTTATCCTTGGTATAAAATTATAAAATGACAAAAATACCCTCAAATCCTATGATCTTCATTTCACACACACACATATATATATATATATATGAATATATTATACGTTAAATTTATTTGAATAATTATTATGCTTATTTATATATTTTAATTTCTTTAAAAAATAAGAAAAATGTCGACTCCATTGTTGAATTACATATTTTAAATTAAATAGTTTTTTAATCACTTGAAAATTGATATTGTATATATCAATTAAAATGAATTTTAATATTCTATTATATGAGTGATATGTGTTTAAATGAAGTGATATAAACAACAAATCCTTTTTTACTTTAAAAAAACTTAAATTGGAAGTTTTTATTTCAAACTAAATAAGATGTAGTAAGATTTTTTTTTAAACACACACGGCATACTCATGGGAAGGCACATGCAAAAAAAATTAAAGCTAAATAAGATGAAAGTTTTATTTTTAAGATACACACGATATAATCATGAAAATGCACACACACAAATATTAAGCTAAATAAGATGAAAGTTTTATTTTTAAAAATAAATATTTAAAGCTTGAAAAGAAATATATATATATAAAACACTCAACAAAAACTAAATCCAGCATAACTAATTCCATTATAACTTATTCCATCATAATTTATTCCACCCAGGGGCGGATGCACAGCTAAAACTGCGGTTCCTGGAAACCCATAACTTTCGTCCGATTCTTGAATTTATATTGAAAAAACTAGTAAATATATAAGAATTATAAGTTGGGAACCCACAAACAAAGTGTGTTATTGATCTAGTGGTAAAAATTATAAGTTGGGAACCCACAATCTTTAAATTCTAGATCCGTCTCTGATCCCACCATAACTAATCCTATCATAACTACACTCTCAACCAAACCACTAAGTACCGTTTCCATTCTATTGGATGTCCTAAAGAACCATTTGTCGTTTACTTTGTATATAGCAGTCTCCGCAAGTGTACTTTGCATGTGTCATATAATCTGGGATCTCTCTTCCTCATGTTTGTTAAGCAGATAGTTATAATCGTCGTTCTAAAATCAGAATCTATTTGCGTGCTAATGCTTCAGTAGACGATGCCTGCCCTACGCCACATGCAATGGCGGAGTCAGAATTTTTGCTAAGGGGTTCATAAGTTAATATAAAAATTAATCGAAGGGGTTCAACATCTGATATATATATATACATAAAAAATATTTTTAATCATGTATATATAACATAATTTTCCGCCGAAGAGGGTTCGGATGAACCCCTGACCATAGTGTAGATCCGCCACTGGCCACATGGCATCCATATTCTGAGAAATTTGATACTGACAATTTGATTTTTTACAAAGATATCTCTATTCTTGTTTTGTTTTGCTGTTGCAATGGGATATCTAAAAAAAAAAAAAAAAAAAGCAGCTCGATGCACTAAATTCACATGAAATAAAAGGCATAACGAGAAGAATAATGAGTGAAATAATGTGTTAGTAGTGATTATAAGAGTTGCACAAATATAAATTCACATTCTTTATATTAAAAATCCACCAAAATGCATGCAAAGGAGAAGTGCAACGGTCAGTTGCACATATTGTACTTTAATATTATGAAACTACTAATATTGAAATGCACCAGATTCATCAGTAACTCTAAAGCTTCTTGCATACAAGTAAACTTGACAGAAAGCTGTGTATACTTCATTTGACCATTTTTTTACACACCGTCGAAAATTACTAAAACTAAGTTATTTAACTGTAAACTTCTGGATATTCAAAGACAACCTACTGCCATGTAGTAAATTTCTTTCATGCTGTATGATTTTAATACATATTCGGGAGCTTCATAATAGTTCCAATGTACCAGCTAAAAAGTAAATCTTAGAAGGAAATTACATGCACTAATATATTATGAAAACAACAATTCCCTGTAGAACACATAATTTCTTCTCATAAGAGTGGTTTTTGTTTAATTTTGAATCTCAGAATTCACAAATAAATCTTGCATTTCGACTGAATAAATATGAATATTTCGTTGTACAAGACATCAGTCACCATATCTTAAACTTCAAATCATAGACAAAAGAACAAATAGCAGATTTTTCTGCTATGTAAGAGAGGTTTAAGAATGAGCATCACTGTAGCAAAATAGATGGATTAGAATCTTTCATTTTTGGGCAATGGTGCTTAGCTGCAATTCACTTCAACAGCAAGTTTCTTTACTGTACTTGGACACAATTTCATGTTAAAGTTTGCGCTGGACATTTCTAACTCACACTCATTTTGGTTCAGGCAAACCTGCGAAACAATAAATAGCAACCTCAGGTTATTACAGAAGAGGAAAACGAGTTGGTCACATGCTAGTTGGGCATAGAAATCGCTCAGGACTAAATTTATTACTCAAGGACTTTGTTCAACCTAAATTCATGAAAAGGGGTTCCATCAGTTATTATGTTACCTTTTCGACCAGCGATGCAGAATTTGAATCATGGCAGTCTCCTTGCACGTAGGAGCCACATGTACCAGTAGGATTTCCAAAGCTGGCAAATTTGACAGCAGAAATGTTAGTATTTGTGGGGCATTTCAAACTTAGAGTTGCCCTGTTTTTATCGTTCACAATTTCACTTCCTTGCAGATTTTCAACATCAAAGTATGGATGGTCCTCTGAAAGATGACCACAAGCTCCAGAGACCTTTCGCATTGAGAATCTAATTTGAGAAGGATCTCCACCTGTCTCCTCAAAGATAATCAAGACATTTCCTGATGGCTTGAACCAAGATCGTGGCACATGATACCTAAAATTAACAAGCGAAATATGAGAATTTTAAGATTAACAACTATCAGTAAGGTTGCAAATTGGTGATTTACTACTTCGAACACTACTGGACTGCCATCAATAGCTGGAAACAAAGAAAGGCTCCTTTCAAAAGAAAATAGGAGTTTTAAAAATTGTAAGAATTCAACAAAGAAATGCTCCTTTAGAAAGTAAATAGGAGTTTAAATTTTAGGAATTCATGCAAAAAGCTATTGTGGACAGAGTCTGAAAAAGGTAGACACTCATACTACTGATGCTGTTCAGGCATGCATCTGTTCTTACCATCTCTGTGTAGGTTCGCCACAGCCAGTGAAACATTTATCAGGGTTAAATTTGCCTCTGTAGTCACATTGAGTAACACACTTCTCGTATTTAGAACTTTTCCTGGGCCAATATCTTCCAATTTCTTGTCCATTCAACCAAGCCATTCCTTTTCCCATATGAATCATATCAAGTGCAACGGGTTCATTACCAGGAGGCGCATCTACTACTGCCTGGAAAATCGCAGAAAAGTATCAGTGGTGGTGAGAAAGTTTGAAGGGATAAACAAATTCAGAAGTAACTATATATCGGCTCAATGTTGGGGCGCGTTAATTCCTTCTTACCTTATACCATGTCAGGGGTTGTTGCTTTGGTGGCTCTGAAGTCGGTGCCCAGATTTTACTGTTCAAGTTATATGACTTATGTATCCTCAAATGTTCTCCTTGTAATCCAATCTAGAAGTAAAGTAATAACTGTTACAATGAGCAATCAAGGTTCGCAATACTACAAACAAAATGCATTAGTGAATGAAACCTTTTGGAACAACACGTATTGATTTTGGGTTAACGAACTGCACATGAGCAACACCAAGATTTATCAAACATGAAGCATAATATGGAGAGAATTTAAAAGGGGGCAATGCATCATCACATGGATCATAGACTGAGAAGCAGTTGAGACACTTCAAGAGGAGATCTCTAGATAAGAATTATTATTAGTAAAGACTAACAAAACTAGATATCAAACCATTGCAGACCCATTGAGTGTATCAAATTGACAATATAACACGAGATATATTCCATCTTTTGCAACTTTCCATGACTGCTTCTCATTTTAATTCAAAATTTGTTAGGCGCCTTTCTCTTGATGGCAAAAGTTTCGTTCTTTATTCATGAATTCAAATTATATGGCAAAATACAAATTCATTAATTTTTCCCAGGTGATCTTTATTAGCAGATGAACCCTTGGGTATACAGCTCCAACAACCGCAATCTACATAAAATAATTCTTCTCTTAATTTATGCAGTTATCAAACAGGGGCAACTAAAGTCATGTAAAGGGATATCTGGATTTGCCAGCCTTGGAGTAACCGGTAAAGTTGCTGCCATGTGACCAGGAGGTCACGGGTTCAAGCCTTGGAAACAGTCTGCCAGGTAAGGCTGCATACGATACACCCTTGTGATGGGGCCCTTCCCCGGACACCGCGCATAGCGGTAGCTTTAGTGCACCGGGCTGCCCTTTATTATGATATATGAAAATACTTGATAAATAGTAATTAGGAATGATTGTCTTATATTTTAAAATCTCGATATCCTTCAATGAAGCCTGCATACCCACAGGCCATAGCTGCATGTAAAACTAAGCTACCGTAGCATTTTCCATTTGTCAGAATAGTGAATTCACTAGGACACGATTGCGTTAGGGATTTATAAATTTTAGAAGAAGACATATGGATTCGGCCAAATACGGAGACAATTAAAGAATCATCACACAAGACTAACAACACATGGGACTTATACACATTAGAAGAAATCACACGCCCCCTCTAATTGAAGGCTCACACAGTAGCAATGTTAAACTGATCTGTTAGCCAGTTGAGTAGAGAGGAAAGAAGGGGCTCCTCTCTGCAGACAACATAGGAAAACTTTTCCAGACTTTTGCAAAACCAAAGAGTTCTAACTTTTAGTCTAGGTATATGTCAGGTCTATCTCACTCAAGAACCAGATCCTAAATTTTTGGCAGGTGAGACTTGAAGAAAATGAGGAAAAAATTCTACATATCTGGGATAAAGCTACGTTGTCCTAAAATCAAAGCTTTGGCATTCTCATCAGGCTCAATTACAAATAAAATTGTCTAAGTTCTGAAGAGATGGTGTTAGATCAGTGCATGCCCATATTTTTTCTTCTATTCTTCAGTGAGGTGTTCCTATCTTAAGGTTCATGCTATTAATACACAAATGGAAATACAACTAAATAGAACTAATGTATTTTTTCATCCAAACACATTCCGTGATACCTCAGCACAAACAATGTCATATTTTCATTGCCTTGCCACATGATCAATAAATGGATTTCCCAAATATTTGAAGAGGGGGTCCAAATAGTTTTAACTCTGGGAAGACCTTTAAAAGGAGGAATACATGCTTCCAAGATAGACAACGACACTAGCTGGAGGACAAACTTAACTGAAGAGAAAAGACAATACCTTATAGGTCCAAGTACATGCAGACAAGTCCAGAGTCCCACTCTTGAAACCTTCAACTTTGACACTTGTAGGACCAGCTCCAATCCATTCATAAAATGATCCAGCAGTCTTCAAAGAGAAAACCATGTTACTAGGACTGTTAGACTACAGAAAAGCATTTGGAATATTTGAAGAGTATTGGTCTCTTTTAGCATCCCAGTCATTTTAAATGCAGCTAGAATACTGTGTAAACTTTTGCGGAGTACAAAAATGCACAAGTTATGATATCTCTTTTTTGCAGAAAATTGCAGACACTATTCATCATCATAATATATAAATAAACTATGTCTTCTTTTATAGACTTCTATTGGAAAGAGTAGAGATGCTTCATTTTCATTCTCCACCAAAGTAAATGTTGAAAGTGCCTAATGCTTACATAATAAATCTTCATGTTACGAATCATAAGAACTAACAGATGATGCACAAAAGAAACAAAATAACAAATGGAAACATGATGAGTACACATCTATGGAACTAACAAACACAGCAATTCCAAATGAACCATCTTATATCGTATTTTGGGTTGTTCAAAACTGTCTACTTAAAAAGAAAATTCATTCTCAAAGGTCAATACTTTTTCAGTATTCTATCGTAGAAAAGGTGTTATCGGACCCATTTATAAAACTAAAAAAGGTTAATGCTTCAAAACATCAAATTTCTCGACATTATTCGACCCACTTCCATTTGAAACAATGAAACCGCAACTCCTTCCTTAATAATATCGTCCAAACAAACGGGGACAGGACACAGATTTATTTATTTTTTTGAAAAAAGAAAGGATAGAGATAGAGATTGAGGGAGTATGAGAACTAAATAGTCTATTCTAATCATAAAATAACTAGAAATAAGTCTCTTATTATTCATTCTGGTGTTATTTCTTCTTAGATAACAGTAACTACTGTAAACTTCACACGCACATAAAAGTCTCTGAGACCACTTTCTTATTTTGTTTTTTGACAAATGGTTAGATCGTAACTCCTCCATAATCTGGAGCAGAGCAGTAACTAGTAACTAGCAGATCATAACTCTGTGATTTGATGATTACTTTGGATGAAGGAAGTAGTAGCCACTTACCTGTAGGCCCACAGTCATGCTCAACAAGGCAATTTCATTCTTCCCTGCCTTAAGCGTAATAGGAGTTCTAAACTTGAATTGTGGCACTGTGCCATTTCCAGATGCACTGGCTATGGAGAAATATGCACAAGTAAACAAAGTTACTTAAGGGTCACATGCACTTTATACAAAAAGGGATACATTTCCATTCGAGGCAAAATAAATTCATATAAAAAGGGGTCTCCCATATGTTTTTGGGTGTATTTTCTTAGCATGAAAGTAGGCATATAAAGTACAGACCTTGAAGCTTTTGATTGGTGAAGACATGCATAGCATGACCCTCTGATTCAACTAAAAGCATTGCAGTGCCACTGTTTCTTAAAAAATCCTCCTCCTTATCAACAGAAATACTGCCAACAACAAAAATAAGTATATGTTTATAGACAGGTTAAGAAGAACGATTACAAAAGGCAATGCCACAATCTCTCTACTGCAGTTAGAAAGGTAGCTTCTTTTCTCTCATGAAAGTTCATCATTGCCTTTCATCCCATTGGTTATTACAAAACTGAATGCTCCAAATGCTTACACAAAATTTATAGACCATTAAGTGAATTCTTAAACTGGTTCGAGTATAAATACTCTAAAACACAGGCTATAATTGGTTAATCATTCAGAAAAAAGTTTAAGAAAAATACTGTATTTCAGCCTTCACTTTTAAGTGTTAACACCTGCCTGCCCCCTGCCCTCCAAAATGAAAAAAGGGATGATTGAGCAATTGCTAGTGATTTTGTGTTTCCGAAACCAAAGAGGGAGGAAAATGGCATCCATACACTCATATAGCTGTAGTTCATCCATGTAGACAAGGTATTTAATATTTGGTCAAATGCACTTGTGTTCGGGTAATGACAACAATGTTATCAACCAAGAGTGAGACCAACCTTGTTGTGTACCAGAGGTAGTCTGTAGTGTCTTTTGTGGTGTTAATGTGATCTACAAAGCCGTTTTTAGTGAAATCAGCAACTCCCCATACTCCAGCTCTTTCCTTGAAGATTTCCCACTGAAGAGATTTGATGTTTCTCTTTGGTGAGCTTGCGGTAGGATGCAAATCTACGGGTGCCATATTGACTACAGAAGTTTGACATCCAACCTGCAAACAGGAGAAATTGCACAAGGCGTAGATTACATTCTGAAATGTGAGTTATCTTAAAACAAAAAAATAATTTTAAACTTTTGTCTGAATTTACTGGCTTATAATATCTTATTAGAAAGGTTATCAAAAATATATTATTAGAAAAGCCTATATAGTCATTTGTTTTACTTTAACCCTGCACAATTGTAACCTTGAAAGTCTCTTTTTGCAGAAAAAATTCATCAGCAGTTATTTCAGTAAGTTAGTCTCTTGAAGCGACTGCAGGAAGGCCTTAGGACCACCATGACAAATGAGAATTATCTGTATCGTTAACCTCTACTCCAAGTTCATTTAGCTAGTCTTTATTTACGATAGGAAGATAAATAAGGAACCTCAAGGCGACAATAGCTTGTTAAAGTTGTTGATAATTGGAGCTTTGTAACATTAACTACAATGTTAAAAAATAATGACTTTTACCTTCCAATACTTCATAGACAAATAATTACAATCACTACTTTTTTTAACTGATATTTTATCAAAACAGACACTATACCTTTGCTGTGTTGAATACTACATTTTTGCAGTCTGGCAAAATGCTAACAGACCATGCTGGCAGGTGGTACGATGAATTCCGGAACTGTACCACCTTGTCATTTTTATCATCCATATTGGCAAGAAAGGCAGCACAAGCTCCCGAAGCATCTTGATAAACATCAGCCTAAAGAACCAATGAATAAAGAACAGATTCAGATTGAGTGCACAGCAATTAGACTTATCCTAGAAAAACAACTAGCACGCGCTGCCATTAGTATCATGGTCCTTCTTCAAAACACAAGTTTGGAAGAGGATAAAGAAGAACAGGACAGACTCAGGACAGCTAAGTCAGAGGAAAAGACATTATAAGTCAATTTCTACTTGCAGAAAAACGTATGTGCAACAGAAATAGAACCAAATGTACCAGCAAATGAAATTAAAATTAGTAACTGATATATACTCTGAAGCTGATGGAGTATCATCAGAATTGGAAGAGAAGTTACCTCTTGTAGAGGACCTAGAGAAAGAAGAGTAGGATCATTGTTCAGCAGAGCATGCTCGCACAATTTTATGACTTTATGAAGTTCTTTAAGGTGACCCCACTTTGGAAACCTTGCTAGACCTGGAAGCCATGTTACACAAGATTGATACTATGTCTCAATGAAACACGTTAGAACTTCTGTTAACTAAGCAATTAATTTAATTTACACAACTTATTATTATAGCGACAGAATAGATAGGCTAACCATATTCGTCAATTGGGGCGTCATAGTCGTAACTTGTGGTAATGAAAGGGCCACCAGCCGTCCTGCCAAAGTTTGTCCCGCCATGGTACTATGAAGAAAAAAATGTAAAAGGGTAAGATACAGAAATCCCTTAACAAAATGTTGGTAGCCACTTGTATAAGCTATATCAAACTAAAAGAGGAAATGATTTACTTATAGCTGATGACGGGCTACAAAAACAAATATAACAGAATACCATGTAATAATTCTGAACGCTTCCTCCTTTCTGGAAAAAACGAGCCACAGAATAAGCAACATCTTCCGCAGGCCTGTGAGGATCTCTGGCCCCAAATGTCTTGAACCTGAAAAATTTATGTTCTTTTTGGTATTACCAACTTCAGAGTTGACTACACTTTCATAACTGACTCTCAGATGGCCAGGAACTCATCAACAAGATGCTAAGTATTATTGAAATACATATATTTTGAAAGGAATATTATGAGATGGTACTCCCAGCAATGAAAACATAAGCACATTTTTCATGGCACAGTAGCATCAAATGTAAATACACGTTCTGTAAAAGAAACCCACATAAAGGCATATAAGCTTATAAATTCAAAACAGAGAAATAGAGAATGTGAAATCGTACCATCCTGGCCAGTTCTCTGTCCAAATTTTGGGCTTGTTTGGATTGATTGGTTTAAATTGATCGCAGTAAAATGAATTGCATGTGTCAATCTGCAAAGGAAAAATAAGTATTGATGACCTGAGTAGAAACAGAATTCCGAAAAGGACATGTTAGCCTATCAAATTTACTTATTGCTAGAAGCTGCTTAAAAAATTAACGATGCAATCTTACTCAAAAAGAAGGTGAATAAGTGTTTAATTGAGTGAAAAACTTAAAGCTATAAAGCTCTTTTTTTTATGCATTTACTTTTCTTGCCACCAGCTCTCGCACAACCACTCTTCTCATTGGAATGTGTGGATGGCTAAGATCAAAAGTAAAGAAAATGTAACACTAGATTACGAGATTGCACCAACCAAAGAAAGTTTGAACTTGACAAGCAAAACTATTCCTCGTATCCCGATAATGAAACATTTATCTAGACACCCTATCTACAATATCTGGATAAAAGCTTCTCTGGACTCTTTTACGAAAATGCATATGGACGAGAAGCATCAAAACTTATTCAGCAAAACCTAAGATGTTAGAGTAAAGAGTAAACATGGCCCATCCTAGAACATGAAAACAAGTTCTCACCACAGGATCAGGAGCATCATACTGCTGGCACATTATCCAAGGTACACCAGTATTTTGAGAAAGGGCCATTTTAGCAGCCCATAAGGCATACCTCTTCCCTCCTTCTCCATATGCATTTTCATAGTAGCCATACTCATTTTCTACCTGCAACAAAAGATTCTGAGCAAGTCAAAACTTTCATCAACAAGATACAGTGACAAAAAGGAAGGACAACAAGCATAATCTCATCAAAAGCCTAAAACTAATTGCAATAGAGTCGTCCCGCAGTTGCATACCTTTCCTGAAAGTTCCACTAGCAAGGTACAAGATAAGTACAAATGCTTGATGCAGTGAGAGGATCTGCAGTTTGCATGTCTTTCTTATGTTTCCTAATAATTCTCTAAATGAAATTTCAGAGAAATGGAGCTAAGTTGATTTGAAAGTCGGGAAAATTCCAGTTTTTCAATGTTTTGGAAGCACATAAGATTAGAAGATGAACCAACAAACTGTTATGATGATTCTAAGATAAATAAAGCTACATATTTGAATTCAAGGATCGAAACTTCAATTAGAATGTTGCAAGAAGCAAAACCAAAGCTTATTGATGAAGGGTTTTTGCCCAAGAGGAACTTTCATGTTCCTAACTTGCCTGTGACAAGATGATTGGACCTCCTTGAGATGCAAAAAGCCTCTCTTTCTTCATTAAGTTCACTACATATGTCATGAACTTCTGCATGTGATGCTGAAATATCAAGTAACAATTGGTCAAAGAAATCTTTTTAGGACAGTGATCTTTCATCAAAAATAGACCATTTTAGGACAATAGTTCAAAATGGTTAAACAAAGTCGACATTCATGAGATGGTTTTGTTATACACTAACCTTGAATGGTTCGCTATCAGTCCGAAAAGTGGTACCTGGCACATAATGCAGCCATACAGGAAGTCCACTGCATGATTAATGATTTGTTAGGATTTAATTCCTGCTCTTTAATACTTTACAGAGATGTACAAAAAAAATCTGGTAACAATGTTTCTAAAACTTCACAAAATGTTTGTATGCAGAGCCTGGAAAGTCCACTATTTACTTTTTACTATCCAGCTCTTCAGCAGGATTGCACGTTACTAAACTAATTGGAATCTAAAGATCCATATAAATCATAAATGTATCAAAACATACCCAAAGTTCCACTCTGCAGCAACAAATGGTCCAATCCGAAGAATCATATACATTCCAGCCTGCTGAACGATCTTGCAGAATTTGACTAGATCGTACCTTCCTCCAAAGTAATACTAAAAATTTTCTCGCAGAAAGAATCAATATCAGTTCTATTTGTACGAATCACTAAGAAAGCTTCTAATTTTAATTGAACTTATCTTACATTGTCCGGAGAAATTTCATGGCCATTCCAAAAAACATATGTTTCAATAACATCCACGCCTCCTTCCTTCGCCAATTGAACTAGACCAGGCCACATCTATTCAATTCCCACACCATTAGAGCAGATACAAAACACAAAAGTCGAAAACAAGAAGAACATTAACCACGCATTGATCAGTAGAGTAGCTAACTCAAAAAACATAACAACAGAAACAAAGCACAAAAATACAGTTGAGACTCACTACAGGGACACTGTATACAGAAATTGAAAACCAGAACAATGCTAACTTTGCAATAATCAGTAGCGTAACTAACTCAAATCCTCCCTCCGTTCCAAAAATAGTTGTCATATTTGGCTTTTCAACAGTCAATTTAACTAGTTCAAGTACTATAACTTCCAATTTTTCTCATGTCAATATCGTTTGACTCTCAAAAAGGAAACCACGACAAGTAAAAAGGAACACGGAATACATTAGAACAGAAACAGAGCACAAAAACACAGTAGAGACTCACGGCAGGGACACTGCGAGGATAATGAATGGAAGCGGAGATGAGCAGCTTTCTCTGACCATTAATGATCAACGACCGTCGATCATACGTCACACTACCAGGACTAACATTACTAGCATCAACAGCGGTTAACGACGACGACATTGCAGTGATCCGTATCGCCGTAAAAGCAAGGAAAATGAACTTGAAATTACAGTAGAAACAACTCATTATCTTCATTATTGCAACGGAAAAAGCTAGCTTAAACGCCGGCGACACTTGGCATTGACGGAGTAGTTAGCCGGTGTTGTTCACCGGAGAAAAGTGAAAGGGAAATGCGGAAAAAAGAAGCTTAAATGGCGTTTATATATAAGCGTGTGAAATCTACTGTGATTAGCTTTCAGAACTGCAGCAGTGTAGGATATTTTTATGCTCCCTCCGTTCTTATTACTTCTCCTCTTTATTATTACAAAAATAATACTCCGGTTTCCGGTCATTAATTTCTTAATTATATTTTTATTTTTACTTATTATTTTTGATATATCAAGAAAAAATTAAAAAAATTTAGTTTATTTTTAATATTAATTATTTTTTCTATAAATTAATTTTAATATACAATGTAAATATAAATACTATGATAAAATAATTATATTATTAATTATTTTATTTAATAAATATGTTAAGTCAAATTACGATAAGTAAAATCAAATATCAAAGTATTTCATAACACGTGTCATTTTAAAAAAATAAATTAATATGGTAAAGACATTATTAAATAGATATGAGTGTGGTATCTACTTGTTGTTTTAGAAAACAAACAAATATAGTGAAAAAAGAAAATTATTAAATAAAAATGAGTGATAAATAAGAGTACTTTAATCTTTATCTTTAATCATAACTATGGAAATATATTTATATAGTGCAAAAAATATTAAATAAATGTACTATACTACTATATTGGATAAATTGATCAAATTATTTTTTAATTAATGTTTTTCTTAAAGGAGTGCCGACCAAAAAGGTGACAATTATTTAGAAACAATGGAGTATTAATATACGTACAATCTCATATGCACAATTTACAAGCTCCCTAATGAATGTTTATTAAGCTTCCCAAGGTGTGATTAACAAACATTAACCGTCATTTTGCCCGCTAATTTCTCCTAATGTCGCTAAAGGACGCTCTTATAATGAGTAATAACTCATGTGCATTTTATGTGATGGAGTTGGAAATATGAAGGTCAACTTGTGTATTGTTATAAAACAAGAAAAAATAAAGAAGAAGAGTAGAGAGAATAGAGAGAGTGATTTTTATTTCTTCTCTTGAGGGATGAGAGATCATCAGATTGAGAATACAATGAACAAAGTGGAAAAAATACTCCTAGTTTCTGACTAAAAGTCAGATACTTCAAATCCTGATAGATATCAACTAGATCGATAGACATTCACTGTAATGTAAATATATTTATAACACTCTCCCTTAAATGTGTAGATAGATAATGTGTCTCGTTAAAACCTTACTAGAAAAAATCAGTAGGAAAAAAAATCAAGTGAAGGAAAAAGAGTACACATCTCTAACAGTACACATATTAGCTGCCTCATTAAAAACCTTACAAGTAAAACTCAGTGGGACAAAGCCTCGTAAGGGACAAGGAGTACAACACGTGTTAACTTCCCCTAATGAGAACATCCTTGAACCTTTGGATCCTGATCTTATGCACCATCTTCTTAAAAGTTGTAATTAGAGAAGACTTAGTGAATAAATCAGCCACATTTTCACTTGAACGAATCTGTTGCACGTTGATATCACCATTCTTTTGTATCTCATGTATATAGAAAAGTTTTGATGAAGTGTGCTTCGTTCTATCTCCTTTTATGAATCCTCCATTAAGATGTGTTATGCATGATGCATTATCTCCGTATAAAATTGTGGGTAGATTGTCATATTCACACTATATTTTTCTCGAATGAGATGTATCATGGACCTCAACCATACACATTCTCGGCTTGCTTCATGAATAGCTATTATCTCAGCATGATTCGATGAAATGGCTACGATAGACTGTTTTGTACATCTCCAAGATATTGCAGTACCACCACATATGAACACATAGCCTATTTGAGACCGAGATTTACTTAGGTCAGATAAGTACCCAAAATCAGCATGACCAATAAGATCGGGACTGCAAACTTGCTAACAAATTAACTAAAAAAAAGGTTATATCAGGCCTTGTAGTATTTGCAAGATACATTAGTGCATCAATTGCACTAAGATATGATACTTCATAACCAAGGAGTTCCTCATTCTTTTCTTGAGGTCGGAATGGATCCTTATTCAATTTTTGCATGTTTCTCATTTAAGCAAATACTCTATTGCTTTTGAAAACTCTCCAAGAGTTTCAATAATACTCAAATCATCAAATTATATCTTATGAGGGTAATAAAAAGTTTTCCAGAAACTTTATATACTTCAGGTATTTTGAATCCTTTAGGGATTTTCATATGGATATTTGTCAAGTAACAATATCTAACATGTCAAGTGTGACATCTTCAAGTGTCTGGACTGCAAATTAAATAAGTTTTACGCTTACCAAAATGCATCCTTTCAGGTCACTTGATAAATATTTCTACGTCAGCATGCTTAAATTAACGTAGAATTCAGATCCTCGTAATCTTTTACAATATTGCGTCAATATTGTATCAAAGATATCGTCGACAATTTCTTATGTTGTATCGATTCACAATGTGACATAACATTTTGAGATCTCATCACTTCATTATTTTCAGATACCTAAACCTCTCATAAGGTTTCATGAAGTGTTATGTCGTAGGCTCTTTAAAAGCACATTGCCTTCTTATCATGATTATTTGCTCCTTATCCTTTTCAAGGATTATTTCATTTGGAATCGATTGTTCTATCATGCTTCACGCTTGCATAGACTTTATCATTTAAGGACATAAAATAGGAGCACTTGCAGCTAAATATGAGATGCTTTCGACATTTGACGTGAATTATCTTTTGAATGAGGATCTGGTGATAATTCCTAACATATTTCATAGTTGCTTATAATCTCCCCCTTATGTTAGGAAAACTAACATACATCCTCCATCTTCTTTGAGAAATCCATCTTTGTGCATCATGGTATATTTATTAATCACATACCGCATATCAAAACTATTAGATGGAATAGTTGGTTCCTGACCTTGAACCAATTGATAGGGAAGAAATAATCATAATATACTGGTCTAATGGATACAAGTGCTATTGTATGCAATATATCATATTTCATACCAATACATGAAACTTTGTTCTCATTAGTAATGGTTCAACTATTTATGAAGACATTCAATGCTAAACCATCATCATCAAGATGAATTATCTTGATTACACAATCTGAAAATTATGCTCAATTTATATTGAACAAGTAACTTTATGAATGTCAAACGTAGGTTGACCATGAATGTACATGTGATCAGCTTATTGATGCATCTTTTCAACATATCACATGATAGGTGAACGCACCCTTATTCACCTTTTATTCTTTTCAGATTTTGAGAAATCCAATCCCAAAATTAGTTGGTCCAACCAACTTATAATGAGAACAAGCAACATTAAAGTTCGTGAAGAATTTTCTAATTCTTCAATATATGTTCAATACTCAGTATGCACATCTTCAGAATATCGCAATCGTTCATGTCAACTTATGAACTTTTAATCTAGTAAACTCCAAGTTTACCATGATATGTGTTTTTGCTTTAGTAAATTTCAGATTTACTAGTATGTGAATAAATTTCAGATTTAATACTTCAGAAGTAGATTTCAAAATTATTCAACCTCTTTCGGAGGTGAGTTGTGATACAATCACAATCAAGTGCACATTTGCATTAATAAGTTTCTCATTCCCCAGGAATGGAATATAATCATGCCTTAAGTCTATCAAATTATGATAGCTTATAACCTCTTTCAAGATTTTGCTACTTCAGAAGCAAATCGAGGCATACATATGATGTAGAGAATTTTTCTCTAGTATATCTTATAATCATATAAGCGTATGAAAGCATCATCATTTTTTATGATCATTATCATATTGTCCCTCCACGCATATATTCGTGCATTCAATCACTCTGTCTTCTTTCAGACATATTATGCATTGCTACCACATTCACCTCAAGAATGAAGTAAGTTGTCATATTTCAGACTTATCATATATTACTACCACATTCACTTCATGGAATGGAGCATATTCAATGGATCGAATTTCATGATTTTTCATTAAACACCAATTTTTTTGCCTTAACCATCTTAATATCATCAATATGATGTATTAAGATTCAAACTCAACATCTTATCTATATAAAAGTGTCTTAGGCATGAATCGATGGGACTTGAACCCAACATATTATCATCTTTTTGGATAATATTATTCTTAAAGAATAAATTTAAAATATAAATGGTTCCAAACCAATTATTTTTCCTCAAATCCAATAATAATTATATTAATAGTAGCAAAAGAAAGATAACATAAAGAATTACTAACCTTGAAATCCTTCAGATTTATAATCTCACTTTGTTTGGCAGAGTCTCGGACTGATAACGTGTTATAAACTAATAAAGAATAAAGAAGAAGAGTAGAGAAAATAGAGAGAGAGTGATTCTTATTTCTTCTCTCGGGGGATGAGAGATCCTCAGATTGAGAATACAATGAACAAAATTCCTTTATTTATAGAGAAAAATACTCCTAGTTTCTGACTAAAAGTCAAATACTTCAAATCCTGACAGATATCAACTAGATCTTATTATATCTTGATAGACATTCACTATAATGTAAATACATTTATAACACTTATCTTTTTTGTTTTTATTTATGTGATAGTTTTCATTTTCTAAAATATAAATTTTGATTAATTTTTTGAAATGTAGGTGTAGACATCTAAAATTTGTGAACTCTTCAAGAAGAATCCAAATTCTGTTAGAATTTTAGGAGACTACTTTACCCTACCCTAAATTTCGTCTGGGTAACATATTTCCTGAAACAGGCATATCCCACTATTTAAAGGGTAACATATTCCTGAAACAGACATCTTGAATATCCCATAAGTATTAAAAAGATCGGAATCTCCAATATCCCACAAAATCATGGGATATTCATAAAGAGATCGAAAAACGAGATTCTGTAAAGAGATCGAAAAACGAGATTCCACAAAATCATGGGATATTCATAAAGAGATCGAAAATCGAGAGAAGAATCAAGGAGGAACTGATTTGTAACCACCTCGTTTATCAATAAAATTGTTTCAAAAAAAAATAACCTACTTTTCTATTTAGTTTGTTTAAAAAAGAATGACCTCTTTTCCTTTTTAACAACTTTTTACTTTTAACTTTCCACGTGGCATGCTTAAGACCACAAGATTGAAGAATATTTTGGTACATTTGTTATATTTTTAATTTAAGACCACAAAATTTAAAAGTCTTCTTTATTTTCTTAAACTCTGTGTCAAGTTAAACTAGGTCATTCTTTTTTAAACAGATGTAGTAGTATTTTTTTTTCTATAATTTTTGAAACCTATATTTAAACCATAAGATATTGAGGGGAGAAAAGATAGTTTAGTGTACTAAAACTTTCATTATATTCGAAAAAGTATTCAACCATAAAGGTCTATTATACATAGTTTATTTTGCATTTTAATGAAGGTTTAATTTTACTACTTAAATCTCTAATCCCTTGATTATATAACTACAACTTTATTAACATTTCAAGCTCCGATCAATATCATAAGACATTGAGTTGATTTAATTATAAAAGAAATTATAAGCAAAGTTGGTAGTAATAACAAAAGAAGATGGGAGTGATCAAAATAAGAAAACGTGTTGATGTCAAGATGGTGTTCGGTTGGCGAGAAAGAAGCATTACTCTCTGAATGAAAAGTTAACTACCATGACAAATCTTGAATACTGTTGCCAATTATCACAATTGTCCAAATTCTCTTCATATTTCTCATTTTCATTCTAAACTAATTTCAAACTTCAATATACACAAATATAACATTATAGATGTGTCATTTTCTAATACTATTATATAATGCCAAATATAAAATATTTCATCATTCTATGATAAAATTTAACAATGCGATATAAGAAAATTTGAATAATATTTGAAATAAATATTATTATATTCAAAATGATACTTTCTCCGTTTCATAATAAGTGAATTATTGGAATATTTTTTAGTGTTTAAAATAAATAAATGATTCGCAATTCAAGGTAAATGTTGATTTTTTTTTTTCAAATTTATCCTATATTAAATATACATTGTGAGTGATGTATCATTATTAAAGTTTTGAAATTAAAAAAGGATAAAAATGAAAAAATATAATAATTTTATATCTTTACTTTTTTTCTTAAGATATATGTGAAAATTCAATAATTCACTTATTGTGGAACGGAGGAGGGAGTAGTACTTAATATGATGCAATCAATATACAATAGGTAACAAGTTCTCTAGTAAGAAATCATGCAAGCACAAAGCTGTAAGACAGCACATGATAGTACTGAAATTACTACAGTATTTAAGATGGCATTGGGAAGTGGGGTGGGGGCTAGGAGAGGCCCACAGGAGATTGTTGATTTGTTTCCCAAGCACAGCTAAGACTGATCTGGTTTGCTACAAAACCCCATGGGCTATGAATGGTTCTCTGTATGTGACACTTCAACTCCCTGTCTTTTTCTATTTTTACCTCCTACCACCTTGCCACCTGTTTCTTCTTGTTTTTAGTTTGGTATACTGCACTTGAATTTGACTAATGTACATTTACATCAAAAAAGTTTTATTGTGAGAGCTAAAATATTTTTAGTCAAACGACATTTTCATATTCACGACTTAAACTTATTATCTTTATTTAAAAGAATGAAGAATAAAAATTAATCACTTTACAAAACTTTTGGTGATTGCTAGCCAGCCACCTGTTATTAAGATTGGTTCCATAATAGTATCTTGTTTTCATCGGAACCTCAAAGAAATTGCCTTTGTCAAACCCTCTACTCCAATGGTTACGCATTTTTGATTCGCCAGCTAACAACATAAAGAGTACGTGCGATTTGGACACTTCTCATTTTTTAAGTTATTTTTTTTTTTTTACGTTAAAGTAGGCTCATATATTTTTTGATATATGGAACCTTCTATAGAAAAATATTGTATTACTAACATCTTTAAAATCTCAACTTGAAACATTGAGCAGTCGCTTTAGGAGAAAGAGAGTAGAATTTGGGTTTGTGGGCCAAGTTGTTTTATGTTCATTCAATTAAGATTAGGGATGTGTAAAAATCGAACCGATCGATAAATCGAATCGATAAAAATATTATTGGGTTAACGGTTTCTTATTGATTTTATAAAAAATTTTATTGGGTAATTGATTTGGTTTCGGTTTTAGCTTACTGGGTTATCGGTTAAACCGATAACCCAATAAGGATACACTAAATTATTGTTTTATATCCCTATTTATGTTATATATATAAATCTCACTCACTCACTCTCTCTCTCTCTATATATATATATGTATATATATTATATGCACTACTTATTCACAATTCAGTGAATCATAAAGTATTAACCTATTCAGACAACAAATGCACAATATAAAACTCGGTTATTATCGTATTGAAAAGCTTGAAGCATTTATAGCTTTCAACAATTAGGATTCAATTTTTTTTCGAACTAACATTCAGTTCAAGTGTGAAGATTTTTGTAAACTAAAATGAATTGCGTAGAATTTTGGCGGTAACTAAGATTTCATTTTTTTATGTTAGTTGTTACTATTTCTATTCTATAAGTATTTTCTTATTGGTTAAACCGAAAATCGAACCGTTAAGGACAAAAATCGATAAGAAAATATCTCATTGGTTGGTTATTGGTTTTACATATTTAAAAATCAAAAATCGATAAACCGAACTAATAACACATAAAATCGACCCGAACCGACCGATGCATGCAGACTACTATTTTTTTTTTATTTTTTTTTCCTTTTAGGTGATGGGTTTCCTATTCAATATTTGGCATTCATGTTAAAGTTCTAACTAATTTAAACAGCGTACTATGCGGCCATTTAGGGGCTTCATTCCCGACAAAAAAATATTTTATACACAATGCGTGAACACGATATTTCTAATTAAAAATAGAGCAGTCCCACCTTTTATATAGAGGCGGAGCCAACCTAGTAATAGGAGATTTGTTACACTATTAATACATGATTAAAATAATTTTTATGTATATATTGTAGATGTTAAACCTCCCTCGCTCTATGAGTTTTTCTACAGATTTTAAACTCCATCAGCAGAAATTGTGGTTCTGTCTCTCATTTTAAGTGTCGAGACTATTCCGATATGTCATCGACTTTCATTATTTATCCTTTCTTTTCTTTAGGATGACAGAACATTGTTACAAATTTTATATTATTCTCTAGGAAATTAAGATCATGAATGCTGTCAGTGGATTCTGTCCTGTTTCAGAAAGGAAAAAAAGGAGATTTATGCTTGCCTCCAAAAAGATAATGAAGAAACTAATGGCAAGAAATGACAGAATCAATGGGAATGTAGTCCAAGAAGCAGTTTTAATAATTTCATGGTAAATACAAATATGGCTCAACTTAAAACAACTGGGAGTTAGGTATACTTGGACAAATACGGAGTGGATTATCCCAAAATAGAGGCCACTGTTGTGGATCCCTTATTTCTCAGACCATTTTCCACTAGCTATTAAGGGTGCAAAATCATTTAATTTTTTTTAAAAATCTACTACAGCAGAGTGGAATAAATTTGTGCATAGGACAGGCATGCAGGGTGTGTGGTTAAAGTTACAGAAAGTGAAGCAAGTATGAAAAATGCAAGGCGTTTACGGTGTTCTTTGCCTCATCTGCTACAGGGAAGAGAGCTAAATTGCAGAGATAATCTCCTTTCTAGCTCCAGATTTCAGTGTTCGTGGACAGTAGCAGCAGAACAATAGAAATGTATGTTCATGCAGATAGACAAGAGCAGTGTCAATGCGGGAAGAAGGAATAGACAAGTCATTCAATTTCTATCTGTTGTGGGGTGGTGTCCTCTGCTTGGTCATCACTGGCCTCAATTTCTTCAGCTGTAACTCCTGAGGCCTCAACTGTTCTAGCAACCCATTCCTTCAGAGGATCTTCATTCAAATCAAGTCTTAGAAGCCCAGCAAATATCCCTCCCGCAAAGGCAACAGGTTCCTGCATATTTTGGGGGAAAAGTTACCAAATGAGAAAGCTTGACAGAAAAAGTGTCTTAACACATGGGATTTTCCAGGCAATTAAAGACCTGATCATCATCCGTAATGTAGAAACAGACATAAATTTAGAGCATCAAATCTTAAATGCATAATCTTCTTTTTGTTTTTTATTTTTCGTAACATCATATAGTCCAGCTTCCCCACTCTTTACTGGCATCCCCTTCTGTGAAAGAGTGCATACATGGATTTGTGCAACTACCTTTGATGTAGGAAAATGACGGTAAATTCAACTAGGTAACAGGCTATTTAGTCCCACAATGAACGCGGAGAAATGATCTAAGCCTCCAAAAGATACCTTCTCCTCCAAAGAGATGATTTTCACAAAGTTGACTCGAGTTTCCTCACCATGCTCTAGCTTTTCTTCCACTACCGAGCCCTATTGAATTTTAGTATTGGAATAGCAGATACATTAGATTTGATATTGGCTCAAAGAAAATATTGAAGACAGAGAACTTTTATTTCTTGAACGGTCCCGGGAGATATAGTAGTTTGCTACCATGTTTAGATGGCTAAGTAATACAAAAGAACCTTTCCCCCTCTACTTTTGCTCTTACGATTTTATTCTGTTACAGTTTTTCCTTCTCTCTTCGCTTTCCCCTACCCCCCCCCCCCCCACACACACACAGATGTCATACAAACTACCAACCATCAGCAAGAACACGCAAGCTTTTTAACTTAATTTGAAACTGTGATAATAATGTAAAATGCCATTCATATTGTTTGTGTGATATCATATGATGCAAAATCTACTTGTATCAATAAGCACAGATGTCATTAGCTATCAAAATAGTATGATTCAGAGCCTTCTAGATATGAGAACAACACAAAAGCTTAACAGTGACACCACTGGCACAAACTAGTGACATCAGATGATTTAGATACAAGGCAGTGTGGAACTCTTCAATAAAGTAACATGGGCATAACTTTAGAAGTCATTGTGGGACTGGGCTTCTAGAATTTTTATAATACTAATGAAAATCAGCACGATGTCATTATCTCAACTTCTCAGCAGATGCACCTGTCAGATTTTGAAGGGCACTAAGAAGAGAACAACATGAGATGGGAACAATAACAACTCAATAAGAACTGCATCATCTCACATAAAAAAAAAAAAGGCTCTAGTAGCAGAAGAAATACCTAAGCATAACTACTAATCAAATGTATCAAATTTTTCCAATCATGTTGAGCTTTAAGGAAAAAATTAAGCCTGAAAATCAACATTTCGGAATTAATCTAACTTCTGCTTATTATGATTAGAGTTCCTTAATGAGGCGATATGTCCAACAGAATTGTCTTTCTAGAGTTTCTAACTTTCCCAGCAGAGCTGAAGAGTTCAACAGCTTCTGTCATGGCTTTCGGTGTACGCACTCTGCATTGTGTTCTTACTTTCTGGTTAAGGATTTCAATCCAGTAACCAAGCACACCGAGCCTTAGGTTTCTTTGTTGTTCAGAGGAGCTAAGCAATAAACTAGCTCGGCAGCATACACCTCATCTTGGTAGCAACCACATACTACATACACCATGTCAAATACTTCTAAACAGGAGAACTATATAATAAAAGTGAACAACCTTGGTATTCTGGAGTTCCGAGTAGTAGAAATGAACATAAGTTAAGCAGCTCACTTGCAATTCTGATACCCACGAGTACGCTTGGAACTTCTAGGATGTTCCATTAAGAATTACATAAAGCTAACCAACCAGGATGAGCTCCTATATATATCTTTCACTACAGAAGATATTAACAGTAGGAACACCCTTCCTCCACTCCAATCCGGGCACCAAAAATATTGACCTACACAAGTAATGCCCACCACTCACCAGCAAATACTAACCGTCGTGTAAGGCTCAAAACAATTTTCCCTCATTTTCAATTTGTTTGCCTTACTTTCTTTTTTAATCTGTTTAAAAAAGAACGTCCATTTTGGCAACTATCTTATTCTAACTTCCCATATGACATGTTTAATACCACAAGATTAAAGAACATTTTGATACCTTTCACATATCTTTGATTCAAAAGTCTCACTATTTTCTTAAAATCCACGTCAAGTTAAAACGACACAAACAAATTGAAACGGCGGGAGTAACTAGCTTTAATTACAATTTTCTAAGAAGCAGATATGATAGCATCTTGTATGAAACGAATTAACTAAGAACTTCTCTAAACAATTGCAAAAATCCCCTTTTTATGGTTGTGAACATACAGCACCATTTCGTACTCCTGGCATTACCTTTAGGTTTATAGAAATTACCTTGAGAGCTTCTTTGAGAATGGGTTCTTGGAAGGGATTGAAGAAAAACGCATTGACACGAAAACCAAAAGGCTTAGCAGTTGCTGATAACGGTGATGTTCGACAAGGCAATCGTTTACCAAATACGGCAGCTTTCCATTTCGTCTGTAGACGGAAAAATGAATATGAGTCAGCAGAATTAACAAGAAGCAAACAGTAACAGTACAGTGGAGAGTGACAATGAAATTAAGTAACTGTAGAACAAGAAGCTGCTGCTGCTGCAGAAATCAGAACCATAGACATCTTCTTCTTCCAACTATTGGCTCAACTCCGGCTCGACCGAGCCAAACTATACAGCCCAAAAGCCAACTAGATGTCCGCCTATAATGGATGTAACGGACTAGCTTTGATATTTTGTTTCTCCAAAAAAAAAATAAGACAATTAATTACACGAAAATGTCTAAATTCAAATTTCATTTTCTAGCCATTTTAATTTATTGGCTTATTCTATACAATTTTAATACATATAAATATTTTATACGAAAATTATATAGTTTCGATACATAATTTATACAATAATTATAGAGTTTTTACATATTTTATATTAGAATTATATAATTTGTATACACTTTCTATACATATTTAATATATATTTTATACATATACATATTTGATAGAATTATACAATTTCTATACATATATCTCATATACATACATATTTTTATAACAATTATACCATTTTTATATAATTATATTTAATAATTATTTAAAAGAAAAAAATAGAATGTTTTTCAGTTAAAAAAATTATAGCAAAAAAAATTTGAATATTTTTAGAAAAAGACTAAATGACTCAAGTTGGAAACTATATCAGTATTGTATATGGACTATATCAATATGATATATAAACTGTATCTGAACTACATAGGCCAAAATGTTCCAAATTAGGATGGCTATAATGTGAAAATAAACTAGTTGATTGGCTATTTTTTGGTAAAATGTCAAACTTGAGCTATTTGTTTTAAAATTGGTCAGGTGGTATCTCCCCCCTTCCCCCCACCCAAAAAAAAAGGTCAGATAATATAAATCTCCACAGTTTAAAGCTTAATTACGAAAAAAATTGTCATTTTACATAATTACTGAAAATCATTTTAAATCTGTCGAGATATATAATTAGCTCCTAATGCATTCAATGAAAATATATTTTTCCTTTGTAAAGATACATAATTAGCTTTCGATATATTTTTTTGATTTTGGATCTGTCGAGATACATAATTAGCTTCTGATATATGAAGATTGAAGATACATTTTCCCAGAATTAATTAAAATTTTTATAATTACTTTATAAGGGCCAAGATTTATATAATATGATAATTTAAGATGTATCTTTATGTTATTGTAAAAAAAAATAAAAAAAAATAACCTTTATAAGGCGGTCTCAATATTTTTGCCTTTTTATATGAATAACGTTTTAACTTTTTCTCATAAAACACATATTTAAGTTATTTCAAAATAGTGAACTTGTGTAATTAATCAGAAGTTTTGTTTTATAACTAAAAACATATAGTATGTTTTAACTTTTGTCCATTAAATACCATAGCGTACCTCATAAATTAGACCTAACAATATAGTATAAACAATCCATGAGACCCAAGTAAACTTTTGTAAAACGAAAAGGTTCAAAAATACCCCTGAACTATTTGAAATAACTCAAAAATATCCCTCGTTAAATTTTTGGTTCTAAAATACCCCTCCGCTAAATATTTAGCTCAAAAATGTTCCTTCCTCTAACAGAATTCCCCCAAAGACGCCACCTGAATAAAAATAGTCGAGAAAATGGCCAAATACCCCCCTCCCCTCGCCCCAAACCTTTACCCCAAATTTTAACTACACACTTATACTTTACTAGGACCCCCCTGAACTATTTTAAAGTGAAATTATTACCCCCTCCCCTCCCGAAAACTGACAACCAGTCATTTGGGATGTGGTGTGATGCACGCGCCAACAACATTTTTACACATGTTTTTATCACTTCTTTTCATTTCATTTGTTTTTTTCATTTACTTTTATTCATGTTCTTCCACAATAATTTTTCTCCATTCTTTTGTTCTTTTTTTTTTTTGTGTTCCTTTCTCTTCATCTGAATTTCTTCAATCTCAAACCCTTGTGAGATTCCTTGTTAAATATTAAATTCAAAGTTGACTATTAAACCCAAAGTTTAGAAAAAAAAATAAACCTTTGTTAAGTATAATGTATAAACAACTCAAGTGGGCTTTGCTTCAGGAACGAAAATTCTTATTTCTGTATTTGTTATGTGAGTTCAATTGCAAATTCGTTGTTCAATTGGAACTCAATAATTACTAGTTTTTTCAAGAAAGGTGATGCTGAGGAAGCACGCAAATTGTTCGATGAAATGCCCCAAAAGAATGTAGGAACTGTATGATTTCTGGGTATGTAAGAAATGAGATGTTAGATTATGCTCAACAAATGTTTGATACAATGCCGAGCAAAAATGTCGTTTTCCAATCTTGTTTTTTTTTTTTTTAATTTATCAACTATGAAAATTGATGTTGAATTTATGATTGTGAAAAAAATTGGTATTGATTTTGATTTTGATTTTGGTGCTGATTTGATTGTTTCAATTTCAAAAAATGTGGATTTGAATGATGGTTTATGGTTTAAGATTGAAAATTCAACCAATGTAAACTCAAAAGATTTCAAAATTCCACAAAATGTGTATAGAGCATTGTTGGAAGTTTATGTTTCATTTCATGAGAATGATGAGTCTTGGTATGATAATTCAGTTAATGAGTATGTAAGTTTGACTAATCTAAGTATTCCGAGGAATGGAGTTTTTAGGGAGGTGATTATTAGTTTGGATGAAATGATAGTTGGTGTAGTTTGGTTGTTTACTGTGATTTATATCAGAGGATGATACGGGTCAAAGAGGCATCTTAGCACTCGAGGACATGAAGACGTGAGTGAAGACCCGAGCTTGTGGGGCTGCCCATCCAAGGAACAAACTTTGAAGTGTAGAGAACAAGTCCCACACTCCAAAGCTGTTATTGTTCATCCGCCCCTTTGCAAGGGTTTTTTGGTCATTTGTAATAAGTTGTCCTAGCTATAGATATAACCTTATTAGGTCATTTTGGAGAAGATTTTTTATGATATTTGTAGCCTCTTAGCAAGGTGGAATCCTTGTGTTGATCATTTTCTTAGAAACGGAGATTGCTTGGGAATTCTGGTTCCCTTGAGGTCACGTAAGAGATAGGTTTAGGTTGTGTGTGATATTAAAGGTCCAAAAGTAGAATAAGCTTTTGGGTTGTTAATATTATACCATCCCTTTGTCTATCTATCTATCTTTCTTTACTTTCTTGTAATCGTTTGTCTATATCTAGTGTAATCCGTTTGTGTTCTTGTCTTGTAACCGTGTGTTGTTATTATTGCATTTTGTTCATCAAGTGTTGTTGCTGTTTTAGTGTGTTTTACTCTTGATATCACTTCCTTTCTTGTTCTTCTTGCGAATCCGAGAGAGGTCATCAAAAGGGTCTATAGTTCTTGAACTAGTGGACTGATTTAGGTGTTTGTGATGTTGTGTTCTTGGGGAGTTTGGTATCATTTGGTATCAGATCATGACTAGATCTTGTTCCTACAAGATCAATCTTGGGCTTGCTTGTTAGAATTTTTTTTTTAAAAAAGTTGAAATCTGAAAATTTCAAAAAGAAGCAAATCTGTCCATTTTTGTGTCTTGGACGAAATTGTGTTCTTGTTGTGTCTTGGACGAGATTTTTCTTGTTTTGAGTTTAGATCTAGGAGTCATTTTATTTGTTTGGTTGTTTCTAGTGTTAGCTTCTTCACCTCTAATACTAAAGAAGTCTAAATCTAGATTTGAGCTTTAATTGTTGATGTTGTTGTTGTGAACCTAAACTTTGGCCGTGTGATTGTTGTTGGTATTGTTGTTGTGGATTCAAAGCTTGGACGTGTGGATTCAAAGCTTGGATGTGTGGTGTGTTGTTGGTTCAAGGTTTGAACGTGTATGGTGGTTATTGTGTTGTATTTTTAAGCTTGGAAAGGTGTTGTTGATGTTTGGGGTCCAACTTGAACATTAGAACTTCAAGATTCAAAAATTGTGTTCTTCACATCTTCATCTATTGTTGAAGAAAAAGTAGATGTTTGATCTTGGGAGTTGAAGAAAGAGAGAGTGTATTTTGTTAGTCTTGAAAGACAAACTTCCAAAATTTAAGATCTCACAAGACTTTTACAACCAATTCCAACCACTCAAAGGACTTTAACAACCACTTTTCCAACAACCTTCCATGATTTAAGGGTCATGTTGTAGGGAAATGGTACAAGAAAGTCAAATCTTTCACTTTTGAATTTGAAAAAAAAAAGATTACAAGACTTATATTTTTCTCCTAAAACCAAGTTCACCAAAGTCCAAATTGAAAAAAAAATTTGACCAAGACTTGAAATTGGACAACAAAAGTAGTGTGGGACTGAGACCAATACGTGGCTGCTACGTTCATCACGTTTTACTGTTCACGCAACATACTTAAGCTCAAATTTCATATTTTGTAGTTTCCTTTTGTTGTTCCTTAGTTTCAATTTCGTTGGTTCCAATACTAATTGGCAAACTAGTACTCGTCTACTAGATTGTTAGTTAGTCTTTGTGTTCGTTCATTCGTGTTTAGCTTTTGTTGTGTGCTTTTCTCGTTTTTGAGTCGTAGTATTCTTTTTGATTCAAGTTCGTACATTACTTTTTGAGTCGTTTAAAATAAGAATCTAATCCGTCCTCTAGCCACAATTGGAACTAAGTGACCTCATTGGAATACAAGCGAGTTATCAACACTTGTGAGACCAATAGAGTGAAAACTTCAAAAGTGTGAGCTTGAGAGTATGCGGACTATTTTGATACGTCGTGCAGACTGATTTTTGCTAACCTTTAATGTGTTTGATGTTTTTGTGTTGTTTGTTTAGTAGATCTTGATAGGTACAATGGAGAATGAAGATGAAATGCCTAGTTGGGTTAAATCCATCATGGCAAGGCTTGATGCCATCGATAGTCAAATAATTGACAGATTGAAAGGGACGGAAGGCTCTCTTTGTAAGAAGTTGGATAACTTGATGGAGCATCAAAGCCGTCCTAATCAAATTTCCGTGAGTGTCCATGATCCACATGAGCTACAAGGTAATCAAACTAACTTTTACACTCTAGTGAATGAGGATAATAACCAACTAAGTGTGAATGATAGTTTGTCTTTAAGTGAGTCGAATGTGCCTTTATTTTGTGATGATAATGTACAACTTGAAATTGTGGATATACTAGTTGATCCACTTAGTGTTGAATCCATTGTGGCAAGTGATAGTACATTGTCTTATGGAAGTCATGGCAACTAACTTATGTGTGAAAATGGTGATGTTGACCAAGTTGGCCGATTGACTAAAGATGACCCTCTAGTTGTTTTTGTTGTAGATCATCCTAGCATAGAGGGGATATGTGATTGTATTGGTGGTAGTCTCGGGGAAAGGAAGCATGTCCTCCACCCATGTCCATGGATACCCTACCCCTTTGATCTCATTGATCACTTGAGGTGTGATATTGATTCATTTCAAACCATATTCGGGAATGACATGTGTGCATTGTGTGAGCATGATTATGTTGATGCTAAGCATGTCTTGTATGTAATTTGGGTTTCCCGTGATTGGTGTATCATTTTTGAGAACCCTAGGGATGTTTGGGTATACGTGAAGTTTGAGCCACCTTGGCATAATTCTATGATTCATTACACTAATCCTAACCCTCATACCTTGAGGAACTTGTGTTTGTTTGTCCTTCCTATCATTTTGGAAGGTTCAGATTCGAGGACGAATCCTTTCAAATGAGGGGAGGATGATACGGGTCAAAGAGGCATCTTAGCACTCGAGGACATGAGGACGTGAGTAAAGACCCGAGCTTGTGGGGCTGTCCATCCAAGGAACAAACTTTGAAGTGCAGAGAACAAGTCCCACACTCCAAAGTTGTTACTGTTCATCCGCCCCGTTGCAAGGATTTTTGGTCATTTGTAATAAGTTGCCCTAGCTATAAATATAACCTTATTAGGTCATTTTGGGGCAGATTTTTATGATATTTGTAGCCTCTTTTGAGAGCCTCTTAGCAAGGAGGAACCCTTGGGCAAGGTGGAATCCTTGTGTTGATCATTTGCTTAGAAACAAAGATTGCTTGGGAATTCCGGTTTCCTTAAGGTCACGTAAGAGATAGGTTTAGGTTGTGTGTGCTATTAAAGGTCCAAAAGTGGAATAAACTTTTGGGTTGTTAATATTATTCCATCCCTTTGTCTATCTATCTATCTTTACTTTCTTGTAATCGTTTGTCTATATCTAGTGTAATTCGTTTGTGTTCTTGTCTTGTAACCGTGTTTGTTATTATTGCATCTTGTTCATCAAGTGTTGTTGCTGTTTTAGTGTGTTTTACTCTTGATATCACTTCCCTTCTTGTTCTTCTTACGAATCCGAGAGAGGTCATTAAAAGGGTCTATAGTTCTTGAACTAGTGGACTGATTTTGGTGTTTGTGTTGTTGTGTTCTTGGGGAGTTTGGTATCAGAGAAGATGAGGAAGATGATAAATTAGTCTTGGATTGGATGTCATTGTTGAGTTCTTGAAGAAGAAGAAAGAAAATGAATAAAGTAAAATAATAATTAAAATTATATATATTTATGTAAAGAAAATATTAAAAATAAATTTTTAATATATATTTTCGTTCTCACTCTCTTAAAAGAGAGTGAAACACGCTCTCTTGCCATGTCAGCTTTCGGAGGTGTAATAATTTCATTTTTAAATAGTTCAGGGGGGTCATAGGACCCCCGCAAAGTATAAGTGTGTAGTTGGGATTTGGGGTAAAGGTTGGGGGGGTGGGGCATTTGACCATTTTCTCAAAATAGTCACCTGGACATTCCATATCACTGTCCACTTATATAATCCCTTTTTAAAAGAAAAAATTACCTAAATGAACAACTTAAGTTCCTAACTACTAAAAATTCCTCCACTTTTAAAATATTACTTAAATCCCAACATTTACAACTTTTTGGTAAAGTTGAGATACAAGTTAAAACCTCGTATTCAGAAATCGTTACTTTACCAAAAATTAACTCATTTTCTCCTCTTTGTAAGCCTTAATTCCGGCAGCAGTTTCTATCCAATTTCCCTCTCTAATTCAAACCTTTGAATTAGGGTAATTTTTTCCCTTAAAATCAGCTTCAATTTCTTTTAATCTTATTTTATGTTTTTTTAAAAAAATAATTTTGTGTTTGGGTTTACAAAGTAATTTTTCAGTGTTTTAACTGTGCAATTTCTTTTATTATTTTTTTTAGGCTACATTATTTTGAATTAACAGTATGAATAGAGATTCAGGACCATCTTTTAGTTTTGGATTTTCTCAATTAGAAACTATCAAAGAATATGAAGACGTTGTAAACTTCGTTCCTGGTAGTTTTGACTATAAATCTGTTGGTTTTGCTGAAAATAGATCCAAGCATAGAAACGATCCACACACTATGAAGAAATTGCAGTAAAAACATGCTAAGAAGGATAAGAAAAAAGAAATTCATGGTTCTAAGTAAAAAGGATCTAACAGTTCTGTAAGTAAAACTCTCGCCAAGAGAAGAAGAGTTATTGAATTTATTTCCAGAGATGAGCTTCCTAAGGTAATTGCATGTTCATATTTGTTGAATATTAGGCCGAGATACATTTTTTTCACTTGCATGATACGTCTTAAAATTTATTGTCTTTCTGTTTCTTTGATTACAGTTTTCTATGTATCTTGTATTTTTTATGTGTTATTGAAATTAACATAACAAAAGATATAAGTTTATTAGTTTATAGATACATATTGTGTTAACTTGTATCCTTGAAACTGTTAATGCATTGATATGTATCTAGTGTTGTTTTAATTTTATTGAAAGACGTATTACAAAAGATACTTGTTATTTCTTCTAGATACATATTTTACTATCTTGTATATATATTTAAATGAGCATGCATTTTAATGTATCTAATATTTTATTAGTTTTATTGAAATAAGTAAATGAAAGATACATGTTTTTAAGCTTGAAGATACATTTTGTATTATCTTGTATCTATTGTACGATGTCTCTAAATGTATTGGAGTGGGTTGGATGAAGTGGAGGCTCGCTTCGGGAGTGTTGTGTGATAAGAAGGTGCCCCTTAAGCTTAAAGGAAAATTCTATAGAGTGGCAGTCCGTCCGACCATGTTGTATGGGGCGGAGTATTGGCCAGTCAACAAGGGTTACTAACCTGGCTACACAAGGGCTCTCTTAACTACTAGCTACAACTCACACATCCACACTAGCCTTCTACCTTATCCGCGGCCTCCACACCTTCCTATATAGGGTCATGTCCTCAGTAAGTTGAAGCTGCTCCATGTCATGTCTAATCACCTTCCTCCAGTATTTCTTCAGCCTACCTCTACTCCTCCTGAATCTGTCCAAGGCTAGACTCTCACACCGGTGAACTGGGACATCTGTTCTCCTCCTCATCACATGTCCAAACCATCTCAGCCTTCATTCTCGCATCTTCTCCTCCACTGAAGTCACTCCCACCTTCTCCCGGATAATCTAATTTCTAACTCTATCCCCTCTAGTATTCCCACACATCCAACACAACATTCTCACTAACCAGGAGAGTCTGGGTGGGGTGGGTGCCTTTGGGCTTGTGAGTGTATGTTACTGCTAGGTGGGAGTCCTATTTATTATTTTGTTACTTTCTATTTCGTATTGCGTTATGCTCGTATTTCTCTTATTTCGTATTTTTCTGATCTCTATTTATATTATTCTTCGTTCATTATTTATGTTATGTCATCCATCATGCTTCATGTTCATTACGACCTTGTTTACTATTCTTTGTCCTGAACCGGGGGTTTATCGAAAATAACCTCTCTACTTTTTCGGAGGTAGCGGTATGGACTGCGCATATTTTACCCTCCCCAAACCCCACTTTATGGGATTACACGGAGTTTGTTGTTGTTTTTGTTGTTGTATCTATTGTATGATGTTTTTACAGTTTTTTGTATATATTGTACTGTCTTATTGTAGATTTGTTGCAACTCATGTTATGATATATTTTTTATTTTTTTTAGGGATTGAGTTACGTTATAAAGAAAATTCCACCTCATCCTCTTAGATTTGAAAGTTCATGAAATTTAAAATTTAAGGATGATATTAAAGAAGTCGTCGGCCAAAAAATTTTAGGCTTATTTGAAAACACTATTTTTGGATGTTATCTCAACAACCCTCTTTCAAATTACATTGGACAAATAACAAAATATCTTCATATGCTCGAGATCGAGCAACCAAATCAAGAAGAGATGCATGTGTTTGTCAAAGACAATATTCTTAGATTTTTCATCTATGAATTAGCCTTGATAACTGGCTTGAACTGTTTTGGTAATGTTGAAGATTTCAAATATGATGATTCTTCTTCGAATCGACTTACGAGAAGGTATTTTCCCCAATCAATGAATGAGGTTGATAAAGAGGCATTGGTGGAACGCTTTTTGAATGGAAATTTTGTAACCATAGAGGATGCCCTACAGATGGCAATCCTATACTTCATCCACACATTCATCTACTCACAGTTGAATGCTTCTTCCGTTTCATTTTCTGATTTCAAAATGATTGAAGATGAAAAATATGAATTCTTTCCTTGGGGTAAAGCTTCTTTCTCCAGGTTGATGACTTCACTTATGCAAGAATTTTTTGGGGAGAAGCAGCTTTATATGTTGGGTGGCATCCCTCAGTTTTTTAATGTATAGATGTTTGAGCTCTATTCAAATGTTGATACCAAAATTGTTGTGAAGGAGGGTAATAACATACATCGTATATTGAATTGTAGAGTTGTTGTAGTCTAGCCTCAGTATAATCAGTTTATGATCGGAATGTTTAGCAAGGTACAATATTGATTGAATTTTTTCATACATTACGTTATGTTATTTTTAGTTTTAGTCGTAATCATTTTTAATGGATAAAATTTTTGTACATAATGTTCATTTTCCAACATTGTTCCTACTGCGGAGGAGTTGGAAAAAATTGATTTTTCGCCAACTAGTTTTGCATCTGATCATCCAGGTACATCTTCGATGCCATCATCAACTGAAAATCCAGACTAGAGGAGTCATAAATATTAATTACCTGCTCCATCAAGAGTGCTTGCGGAAACAAATGTACCTTTATAGGCTCCACTCAAATGTGCACCATCAACCACAACTACATGCCTGCAATACTCGAATCCACTCTTCAAAGGTTGCAATGCAACGAACAAATACATGAATTTATTATCCTCTGATTTATGCATTCTAATATGTGAGCTTGGATATACAGAATTTAACATGTATAAATATCTAGCCATTTGTCGATAACCATCCGCAGATTTTCCCCTTAACATCTCAATCGCACGTTCTTTAGCCCTCCAAGCCTTCTGATAGTTAATGTCTACGCCGAAAGCATTTTTAATATATTCAATTATATCATTCGGGGTGTGTATACTCTTATAATTGACAAGTTTTGGAGCAGCAAAATCACTAACAAACCCAACTGTAGCTTGAAGTTGAGTAAAAACTTGATCTTTCAACGGGCATGTATGGATATCTTGAAAAAAATCTAACTTTAAAAAGTCCAGTCTCCCGCCGACATGATGCTTTAAAGATCCAAACACAATTCTTCGAACGACATCGCATGACATAGCTGAATCAATGAAAACAAAACTTCAACTTATTTTTCTTCACGTTCTGGCAAAAAATATATTACTAGATACATGAGCTGCACAAACTTGTACAACATGTATCTAAAACAAAACTATTATGTTTGTTTCGTATGTTTATATAGATAAAATTAAAACATAACGAGATACATAATGAAAAAGAACTATATAAACTCAGATACAAGATGAGCAAAATGTATCATTAGCATAAAAAAATGTATCTCAGCCTTATTAACATAAGAACAAATTTTTTTTGTAAAACAATAATCAACCAAACGTTAGATACAAAATTAAATTAACGTACAGATAATTAACAACAACTGATACATAAAAAACATAACATATCTTTTCTTGTCCGATCGTTTGACATAGAAATTGAAGGAGTGCTCAATTGCAAACCATGCCATAACTGAAATCAGAGTACATTTGTCCTTGTAGATTTGCCTAAACTTAACATCACTATGTTTACAATCAGTAATGATCTTGTTCCCCTTCCTATCCAACAAAGGCAAAGGAGTAGAAGAATACATTTATAACTAATTAATTTCGCAACTTTTCTGATGGACTTTCCAAACACATTATTGCACCAACTTTCCCAACAAACAACATTTCACTAGCAGACTTATCTAATGTAGTGATGATAAGTGGATACGTCCCCAAACCACGCTCAGTTTTCTTAATTTTGACATACAGCTTCACACTCATTTTGTTACGAATCAACAACGGACAAGCATTTCCTTCAACAATGTAACGAGCCTCATTTTTTTTTGGATTTCATCGATTTTCAGTTCTCTGGCAATTGTCGAAATCAGTTTTCGTAAGTTACATATTCACTGATCACGATTCTATCGCTCTTATAGCCCACATAGTTGATTTTGTCAACCCAAATACTGGAATGATGTAACAACACAGAAATATTTATTTCAAATACACAAATAAAAAAAATGATCGTATGATTTTTTTGAACAAGCCATATGAAGCTTTTGCAATTTCAAAACAGATTATGGAAAGGTTTTTGTTTAGAATAGTGGAATAACAAATTAATTACCATAAATCGTCGAATTTTATTTTATTTTTACCATAATTAGTTAGCTTAATTGTTGTTTTAATGTTATGTTATCCGTTAGCTCCCTTAAAAGGTGCTAGTTTGTTTAATTAAAACATGTATCCGTAGTATGTATCTAAGTTAATTAACATGTATCATCAACGGTCAAAAGTTAGAATTTTTATGAGATTTTGAAAATAGTTGGAATTTTTAGTAAATAATAGTAAACATGTCGTTATATATATATATGTAATTTTTACTTTTTAAAATTCATTTGCCCATTAGCTTAATAGATGGACCCTTCTTGGCCCAATAGCCAAAAGACCCAATTCAATCAGCGAATAAAAAAAGGATATTATCGATTAGAATCTCTCATTTGACTTTTCAAAGAAATTGATAAATCTTGAAAAATCAATCTAGAGTTCCTTTTTAGTTCACTTAGCTAAACAATGATACTTTCCTGTTCCTTTTAGAATTGTATTTATTCTTCTCCAATTTAAAAAAGAAAAAACTTTTTTCTCCTAAAATTTGTATTCAAAAACATATAAAACTTCCGAAAAACACAGACCGCAAATAAAAGCTATTCACATCATTGTTGTCTTCCTCATGCAAATTAAAAGTAGTAGACTAAAGTAGTGAAGGTTCTTCACTCAAAATACAATTTAAAGGAATTGCACGATACTGTATGCTAGGATTATATGGGTGCTCCAAAAATTTACAAAAAAAAAAAAGTATTTCAATCCTTTCAAATATTTTATCTCTCAACAATCAGTAGTATCACCTACATTTTTTCGCTTTCCTTCTGAACTTCCATCGTAGAGGTATCTCTGTTAAGCGTATGGGCTGATGAATTTTAAGAAGAATTATACATGTGGACAGTGATGTAGAATATTCAGATGACTTTTTTTTTTTTTATCCAGGTGGCATTTTTAGTGGAATTTTGTTAGAGGAAGTGGTATTTTTGAGTCAAATATTTAATGGAGAAATATTTTTGAGTCAAAAAACTAACGAGGGCTATGTTTAGGCTATTTCAGATAGTCCAGTAGTATTTTTAAGCCTTTTCCGTTTGTAAAATCTCTCAGCTAAATTTTTCCTCTAAAATGAAAGTTAGAGTATCTCATATCATAAGTCTAACTTAGTAATACAATGTAAACTATTGTGGATGAAGTTTATGTTAGAGCTCCATACCTCAAGATCGCCATTGAAATGTAAGCAGCAAACTCTAGAAACTATGGAGACGAGGAGAGAGAAACAAATATCATTTCTTATTCAACTGAGAAATTCTAGAAGGGTCCAAGGTATTTATAATTACACATTAAAATGAGAAATATAAAAATACAATGGGTAAGAAAAATAAATGGGCTTCTTCCAGTTATTTCATCAATTGGGCCTCAGTGATTGGGCCATCGTTAACACCCCTCAAGGTGGAGGGTGTGTGCACGCCCAGCTTGGAAAGAAGGTGATGATGAAGTGGGCCACTCAGTGATTTAGTCATAATGTCAGCTAGCTGATCAACAAAAGAAATATGATGCAGGGAAATAAGCTGAGTAGCAAGACAATCAAGAACATAGTGGCAATCAATCTCAATGTGTTTGGTCCGTTCATGAAAAAATAGGATTCTTGGCAATGTGCAACGCAACCTGGCTATAAAAAAGAAACAGGAACAGGAGTAAAAATATTGAGACCCATGTCAGCAAATAAAGAAAAAGCAGACAATGAGAAAGAAGGAGTGACAGGCAAAAAAATGCCCTGATCTGGAGCATTCAGCAGATACCGGAGAACATGAATATCAGTTTTCATATGAGCAACACAATGGGACTGTAAGAACTGACTCAGGTGTTGTACAACAAAAGATATATCAGGCTTAGTATGTTGCAAAAAATTGAGTTTACCAACCAGGGGCCTGAACACAGATGGCTCAGGTAATGAATCACCTATGTCTGGAACCAGCTTCACAGAAGGTTCCAAAGAAAAAGCAACAGGAGTGAAATTGGAACAAAGAAATTCATCTAGCAGATCAGAAGTATACTCATGCTGATGCATAAGATAACCATCATCAATTCAAGATCAATTCGTGTAGAGCTCCATACCTCAAGATCGCCATTGAAATGTAAGCAGAAAATCCTAGAAGCTATGGAGATGAAGAGAGAGAAACAAATATCATTTCTTATTCAACTGATAAATTCTAGAAGGGTCCAAGGTATTTATATTTATACATTAAAATGAGAAATATAAAAATACAATGGGTAAGAAAAATAAATGGGCTTCTTCCGGTTATTTCATCAGTTGGGCCTCAGTGATTGGGCCATCGTTAACAGTTTAAGTTGTTACTTTAATCTTCAAGCATTTTTTTTCAAGTTAAATTTATTTTTTAAAAATTTACTAAGTGAAAACAACAAATCAAAATTCAATATTCTGAAAGATAAAGTTTGCATAAATAATCAAAAATAGAGTTTTCTGATAGAATGTTTTTTAAATAGAGTTTGCATAAATAACCAATAATATAAGTATAAATAACATAAATACCAACCCTTCTGGAAGTAATTACACTCTCTCTCACTTTATTAATTACTTTACTCTCTCTCCCTATTAATATACATAACATAACCGACATATACATAGCATTTTGTGTATATGTTGGGATTTTTGTAATATGTTTAGGGAGTTGGGATATTTTATAATATTGAAAACATAAGTTGTGTATTTGTGTAATTTTTAGATAATAAAATGGGCTTATTTAATTGGGCTTAGAACTCCTGCTTCTAGTTGGTTTTACATGGGCCGAGGTACACAGATTGCCAATTTTGGGATGTCATTTCATCCGTGAAAATTATCTCAAATATACTTTTCAGATTGTTGATTACAAGTTATAGAATAACTTTTCATTAATTACTAGACTTAAGAAATAATTACAAGCTATAGCAACTTTTGAGAAAAACATATTTTAATTAAATTTTTGAAAATTAATTTTGTAATATTTATTATTTGTATTATTTCCTTATATTTAGCATTTAATATTTATCACTATTAATTGAAGATTTTGGATAATTATGGCAAGTTAAGGTATCAATATTTTTTTTAATAATTAAATATCAAAGTTTGTCCACAATTTAAGGAGTTATATATGTTAAATATATTTTTTAAAGTTAAGATCTGATTTTATACCTTTTTATTAATTTTAATAATTAACTTGATTATACACTTTTTCATATTTTTCAGTCTTTAATTATCAATAGAAGTTTTATCTCTTTACCTTTCTTAATTACCATTAGAAGTCTTATTTCTTTAATTTTCATTCATTAAATTTCTTCTAAATAGTGACTCTTCTCGATCACTAACTAATAGAAACAAAAATATCTTAGTTCATAATGTAATTATTGACACTTTTCATCTCATTTATCCTTCACTTTTTTGACCCTCTTTTCTTATTAATCAGTTGCTCCTCTGATTGAGTAGTTTAGTAGTTTTGTTGCAAATAGTTCAATTGGACAATTGTTTAGATCAATTTTATATTAAATTAAGAACAAATAGTAAATGTTAACATTTGAATTATTGTTGCTTTTAATTTATTTTCATGCTTAGGTAGTGCTTAATTATTAGTAGTTATTTGATTCTCAAAAAAGTAACTATCAAAAAAATAAATCCTTTTTACAGTCTAAAGACAGTCTTGCCAATTCAATTTTGTCAAATCGTTAAGTGATGATAACATATATATAGTACTATTTTGAATTTTAATTAGTCATCGTTTCCTCACGTCCATATAATGCATACCATAATTAACTTTAATATCATTGCTATTGTAGTATATATGTAAAACTGATATCGAAATACACACCAACACAATTTTGATTTCACATGTGTCCTTGAAAAAAAAATTATTCTTACACTCATCCAGAACTTCAAACTCGTGTTTGGCTCGTTGCTAACATCTGAAAGATGGTTAGCTAGAGCACATTTCATTGTTTTACGTGTAATGTCCATCTACTCGAGGAATATGAATGAATAAGAAGATATATCATTTTTCAGATACATTAGCCAAACAAGGATGCCTTTTATTGAGTTTTTTTTCCGTGTGAGACCTTTAGTAGATGTATTGATTAGTCTGCAAGATTGTTGTACCATCAGTTTATAGGTTGAGGGATGGTCCTAATTTGTGTAATGATGTTAATTACCAATTAGTGTAATGATGTTAACTAAGTTTTGATGAACACATTTTTCTAGGATAATCCCACTTTTAATACGTTGAAATCAATTTATATACTCATTTCATACTTAAGTAATATTTTTATTTTGAGTTCTCAATGTATTAAATTGATATCGATGAAGTTTCGTATATATCACATTTGTATTGAATGAGTTTTATGAATGTGACAATTGATGAGAAAAATTATGTTTTATGTCAAATAACCTTTTCAGTGTATGTAATGGATATTACATGAAAAAATATCAACGTAAAAGTTGAAATAAATTAATTGATAGTTGTTTGATGTCAAATAATTTTTCGTTTCAATAAAAAAATAATCAGTATTAATCACGATTGATATTGGTGTTTGCTTTCTGGCAAGATGAAGAACATTATGTAAATACTATGTTAAATATCAAAACTAAATTTTGTTCATACCAACAATCTTATACGAAGAGTAATGAGCACCAATAAAAATCAAGATACAACATTCATGTCAAATGTTACTAATTGCAGAATCGAAAAATGTATAATTTGATGTAGTTGATATCAAATTTAATACCATCTGATGCGACTTAGTTCATATCAATTTCATTCAACTATGTAAAATACGAAACCAACGTTAAAGTAGCATAACATTATATAAATACTACATAAATACAAAAAATAAACTTTGTTCATACCCACAATCTTAGAAAAACAAACAGTAATAATTGAGCACCAAAAAGTTAATTTAAATTATTAACTATATTAGAAAAATAAATAGTAAATAGAAAAAATGATTCAATATCAATTTTATACCAATTTAATACAAAAAAAATTAAATATTTGCAAGTTTGTATGTACTGTTATAGTCCATGAATACAACTTTGTTACTACTATATCATGTACATGCTTACTAGAAAAAATAAAAAGAAATAAAGATCGGGTATGATAGATATGATCACTAAGTGAGAAAATTGTTGAGTTCATAGTAGATGAAAGAAGTGTGAATGAAAAAATGGAGAGTAAAAGAGTGGAGGGAAGGAGACACAAAAATGGAAAGTGTACTCCCAAATTGGCAAGTTTACTCTTTCTCCCACATTGGTGGAAGAAGAGAACTTGAGGGTGTTTATATTGAGAAACACTAACTCCACATGGATAGTGAGGCAAGAACTAGATGATACCTCGCACCGTCGTTGTCGTCGCTCGCTCGGCTCGGCTTCGGATTTGGATTTGGAAAATGATCGATCGATGAGATCTATTTTTTTGGACAAATTTTATTTGACAGAAATAAATAAATTCAATCCGAAAACAGTGTTTTGAAACTCCATTTATAAATGCATGCATCGCACTGCTTCACTAGTTTGAATGAACTGGTGCCACTATTTCATGAACTGGTGTACATTTTCGAACTGATGTTGCTGCAGAAGGTTGCACTGCTTCATGAATTGATGCACTGTTTTCGAACAGATGCTACCGAAAGTTGCAATTGTTCAACGAAAATACACTCTGATTCACAAAGTGACATACCTGTTCGGAACAGATACACTGTTTAGGATAAACAGACATGCATTTTCAGGAAAAAGTCACACCTTTAAATTGAACCAATGCCACCTTTTCGAAGAGGCATGTTATGGCTATAAAAACCTGCTTTCTTCCATAGGTTTTGAGTATGAAATTTTCTGAATTAAAAAACTTTCTTCTTGTCATCAAAATACTCTGTGTGATCATAAAAATCGTTGAGTGTGTTCGTAGAATTCGACTATTTGAGGTACCGCTATAGTTGGATTGTTGGCCATTTTATCCTGGGAGGAAAAATTCCACAACCTCGGGTACAGTAGGGGGAATTATTTCCTTAAGGAAACTTCGTGAATTCGTACGACTTGACCTATTCAATTTCTATTTTATCTTTATTTTTCTAAAAAATAAATACACCTCTTGAAAAGGACATTTTGATCTTGTGTTGAGGGTATTTGATACTTCATTGTGTTCTTGTTTATACTTGAACTCGAGTTGAAGTTGTTGTAATATACAGATTCTGCGTACCCGACTATATTGTGGAAAATAACAATCTTAAGGAAATAACACTATTACAGAATCTGTATAGCTTGTTTTTGGAGATTAAAGTTTTTACTTTCTACTCCGCCTGAATTTAACTAGTGATTTGAAGTCATAAAAACTTCGTCACAAGTTAAAGATCATTCGGTTGACAATTGAAAGTCATAAAAACTTCATTGTTAACTAGAAACAAGAAGAAAAATTTAAAGTTGCTTAATTTTTATAAGTAGTATTCTGAAAATACTAAGTATTTTTTGTCTTATGGTGACAGAAAAATGGCAACTGAAAGTCAAATGATGGATGCGACAACGTCTGTAGGGACAACTAATATTGCCACATCAAGTCGCATAAATACTCCACCAACAATGGCACCGGCAGAGAAGCCCGAAAAATTTTCGGGCATTGACTTTAAGCGGTGCAGCAAAAGATGTTCTTTTACCTTACCACTTTATGTCAGCAACGGTTCACTAGCGAAGACGCTCCTGAGGTGCCCGAGAGAACCTTGGACAAAAACCGCTTCGTTATTGTAGAAGTTGAAAACATTCGGACTTCCTTTGCAGGAATTATATTCGGAGTGGTATCCAAGACGACCTCTACAATGTTTATAGTGGAACCAAGACATCAAAGGAACTGTGGGGGGAACTTGAACGGAAATATAAGATGGAGGATGTGAGAATTAAGAAATTCCTTGTTGCACGGTTCCTGGACTTCAAAATGATAGATAACAAATCTGTTGTCTCTCAAGTACAAGAGTTGCAAGTCATCATACATGATCTCCTAGCAGAAGGTATAGCTTTCAAAAATACCTTAGTTGAATAAATTAAAAAGGTTCTTAATACTCACATAAACTGTTTTGTAGGTTTAATTATGAATGATGCGTTCCAAGTAGCAGCGATAGTTGAGAAGCTACCACCTTTGTGGAAAGACTTCAAAAACTACTAAAAGTATAAACGCAAGGAGATGACTGTCGAAGATCTTATTGTCCGACTAAGTATTGAAGAGGACAATAAAGCTGCCGAGAGAAGGTCAAAAGGGAATTCTACAATTAATGGAGCATATATTGTAGAAGATAACCAAAACAATTCGTAGAAAAGAAAGAAAGATGAACATGGAAGCAATCAACCCAAGAAAAAGTTAAAGGGAAAATGCTTCAATTGTGGCAAAATTGGCCAAAAGTCCACAGATTGTCGAGCCCCGAAGAAACGCAAGAAAAAGGATCAAGAAAATATGATTGAATCCAACAAAGAATGCGATGATTTGTGTGCCATGTTCTCAGAATGTAACTTGGTGGGGAATTCTCGCGAATGGTGGATGGATTCGGGTGCCACCCGCCATGTATGTGCCAACAAGGATTTGTTTTCATCATTTGCTCCGGCTCAAGCAGAAGAAATGATCTACATGGCTAACTCTGCTACTGCTAAAGTGGAGGGAACATGAAAAATTTGCTTAAAGATGACTTCCGACAAGGTCTTGACACTGAATAATGTGTTATATGTTCCGGAGTTGCATAGGAACTTAATTTCTGTTTCGCTCCTAGATAAGAACGGATTCAAATGTGTAACCGTTTCTGGAAAAATTATAATTATCAAAGGAGAAATGTATGTAGGAAAAGACTATCTGACCAGAGACCTTTATAAGATGAATGAAATGACTGTTGAAATAAATAAAGTTCAAATTCTTCTTATTTGCTTGAGTTTTATGATTTATGGCATGAACATTTAGGCCATATTAATTACAAAACGTTACAAAAACTGATTAACTTAGAAGTTTTGCCAAACTTTGAGTGCAATAAATCAAAGTGTCAAACGTGTGTGGAATCGAAGTATGCAAAGCATCCTTATAAGTCCGTTGAAAGGAATTCCAATCCCTTAGACTTAATACACACTGACATTTGTGATATGAAGTCAACACCATCACGTGGTGGGAAAAAGTATTTCATAACTTTTATCGACGATTGCACTAGATATTGTTATGTCTACTTGCTAAATAGTAAGGATGAAGCAATAGATGCGTTTAGGCAATATAAAATTGAATTTGAAAATCAGTTAGACAAAAAGATCATAATGATAAGAAGTGATAGGGGCGGAGTATATGAATCTCCCTTTGCGCAAATATGTGTAGAGAATAGAATAATCCATCAAACTACGACCCCATATTCACCTCAATCTAATGAAATTGCGGAAAGAAAAAATCAAACTTTGAAGGAAATGATGAATGCCTTACTTATAAGTTCTGGTTTAATGCAAAACTAATGGGGGGAGGCTATCCTTACGGCCAATCGTATACTTAACAGAGTTTCCCGTAGTAAGACACAATCAATTTCTTACGAAAAATGGAAAGGAAGGAAACCCAACTTGAAATATTTCAAAGTGTGGGGATGTCTAGCGAAGGTTCAAGTTCATATACCTAAAAGATTAAGATAGGACCTAAAACGGTGGACTGCGTGTTCATAGGATATGCAAAAAGTAGTAAAGCATGTCGATTTTTGGTTCATAAATCCGAACATCCGGATATTTGTAGACACCTAATTTTGTCCCTCCCGAAGTCTAATTTTATTCATTTTTAGTTCATCTTACCATGTGTCCAACCCCATGTAATTATATCCCACAAAAATACAAAAATAAACAAAAAAAATACCTCTAACTAATTTATCTTATCCTAACAACCTACCCAATCAAAAGCTTCCACCTACCCTAACTACCCATATGATCCCCCACCCCCCTCCTTTTTCTTGTCCACAAAGAAAGAATATATGGGGGACCCACCAAAATTCCCACATCATAACAAATCCATGCCCATTATAAAAGAAAAATTCTAAGAGGAAAAGAGGCTCATTCTTTGATCATCATTTTCTCCACAATAACAAGAATCACCAAATAATCTTTCCTCACAAGAACAAGAACAACAACGAAAAGAAAAAAAAAAAGTAACCGGTGAACAGTAACCAGTGAACAGTGACCGGTGAACAGTGACGACGTGAAAAGTGACGGTAAACGGGTCATTATTTGTGGAGTTGGATTGTTGGTGTTAAGGTTCGGCTCGAGGTTTTCGGGTGTGGACTCTCTTTATTCGAATAACATTGAGTTTGAAAGCTTCCAATTTAAGGTCCAACTCCATCTCTTCTAATTTTACTTTACTATACGTGTTTGATTTGCCTGATGTGTGGTTGAATTTTGGTGACATTAATTTGGTGTTTGATTTCATTGAATAGATGGTTGTGGATTGTTGAGATGACTGTCTTGAATCGTTGGAATTTGGTATAAAAAATGGAATGTGGGGTTGGATGGTAGGAATTGATAAAGAATGAATATTGTTTTGATTTATTGTCGTTGGTTATTTTGAAGCAAATACGAGTGTTTGATCTGGTAGTATCATGATGCGCCGATTGGTTTAGGCAAACGTAGTTTGGATAGGCAAAGTTTATAATTTGTGATTTTATTGAACCTTTGAAATATTGTTTGAATGATTGAAATTTGGGTGAATGATTTGGTTTTCTCATATTGAAAAAATGTATTTATTTAGCCGGGAAATGCCCCGAGATCACTTGTATTTATTCACCGGGGAATGCCCCGAGATCACTTGTATTTATTCACCGGGGAATGCCCCGACGTATCATGTTGGCGAAAAATGATCGTGATGAAGGCCCGCGGCGTCGGGTAAGGCATTGGAGTTTAATCTAGAATTAGTTTAGACTAGGATTTATATTTTCGTATTTTTCTATTTTTGAACTGTATAATTGGACTGGACTTTATATTTTTGGATTGTTTTGTTTTGTTTATTGTTTGATTATTTGGCGTTCTTTTGTGTGGTTTGTACATTTCGTGATGCCAAAATAGTTGATACGCTCTACCAAGCGATCGTGGTTGAACCACGGGATCGAGGGGTGCCTAACACCTTCCCCTCGGTCAACAGAATTCCTTAGCCGGAGTCTCTGTTCGCAAACCAGTTTAAAGAGTCAAATGGTTTTGAAAAAGATTTTCCAATGGTGACTTGGCACACCAGATTATGCCAAGTGGCGACTCTGAATAAAAAATATAAATAATCCTTTTTTTCGAAACAAATTTTCATTTTTGTCACTTAAATAATAAAACCCTTTCGAACCTTAAAATACATATCTTTTTTGGAATCGAAAAAAGGGGTGTGACAGCTCTGGCGACTCTGCTGGGGACATTTTAGAATTTGAGCTTATTTTTGAGTCGTATCAGCTTTGTTTGGCATTACGAGTGTATAAGCATTGTTTGTGATCATTATTTTGTTATTGTTTTTACTTTTGTGCGTTTTCGTGCTCTTTGTTTATAGTATTTATCCTATGTGTTACCGCTTTATATCTGTCATCATGAGTCCATCCACCCGGCCTTCTTTCTGCAACAAGTCTCGGAGCGCACGCCGTGCGCACGAACTCTAGTTGAGTCACCTTTATTTTAGGGGGGAGCCGTTGGATGTATGGAGTAGGTGGAAAGCAAAACAGCCACTATCGACCATATGCTCCCCCAAATGGCTTTGTTAGTAAACCACAACGTAGGTCAACCTTTAGGTCATTCTTATGTGCATCATATTGAGACCTAGCGAGGCCTACACGGTCCTTTGTAGGAGACTCACCTTTAAAGCATCCCTACGTGCTAACTGTTGCATATTTGAGGGTAACGTGGTCATTTGACAGACGAATTTTTTTTTTTATATAAAAAAAAAATAAAAAAATATATATTTATAGAAAGCGAGTCGAAAAGAATGAATCAAAAGGAATGTCGTAGTTTATTTTAGAATTCTTTATGGCTTTTGTTCTTCACGATCCAAAAACTCAAAAAGATTTTTTTTTTACATTTTTTGCATTTTTGTCTTCTCAAAGTACCGTAAATTCAAATTCAAAAAAAAAAAAAAAAAAAAAATTCTACGTATTTGTTAAAAACGAAATACCAAAAAGATTTTTTTTATAATTGATGGTGTCAGTCTTAGTTGAAATGTCTAGTTGAAAATCCAAAAGTTTTCACTCGTTTGTTTTTGGTTGTCTTTTAAGTTAGGGTCAATTTATTAGTTAATCGTTAAGTGTCCAATCTGGACGAACTACGCACCCCTGATTCTCCTCTCTCGGGAGTGAGATACGTAGGCAACCTATTTTAAGTTCGGGGATCTTATTTCAAAAATTTAAAAAAAAAAAAAATTCACTCTTCATTTAGAGTAGGTGTCTCATGTACATCTTTAAAATAAAGCAAAAAAAATATATTTTCCTTTAATAGGTTCAAGTTTCATTTTCGTATGAAATTTAAAATCGAAAATCCAAAAATATTTTCTTCGGTAACCATAGATTTCATGTTGTACAGGAATCTGAAAAATTCAAAAAGATTTTCTTCACTCTTCACTTAGAGTAGGTGTTTCATATACATCTCTAAAAGAAAACTACAAAAAGATTTTTTTTAATAGTTTCAAGTTTCATTTTCCTATAAAAATTCTAAATCGAAAACCCAAAAAGATTCTTCTTTGGTAATCATAGATTCCATTTTTGTATAGGGAGTTTAAACCTAAAAAATGCAAAAAAGATTTTCGTCAATTCTTTTGATAATTTGTTATTTTCTTTTCTTTTTAAAGTTTCAAGAAAAAGAAAAAAAAAAGATTTTAATTGGCAATTTTGACAAAACTTCACGAACTACGCACACCTAATCCTCCTCTCTCGGGAGTGAGATACGTAGGCGCCCTTCTTGGGTTCGGTGATCATCCAAAAAAAAAAAAAGGAAAAAAAAAGATTTTGAAAAAAAGTTGAACTCTAACACATTTGTTGTTTTATGTTGAGTCAATTTAAGGTGGTTGGTTTGTGGCATTCTGGCTGGTCCTTCACATCACACCAAATCCAAAGGGTTAGTTGTGTTCAACAAAGATATAGAGAGTGACATCATGGATCAAACAAAGAATCAGGAAAATGAGAGTTTAAAGCAAGAGGTCAGGAGGCTAAGACAACAAATGACAGAAATGCATCGAGCTTGGGCCAGTGGGTTGCCTCCTCCTCTATTTTCCTTTATTGATCCTACAAATACCTCGTGTTTTCCACCAAAATCTTAAAGTCGGTTTTCTACTGTTGTTGATGCACCGCAACATGACTCAGAATTCATTCTAAGCCAAAAACATCTCAATACTTCCACCACTTTGCCTCTAGTTCCTCAGCATAAGCCTGCTACATTCACAACACCATATGTTGTTTCTGATCTTATTGCTCAATCCTTTACTGGGACTTTCACACCATCTCATCTAACGGTTGTGCGTCCCCATGCTGCTAGTGAACCTATATTCAATACTCTTGGTGATCATTGTTATACTTTTGAGCCTGCTTTTAAGTTAACTGGAACACCAAAGTTTCTGAACATGAAGTCCAGTGTGCCAGAAGAGTCGGAGAAAATGGTTGGAAAAATGAAGAGTACAGAAAATGCTATGAAAAATTTTCTAGGACCTGCTGGTAAGGAAAATATTTCATACAAAGACTGGGGCATGCCTTCAAATGCTAATCTTTCTCCAATCTTTGTGAGGTCGAAATTTGAGAAGCAAGATGGGTATGAGGAATCCGTGAAACCTTTGGGACAATATTGCAATCAATTAAGGGAACCTGGAGGGAAGAAGAATGAGAAAGACACATTTGCTATTGTAGTTGGACAGCAGGAAAGGTCAAGAAGACCATGTCGTCGTCGGTCTCAGGCGCAAGCTCAAGTTTATGCCCAAGCTCCACATAATCACTCCCAAAATCCATTATACTCTTTTTCCCCACCTCCATATCTATACTATTGTGCACAACCATATGTTCAACCCCATCTTACCCACAGTGGAACACACCAACTCCTCAGAGTCGTCCTCTAACTCCACAAACATACCAAAACCCTTCTAAGCCTGATTTTTTATCCAAGCCAAACGATAAAATGAGGCAGAAGTCGAGAGATAGATTCACACCAATTGGAGAGTCATATGCCAGTTTATTTCAGAGATTGGTACAGGAGGGAATGATCACTCCTCTCCTTGGGCACACCCTTAATCGACGTTCAAGAAATTTTGATCCTAGCGCACAATGTACGTATCATTCTGAGGCTCAGGGTCATAGTATTGAAGATTGTCGAGCTTTGAAAAGAGAAATTGAAAAGATGATTCAAGATAAATCAATCATGGTACAGAACATTGACAGTGAGGAAAGCTCTAGTCATGCTGATATGCAAACTAGTGGCGAAGATGTCAAGCTGTGCAATTGAGAATTCACCCCTCTCCCACTAGGAAGAGGTCTGGTAGTTTGTTTTGTCTTCTTTGCTGTTTTCCGAATTATTTTAGGGTTGTAGTTCGGGATCTATCTTGTTTTGTCCCTTTGTCGTTTATGTTCAAACCCTTTAATCTTTCATTTTTATTAAATAGAGTGCCCCCTTTTCATTTATGTTTTAAATTTGTGTTGTTTGTTTGTTTTCTTTACATAGTATATTTTATGTTGACTCTAGTGATATGACATGCTTGCGGAATTTTTAGCCAGATTTTAAAGTCCAGTTTAAGCATGAACATTGAATCAGAGGGTTAAAGTTAGAAAAGAGAGCGTCTGAGGAAATAGATAGAGTGCTGGGGCATTTGGTGATCAAATGAGGCCTTTTTTGAAAATTAAAGCAATTATTTTGAGAATTACAAGAGCACCTTGGTCATTGATCGAAAGGCAAGTCCCAATTAGGTTAAATAGCGGACGTGTGATCCATATATCAAGAAAAACAAGAAGATAAGCAGCTCCACGAAAGCATAAGTCATTTGATGTGAGGAATGTACAACAAAGGTGGAGTTTACAGAAGAAACAGTGACGCACAGTCTCAATCTGCTTAAAAAGATGTCGCAAATGATCTTCATCTCTCACTTCCAATTGCATGTTATGTACTTGCATTCTCAAGGATTGATATGATGAAGGCATTTCATTCTGCCATCCAAACATTGTTTCATCCTTTGTTTACCCCATTTGAGCCTCAGTGTTATTTTCTTTCATACCCCTCTTTTGGAATCAAGATAGAGTAAGCAAAGTTCAAAGAATAGTGTCGAGTAAAAAGATAAAGCCAAAAGTTACAAAAAAGAGACAAAAATGTTTCCAAAAAAAAAAAGAGTGTCAAGAAAAATAGAGTTAGAAAAAAAGAATCGCAAAGTGAAAAAAGCGAATAAAAGAAAAAAAAATCAGATCAAAGCAAAAGAACAAGCTGACAGAACTATGCATGACCTGATTCTCCTCTCTTGAGGATGAGATACGTAGGCTGCCCTACTTAGGGCTCGGTCCAACCAAATAAACAATTTAGAGTCACCCAGTCAAAAGAAACTGGGGCATGAGTTAATCCTCATTGTTTGAGTCGATTCCAAAAGTTGTAATTTCCACCCCTACCTCAAGTGTTGTTTGGGCCTCATGCCATCATTTTTTTCTTTCTAATCCTATCCAAAAGCCAAGTTACAACCAAAGAAAGACCTTCAAATCAATCTTTGAGGATGTTAAGGCAAAGCATGTAAAGGATATGAGGATGTATTTGGGAGCTACTTGTCTTCCTCCGCACAAAGAATCAAGAGAGAAATAAAAATGTGAGAATCTTATCGATAAAAAACCCTCACGGTTACCATAAGGCGATGGTAAGTTGAGAGAAATAAAAATGAGAGAGTCTTATTGGTGAAAACCCTCACGGGCACCGTAAGACGATGGTAAGCTGAGAGAGATAACAATGAGAGAGTCTTATCGGTGAAAACCCTCACGGGCACTGTAAGACGATGGCGAGTTGAGACAAATGAAAATAAGAGAGTTTCATTGGTGAAAAAACCTCGCGGACACCATAAGGAAATGGTGATCTAAAAAATGAGAGGTTTGTTGGCAAAAACCCTTCAAGGCGCCACTAGCAGAATGAGGTCTTAAATGCAATTGGCCAAAGAAAGCAACTCACTTACGGGTCATTAACTCAACAACAATTTGTGAGAGTTTGGATGGAAAGATCAGGCGGCTTAATCCAAAATGCATGACATAATCATTAGAATTGATTGTCATTTAAGATAAAATTTTCATTTCTTTGTTTCAAATGGGGATATTCATTGTCTTTTCTTTCTTCTCTTTATCTTTATTTTTATTTTCTTGAGTCAGTTATCCAAATAAAACAAAAGTTGTTGTCATTTTTCTCTTGTTTTTTAGTCAAGTTCATGTCAAAACAAGCGAGAAAAGATTTCAAAACTGGCTACCAACTTCTTCAATTGCACAAAGCAAAATAAAAAGGCCAGCGCATGAAAGAGACATGATTGTGAGCAAAAAAAAAGGGGGTGTGCAGAAAGTTTTGCCAATAGACAAGTCTGGGAACTCATGAAAATACCAAGGTTTAAAGGGTTTATTCATGAAGCATGGCAAAACAGAGATGATGTGTTTATTTCAAAGTAACTCTTAATAATTCGAGTTTGGGTCAATGAAACGACAAAGCAGGGGCGAGTGCCAACAATCAGAAACAAAATGAATGGAATGAACACTGGAGCAGGTGTCGGGACAGACAAGTGCCGCAAGCCATCACTAAGTTTTTAACTGACAAATTTTCTTTGATGAAACAGGGCAAACTCGTTTCACTTAATTCAGCTACCATTGGAAATGCACATCCGTGGAAATTTACTTTCTGTTCAGGACCCTCCTGAAAAATGAGATTTTACTTTCTGTTCAGAACCCTCCTGAAAATGAGATTTTACTTTCTGTTCAGGACCCTCCTGAAAAATGGGATTTTACTTTATGTTCAGGACCCTCCTGAAAAATGGGATTTCACTTTCTGTTCAGGACCCTCCTGAAAAATGGGACTTTACATTATGTTCAGGACCCTCCTGAAAAATGGAAATTTTACTTTCTGTTCAGGACCCTCCTGAAAAATGGGATTTTACTTTCTGTCCAGGACCCTCCTGAAAAATGGGATTTTACTTTCTGTTCAGGACCCTCCTGTAAAATGGGATTTTACTTTCTGTTCAGGACCCTCCTGAAAAATGGGATTTTACTTTCTGTTCAGGACCCTCCTGAAAAATGGGACTTTACTTTGTGCTCAGGACCCTCCTGAAAAATGGGATTTTACTTTGTGTTCAGTACCCTCCTGTAAAATGGGATTTTACTTTCTGTTCAGGACCCTCCTGAAAAATGGGATTTTACTTTCTGTTCAGGACCCTCCTGAAAAATGGGATGTTTCTTTCTTTTCAGGACCCTCCTGAAAAATGAGACTTTACATTCTGCTCAGAACACTCCTGAAAAATGGGATTTTACTTTATGTTCAGGACCCTCCTGTAAAATGGGAATTTACTTTTGTTCAGGACCCTCCTGAAAAATGGGATTTTACTTTATGTCCAGGACCCTCCTGAAAAATGGGAATTTACTTTCAGATCAGGACCCTCCTGAAAAATGGGATTTTACTTTCTGTTCAGGACCCTCCTGAAAAATGGGATTTGACTTTTGTTCAGGACCCTCCTAAAAAATGGGATTTTACTTTCTGTTCAGGACCCTCCTGAAGAATGGGAATTTACTTTCAGTTCAGGACCCTCCTGAAAAATGGGATTTTACTTTATGTTCAGGACCCTCTTGAAAAATGGGAATTTTACTTTCTGTTCAGGACCCTCCTGAAAAATGGGATTTTACTTTCTGTCCAGGACCCTCCTGAAAAATGGGATTTTACATTCTGTTCAGGACCCTCCTGTAAAATGGGATTTTACTTTTTGTTCAGTACCCTCCTAAAAAATGGGATTTTACTTTCTGTTCAGGACCCTCCTGAAAAATGGGACTTTACTTTCTGCTCAGGACCCTCCTGAAAAATGGGATTTTACTTTATGATCAGGACCCTCCTGTAAAATAGGATTTTACTTTCTGTTCAGGACCCTCCTGAAAAATGGGATTTTAATTTCTGTTCAGGACCCTCCTGAAAAATGGGATTTTACTTTCTGTTCAGGACCCTCCTGAAAAATGGAACTTTACTTTCTGCTCAGGACCCTCCTGAAAAATGGGATTTTACTTTATGTTCAGGACCCTCCTGTAAAATGGGAATTTACTTTTGTTCAGGACCCTCCTGAAAAATGGGATTTTACTTTATGTCCAGGACCTTCCTGAAAAATGGGAATTTACTTTCAGTTCAGGACCCTCCTGAAAAATGGGATTTTACTTTCTGTTCAGGACCCTCCTGAAGAATGGGAATTTACTTTCAGTTCAGGACCCTCCTGAAAAATGGGATTTTACCTTATGTTCAGGACCCTCCTGATGAATGGGATTTTACTTTTGTTCAGGACCCTCCTGAAAAATGGGATTTTACTTTATGTCCAGGACCCTCCTGAAAAATGGGAATTTACCTTATGTTCAGGACCCTCCTGAAGAATGGGATTTTACTTTTGTTCAGGACCCTCCTGAAAAATGGGATTTTACTTTATGTCCAGGACCCTCCTGAAAAATGGGAATTTACTTTCAGTTCAGGAACCTCCTGAAAAATGGGATTTTACTTTCTGTTCAGGACCCTCCTGAAAAATGAGATTTTACTTTATGTCCAAGACCCTCCTGAAAAATGGGAATTTACTTTCAGTTCAGGACTCTCCTGAAAAATGGGATTTTACTTTCTGTTCAGGACCCTCCTGAAAAATGGGATTTTACTTTTGTTCAGGACCCTCCTGAAAAATGGGATTTTACTTTCTGTTCAGGACCCTCCTGAAGAATGGAAATTTACTTTCAGTTCAGGACCCTCCTGAAAAATGGGATTTTACCTTATGTTCAGGACCCTCCTGAAGAATGGGATTTTACTTTTGTTCAGGACCCTCCTGAAAAATGGGATTTTACTTTATGTTCAGGACCCTCCTGAAAAATGGGATTTTACCTTATGCTCAGGACCCTCCTGAAGAATGGGATTTTACTTTCTGTTCAGGACCCTCCTGAAAAATGGGATTTTACTTTTGTTCAGGACCCTCCTGAAAAATGGGATTTTACTTTATGTCCAGGACCCTCCTGAAAAATGGGATTTTACTTTATGTCCAGGACCCTCCTGAAAAATGAGAATTTACCTTATGTTCAGGACCCTCCTGAAGAATGGGATTTTACTTTTGTTCAGGAACCTCCTGAAAAATGGGATTTTACTTTCTGTTCAGGATCCTCCTGAAAAATGGGATTTTACTTTTGTTCAGGACCCTCCTGTAAAATGGGATTTTACTTTATGTCCAGGACCCTCCTGAAAAATGGGAATTTACTTTCAGTTCAGGACCCTCCTGGAAAATGGGAATTTACTTTATGTTCAGGACCCTCCTGAAAAATAGGATTTTACTTTATGTTCAGGACCCTCCTGAAAAATGGGATTTTACTTCATGTTTAGGATCCTCCTGGAAAATGGGAATTTACTTTCAATTCAGGACCCTCCTGAAAAATGGAATTTTACTTTCAATTCAGGACCCTCCAGAAAAATGGGATTTTACTTTCAGTTCAGGACCCTCCTAGAAAATGGGAATTTACTTTCAATTCAGGACCCTCCTGAAAAATGGGAATTTGCTTTATGTTCAGAACCCTCCTGAAAAATGGGATTTTACTTCATGTTCAGGACCCTCCTGAAAAATGGGATTTTACTTCATGTTCAGGACCCTCCTGGAAAATGGGATTTTACTTTTGTTCAGGAACCTCCTGGAAAATGGGAATTTACTTTCAATTCAGGACCCTCCTGAAAAATGGGATTTTGCTTTCAGTTCAGGACCCTCCTGGAAAATGGGAATTTACTTTCATGTTCAGGACCCTCCTGGAAAATGGGAATTTACTTTCAATTCAGGACCCTCCTGAAAAATAGGATTTTACTTTCAGTTCAGGACCCTCCTGGAAAATGGGAATTTACTTTCAATTCATTACCCTCTTGAAAAATGGGAATTTACTTTATGTTCAGGACCCTCCTGAAAAATGGGACTTTACTTTATGTTCAGGACCCTCCTGAAAAATGGGACTTTACTTTCTATTCAGGATCCTCCTGAAAAATGGGATTTTACCTTATGTTCAGGACCCTCCTGAAAAATGGGATGTTAGTTTCTGTTCTGGACCCTCCTGAAGAATGGGACTTTACTTTATGTTCAGGACCCTCCTGAAAAATGGGACTTTACTTTCTGTTCAGGACCCTCCTGAAAAATGGGATTTTATTTTATGTTCAGGACCCTTCTGAAAAATGGGATGTTACTATCTGTTCAGGACCTTTCTGAAAAATAGAATTTTACTTTATGTTCAGGACCCTCCTGAAAAATGGGATTTTACTTTATGCGCAGGACCCTCCTGAAAATGGGATTTTACTTTCTGCTCAGGACCCTCCTGGAAAATGGGACAACGCTTTCAAAAGTGAAATACTATTTTACTATAATTTTTGTTTGGGATAATTTCTGTTCTAGTTTTAATGTTGGGTTTCAGGAGCCCGCCTGAAGAACAGGGTTATGAAATAGCAAGTCAGGAGCCCGCCTGGAGAATAGGGTGAAGAAACGAAAAGTCAAGCAACAAAGCGAAGCAATGGAAAGTCAAGCAACAAGTTGGAAGAAATTGCAAGTCAAGAGCCCGCCTGAAGAATAGGGTGATAAAAGTCGAGTCAAGAGCCAGCAGAAGCTGTTAGATAGGATTTTGTAATTTCGTTTATATTTTAACTTGTAATTTTCATTTTTTTATGTAATGACAGAGCCGTGGACCGGAACCTCGACGGAGCCTCACTCGACTCTCCAACTCGGTATAGCCCACTTCTCTTCCAATCCTTTGAAATATCCGTGACTTGATTCTTTCATAACTTGGGTAAGAAGGATGTCCTAAGTCAAGACCCGGTTGTCCTTCTTCCTTCTGTTTCTTTCTTTGAATAATGGTCGGGTCAAAATATGGTCTCGCTGTCTACTTCTTTGTCTGAAAATACTTCGTGTATATATTCAAAGGGGGCATGATGTAGACACCTAATTTTGTCCCTCCCGAAGTCTAATTTTATTCATTTTTAGTTCACCTTACCATGTGTCCAACCCCATGTAATTATATCCCACAAAAATACAAAAATAAACAAAAAAAATACATCTAACTAATTTATCTTATCCTAACAACCTACCCAATCAAAAGCTTCCACCTACCCTAACTACCCATATGATCCCCCCCTCCTTTTTCTTGTCCACAAAGAAAGAATATATGGGGGACCCACCAAAATTCCCACATCATAACAAATCCATGCCCATTATAAAAGAAAAATTCTAAGAGGAAATGAGGCTCATTCTTTGATCATCATTTTCTCCACAATAACAAGAATCACCAAATAATCTTTCCTCACAAGAACAAGAACAACAACGAAAAAAAAAAAAAGTAACCGGTGAACAGTAACCGATGAACAGTAGCGGTGAACAGTACCAATGAACAGTGACGGCGTGAAAAGTGACGGTAAACGGGTCATTATTTGTCGAGTTGAATTGTTAGTGTTAAGGTTCGGCTCGAGGTTTCCGGGTGTGGACTCTCTTTATTCGAATAACATTGAGTTTGAAAGCTTCAAATTTAAGGTCCAACTCTATCTCTTCTAATTTTACTTTACTATACGTGTTTGATTTGCCTGATGTGTGGTTGAATTTTGGTGACATTAATTTGGTGTTCGATTTCATTGAATAGATGGTTGTGGATTGTTGAGATGACTGTCTTGAATCGTTGGAATTTGGTATAAAAAATGGAATGTGGGGTTGGATGGTAGGAATTGATAAAGAATGAATATTGTTTTGATTTATTGTCGTTGGTTATTTTGAAGCAAATACGAGTGTTTGATCTGGTAGTATCATGATGCGCCGATTGGTTTAGGCAAACGTAGTTTGGGTAGGCAAAGTTTATAATTTGTGATTTTATTGAACGTTTGAAATATTGTTTGAATGATTGAAATTTGGGTGAATGATTTGGTTTTCTCGTATTGAAAAAATGTATTTATTTAGCCGGGGAATGCCCCGAGATCACTTGTATTTATTCACCGGGGAATGCTCCGAGATCACTTGTATTTATTCACCGAGGAATGCCCCGACGTATCATGTTGGCGAAAAATGATCGTGATGAAGGCCCGCGGCGTCGGGTAAGGCATTGGAGTTTAATCTAGAATTAGTTTAGACTAGGATTTATATTTTCGTATTTTTCTATTTTTGAACTGTATAATTGGACTGGACTTTATATTTTTGGATTGTTTTGTTTTGTTTATTGTTTGATTATTTGGCTTGCTTTTGTGTGGTTTGTACATTTTGTGATGCCAAAATAGTTGATACGCTCTACCAAGCGACCGTGGTTGAACCACGGGATCGAGGGGTGCCTAACACCTTCCCCCCGATCAACAGAATTCCTTAGCCGGAGTCTCTGTTCGCAAACCAGTTTAAAGAGTCAAATTGTTTTGAAAAGGATTTTCCAATGGTGACTTGGCACACCAGATTATGCCAAGTGGCGACTCTGAATAAAAAATGTAAATAATCCTTTTTTTCGAAATAAATTTTCATTTTTGTCACTTAAATAATAAAACCCTTTCGAACCTTAAAATACATATCTTTTTTGGAATAAAAAAAAGGGGTGTGACAATATTAATGAAAATACGGTAATTGAATCAGACAATGTTGAATTCTTTGAAAATATTTACCCGTATAAAATTAGACATGAACAGTCTAGTGGAGGATCTAAACGACCTCGAGATGAACCAAGCGATAATGTACATAATGAAGAAAATCCAAGACGTAGTACACGTCAAAGAATGTCAACTTCATTTGGATTGGATTTTGTAACATTTCTCTTAGAAAATGAGCCTCAAACATTTAAAGAAGCGATGTCGTCGTCGGACTCATCCTTTTGGAAAGAGGCAGTCAATAGTGAGATAGCTTCAATCTTAAGCAACCATACATGGGAATTGGTTGACCTTCCTCCCGAAAATAAATCTTTAGGTTCTAAATGGATCTTAAAAAGGAAAATGAAGGCGGATGGTACTATTAACAAATACAAGGCAAGACTTGTAGTAAAAGGATTCAAACAGAAGGAAGGTCTTGATTACTTTGATACATACTCGTCAGTAACAAGGATAACCTCGATTCGAATGTTAATTACCTTGGCAGCGGTATATGATCTTCAAATCCATCAAATGGATGTGAAGACTGCATTCCTAAATGGAGATTTGGAGGAAGAAATATACAGGAACAACCTGAGGGTTTTGTGGTTCCAGGAAAAGAAAATAAGGTGTGTAAACTTGTTAAGTCACTTTATGGACTAAAACAAACACCTAAGCAATGGCATGCAAAGTTTGACCAAACCATGTTGGCAAACGGATTCAAGATAAATGAATGTGATAAATGTGTATATATTAAAGATACACCAAATCAACAAGTCATTGTTTGTTTATATGTGGATGATATGTTGATTATCAGCAAAGACATTTATGACATAAATACAACCAAATGAATGCTCGAGAGCAAGTTTGATATGAAAGACCTTGGAGTTGCAGATGTGATCTTAGGTATAAGAATCCATCAAACTCCACAAGGGTTAGCATTGTCACAGTCTCATTATATCGAAAAAGTACTTGACAAGTTCAAGTATATGGAATTCGGTATTGCTAAGACTCCATTGGATGTGAACTTTGCACTTATAAAGAATGAAGGTGAAAGTGACTCACAATTGGAGTACGCAAGAGTATTGGGATGTTTAATGTATATAATAAACTGTACACGACCAGACATAGCACGTGCAATTTGTAAATTGAGTCGGTACACGAGTAATCCCAACAAAACTCATTGGATGGCTATGAAAAGAGTTTTGGGGTATCTTAAATACACTCAAAACTATGCGTTGCATTATAATAAATATCATGCGGTACTTGAAGGATATAGTGATGCAAATTGGATCACCGGATCGAACGAAGTAAAATCCACAAGTGGATATGTATTTACTATCGGTGGAGGAACAGTTTCTTGGAAATCATCCAAACAGACTTGTATCGCTCGCTCTACAATGGAATCTGAATTTATCGCATTAAATAAAGCCGATGAAGAATCAGAATGGCTCTGGAATTTCTTGGAAGATATTTCGTATTGGCCCAAGCCAGTGGCACCAGTATGTATACACTGTGATAGCCAAACGGCAATAGGTAGGGCAGGGAACATGATGTACAATGGTAAATCTCGTCACATACGACGGAGACATAATACCGTTAAGGAACTTTTCTCTAGTGGAATTATCACTATTGACTATGTAAAGTCAAAGGATAATGTGTCGGATCCACTTTAAAAAGGCCTATCTAGAGAAGGGGTGGAAAGAACATCCAAGGGAATGGGTTTAAGGCCTAGGACGAGTCAGCATGGCGGTAACTCTACCTAGCAGACTGGACATCCCAAGAGCTAGGTTCAAGGAGATCAAACAAAGTTGTGTATGACAAGTTCAACATTGTCAATTACCCAATCCATTCTCATGATGTAGACAATGTATAGTAAACTAGGATAAGACTTAAGGTGAAAAGTCTTTTAATGACTATCTAAATTTGGCAGATTTGACCAAACAGTTTAATCTACAGGATTGAACATTTAAAAATCACCTATGTGAGGGCGAAGTGGAAGCCATTTCAAAGAGAATGTTAGTAAAGGCCTATTCTCTAAGCTCTCATGAAATTGGGATGTGTTCATGGCTGAAAAGAATAAAATCGTGAGAACTATAAACGGTAAAAGGTTGGTTGTGTGACATGTGTTGTCTAGGTGTACATTAAAGCTCGACAGTTCAAAGATATCAAATCTACCGATTGACCGAGTGCATCCGATGCATGTTCACTACGGAAAGTTCAAAGGGAAACCCACTTATCCAGATGCAATCAGTCTTTGCTTGATGATCACATACTTGTCCGTAAAAGTTTTACGAAAAATAGTCATTCCCCATTCATGTGGAGGATTGTTGGGTTCATAGTAGATGAAAGAAGTGTGAATGAAAAAATGGAGAGTAAAAGAGTGGAGGGAAGGAGACACAAAAATGAAAAGTGTACTCCCAAATTGGCAAGTTTACTCTTTCTTCCACATTAGTGGATGAAGAGAACTTGAGGGTGTTTATATTGAGAAACACTAACTCCACATGGATAGTGAGGCAAGAACTAGATGATGCCTCGCGCCGTCGTCATCGTCGCTCGCTCGGCTCGGCTTCGGATTTGGATTTGGATTTGTCGAATGATCGATCGATGAGATCTATCTTTTTGGACAAATTTTATTTGACAAAAATAAATAAATTCAATCCAAAAACAGTGTTTTGAAACTCCATTTATAAATGCATGCATGCAGCGCACTGCTTCACTGGTTTGAATGAACTGGTGCCACTGTTTCATGAACTGGTGTATATTTTTGAACTGATGTTGCTGCAGAAGGTTGCATTGCTTCATGAATTGATGTTGTTTTCGAACAGATGCTACAGAAAGTTGCAATTGTTCAACGAAAATACACTCTGATTCACGAAGTGACATACCTGTTTGGAACAGATGCACTGTTTAGGATAAACAGACATGCATTTTCAGAAAAAAGTCACACCTCTAAATTGAACCAATGCCACCTTTTCGAAGAGGCATGTTATGGTTATAAAAACCTGTTTTCTTCCACAGGTTTTGAGTATGAAATTTTCTGAATTAAAAAACTTTCTTCTTGTCATCAAAATACTCTGTGTGATCATAAAAACCATTGAGTGTGTTCGTAAAATCCGACTATTTGAGGTACCGCTATAGTTGGATTGTTGGCCATTTTATTCTGGGAGGAAAAATTTCACAACCTCGGGTACAGTGAAGGGAATTATTTCCTTAAGGAAACTCCGTGAATTCGAACAACTTGGCCTATTCAATTTCTGTTTTATCTTTATTTTTCTGAAAAATAAATACACCTCTTGGAAAGGTCATTTTGATCTTGTGTTGCGGGTATTTGATACTTCATTGTGTTCTTATTTATACTTGAACTCGAGTTGAAGTTGTTGTTGTAATATACAGATTTTGCATACCCGACTATATTGTGGGAAATAACAAAAATAACATATAAATGACCAATCATTCGGCAACAAGTACTAAGAATTCATTGATATGCATGTTGATATGTGAATTTATTAGAAGAAGCTACTTAAATGGTGTACAAGAATTTGATGAACTAAAAGTTTGTATGTTTTTTCTATAAGATGAAAGTTATCCCAGAAAATATAATCAGAATCATCGGAACACAGATGTGCATGACTCTGCAACAACATGACTCCCTCCATGACGAATCTCATCTCCCTGACAAATCTCATCTCCCTCCATGACGTATCATGATTGAATGCAAATTAACAGAATTCATATTTGTTATCTAAAGAAATACTTGTGTTTGCTTTTCTTTCAAAATATAATCAACAACACTTTGTTAGAAATAGTTTTTTGTTTATTGGCAGAAATAAATTGTGTACAAAGAGGAAGATAGTGTATGAAGATGAAGACTCTTAATGCAAGCATTAAAATAGGAGGATAAACAACGGTTAGAGGGATTTGGGGGTGGATAAATATCAGTAATTAAGGTTAACTATTTTTAAGGAAGGTAAATTGTATATTAATTGTATTAAATTTTAATTTTTCTTTTTCATTAATTACTTTTTTGTATTTTCAACAACAAAAAAAAAATTATATATTTTTTTTAAAATAAAAGTTGCTTATAACTTGAAAACTTAAAAATTTTGCTATAACTTGTAAAAAGTAATCTATTAAGTTTATATATTTAATTTTCCCTTTCATCTACGGTCTAACTTTATAATTTTTTCATTTTGGTAAATTTAGCCATTTTAGCTTGAAGTGCAAAAATTTGTTTTACGTTAAAAAATTTATTTAAAATTTAACATATTGGTTACACAAGTAAAGTTTCTAGAATTCTATGTAAGTGTTAGAAGTTTGACTTGCTAATGTCTGAACTGCAGGGGCGGAGCTAGTCCTTTGGTAGGGGTTCAGAATCCTCTTCAATGGAAAAAATATATCATTTATACATGATTAAGATTATTTTTATGTATTTATTATAGGTGTTGAACCCCCTTCGATTAAGTTTTCTTCAAATGTTGAATTTCCTAAGTTGAAAAATCCTGGCTTTGTCTCTCTTCTGAAGTTTTGACATATATATGTTCGAAACTAAGAGTACTACTTTTAAAATTTGAACTACAAATCTTTATCCACACTAATATTTTCAAAATTTTCAACAACATCCACTTAATTTACTAAAATTATTTCTCCTTCTACCTGTCCGTTTGAATGGGATCTATTTATTTGTTCAGTTGGTAATCATACCAACTATGATATAATTTTCTTTGGCATATATGTTCTTTGCATTTTCCAATTATTTTTCATGAAAAATGTATGTTTAAATACAATGTTTAACTTTTAAATATCTTTTTTCAAACTTAACTTCAATTACTATTTCTTTTATAAAATACCACTCATGTCATATCAAAACATATATCTCCTATATAATAGGTGAGAATGAATCATCTGAACTGAAGCAGGTTGCTCATGGTTGATATAGTACCTGTTTTAATTGTGATTTTATTATATTACCCCTAATTAATTATTATAAGTCATTACGTATTAAAAAATTAATAATATTTAATGAAACAAAAAATAGACATTTATGACATGAATGCTTCAGTTACTTCAACCGTGATTTTACTATATCACCCATAATTAGTTTCTTCCTCCGTTTAAAAAGGAATGACTTACTTTGACTTGACACAAAGTTTAAGAAAATAAAAAAGACTTTTGAATCTTGTGGCCTTAAATTAAAGTTGTGTCAAATGTACCAAAATGTCCTTTAATCTTGTGGTCCTAAACATGTCATGTGGAAAGTTGAAATTAAAATATTGTCAAAAAAGGAAAGGGATCATTCTTTTTTAAACGGACTAAAAAGGAAAGTAGGTCATTCTTTTTTAAACGGAGGGAGTATTATAAATCATTTAAGTTTTAAAAAATTAATAATATTTAATAAAAAAAAAGGTAAAATAGACATAAAACGATAAATTAACTTTTGATGTTTTAAATTAATTTGATGTCTTAAATGGGACCACTAAAAAAAAAATTCACAAGTATTTTTTATAATAATTTTACGATGTCACTTCTAATTAATAGAATAGAAGAAAAAATATTACTATAAATTACAGTAATTAAAAACTTAAATTATTTTAAAAGTATAATTGACTATCAATGTCACAAAAATTTAAACAACTTAAAATATTATTATACAAATTTCATCAATCTAAATATAATTATATATGCCTAACTTAGAACTTATCAACCAATCAAATAAAAATTTTAATTAAATGATAGAATTATACATAACATAGAATTTTTAAGGATCAACATTGAATCCGTGCATAGCACGGCGTTGCCAACTAATATATATTAAACGACATATAATTTTTTGAACGGTATAAAAGTCACTAAATTTTGACAACACAGCAAGTTTGACTAATTAAAATATATCTCTCTATATTTTTTAAGTGAAGGTAAAGATAAAGATAAATAAATAATTAATTATATCTTAATTTACTAAAATGATATTTTGAACAAATGATTTTTTAATAAGCACGAGAACTAAAATAAATCGACGAATATATAATGCGACAGTTAGAATTAGATGAAGCTAGTAATTTTTCTGTGGAAGTCATCATAATCGAAAAAATTCAAGAAAATGCCTTTTTCTATTGGCAAATGTTGGGATTATTCCTAACAAAGAGAGAACTTCTCATCAAACATTAATGGTTTCATCATAAATATTATTATTACTACTATCCACTATAAATATTTATATTATGGGGCTCGACAGAACTTGACTAGTCCAAACAACCTCGAGCCTTTAAAAACAACCAAAGGTTACAAAACTTGAAGGACAAAGAAAATAAAATTGCAAAATGGAAAGAAAGAAAGTCAAAAGTATATGTATGGATCTTAGCTCTTAAAATTGGGTGAATAAAATTAAACAAATCATATTAGAAGCACAACTTTTCTCCAATCCGAAGTTTTCTCATCTGGTCTTTCGTTAGATTGAAAATAAATTAATAAAGTAAATTTCAAAAAACGTTGAATTAGATATAAAAGAGATAATGTGATTCGATTGAACGATCTATATTCACATAAGAGGGCCGAACAATGTAATATATAAAAAAAAAGGTATAAAATATTGAGAAAAATAACGTTATAATATTCATTCAGAATAAGAAGGTATTCAAACAAGTGGAAGGGTAATACTTCTGCCTCATAAATCTCCCCGTAAATTATACTCTCACGACACTTAAGATTGCATTATGAATGCTACCAAGTGAGAAGGCTTCAATACAACTTGAAAATTTTCATTTCTATCAGTCCATGTTAAAAGAATCTATATAATTATACCTAAGAATATGATATAGCTATCAATAAAATAGGCGCAAATCATAAAAATCCACATTTTAAATCTCAATAAAGACAAAAAGGACCGTTAATTTTTAGCGATCAAAGTTACTTAATACTTAAAAAGATAGTGATTATCTAATAAAATAATTAAAATAAAATGCAAGTTGATTCAAACGTCATCTCTACAAAAATGAATATATCTATATAATCAGACTAATTAAAATTACGTAAGCATGGATTGAATAGAGATATAGTACTACTAATTTATTGAAACAACATAAGATATATGAGAATAATGTAAATAATTTTTACAATATCACTAGAAACACTTAAAATTTTCCAATGATCTTTCTTACAACTTACACTATAGGGTACTTTTGCGACAACTGCATAAATTTATACATTTTGCTTTTTAAAATAAATTGATTTTTAATTTTGCCGTTCAAATATGTTGGTTTTCAATTTTTATCATTTAGTGATCGAACTTATACCTAATATGACATAAAACTTTTTAGAAACTGAAATCATGTTTGAACATAACTTGTGAAATATAATAATATATATTTATGTATTAGGAGAAAGTAATTGATTAGGATGACCATAAACTGACCCATTCCATGTCCTCGTACTCCTCTTCTAAAAGGAAAAAATCTATTTGACTTTGATGCTTGTTTAATTTCTTTTATTCTATCATACCAATATATTTTAGTATATTTCTAATACAAAAAAGGTAGTACTGTAATATATATATATCTATTAAGGGACAATTCTGAGATCTGCAGGCTATAAAAATGGAAGAAAAAAAATAATAATTCAGACTAAACTATATGATAAATCACAGCTAACTTAAAGTGCCAATTATTAAACTTTGGCTTGAGAATTGCAAGGAGAAAAAAGAAATAGAGGGCAAATCCCAGTTGGAAAGAGATCTAGGCTGATTATTATGTAGAGAATAAAAATCTGAAACTAAGATCATTATAACTGAAAGAATGGTATCATATCTAACAAACAAAAGAATGTGAAAAATACTTAGTTTAATAACTTGAACAACTCTATGATGAGTTGACCAAAAATAAAATAAAATAGAAGTAGAGTTTTTGTCATTCTCCAAACAATAATGTGATGTGAAATACCCATTACTTAAGCTGCAAATAATATACCTCAGACGTGGGTCTTACAGATCTTGGGTCAACGAACGATTATCTGCCCTTCACACCACCCTCTTTTGTTTGTTTCTGGCCTTAATTCTCCATTTGTTATTTGATTTAAAATAATAGTAATAATATTGATAATGTTTTTGAACAACAAAATTGATGTCACGGATTCAAGCCGTGAAAAGCAAAATTGTTATGATAGATTCTTGTGGTCCGATCGTACCTTGAAGTTTGTGTGTACTAGGCTACCCATTCAAGCAATGAAATTTCTAACAGAGGAGGGATTTTGGAGAAGTTATTTGTATATATTAAATGACTTTTTAATATATATACGTGATTTGAGTTAAAATCACTGAGTTGTGTCGAGTAACATCGTAGCTCAACACTTGCCAACAACAGTGGTTGTAGCGGATTGGTAACTACTGTTTCATTTTTAACTAGAAGTTAGATTTGTCTCGTCTTTGTTAAGGTGCATTCAATACAAATATCGAACGCGGAGTGGGACCCAAAAGATAAGAATTTTTTTGATTAGACTTAAGGTAATCATTATGAATGTCAACTTTCATTCAACTCTTTCTCCTTATCATTAGCATATGGTTCATTCTCTCACTGTCTCATAATTCCTTGTGTTTCCATCTGTAATGGAATTTTATTCAAAATATTGGGTGTTAATCATCACCACTCTGCTTCCTCTTATTTTCATCATCATCAGATACAAGAAGGCAAATTACCAAAATGGAAATGCAAAAAAATTCCCTCCTGGAAGAAGAGGCTGGCCAATTATTGGTGACAGCTTTAACTGGTATAATGCTGTTGCCAGTTCTCATCCTCCTTGTTTTGTTGAACAGCAAGTTCAAAAGTAAGTCCCATAAAAAAACACCCTTTTTTTTTTTTCCCTCTTAATCTGATTAACCAGAAGGGGGAGTAACTTCTAAAGTTGCTGCAGTGTGACCCCTGAAAACAATCGGCGTATAATAAACCCTTGTGGTTTGTTTGTTTGACATAAATTTGTGTACAGGTATGGGAAGATATTTTCATGTAGTTTACATGGAAAGTGGGCAGTGGTATCAGTGGACCCTATTTTTAACAAATTTGTAATGCAAAATGAAGGGAAATTATTCCAATCGAGTTATCCAAAATCATTCAGAGATTTAGTTGGGAAGAATGGGGTGATCACAGCACAAGGAGAACAACAGAGGAAACTTCACTCTATTGCCTCTAATATGATGAGATTGGATAAACTTAAGTTCCATTTCTTGAATGATATACAGAGAGTTATTCAACAAACATTGAATAATTTTCAAGAAAATCAAGTGATTCTTCTACAAGATGTTTGTAGAAAGGTATGTTGATTACAACTCCTTTGGTAGGTTCATTATGTTCAACTTGTTGTTATTTTCACCCGGCTTCTGGTATGTGCTTTGGGTCTCGACTAATTCAGCAGGGAGAAGCGCTCCATAGCAAGGAAAAAAAATCCATATCCAAGCTAAAGGGTGGAGGGAACCTATCCATTCCACTGTAGTTATGATGGTTATGTTTGACTTATTTTTAAATGGGACTTACAAAACATTGAATTAATTTTTCAGCTAGCAATTAATTTGATGGTGAATCAACTGCTGGGAGTGTCAAGTGAATCAGAAGTGAATGAGATGGCTCAGTTATTCTCAGATTTTGTGGATGGATGCCTCTCTGTTCCAATCAATATGCCTGGCTTTGCTTACCATATTGCTATGAAGGTAAAGAAAATTCGAGTTTTTAGGGGCCGTCTGATTGGGTAACAAATTATCTAAAGATTAGTAATTCCATTCTCAAGGTGAGATAAAACAACGGTACTATGTTTACGGGATGAGTTATCCCATGCATTTTATTCCAACCAAACACGGGATAAGTTCATCCTAAAATTAATCTCGAGATTAGTTATTATACCTTATCCCTTGTACCAAACAACGTACGCTTGGTATAACGGAAAATATTTTCTAGAAAATGACTGAAGCACACATTTACAGTACAAATATACACACGTTTTATTACATGGCATACATGTTAATAGCTGCTTGTTGTTAGTCTTGAATTATTTGTGGGGAATTGAATGTTAATTTCCTTTTAAGATAAGAGTAACATATGGCTAGTTGAAAAGCCACAATAGAATTAACCATCAAGTGTCTCTGATCATATCTTATACTCCATTAATTGATGAATAGGCAAGAGAGAATATTATAATAAAGATAAACAAGATAATTGAGAAACATAGAAGAGAAGCATCCAATGGGAATGGTGTGATTTATAGACTGCTTGAGGAAGAAAGCTTACCAGATGACGCTGTTGCTGATTTCATTATAAACCTCTTGTTTGCTGGCAATGAGACCACTGCTAAAACCATGGCATTTGCTGTTTACTTCTTGACTCAATGTCCCAAAGCCATGAAGCAACTACAGGTAAATAACTATTTGCACTCTTTCTTCTTCTTCTTTTTATTTTGTTATACAAAAACAAACTAAATGAAATTCTAAAATCAACAACAACCACTATAAAATATCCGGTGTATTCCCACAAAGTGGGGTTTGGGGAGAGTAATGTGTTTGCAGTTCATACCACTATCTCAGATGAAATAGAGAGGCTTTTTCTGATAGACCCCACGTTCAAGACAGATAATAGTATAACAAACAAAAACAAAAAAGCACGCACACAACGGAATGGGATAACACATTTTTCGCTAATACAAAAAACAAGAGAGCCACACGATCAGGGGCAGCTCTACCTTAGAAAAAAATAGGCGGCCACCTTAGGCCCCCAAATTTGAGGGGCCTCATTTTCCACGATAATATATTATAGATTTTTTTTAAAAATAAAATATTATTTATAGAAAAATTAAATTTTCTTATATAAAAGAAAAGAATTATTAGAAGTTCATATATCTAGAGTATTATGTCTCAAGAAAGATTAAATGCATTAATTATATTATTACTTAAAAAGGAATAATTAGAAAAAATCGATTATATAATTTTGAAAATAGAGTTAGTAAAAAAAACTAGTAAAAAAATTTATTTTTTCTTAAAAATTGAAGGCCTCCGTTTGATTTTCGCCTTAGGCCATCAATATGCTTGAGCCGCCCCTACACACGATAATACTATAAACTATCTATTCGAAATCATAGACATCACCGAAACACCACGAACAAGAAACTCCAGGCACAGATACAAACAAAGCCCTCTTCCCTACTGTTACGGACAAACTCCTACCCACTAACCCTCTACCCTAATTCGCATCATCCACACCTTCATATCAAGGGTCATGTCCTTCGTAAACTAAATAAAATTCTAAAATCGTTCATAAGAAATGCGACTTACGTCTGCTAGGAGAAGGAACTCCATGTCCTTAAATGTATTATTCCATATTAGTGTCAAAGCCTAGCTCTTGATGGGTGTGCGTTTCATTTACTAAAGTCTAAAAACATGTCTAAGCATGGCCTTGTTGGTGTTAAACAAACATATACCATCTGCGTTACCATATACAAAAAGCATGACAATCATTCTATGTTGCATGTTTGAATGCAGTATCACTTTAAATAGAATTTAATTAATATACATTATAGTATTATTATTATTATTTTTTAACCTTATTAGGTCTACACACTATTAGTGCACAGAACTTCATTAGAACGCAAAATGTTTAAAAATAAAGGAAGATAAAGTAAGCAAATTGATTTTAATTTTTATCTTGTGTCCCCAAGGATAGGATGAGCAAGATAGCGTTAGAAATTTGAAGGGTAGCAACTTTGATAATGAGGAGATGCTCACTTGGCAAGATTACAAAGCCATGCCTTTTACTCAATGTGTAAGTACTCTACTCTTCCCCTTCATGCTGATTTCACGATAGAATTCAGTAGCTTTAGCTCAAACTTTACAATTGTATTTTCTAAGATTCAAAAATCATAAACTAAAAAGTCTAGGGCTGTGATTGTGATTAGTATCATTTTTTATCCTCTGATAGAACTTGTATATATTGACAGGTGATAGATGAAACTCTTAGGCTGGGAGGTATTGCAATATGGTTGATGAGAGAAGCCACAAACGATGTCGTATATGGAGGTATGTCTAGTTTCATCTAGCTCAATCCTTAACGATTCCACATTTACTGTTAAATTAAATTAAATCATTGCTAATATGCAATAGGAGTGGAATTATATAGTGCATCAAATCAATGAAAAATGTCTCAATCTCTGATAATTAAACTTTTAGATGAAGCTAGCGTTTGTGCAATTCTATTTTTAAATTATATAGTGGATCCTTCAAAAATATACTATTTTTGAAAGATGGACACGCATCCGTAGATATTTTTGCAGGGCTCGAGCAACTTAGATATCACTCACTCACTGTGTATTTTAATGGGTGTAGATTATGTTATCCCAAAAGGATGTTTTGTGGTTCCATTTCTCTCAGCAGTTCATCTAAATGAAAACATCTATGATGAACCTAGAATTTTCAACCCTTGGAGGTGGATGAATCCTGATAATCAGGTTAACCATTTTAACCTATATTTTCACACACCCCCCCCCCCCCCCCCCCTTTTTATGTTTTTTTTTTTTTTTTTTTTTTTTGTAATTACATAAATCTATGTACTGATGAAATTATTTTCCTTCTGTGAAATCATAATTGCAAAAATAGGAAAAAAGAAATTGGAGAGGTAGTCCATTTTTTGCCCCATTTGGAGGAGGGGGACGCTTTTGTCCTGGTGCTGAATTGGCTCGTCTTCAAATTGCACTATTTCTTCATTATTTTGTTACTACTTATAGGTACGCCATGCATATCTCTTATTATTTTCAATCGAATCTGTTCATCATTTTCGAAAGTTATTTTGTTACACATCATCATGCATTATCATATTAATTGTCAAAAAAAATAAAATATATATATATATAATATATAAACATGCCCTTTAACTTGTTCTCAGATCACATCTATGACCTCCAACTTTGATTGTGCACAAGTAGACACTTAAACTTCAGGGACGGACCTACATATAGTTTTGGGGTGCTCCGGCACCCAGTAAACTCGACATGGAATATGTATAATTACATAAAAAATATATACAAAAATAGGTATAAAACATATAAATACACCCACTGAAACAAAAGTTGGTTGGGTGCACTAATATTTAAGTTGATCTTAAGCTTCGCCACTAATGGGATGTCCCGGGTTCGAACCTTTTGAGGTAATTTTTTTATTTTTTTTCAGCTTTTTAATTTTTTAAGCACCCACAATCCTTAAATCCTGGGTCCGCCACTGTTAAACTTGTATAAAGTTGAATAAGTAGACACACACGTCCTATATGACATATACATGTAGAACGTCATGTAGGACAAAAATCGATCATGTAGAACAGTTGTTAAACTTGTATAAAGTTGAACAAGTAGACACACACGCCATATGTGGCATATGCATATAGAACGCCATGTAAGACAAAAATCGGTCATGTAGAACAGTTTTAAAAGTAATTTGGCATGTACAAGCAAAGAGAGAGTGATGACGATAAAATATCGAATTTTCCGTTAAGACTATTCCATTTTGTTCATGTTATGCCATATTCTATACCAACTGATTGAACGTACTTGTTAGTAATTTTTTAATATTCACCTATGGAAAATTCGAATTTTTTGCACTAAACTGTCTTTCAGTTGTCAATTATTGTGTATTAATGTGTCTTTTTTTATGTAGATTTTAGAACTTCTAATTTGTTTCTATACATTTTAGAACTCTACAAATTCTCATAATCTCTGTAATAGAACAAAGACATTTAATAATGCATTGCTCACGTGTCCACTCAGTAACAATCACCACCATCATCAAATTAGAAAATCAAAAAAAGTGTTAACTTAAATGGTAAACGAAGGGAGTAGGCGATTTCTTCTCACTGGCAATTTTAATAGACAAAGTTGTTACTCAATATTTGTATTAATGGAAAATAATTCATATCTGATAAAATAATCGAGTTGTACGTAAATTAATCCAAACACCTCGATTACGAAAAGATGAAGTGTCTTGATAACAAATTGGATGTTTACTGAATTTTTAGGTGGAAGCAAGTCAAAGAAGATCGCATGTCATTCTTTCCATCAGCTCGTTTGGTCAATGGCTTGCAGATACAATTAACCAAAAATTAAGCCAAGCCCCACACAATAATTAACATGTATTATTGCTTTCATTTGATGTTTCTCAAAATTCCAGTTTGCAATTAATCATATACTTACTATACTACACTACCTATTTGTTTGTTTATTTATCTTCATGTTGTGATATACTATACTATAATGTTATACTAATAATTAAAGATCATATATATATATATATATTTTTGTCTACTGGTTCAAGTGATTCCATGTGAACAATATTTATAGTGAAATTGAAGAGGAAACAAGCTTCCAACAGCATCATGTGACATGACCAACTTAGAGTTAATTGTATAATTAAAAATAATGCTAACAATAAATGTATGAAGGTTGTTGCCATTTTCAGCAATAATTTTGTTTGTGTATTAAGTTCTCATTTATATTTGATAAGAGTTAAAAAAATTGAGCTATAACTCATTATTTAGTTCATTAATACGCAATTCATTTAAATTAAAATAACTTTTAACATGGTGAAATAATGATGTATATTATTGACTAGGGGTAAGTTTGGTGTACACTCTATCCTTACATACCTTACCTGTGGGATTTCACTGTAATGCCTCTCTACCTCACAAAGACAGGATAAGGTCAGCGTACATCCTTCCCTCTCGGACTCCACTCGTGGTACTACGTTGTTGTTGTTATCGTTGTAATCTGGCATGTCATACCAGAAGATTTGAACCATCTGAGTCTCACACAAGCAGCCGCAAAACAATCTTTGGATCGAACACTCTGCTACTCCATTCTACTGGTTGTCGAAATGACAAAAAAAAGACGTCAAAAACTACTACTCAATCCCAAGCAAGTTGGCCTCAGTATCCATGTCGGTCCATTATTATAGAAACTTAGTTCCTCTACTACATTTTGTCACCTACATTATTACCATAAGTAAATTATCGAAGCGTATCCTCTTTCTCCCTAGTCTTGAATTGACTGTTGCATGTACTCCCTCACGAACCAATACGTACAACAACAACTATGCTTCAATCCCGAATAAGTTGGGTTCAGCTATATAAATCCTCACTGTCCGACCATATTTTTCCGACATAGCAAAAAGACTCGTAGAACACATTACTTACGCTTTTCATTTTATATCAAACTTTGCAGCACGAAAAAGAACGGAGCGAAGAGATCGAAGAGCTAACTGTTTGGAAGGCGATTTAGTCAATGTTATGTTTCAAGAGATTGAAGGATGTTGATATTGTTGTTGATACAGATTTAATAATTAATTGATCTCAATAATATTGAAGGGGTTACAGCTGTATATATAGAGAACTGAAGAATAACTAATTACAGAATAACCCAGATGTATTTAATAATTATATATGTAGTCTATTATCCCCCCGCAAGCTGATCAGCGGTAACGAGGGGCAGCTTGGAGCAGAGAGACTGAAAAGGCTGTAACGGAAGAGGCTTGGTGAGAATATCAGCAAGCTGGTCAGTAGATGGGACATAGTGCGTGGCCATCGCTCCTGCAAGTACCTCATCGCGAACAAAGTGACAGTCAGACCCAACATGCTTCATACGATCATGAAGGACTGGATTTTTGGTAACACAAATAGTGGACTGATTGTCACAATAAATCTGTGGTTTCGTCGGGGGAATGCCAAGTGCATCCGTAAGGTATCGTAACCACATGGCTTCAGCAACACCCGCAGCCATGGCACGATATTCTGCTTCTGTGGAGGAACGGGACACTCGCGTTTGCTTCTTGGTGCACCAGGAAATCAGATTCGGTCCCATCATAACAATATATCCAGTAGTGGACTTTCGATCATCTTTGTCGTTAGCCCAATCCGAATCAGAAAAAACAGATATATCAAACGAGCCCTTTTAAAATAAAATTCCACAGTGAAGAGTACCTTGAAGATAGCGCAGAATGCGTTTCAAGGCCTGAAAGTGTTGTTCTGTGGGAGCATGCATTGATTGGGAGACTCGATTGACTGCATATTGGATGTCCGGACGAGTAACAGCAAGATAATGAAGTCCACCGACGAGGCTCCGATATAGTGTAGGATCGGCAAAGGGAGTATTCGGCCCTGGGGATTGGCGGACTGCCATGGGAGTGACCGCGGGTTTGCAGTCTGTCATTCCAGCCCGATTTAGAAGTTCAAGGGTATATTTTGTCTGATGCATCAATATGGTTCCCGATTTGCGGATGAGTTCGAGGCCAAGAAAGAACTCCAGAGGACCGAGGTCCTTAAGTTTGAAGTCACGATGCATAGCTTCAGTAATTTCAGTGATGAGTGATGATGAGCTGCCTGTAATAACAATATCATCCACATAGATAAGAATGATGACTGTCCCTCGAGAACAGTGAAGGGTGAAGAGGCTGTTGTCATGATGGTAGGTGCGAAAACCAAGACCCTGCAGAAAAGTAGAGAGACGTGTGTACCAGGCACGAGGGGCCTGTTTCAGGCCATACAGTGATTTGCGAAGCTTGCAAACATAGTGAGGACGGTTGGGATTAACATATCCCGGTGGCTGAACCATATAGATTTCTTCCTCAAGATGACCATGAAGAAAGGCATTGCTGACGTCTAGCTGATGAAGCGGCCAATCATAGTGAAGAGCAAGAGACAAGACCAGACGAATAGTCTGTTGCTTAACAACAGGGCTGAAGGTCTCCTTATAATCCACACCATACTCCTGATGATACCCTTTTGCAACCAGACGTGCTTTATAGCGAGAAAGAGATCCATCTGAATTTCGTTTGATGCGAAACACCCATTTGCACCCAATAGACTTTCGGTTACTAGGCAGAGGTACCAAATCCCATGTACGTTGTTCATTCAGAGCCTGAAATTCCTCATCCATAGCTTGGCACCAGAAACTATTTTTGGAGGCTTGGTTGTAGGTAGTAGGCTCAGTTGTGGGATGTGCATCAAAGGGTATTTGAGTGTGGTAGGCTTTGGGTTTGAAGGTACCGGCCTTGGCTCGGGTTGTCATAGGATGAGTGTTGAGTGGAGGGTGATTAGGAAGGGGTGGTGGAGTTGTATGATGCGTGGGCGGGGGTTGGGTGGGGCTGCCGTGGGAGCTGGGATGTGCAGCGGTGGATGGGGTGGCTGTATGTGTGTTAGGAGTATGATGTAGGGAAGTGGTGGGTTGTGTGGCAGTCGGCTGGGTGTTCGGGTGGGAGGTTTGGGGTTTCGGGTGGGTAGTGGTGTAGTGGGGTACCGGGTTAGGTGCCGAGTGAGCCGGAGCATGAGCGTGAGAAAATGACGGAAATAATGGCACAACGCCAAGTGGATTGGGGGAGTATGGAGTAGAGGAAAGACTTGTGTAAGGAAATTGTTCCTCCACAAAACGAACATGACGGGAAACATATGTTTTCTGAGATACAGGATCGAAACATTTGTAACCTTTGATAGTGGGATGATAGCCTAGAAAGACACAAGGGGTGGACCGAGGTTGAAGTTTATGTTTAGTGTGCGGACGCAACCAGGGATAAACTAGACACTCAAACGGGCGGAGATGGATATAGTCGGGTGGATGATTGTAGAGACGGGCATATAGAGTGGAGTTGGAGAGAGTGTGAGTGGGCATGCGATTTATGAGGTAGTTGGCAGTAGCAAGGGCATCAACCCAAAAGGAAACAGGTAAGGTGGAATCATGGAGGAGCGCAACAACTGTTTCTATTAGGTGACGGTGTTTGCGCTCAGCAACGCCATTTTGTTCAGGGGTATATGGACATGAAGTGTGATGAAGAGCCCCTAGATTTTGAAGAAAAACACCAAATGCATTGTTGACAAATTCTTTGCCATTGTCACTTCGAAAAATTTTGATTTTGGCATTAAATTGATTTTGAACCATTCGGTCAAAGTTTACAAAAATAGTATAAGCTTCGGATTTAAATTTCAGAGGATAAAGCCAAGTGAATTTACTGTAATCATCAACAAAACAGATATAATAACGAAAACCTTGAACAGAAGGAACTGAGGTTGGACCCCAAACATCAGAATGAATTAATTGAAATGGCGCAGTGGCCTTGTGTTCAGACAGTGAAAAAGGTAAACGACAAGATTTAGACACTGAACAGGACTCGCAATGTAATTTTTCTGAAAAATTAAAACCTAAGGAAGATAAAATGGATTTGGTGATGGCGGATGATGGGTGCCCAAGCCGGCGATGCCAGGTTGACGAAAGAATGGCTTGACTCACAACAGACGGAGACCTGGATGGAAGAGTGTATAGCCCATGCTCACAGCGGCCCGTGTACCGCACCCGGTTCGTGGTATTGTCCACTATCTGGAAATTGGTGTCATTAAAAATGAGGGTGCAGTTATTTTCTTTAGTAAAGCGATAAACAGATAAAAGATTGGATGTGAGGGAAGGGACGTGGTGAAGGGTTGAGAGATGAAATTTACCATTTGGGGTATAGACATACCCAGAGCCGGTGTTTGTGATGGGAAGGGATTGACCATTGCCTACTGTAATAGTTTCTGAGCCATGATACGGATGAGGAGCTTGAAGTTGTGAATAATCCGACGTCACATGGGTGTTAGCACCTGTGTCTAGATACCAATCGCCAGATTGAGCGTTTGTGGACGCATGCATCGCCCTTGATCCTCCGGACAGGCTATTTACATTCTGCGAGTCATCATAACGATACCAGCAATTAGCCGCAGAATGGCCCCGTTTAGCACAAATTTGGCACGTCGGAAGATCTCGTGTGGGCATCCGCTGGTTTCCTCATCCCTGTCCGCGGCCTGACTGGAAGCCGTCCCTCGGTGGAGGCCCGCCTCTGCCTTGCTGCCCGGTGTTTCGACGGTCACCGCCGCCGCTGCCTCGCCCTTGGTTACGGCGATCGTCACCGCGACCCCTGGCCGAGCCTCCGCTGCCAGCCGAGTAAAGAGCCGTGACGCCAGGGGTGGAACTGGCTTCTCCGAGCAGTAATTTGTGTTCCATGTCTAGATTTAATTCTTCTGCATTAAGCCATCCAGACAGTTGATTCAGAGTGATTTCGACAGGCGAGAGGCGAATATGCTGTTTGAGAGAGGAATAGCCAGCCGGAAGACCACGTATCACGGCATTCACCACGTCTCGTTCAGGAATAATCTCGTTCACAGCATCTAGGTCAGACAGAATAGAGGCCACATCATCAAGGTATTGAGTCATCGTCTTCGTTCCCTTCCGAAGAGTATGCAATTTGTCACGCAACTGAAAAATATGAGCCGTGGACACAGAGTTGTACCTTGTGGCTAGTGCGTCCCAAAGTGAAGCCGATGTGAGAAAACCCCAGGCGTGTTTGTGCACAGAGGGGCTAATAACTGCGAGAAGACAGGCTCGGATCTGAGTGTCTACGATCATCCACGGAAGGTAGTCGGGATTTGGGAGCTTGACGCCGTCCTTCTCGGCTGTCTCGGGCTGCGTCTTCTCCGCACCGTCAATCCATCCGAGCAGCAAGTTGGCTGCGAGGGCGGTGCGGACGTTAAGTGCCCAGGCCGGGTAGTTGTTGTCAGATAATTTTTCGGGGATGAGATTGTGGAGATTCCTGAGCAGTAATTTTACTCCAGACGGTAATTTTGACAGAGGATCAATAACCTTGTCCATGGCGCCGACCTACGGCGGAGGAGGGAGGCCGTGCGGCGTGGTGTAGACGGTGGCGGCGGCGCACACACGTCGGAAAAGAGGAGAGATTAGGGTTTGGGCGGAAGAAGAAACCCTAGCTTTGATACCATGATACAGATTTAATAATTAATTGATCTCAATAATATTGAAGGGGTTACAGCTGTATATATAGAGAACTGAAGAATAACTAATTACAGAATAACCCAGATGTATTTAATAATTATATATGTAGTCTATTAGTTGTATTCAGCTACTAACTTGCCAGTTTCTTTGGCTCTCTATAGGCTTTTTGTGGTAAAAACGTGTAGTTCCAAATGTTCTTTTCCGAAAATATTTTAATTTTTTATTTTATTTTATTCACCTTACCATACTTTTGTTTAATTGATAATTTCTTCAAAAAAAAAAAAATTGAAAATAATTAAATACATAACATCTTTGCCACCTCACTATGCCACCTCAACACCTCACTTTCCATTTTTCATTGAATACATGCAAAAGACGCACACCCTACTCATTTTTTCACACGTCACTCTCATCTTTCCACATGCCACACTAACTTTTCCACATTCCACACACTTATTCCCACAAGCCACCAATTATATGCTTCCACATAGGATAATAAATAAAGAAAAAGAAAAACCAAATAAAAAATATAAAAGAAAAATTCTAAAAAGGGAAAAGAGAGAGGATTATTCTTTCATCATCATCTTCTCCACAATAACAACAATCACCAAATCATCTTCCTCACACGAACAAAAAACACCGAGGGAGAGAAAAAGAGAATCGCGCGAGAGAAAAAAAATCGAGAGAGAAAAAGGGTCTGGACAATGGGAATCCGACGTAAACAGTGTCGGTGAACAGTAATAACGTGAACAGTAACTGGGTGAACATTAACTGTATGAACAGTAACGGCGTGAACAGTGACGGTGAACGGGTCATTATTTCACATTGTTGAGTTGGATTGTTGGTGTTAAGGTTCGGCTCGAGGTTTCCGGGTGCGGACTCTCTTTATTCGAATAATATTGAGTTTGAAAACTTCAAATTGAGGTCCAATTCTACTCTTTCTCTTTTTATTTCATTGTTTATTATATTTGGTGTTGGATTGAATATTGTGTGTTATTTGGTCCTTGTTTGTGATGAATGCATGTTTATTTTGACTCGTGGTTGGTTTGCTTGATTATGGTTTGGTGAAATGGTATCTCGTTTGAGAATTGGAATTGGTTGTTTGGGGATAGAATTGAGAAATTGATAAAAAGTTGAATTTAGATTAACTTTGGTTTATTGTTGTTTTGTTTAATTCGTAATGAGCATGAATATTGTTGGAATGTGAGAGAATTATGATATGTTGAAATGGATAGGCAAATTTCGGTTTAGGTAGGCAAAACTTAGGAGTGATGTGTTTATTAAATGTTTTGAATGTTTAATGTGCGTGTGAATGTTTGGTTTCTAACTTATCATGTTTAATTCAAATGTATTTATTTAGCCGAAAAATGCCCCGAGACACAATGTATTTATTCATCGGAGAATGCCCCGACGTACTATGTTGGCGGAAGACATTCGTGAGGAAGGCCTGAGGCGTCGGGTAAAGCACGGGAGCGTAGTTAGTATTAGTGTAGGTTAGATAGGATTTATTTTTGCATTTTTCTATTTTGGACTGTATAAATTGGACTGGACACTGTACTTTTGATTCTTTTTTTTGTTTGATTGTTTTACGTGTTTTGTGTGGTTTGTACATTCATAGTGTCAAAATTAGCCGATACGCTCCACTAAGCGACCGCGGTCGAACCACGAGATTGAGGGGTGCCTAACACCTTCCTCTCGGTCAACAAAATTTCTTAGCCGGAATCTCTGTTCGCAAACCAATTTAAAGAGTCAAATGATTTTGAAAAGAATTTTCAATGGTGACTTGGCACACCAGATTATGCCAAGTGGTGACTCTGAGTTTTGAATGTAAAAGGTCCTTTTCGAAACAAATTATCTTCATTTTGTCACTTTAATAATGAAAACCCTTCCGAACCTTAAACGATAATCTTTTTTGGAGTTAAAAAGGGGGTGTGACAGCTCTGGCGACTCTGCTGGGGATTTTTCAGAATTCGAGCTTATTTTTTGGAGTTGTATCGGCTTAGTTTGGCACTATTGGTGTATGGACATTTTGTTTGTACTGTTTTGTGTTATTGTATTATCACTATTGAGTGCCTACGTGCTCATTGTTTACATTTTTTATCTTATGTGTTACCACTTTATATTTGGCATCATGTGCATAACCCGAGTCATTCTTTCTGCAACAAGTTCGTAGTACATGTGTTGTACACAACCTCTAGTTGAGTCACCTTTATTTTAGAAGGGGAAACCGTCGGTGTTATGGAGTAGGTGGAAAGCAAAACAGCCACTATCGACCATACGCTCCCCCAAACAGCCTTGTTAGTGAACCCAACGTAGGTCATCCTTTAGGTCATGCTTATGTGCATCATATTCAGACCTAGTGGGGTCTATTTGGTCATTTGTAGGAGACTAACCTCTACAGCATCCCTATGTGCTAAATGTTGCATCTTTGAGGGTGACATGGCATTTTGACGGACCGATTCGGGGAAAGTATGTGTTAGAAGTAAAGTGTGTAGGCAATGAAAAGTCGAAAAAAAGGGGAAAAGAGAAAAGGCGAATCGAAAAAGAGTTTCGTAGTTTTTTAGAGTTTTTTTAATGGTTTTTCTTCTTCACAATACAAAAATTCAAAAGATTTTTACCTTTTGCACTCATTTGTTAAAATCAAAAACATCAAAAGATTTTTCTTTTGTTTCCTTAAAAAGATTTTCCTTTCATATTTGTTGGTGTCATTTTTAGGTTAAGTGTCAAATTGAAAACTCAAAAATATTTTATTGATGCTTTTCATTTTCTGTTTGTGGTCGCGTCTCTCAAGTTAGGGTTCAGTCGGTTATTTAATCATTAGTTGTCCTATCTGGACGAACTACGCACCCTTAATTCTCCTTTTTCGGGAGTGAGATACGTAGGCAGTCTATTGTTGGTTCGGAGATCTTATTTGAAAAATTCAAAAAGATTTTCTTCACTCTATATTAGAGTAGGTGTCATATACTTCTTTAAAAGAAAATTGCAAAAAAAATAAATTCTTTAATAGTTTCAATTTTCATTTTCATATGAAATTCAAAATTCAAAATCCCAAAAATATTTTCTTTGGTAGACATAGATTTCATTTTGTATAGGAATATGAAAAAAGGAGTCGTCACACCCCCTTTTTAACTCCGAAAAAGATTATCGTTTTAAAGTTCGGAGGAGTTTTCACTATTAAAGTGACAAAATGAAGATAATTTGTTTCGAAAAAAAGACCTTTTACATTCAAAACTCAGAGTCGTCACTTGGCATAATCTGGTGTGCCAAGTCACTATTGGAAAATCCTTTTCAAAATCATTTGACTCTTTAAACTGGTTTGCGAACAGAGATTCCGGCTAAGGAATTCTATTGACCGAGGGGAAGGTGTTAGGCACCCCTCGATTCCGTGGTTCGACCACGGTCGCTTGGTGGAGTGTATCGGCTAATTTTGACACTATGAATGTACAAAACACACAAAACACGTAAAACAATCAAACAAAAAAATTCAAAAGTACAGTGTCCAGTCCAATTTATACAGTCCAAAATACAAAAATGCAAAAATAAATCCTATCTAACCTACCCTAATACTAACTACGCTCCCGTGCTTTACCCGACGCCTCAGGCCTTCCTCACGAACGTCTTCCGCCAACATAGTACGTTGGGGCATTACCCGGTGAATAAATACATTGTGTCTCGGGGCATTCTCCGGCTAAATAAATACATTTGAATTAAACACGATAAGTTAGAAACCAAACATTCACACGCACATTAAACATTCAAAACATTAATAAACACATCACTTCTAAGTTTTGCCTACCCAAACCGACATTTGCCTATCCATTTCAACATATCATAATTCTATCACATCCAACAATATTCATGCTCATTACGAATTAAACAAAACAACAATAAACCAAAGTTAATCTAAATTCAACATTTTATCAATTTCTCAATTCTATCCCCAAACAACCAATTTCAATTCTCAAACGAGATACCATTTCACCAAACCATAATCAAGCAAACCAACCACGGGTCAAAATAAACACGCATTCATCACCAACAAGGACCAAATAACACGCAATATTCAATCCAACACCAAATATAATAAACAATGAAATAAAAAAAGAAAGAGAGTAGAATTGGACCTCAATTTGAAGCTTTCAAACTCAATGTTATTCGAATAAAGTGAGTCCGCACCCGAAAACCTCGAGCCGAACCTTAACACCAACAATCCAACTCGACAATGTGAAATAATGACCCGTTCACCGACACTTTTCACCGACACTGTTCACTGTTACTGTTCATGCCGTTACTGTTCACGTCGTTACTGTTCACCAGCACTGTTTATGCCGGATTCCCATTGTCCAGACCCTTTTTCTCTCTCGATTTTTTTCTCTCGCGCGATTCTCTCTTTCTCTCTCTCGACTTTTTTTGTTCTTGTAAGGAAGATGATTTGGTGATTATTGTTATTATGGAGAAGATGATGACGAAAGAATGAGCCTCTCTCTTTTCCCCTTTTAGAATTTTCCTTTTATATTTTTTATTTGTTTTTTCTTTTTCTTTATTTATTATCCTATGTGGAAGCATATAATTGGTGGCTTGTGGGAATAAGTGTGTGGAATGTGGAAAAGTTAGTGTGGCATGTGGAAAGATAGGGTGGCGTGTGGAAAAATGAGTAGGGCGTGTGCCTTTTGCATGTATCCAATGAAAAATGGAAAGTGAGGTGTTGAGGTGGCATAGTGAGGTGACAAAGATGCTATGTATTTAATAATTTTCAATTCTTTTTTTTTTTGGAGAAATTATCAATTAAACAAAAGTATGGTAAGGTGAATAAAATAAAAATTAAAATTAAAAAAAATAAAAAAATAAAATAAAAATAATTAAAATATTTCTGGGAAAGGACAAAATTACGTATCTACACTTGCCACTCCTTGAACTATTATCATAGTTAAGGGGCGAATGAGTTTCACCAAAATGAAATAGCAAGATGTGATAATTTTCATTAGAAATCACTTCAGGAATAATTTACTGACTAAACGTCACACAGTTCAAGACATAGAAACGTAAATTTCAATCTCGTTAAGTATGTTTTTCGACTTTAATCTCGCTTTTTAAACCTATTTCAATTTTAATTTCCTTAGAAATTCCTTTTAAATATTTGAACTATCACTTACTTCAACTGAACACCTAAACTATACTAAAAATATTTTCAATTCAAATTTTGAAAAATTACGTTCTTAAATGTCTATCAAGTAGTTTAATTAACCATCTAAAATATATTACGTATTTCTTGATTACTAGTTTATTATATGTGTGTTGCACGTATTCAATGCTAAAAAAAAAAATTGCATGTATAAAAAAAATATTTATGAACTTTCAAAGTTTTAAATAAAGATATTGATGTTTACTCTTGTCAATCATAATTCTTTCTATCTCTTTCTATTTTTAAAAATGGTAAGAAAATCAATAGAACATATAACTTTAAAATTTTGTATCTACAAAAACTTGAGTGTTTTGACTCTTTATTTTTTTTCCTCCGTCGATTTTCTATAGTTAATGCTTTATTCACCGGTCTTAACTTACTAAGTTAAATGTTACAAAAAAATGTGAATATCATTTTGTTAATATTTTGTAAGAAAGTTGTATTTTTGCATATAATTATATATATTAATAAGATAAAATTTTAGTAAAAAAAATAAAATGTCATACGAACCTAAAAGGATAATACAATCAGTTGAAACTTTCCTAGTGTAAACTGAAAGTTATTGAAATTTAATATTTCTAACAAAGTTGATAGTTGATTTTTGTAGTTAATTAGGATATGGAGGAATTATAAACAAAAAATTATTAAAAAATTAAAGTGCTAAATATTTTTAAAAATAGTTGTGTATAACTATTAGAAAAATAATCAAATGACTATTCTTAAATGTAAGAAAAATTATTTAATTTTCTTTATTTTATTTTTTTAAATATCGGCTCATGCAATGTGTAAATAATAGCTATAATTATATTCAAAATATTCCTTCTACCTTTCTGAGTGTTTAATTAATATTAGTTAACTTTAGTTTAATATTTTTTAATGGACTATTAGCTAGTTTAGTTATAATTATATTTAAAAATTTATTTAGGATATTATAATTTTATTCAAAGATTTCTCTATGCATAAAAAGATTCTTTTTAGACGTTGAGTTTTCGTTCCACTTGTTCTTTTCATTAAATTTCACATAAAAACTTTACCATGAATAGATTTATGGCTGAAATGTTTCGCATCTTGAACTTTGAAATTATTAATTTACCTTTGCACATTTAGACTATTATAGAGATAAACAGATAAACGTAAAGAGTTTTTAATTAGTGCTAAATTTCATCAACTAATGAAATATAATTATATTTAAAATATTCCTTCTACCCTTTTGAGTGTTTAATTAATATTAGTTAACTTTAGTTTAATTTTTTTAATGAACTATTAGCTAGTTTAGTTATAATGATATTTAAAATTCTAGTTAAGATATTATAATTTTATTCAAAGATTTCTCTATGCATAAAAAGATTCTTTTTAGACGTTGAGTTTTCGATCCACTTATTCTTTTCATTAAATTTCACATAAAAACTTTACCATGAATAGATTTATGGCTGAAATGTTTCACATCTTGAACTTCGAAATTATTAATTTACCTTTGCACATTTAGACTATTATAGAGATAAATAGATAAACGTAGAGAGTTTTTAATTAGCGCTAAATTTCATCAACTAATAAAAATAAATAAGATAAAAGAAATAAATAGAAAACTACGATAGAAAATGGAACAATAATAGTGAAATTTTCAATGACGAAGAAAGTTGATTTGCGACAATGCTAAATCAAGTCTTGTTCATGTCATTCAATAATCAACTTAGTCCACCAATAATTTATTTGATCAATCAATCAATTTAGATTTTTCCTTTCCTGGTAATGAGAGTTGAAATGAATCCCAATCATATTTATTAGTTGCTAAAAAACATCGACATTCTAAAAATTTATTTTGAAATTCAACTCCAAAAAAAGTAAATATTTTCCATGGCCAAATATCTCTTAAAAAGCTTAAATTCCTTTCTATGTCCTTACAAACTCGTTTAAAAAATAATTGTTAATGCACTTTTATACTTGTGATAAACAAAATCACCAAAAAACACCAATACATATAAAAAATTTACAACAATAATGATTTAATAGTTACTACTCCAATCTAAGCCATCATTTTCTCAATAATTTAGCTAGAAAGCGTTGACTTTCGAAAAATTCTAAACCGATAAGTAAAAAAGAAGAGAGAGGCAGAAGAACAACTTATAAGTTTGAATAGTTCATAAAGCAGATACACAAATTACCTAAAAACATAACTTGAAACATAACAACTCAACTTTCTAACTCCACATGCAATACCTCATAGAATCTTAAGGATAATTACACGGGGAAAAAGGAACAATCTACTTATTCATTAAGGTGTTCTTTGATCTTAAAAACGTGTACCCATTTTTTCAAGATTTTCATCCCTTTTTTCCATATATTTTAGTATTCAATAATTTTTAATTTTCTAATAATTCATACCATATATTGTGTTTACCATATATGGTGTTGTATCATATATTTTAATACTCCTTAATTTTTAAAACTTACCATATATTTTAGGACTTTTTATTTAAAATATAATAAATATAATTAAATAATAATTCTATAAAAATAGTAAAATGATCATTTTATCAATTATGAATACGAATAAAAAGTTTAAATCAACCTCTTCACATTTTTAATATATTGATATATTCAATGTCAATTGAAATAGGCGACACAAATGAGCCAACAGACCCAAAATAAAGCCCTAACCATAACCATCTCGGTTTGCCAGTGACAGTAGCGAGAGTCCAAATTGCAGGCATGGCTGGAAGAGAGGTTCGCGAATATACCAATCTCACCGATCCCAAAGGTACCTTACTTTACTTGCACCGCCATAATTCGTTGCATTTGCTTTTTAGTATGTAGTATTTTTTTTGTTGATTGATTAATAAGAGACGAAATGCAGATAGGAAAAGGGGTAAAGGAAAGGATAAAATTGATGATGAGGAAATCGCTTTCCACCGTATGGTTTCTAAGGTTAGAGAATCCCGCTTCTCCAAACCATTGTTACATTATTATTATTATTATTATTATTATTATTATTATTATTATTATTATTATTATTATATTTGTTTGAATTTTACCTCCTGTTGTATTGGCAATTAATGTTGAATTAAGTATCTATCCACTTTTATGGTACTACTGAATGCGTTAGGATTAGAGGAAGTTATTTGGTTTCTGCTAAGACATTGAACATGGATGAATTTCATTTCACCACTGCATTATAGACACTGGCGAATCTAGGAATTCTAGAATATGGGTGTGGGCTAAACGAAAGGGAAAAAATGTATTAAGTGGGAATTGATCCCCAATCCCTCTAGGTAAATGAATCAAGATTCAACCAAGTGCATCATTAGCCTTTTGGTAGCATGGTGCCAGACAGTACCCATTTTTAGAAAATATACACATAAAATACCTGGTTTTACAGAAAGAAACCACATGTTCACGTGACCATAATTTGGCCGATAAATTTGTACCTGATGATAGAACGAAAGGAATGGAAGATAGAAGGTTTTTTGTTGATTGATGAAGTGGTAAATATTACTCCTATTATTTAAAAAAAAAAAAAATGCACTAAGAATGTGCTGATTGATTACATCCAAAAGTAGAGGCAAAAGAACAGGGGTATGGAAAAGAGGAGCGGCCAGGTTACATTATACAAAAAGATTCTATGCACTGTGGCAGGGGCTCAGCATTTGTTTAGCCATTCCAATTTTACCAAAAAAGACATCAAAAAGGATAGTCATTTTTAATCTTCAGTATGGAGTTGTCGCGTTCTTCAACACATGTTCTGTTCTGTCTTTCCATACACACCACCAATTGTAAGCATGTACGGCGTTCCAGGATTTTTTTTCTTTTCTTTATGTATTCCCTTACCAGCATAGGACGAGATCTGCAGCTGACCTTGGGATGGTCCATTTTAGAACCAAAAAAAAAAAAAAATCAGAAACATCTGCCAAAGTTGTGCAGTATAAGGGCAACATAAAAAAAGGTGATTGTTGGATTCTGACTCTTCTCCACATAAGTAACATCTGTTGGCAAGTTGAAAGCCCGTTCTTTGTAAATTGTCTTGAGTTAAGCACAGATCTCTGATTACTGTTGGACCTCAGAATTCCACACCTGCTTCCAAGGCCATGATAAATCTGATAAACCTCCCTAGCCAATAAACAGTACCATGACTTGCAGAAAAGAGGGGTAGGGGGATTGTTATCTAAATGGAGAGTGTCTAATCCTTATACCATGCCAAAATGAAACTTTTCTTCCATTGTCAACTTTGGCGTTAATGTTCTGTGAGAATAAAGGCCAGAACCATAAGGTTCTAATATTTCTCTATACACCACGCCCCTGTGGAGAAGCTCCTATGTTAGTGCACCTTTCATTCATGAGGCCATACTTATCCCATACAATATTTCTCTATAGAATGTTGTGTTCAAATTGAACCTCCATAACATAACCTCCCTTTATTTGTTTCTTTGCTTGGAACTCTATAAAATACTTTCTAACTTATTTGCTTTTTTGGAGAAATTGTACATTGGTCATTCTTCCTCAAGAGCATCTTTCTTCCATGCATCTTGTTACAAACTAAAATAGGGGGCATCCTCTTGTCCAAATCTTGAAGTGTTTAATCAAGCAGAGATGGACACTAAGCACCAGTCCGGTTTTACATCCTCTTACGTTCTTACCAGGATAATTTTTTCTTTTCACATGTATCCCTCATCATTTCTCTATTAGACATTAATTAAATGAATACAAGAGAGCTCATGGTAAAGGGGTAAGAGTAATCAACTAGAATAGCATGTTTTGACTAAAGAGTGCTAGAGTATTGGATGGATTTAAGCAGCAAAAAATGATCAAAAAACGACAGAATTACAGGGGTATCATGGATCAAAGTATGGAAGAAATTCGCACCAGCAATTAGCATTCAGATTAGAGGTCTTTGCTAGGATATATTGCGTATAAAGATTACGCACAGAAGTTTAACTTTGTTAACACCAAATTGGTAAGATTATAATCCCTTAAAAGCAGAGGCGGAGCTAAGGTTTGAAGCTTATGGGTTCGAAATTTTAGTCCTTTTGAGTTACCGAGTTCTAAATATATAATTTCTACATATTAAATTTATTTCTTAAGACAAATACATGGTTTGGACCAAAACTATTGCGTTCTGCTGAACCCACTTTTTACACTCTAGCTCAACCCCTGCTTCAATAATCAAAATCATTAACTTGTCAAAAAATAAAAAAACTTGAAAATCTAAACGCAACCAAGAAATCCAGGCATAGATTACATTACAGACGATTCCTCTTAAAATTAAGGGAGTTTTCTGATAACCTGCCCTGTCAGGGATCTTGGCGTTTCCTACTGGGTGCTTGATATGTTAAGATGCAAGATGTTTCTGGGGAACGTGGAGGTTACCTTCATGGAAGAGGCGGTATTGAGTCTTGCTCTCTTGGATCGATTTCCTTTAATTTTCTTTCTATTTTTGATTGCCATCAATTATACATATAACGAAGCGAGTTGTAGTTTCTTGAGCATTGTTAAAGTTTTGGAAATGCAGCCCTGGACAGTGATGACTTGCTCTATCTCAAGGAACAGATGGAAGCTGAGGAGGATGCAGAACGTCTTCTGCGACGCACTGAAAAACGTGCATTCCAGGCATTCAAGATATCCTTTTGTTTGTTTTCTTGGATCTCATCTGATTTTTCTTGTGTATCGTTTGTTTATTGACTTTATCTGGGGATGGAATATTTTAAGTGATGTCAAAGGGATTTCATTTACATATATAACTATTGAGAAGGTTCGTATTGATGGTTTATCGCATGGATTTTCTTTTACCTGCACATTACAAGGGTGTGACTTTAAAACGACAGGGCATTGGCATCTATGGTAATCGTGGGGTAGTTTGTGATTTCCTTAACAATTTGAAACAAAGCTGTTGCTAACTCGACACCTGCATCACTTCCTCTGCCTCTTCGTGTTGAGCCCAAGCCCAAGAGTGGGATCAGGTTTGGGTTTATATCTTCTACTAAGGCAGATTATTGCTTTGTGCTTTTCCCTTTACAGTTCCTTTTTTAATTGGGTTGTGTGCCCAGACAATCTTTGGAATCAATCCAACATTATGAAATTTCTTGGGAACAGGCAGCAAGATCTGCTAAAAAGAGTTGTAGAAGTCAAATCCAAGAAGCTGAAAGAGTCTAACCCATCCAATGGGAGCAATTTTCCTGTACATCCAACTACACGGGCTATGCCAATTGGCAAACCTGACGGTGATAAGGAGGAGATAAAAACTTTGCCAGCTAGGCCAAGTGAAGCTGGAGATAGAAAGATAGATAATCCAGTAAAAAGCTTGCTTTCAGCGTATGACAGTTCTGATGATGACGACGACTGATTTTATAAGGATTTATTTTGTCTATTACGCTTGGTTTAGCGTTCAAAATTAGAATCAAGAAATCTGCAGTTGTGGATACCGTGGTTCAATGTTTGAATCAACAAACATCATTAGTTGTTTTCTGTGCACAGTCTGCTGAGTGCCCCCGACCCGTTTGCATTAACATGGTTACCGATGGTTGTAGGCAGTTGTTGCCAATTCATACTGTTAATTTGCTTCGACTTTTAACAAACGGACATTTGACAATGAAGCATCGCCGCACCCCTGAAGTTCACCACTGGATCGAACTTTAACCTGAACTGTTAAGTCCTGTGAATTTGGTCGCGAATTACATTGTTCACAAGAGGTGACAGACTGAACATCTCTGTGTCAGTTAAGGTTTAATAGAACAACAAAAGTGTTCAAAAAATAAAAAAGTGAAAAACCATCTATCAATAGCACGGACTGCATATGGGGAGTGAACTTTTAGGCGACTCTCAACTATTTCCATAAAAAGGAACACACTGAAATACGATTACAGCCATGATCTTATGAAGAGTTTTATTGAGTAATGAAAAGTTCATGCTTAGTTATGAAGTAACGACCGATGATGTTTGCTTTCTCTACAATAAACTGCTCATGAAAGGTTCCCATCCGTTTGCTGGGTATATCGATAGAGAGATCTTTTAAGTTTGGCAAACCCTCAACTTGCATACCATCTCCACAAATGAGGAACTGATTTCCAACTATAAAAGATCCAGATATGCGAATTGCAACACCGTCTTGACCATTAGCTCGACACTGAAGCTTCTCTACAACATGGACAAGCTTTTCTGGAGGCCATTCACCAGCTAATGTCTTCCGTATGTTGGACAAGGTTGAAAAAACATTGTTCGGACCGATGGATTCTTTCCCGCCAAAACTTAGAAGTCATTAAAGATCAAATGTAAGTCAAGAGGACAAAGAACTTCAGAAGTTAAAAGAGTGCATAAGAGTAAACACACACACATAGAGCAGTCTCATGAAAATGCGATTGGCGGCATGAACAAAGAGCCTCAAGTTCCTCAGATCCCACAATATTCCCAAGTAAGACCTAGCTGCTAATCTAAGAGCCTTAAATTTCTCAGATCCCAAATATCCTGTCTGTTTATATGTATGCTTGTTATGTGCCTTAATACATACACAGAAACCAGAAGACAGACCTATGCTAAATATCAACTCTCCTTGCAACAAACAAGTGTAGGTTTAACATAGCAAATGTCATATACCTGAAGGTGGAGCATTCATTATATAATGACTTGATATGCTGCCAAAATTCATCGGATCCATCAAACAGTAAATAGTAATGTATCGTCAGCATCTGACCAACAAACAGTAAACATGAATTTAGCATCACTTAACCTGGAAATTTTGGCCTATTGTAATTTTAAGTGATAGCAAGTGAACAAATAAGACAGCAAACAGGCAGGCCTATGCTCTCTAGGACATCTTAATTCGCTAAATGAAGGAAACTCACATCTGCCAGATCCTTCATCCTCTGTGTTGGATCAAAAATGCCTCTGACAAAAGCACCCAAGTCTAATGCAGAATCACTATACTTGATAATGAATGGATGTGACAAAAGCTGCAATCAAAGAGGACACTGAGTCACCATCAAATCCTAAACCAGTCAACCTTGAACAGTATATCAGAACAAAACAATTGTAGTCGTAAAGGTCCTGAATGTATCAGTCTACATAGAAAACTCTTATGATAATTGAAGTAACTGCACCCACCCGTTTCATACAGATTAAACAAAATCCACTTCAAGTTCCAACAAAGAAGAGCAACATGCAATAGTTACAGAGTTCCCAAATGTGAACCATATACTCACTCCCTCTGTAGGACCTCCAAAATGTTTAACAGGGTTTTATGGAATAACAATAGTTACAAAGTTCTTTACTTTCGAGGATTCAGATACATCTAACCAACAACATACCTGGTATATTTCCATAAGTGGGGTTTGGGGAGGGTGGGCATACACAAACCTTACCCCAACCTTTGTGGGAGTAAGAGAAGTTGTTTCCTATAGACCCCCGGCTCAAGAAAAATACATCTAACCAATTCAACTGTAAACAATGGTGTGATGATCATCATACAGACATTGACTTTTACTTGGTAACTTTCATGCTGTTACAAATAAACTTTACTCATAATACCAGGAAATGCAGTCAAACTTATACCAGATAGAATTGGACAGATGAGTAATATTCTTTTTTTTGTCCAAGATCATCATATAAGTGTTCAAATGATCATTAAATTAGTAATTGTACAAATGGTCATTAAACCATTACTAGAGGTACATGTGACTAACACTACTTCCACGTCTTTGTTTTCTATTTAGAATGTGTAAAAGAAATGTGTACTAACCTGATCTGCCGTTGGCCTGTCGTCAGGATTTTTTTTGAGGCAAGCATCAACGAATGAGCAGAATTCTGGTGAAAAGTCGTGTCTTGACAGTGAAGGAGACGGATCATCAAGGATCTGCCATCATAATTTTGAAAAAACAAGGATAAGATGTGATGATGAGACTCAAGTTTATGTGCGTAATTCATCTAGTTTGTATCTGAATAGGAAAGAGACCAAATTCCCGAACATGCTATCAGTGGCTGAATGACATTCAAATGTAGAGAATCTGGTATGTTATTCTCAAGATCTGATACGTTGCTATATTGGGCTAAAAAATTGATGAATCATATACTAATTTATCCATATATGCACTTCCACAATGATGGAGCAAATTACCAGCAAGTTTCTTGATAATATAATTTGATAGAAGAGCATCCACGGGATGCAACCTATGCAAGTTGTACACATCAACCTCCCACTATGATCCTAACCAAGTTGAGTCTTTTCTCATCAAACAAAATTGCATCTGTCCCCTCAAATCAAAAGACAGAAGGAAATCAAGACTATCATTCTGATACAATTTCTTTCCCTGAATTTGATTTCCCATTCTGCGTTCTCATTGTAGTTGATGTTACATTCTAACCATTGATGTTTGCATTCTCCTTTGCTGCTAGCCTTTTTTTTCTCCTCACAAGAGTTCCCTTACAACTTGATTCACTGCCTTCTTGCCTTCCCTCTTCAAGTGACAATACCATATCTTTTCCTCGTCTGATTCCATGAATCTTCCCTTTTAATCTTTATTTCCAATGTTCTGAGTGAATTTTCTTTATTGGTATTCTGAGGGAATATATTTTCATCACCCAATCCTATTACATCATCAATTATCAGTTTTATTCCATCAAAATCTCACCCATTACAGCCATTGCGTCTTTTGCAGTCTGACTTTTTTCATCATTGGTGTTCTCCTCTGAAGAACATTATCTCCATCTCTTGGAGCATCAAACTCCAAATTTAAAGTTTACTTGCTGCAACTGTCTCATATGTTTTCTTTAAGCCACAAAAACAGTAATTCTTTGTCTAATTTCCTCTTCCTTTTTTATCCTTTGATGGCATACTCAATTCCACCAAAGAAAGAGGATGGAACTTCTAGCTTTGATATGTTGGTTTATACCTGAGTTGGTTTGCGAGCTAATGGTTTACAGCAAGTCTAAGGTTTATCTACAGAAAGAAGAATAGAGGAACTTTGCAATGCACAATAAGTTCCAGAGCAATTCATGCAAATGTTACAAGAGTTTGAACTCAGACTTGCATATTATATCTCCTGGGTGGGTGGAGGGGCGTTAATTTAAATATCCTGTTTAAATAATGAAGAACCAAAAAGTAAGGAAGGAAGCAGTAGAATATTGACCTGTAACATGAGATTGACAGGTCCTTCATTTGCTGTATACGGAAATTCACCTGTACCGCACTCAAATAGTGCAAGCCCAAGGCTCCAAATATCAGCTGGGTAAGAGTAATTCTCATTCCGTATTCGTTCCGGTGACATGTAAGTTACTGTTCCAACAAAAGTAGCGCACTGGAAAACACGAATAAATTAGAGGATGAATCTGAAATAAGATAAAATTGAAGATCCGTTATCCATTTCCTGTAGAAAGAAGAGTGGTATTTGATATAACCTTTGTTAACTAACCATAGCAATTGAGCTTTCTAAACCAGCACTAATGCCAAAATCAGTTATTTTGGGCTCCCCCTTGAGATTGACAAGCAAATTTGCTGGCTTTATGTCTCTGTGGACTAAATGTCGAACTCCGTGCAAATAACTGAGACCCTTAAAGAACAGAAAGTATCTATAAATAAAGCTGAAGGGCAATACTAAGACTATCACTAAAGAAATAAATTGAACAAGAGTCTTTACATGCAAGAGCTTTTGAACCATTGAGGAAAGGATAGGTTCTGGAATGCACTTCCTCACTTTTATGATATCAGCAAGAGAACCCCCATCCATGTACTCAAGAGCTATGCTTATCTGCCCAGAATCTGGAGTATAAAATGCTCCATAGAACTCAACAAGACCTTGGTAACATGGTGCCTCACACAGCGTCCTTATTTCAGTAAGGAGTTGCTGCCTTTTCTCCTAAAATGCAGGAGAAATATTCAGTGAATAGAAAATTGGACATTTTCCTTTTCTTATGGCCAATCCCATCTTATATCGGTACGTGGTCACATAACATTCAATCATCAATATGCACAAAAATTCTTTGTAAGTTTTAACATATGATTATGTATTGATACTACACTCTTTATGCTTCATGGATGCATATGTTGCAGTTTGCTGCACCTAAAAGCCCAAAATAGTCCCTTTTCGGTTAAGACTCAAAGTCATCCTTGCATTTTTATTTTTTTTACTTGGAGCACTAATAGTTCCGATGTTTTTAATATTGGTGCCTTTTTTTGTCCTCCCTAAACTTCCATTTTTTAAACGTTAATTTTGTTCACAATTCAGTGTATGGAATGTTTAGTTGTCTTACTCTATGCTTAGTAGAAACAATAACTCCTGAACGAGAAGGTGACAAGAAGAGTGCTCCTTGTTCTGTAGAGTACAAACTATTGCAGCTAAACCAAGAATCTATTTTTGCCCGCTCAGTAGGGGTGTTTCCTTTTAGACATATTGGGAATTGGCTAAAGGAAGCAAAAATCAGAGGAAAGAGCACACTAGAGGTGTTGACAAAATTGCAGGGCTTATAAAGAAAACAGTTAATGGTCAAAAACACAACTAAAGTATTTCCGATTTTTTGAGTTCCATACCTGAACTATACGGTTTTGAGTTTCCTCCTAAATTATCATCTACTATTTATCAAAACACACCTCCAATATCAATGGTTTACTTTTCCTACATAAATGATAGTTATATTTCAGGTACAAAAAGTGAACAATTGACAACTGAGGTGTTTATATAAATAGTTGGTGATAGTTCCGAAACGAAACTCACACACCTCATAGTTCCGGTAACTAACTCAAAAACCAACATACTTTAGGTGTGTTTTTAATCCATCATTCTAAAGAAAAGAAAAAAATTAAAGATAGATAAAGTTAATATTTCTACCTTCTCAAAAATATTAATCTTCTTCAAAGCAATAATCCTATGAGTTGGAATATGAATAGCCCTCTGAACAACACTACTAGCACCAGTACCAATAGCTCCAAAAACCCTCATCTCATGAGAAGCACATCTATATGTCTTTTCACCATGATCCGTATCATCAACAGGCCATTTTTGTAATCCCAGCTCATTGATATTGTACACCCCATATGATTGACTCAACAAATTCACTGTTCCCGCATCCGATAACTTCACACAAAACAATCCAAAATCATCCCTCACAAAAATGCAGTTCTCGCAATAATAACAAAAGAAACTGTAGCAATTGGGAGGTGGTAATTATCCTTTGGAATGACAACACGATTACTGAAAAAAATACTAATAAAGATGAATTTACAGAGTATGAATCAAAACAACCCAAAGTCTCCCTCAAATAAATTCGGTTGTTGCAAAAATAATAAAAGAAACTAACGCTAGTGAGAGGTGGTTGTTATCCCAAAAAATAATAAAGATGAACTACGGGCAAACAACATAAATCCCAACGGTTTGGAGCTTAATTACAAAAAAGCTCCTGATACATCCATCCAACGAAGATACATAATTTGTTGGGATTTTTGTAATTAATTTGTAAGAGAGAGGATTTGTGTAAATATGATAAGTTAAAGGTGTATATTTATGTTATGTTTTCCATGAACTCAAGGAGTATGAAACTAAACAACCCAAAATCATCCCTAACTAGCCAAAGTGGTTTAACATCTAATACATATACATAAAAAAATATTTTTAACTATGTAAAAATAGTATAATTTTGTGTGGGTGAAAGGTGGCTCCGCCACTAGACAACACGATTACCCCAAAAAGAAAACTTACGGAGTATGAATCAAAAGGATCGGATGTAGAAGCAGGGGAAAAACCCTTGTCAGCATCAAATAAAGGTACAAGTTTCTTCTTCAATTCCTCAAGTCCAGCCATCACACACACACACACACACACACACACCAAAAATCAATTCAATTATGGACTATGAAGCAGTTCCATTTGATGAAGACGATGTGTTTCTTCTATGGTACAACAAAAGAAGCAGAAATTTATTATATACAGAAGGCAATTGCTTGCTTGGATGATCAAATTGGTGAAAAGGTACAAAGATGAAGATGATGGATCGATAGACGTTGGATTTGGAATACCAAAATGATTATAAATAACAATGGGAGTTGGGACTTGCAATATTTTCTTTTTAAAAAAATTACTAAGTTAAATAGTGGTCACAAAAAATATAATCGTCAGATATGATATATTTGACGAATCAATTTTAGTTTTCTCCTCCCTCGATTTCAAAATAAATAAATTATTAAGTTACTTTTTAATATTTAAAATAAATAAATTATTCACCCTTCAAGAAATAAATTACTACGTTACTTTTTAATATTTAAAATAAATAAATTATTCATTCTTCGAGAGATATATTTATTATAAAATAATAAAGAACAAAAAAGAAGAGTAGGGGGAGAAGAGAGAATTCTTTATTTCTATTGAGGATTATTGAGGGACGAATTACAATGACCCTTTATTTATAGGGGAAAACTAAGGATTTGTAACTTTTTCATAAATAGTCATTATATATGGTAAGATAGACATTTATTATATATGGTACATTTATAGCACTCCCCTTTAAATATCTAATTGATAAATAATATGCCTAGTTAAAACCTTACTAGGAAAAAAATCCAGTAGAAAAAAATTTAGTGATGGAAAAAAAGTACACATATATAATAATACGCATATAGGCTGCCTCATTAAAACCTTATAAGGAAAATTCAGTGGGACAAAACCTCGTAAGGGAAAAAGAGTACAACGCGTATTAACTCCCCTAATAAGAACTTCCTTGAGCCTTTGCATCCTGATCTTGTGCACCATCTTCTTGAAAGTTGCAATTGAAAGAAACTTGATGAATAAATCAGACACATTGTCACTTGAACGAATCCGTTGCACGTTAATATCACCATTCTTTTGGAGTTCATGTATGTAGAAAAACTTTGATGAAGTGTGCTTCGTTCTATCTCATTTTATAATACTCCATTAAGATGTGTTATGCATGTTGCATTATTTTTGTATAAAATTATAGGTATATTGTCACATCTCATGCCACATTTTTCTCGAATGAGATGTATCATGGATCTCAACTATACTCATTCTCGGCTTGTTTCATGAATAGCTATTATCTCATCATGGTTCGATAAAGTGGCTAAATAGAGTGTTTTGTATATCTCCAAGATATGACAGTATCCCCACATGTGAACATATAGTTTATTTGAGATCGAGCTTTATACGGGTCAGATAAGTACCCAACATCAGCATAACCAACAAGATCGGGACTACAATTTTTAAAATAAATAAGCTCATATGTTTGATCTTCTTTCGATGTCTCCTCGTAGGAATGAACTATATCTAGCTAACAAATTGAGCGAAAGGCTATATTCGGTCTTGTAATATTTTACAAGATACATTAGTACATCAATTGCACTAAGATATATAACTAATCCAATTTGGTATATTTCTTATTTCAACAAATAATCTATTGCTTTTGAGAACTCTCCAAGAGTTTCAATAATTTTCAAGCTATAAGCTCATACAATATAAGGATTATAAATAAATTTCTCAGAAACTTTTATATGCTTCAAACATTTTGAATCCTTAAAAGTTTTCATATAAATTTTGTCAAGTGACAAAATTCAATATTTCATGAGCGACATCTTCAAGTATCTGAATCGCAAATCAAATAAGTTTTATCTTACCAAGATGCATCCTTTCACGTCACTTGATAAATATTTCTACGTCAGCATACTAAAATAAACGTAGAAATTAGATCCTCGTAAACTTTTACAATATTGCGCCAATATTGTATCAAAGATATTGATGATATATCATTTCGTATCGGTTCACAGTGAGACATAATATTTTGAGATCTCATCACTTCATTATTTTCAGGTACCTGAACCTCTCATAAGGTTTCATGAAGGGTTATGTCGTAGGCTCTTCAAGAGCACATTGCCTTCTTAATATGATTATTTGCTCCTTATCCTTTTCAAGGATTATTTTATTTGGAATCGATTGACCTACCATGCTTCACGCCTGCATAAACTTTGTCATTTATGAATAAAAAAGAGGAGCACTTGCAGCTTAAATATGAGATGCGTTCGGTATTTGACTTTAATTATCCTTTGAATAAGGATCTGATGATAATTCCTAACATATTTCATAGCTACTTATAATCTCCCCCTTATGTTAGGAAAACTAACATACATCCTCCATCTTCTTTGAGGAATCCATCTTTGTGCATCACGGTATATTCATTAATCATATACCGCACATCAAAATTATTAGATGGACAACGTGTGATTCCTGACTTAGAACCAACTTTATGGGAAAATTAATCATAATTTAATGGTTTGATGCATACAAGTACTTTTGTATATAATATTTCAAACTAACACATGAAGCTTTTGTTCTCATTAGCAATGGTTTAACTATTTATTGAAGACATTCGATGCTAAATCATCATCAAGATGAATTATCTTAATTACACAATCTGAAAGTTATGATCTTAACTCAATTGCACTGAGCAAACAACTTTATGAATGTCAAATTGCAGGTTGACAATAAACGTACAAGTGATCATCTTATATCGATGGATCTTAACAGATCACATGATGGGTGAACGGGCTCATATTCACCTTTTATACTTTTCAGAATTTAGGAAATCCAACTCCAACATTAGTTGGTCCAACCAATTTATCATGAGAACAAGCAACATTAAAAGCTCATGAAGAATTTTTGAATTCTTCAATATGTATTTACTACTTAGTATGCCTCTTTAGTAAATTTTAGATTTACTATGATATGAATAGCTTTCAGATTTACTACTTGGAAAGTAGATTTCAGAATAACTCCTCTCAATTATTCTACCTCTTTCGAAGGCGAATTGTGGTACCATCACAATCAAGTGCATGTTTGTATTGATAAGCTTTACTAAATATCATCACATTCACCCAAGGGAATTAGGGGTGTGCAAAAACCGAATCGACAGATAAACCGAACCAATAAAAATGTTATTGGTTTATTGTTATTGGGTTATTGGATTAACGATTTGTTAATGGTTTTATCAAAAAAATTATTGAGTTATTGGTTCGGTTCGATTTTTTCTTATTGGGTTATTGGGTAAACCGATAACCCAATAAGAATATATATATATATGGCCCATTATATATTTCTCTTAATTTCTCTTTAATTTCTATCAATTAACAAACCTATTATTTCAATTATACAAACTCTTAATTTCTCCTATCAACATTTAGTTTAAACATGAAGATTCTTGTAAATTAAAACACATTATGTAGGATTTTTGGTTGCAACTAAGATTCGATTTTTTTTCCATGTTAGTTATTACTATTTCTATTTTATGAGTATTTTTCTTATTGGTTAAACCGAAAACCGAACCGTTAAGGACTAAAAATAGATAAACCGAAAATCGATAAAAAATATCTTATTGATTTGGTTATTGGTTTAGCATATTTAAAAATCAAAAATCGATAAACCGAACCGATAATATATAAAATCGAACCGAACCGACCAATGCACACCCCTACAGGGAATGAATCTATGCTTATAACAATTAAAATTTTCATTTCCATAAATGAAATATAATCGTGTCTTAAACTTATCAAATTGATAGCTTATAACTTATTTTATGATATTGCTACCTCAGGAGCAAATCGAGGCGTGCATAATGTAGAGAATTTTTCTCTAACATATCTAATAGTCATAATAAGCGTGTAAAAATACTATCACTTTTGATGATTATCATCCTATTGTCCCTTCGCGCTTGTATTCGTACATTCAATCACTTGTCTTCTTTTAGACCTATTATGTAATGCTACCACATCCACTTTAGAGAATGAAGCATATTCAATGGGACATGTCTCGTGAATTTTCATCAAACTCATTATTTTGCCTTAACCATTATAATATCATCAATGTGGTGCATTGAGATTCAAACTCAATGTCTTATCCATGTAAATGCGTCTTAAGCAATAAATCGATGGGGTTTGACCTAACATCTTATTTTCATACTGTATGCATTCATATCGTGCTTTTGAGGGATGTCCATCTTCAAGTGGTCAAATCTTTTTTTTAGGCTATTCCACAAAACAAGTGGATCCGTAGTAGTAAGATATTCAATTTTCAGAGTTTCGTGAAGATGATGACGCAAGAAAATCATAGCCTTAGCACGATTTTGGTTAGATGTTGTATTTTCTTTCTTTATGGCGTCTCCAAGACCCATAGCATCTAAGTGGATTTCAACATCCAACACCCATGAGAAGTAGTTCTTGCTCGAGGCAACGAACTCAAGTTTTGTAAGATTATTAATCATATGAAAAGAAATAAAATAATACCTTAGCCTTCAAATTTGAGACGACAGAGTCTCGTGCTGATAACGTGTTATAAAATAATAAAGAACAAAGAAGAAGAGTAGAGAGACTTCTTTATTTCTCTTGAGGATTATTGAGGGATAAATTACAATGAAGGAAAATCCCTTTATTTATAGGGGAAAACTAACCTTAGATTTGTAACATTTCCATAAATAGACATACACAATATATGATAAAGTAGGTATTCACTATATATGGTACATTTATAACAGTATTGAATTTTTTTCCAATTTATTCTTTCATTGAGGTTTTTAACTACTGCACACTTTCTAAGAGAGTAATTTAAGAATAATTAAAACAACAGAAAAGGGCCAAAAATACCCTGAACTATTCAAAATGAAGCAAAAATATCCTCCGTCAATTTTTTGGCTTAAAAATACCCCTCCGTTAAATTTTTGGATAAAAAATACCCCTCTCTTTAACATAATGACAACAAGCACGCCATGTGGACAAAAAATACCACATGGTCAATCCACGTCAGTATCCACTTTCACACAATAACTCTTCTTTTTACTCAAATTAAACCAGACATTTCTGCTTCGGAACGTTCTTGTTCACTGTTTAACGATTTCAGTTTCCTTGGGGTGAGAACTTGATCATTTTCATCTTTATTAGAAAGTGAAGAACTTGGTGTGCTTTCAACAAAAAAAATTTTCTTCCTCGGTTATTTGTATCAACCTGACTCTTCACAACATCGGCATGTGAAATAGAAGTATCTGCAGAGATTTTCCTTTCCTGTTCATCTATACAAGCATTCACCGTATTTGCCTCCTGCGATGCATCTGGTGTACTTTCCTAATTCCTCTCGCTAGAAACTTTATTTTTCACGGGTTCATTGTTAAGAATGGGTTCATTTGCCTCCTCAGCAATAGGATGATTGACTGCACCTTCTTTAATAACATCTTCTTCGTCCATGACACGAGTCTACTACCATGAAAAGACTTAACAACTATAGTGAGTTTCTAAATTTAGCAGCTGCCATTATCTAACCAAATAATAAAAAAAAATTATTATTAGTTCCAAGAAATCTATGAACAAAGCTAGAGGTGTCCCTCACCTTAGACGACACGTTTTAAACAAACATCCACTTTCTTTTCTACTTCAAACCGCAACCGCAGCACAACTATATGGGACTTGTAACTCCAACACTCGACCAACAACAACATATCTAAAATAAGCAAAGTTTTAAATGGTTGAGTCGAACATTAAAATCGAGAATGAGGTGATTTTTCATGTGGACGCTGATGTGGACTAGCCATGTGGCGTTTTTTTGCTACATGGCATGCTTGGTGTCCTTCCGTTAGAGAGATGGGTATTTTTTATCCAAAAATTTAATGGAGGGATATTTTTTAGCCAAAAAACTAACGGAGAGTATTTTTGCTCCATTTTAAATAATTCAGGGATATTTTTAGTCCTTTTCCGTTAAAACAATAATAGTGAGAAATTTTTATAAATAAGAAATGTTAAAGCTCATTTTCTTTTATTTAAAATTGTAAATGATCACAGGAGAATATTTTCTCATATACTACCAGCCTCATTATGAAAGGTAATTGTTTTAATTTACCTGTCAAATTTGTAAAATCAAGAGGAGTTTATTATTACTTTTTAATACTATTGATATCATTAAATGATTATATAAAATAGTATTAGTTAAATTTAAATTTTTAAAATATAATTAATAAAATTAATTTAATAATAAATTTTTAATAAATATTTTTTCAAAAAGAGTATTAAGTCAATATGAATCAAATCATACAAAATAAAGTAGTATAAAAAATTGTCAGCACTAGTGGAAAATAGGGTCCATCCAGCACCACTGGGAAATAGCATTCCTTGAAAGAAGTTTATTGCAACACCATTGGGAAAAAGCATTCCTTCTAGCACACCAACTTTAAGTTTGGACACAAACCTATCCAAAGTTGAAAAACTATTCCGTTCATTTCAAAATAGTTGATCGTTATTCATTTGATATTTTTTTTTAAAAAAAAAAATTATTTTGTCAAATAAATTTTATTAATTATATTTTGAATATATATATTTTATATAATTATTCAATAATAGAATGAATATTAAAAGAACATATTAATAACATTCTCTAATTTTAAAAATAGAGAAATAAATTGAAACTAAAACAAAACCCACGAAGTATTACATTTACGTCAGACTTTGTTGTCCCTACTCAATAACTTCTGATGTTGTCCCGTACACTTTTTTGGAGGTAGCATTTGATAAAGAAATTGAAAAGGATCTTTTGTAAAGAATTTTTTTTTTCACTTTATTAAAGTTATGGTATTTGGTCATAAAAATTTCAAAATTATCTTTCTTCAATTTTGTTTCAATTCTATTGCCTATGGTATCTAATGTCCAGACTACTTTGTTGCTGGATGTTTCGTTTTACGGGCAGAAATTGAATAAATCTTGGGACACAGTTGGTTGTATGTTAGTAGATAAATTAGTAGTTGGGTGATTTTGATAGTAGCATAAAATCATATTTAAAAAAAAAAATTCAAAAGTCTAAAAAAAATCTTTCAAAAAGACTTGATCAAACACAACTCTAACTTAAATTTTTTTTAGTTTTCATGGCCAAACGCCAACTAAATAAAACATTGGTTTTTACTTGCAGTTTTTTTTTATTTTTTTGACAAAACGGAAAAGAGAAGTTAATTTTCAATTTTTGCGATGATTTTTTTTTTTTTTACTTTCTTGGCAATTCTTTGAAAAATGTCTATGCAAAAATCTGGAAAAAATTGCTTTGTAGTTTCTATCTCCCCCCCCCCCCCCCTGTATGCCTGCCTATCTTGGCATCTTTGGGTAGAGGGAGGGATGAGTCCATTACAATCTTTGGGTGATTTGCATTTCTCAAAAGTCGAAACAAAACAATTCCAACTTCAACAAAGAAAAGGTGTGCATATCAAGGAGAAAGAGAAGAACAAATAAAAATGGTTAGATTGAGCTATTTACATGTTCATGCATCTTCAGTGAGGATAGTATTACACCATCAACTATATCATACCCAATTCTAACCTACTACAACAATTCTGTCCTACCAAAATGGATCCTATCTTGTAAAAAGAAAATTACTGCTTCAAAACAGCAATCCCTCATTCATATATCACCATTTATTCATTCAAAACACTTGGATGCATAAAACAAAATTTCTTACACTGACGTAAATGCTGTCCATCTACTCCTTGTTTTCAAGTAACTCTCTGCAGAACAAAAGTCCGCTTAAGAGGAGGGAGGCAATCAGTACCGAGAGAACTCTTTAACTACACACTACAGTAGCCAGTAGGAGATGATAAAATCAATATCATATCTAAATGGAGATTCAAAAACTAGACATCACCTGGACACCAATGTACTATTTCCACCACATGTTGAGGACTCCATCTGCAAAAGATTTTAGATTTTTCCACATGGATGGTTTACTTTCCGCTTGTGCGTCAGCCTCACGCTCATTGGATAATTCCCTATATCAAGCTAGTTCACGTCAGATAAGGTGCAAACATACTCATCAGGTAAATGATTCTAAATGAGAACCAGTAAACTAAGGCAGGATTGGAGACCTCTCAATGTCTGTTGATCTATCAAATGCAGGCATAAGCAAAAACGGATGCTCTAAGCTAAGAACAGCAGTGTTCCAAGTTTAACTACATTGAACAGATATAATTTTGCACTTCTCGACAAATCTCAATTGTTTTATTATTCTAAGCGGGTATTCAATTTTGGCTAACGAAGAACTTGTTATGCTTAAATATTGGGATAGGAATTCCTATATAACTTAACTGACATATTAAAAGCTTTTTTAGTAACTGATTTATGTCGTTCTGGCCCTCCTTAGTATTATCACCTGGTAGACAGTTGATTGGGATAGAAAATCTCAGAAGAATTAATCTCGAATAAATTTCCTGGGATCCTCTTCCTTTTGAACTACAAACATGGGAATCATTGACCGATCTGGCCTATTCTTCCAAAGATGTTTCTACGAGATCCGTATCTACCAAATTTTAACTAGATCGAAATGGTATCCCTCAAATCCTATACTCATTCGTGTTTCACTTGTGTTCATGACATCCATTGCTTCTGTTCTAAGTTGATGAAATGTGATTGCAAAGACAAACCACCATGTCAATCAATTTTAGCCCAAATTGGCAAATTTGATGCTTTGAGATAATCAACTTTTTCATTATTTGCTCGTCTGGTTATGGACCTGACAACTTATGTAATACTGTAACATATTAAAATGATACTTCAAAAGGAAAGATGACAAGTCCAATTTGGGGCAAGTCTTAGTCCAATATCATCGCTAATGAAGATTTTGATTTATTTTTTTTGGGTGGCGGGTGGGAGGGTGGGGGTGGGGATGAGGATGGGGGTTCTTCTAGTGAGCCTGAGACAAGACATACGCATCCTTCAAAAAATCAACATAGATAACCACGTTACCTTGTAGGCTTTTCCAGTTCAGGTGAATGTTTTGGCTCATCCATCTGCTTCAGGCCATCAAATTTGAAATCTTCCATAGGGGAATCTTTCTGTTTTATATTATTCTCACGTTCCTTGGAACGCGAAAAAGATTCTAGCTCCGATTCAAAAACTTGTGCAGCAGCATTTTTATTATCCTGCATTAGAAACTTAATTATTTCACCACATGCAACATACAAGTGAAAATTGGGGAAATGTAAAAAAATCAGATTCAAGAACTCTAGATAGTAAGATAGCTTGGAATGTCTGTTTTCTTTTTAAAGGCCCGATTCTATGGAGTCTTTATAAGAGGATTCAAAAGCCTATAGAAAAAAATAGCATATGGTGGATAATGATTGCATCATTGAACATCTTACGATCACGATAAATTCAAAGTCAAGAACTGTCATCATGGTCAAAAATAGTGGTAAATCTTCAATAACTCAGACGAACTCAAAGACCGTTTAGTGATTTTCTAGTCTTCCTCTAATTTCAATCCAGTTCACAAGAATCATAGTCGATAACCTTGATGAAATTTTTCTAATCAGTAATAACCTCGATGAATTCTTTTTGATTAAAAGCCAGAATCTTGCAGAAAAAAGGTCAAGTGCATACTTACACTTCCAGAAATTCTTGAAATCTGCAACAAAGTCTGCTCTACTGCTATTGGAGTTTGTAGCTTTGCCTCTGCCTCACGGTTGCTATTAATATCCCCACCTTCCACCCCACTTCTGGTTAATGATTGAGTTTCTTGAGATATGACTTCATCAACTGTTTGTCGATCACTTGGGATTTCTTTGAGTTCATGTGAGGGCTTCCATTTCTGATTGAATTCTTTTTCAAATAAACTCTCATTGGTTAACTGACCATCTAAGCGTTCTTCATGTTCGAGAGCAGTTGCACTGTTTGAAGTCTGTTCAACCTTTCTCAGTACATTGTCCTTCCTAACTGTAGCTTTTCTTGTGGAAGCTTCTTTAACAACAGTGTCTTTATCTACTGGCATTTTAGCATTGTATTGCAATTCTTCGACAATCTTCTTGATAGTGTAAAATGAGCCACCAACTTCTCTCATTGCCACCTTAGTAGATGGAAATTTTCCACCATTCATGGCTCTATATCTGCAAAATGGATAAAAGATGATTAGCTGACCTTAAAATTCAAAACTCCACTGTAAATCCTGCCAACCAAATTAAGGACCTGCTTCAATGCTCATACATTAGCTATATAAGCATTCACTCTTTGCTTTATACTGGAGACGTGCAGCTTGGCGATGCCATGTAAAGGTGGTGTAAAGGAACAGATATAGACCAAACTAGTAGTCTGATTGACATAAAAGCTATACCAAAAGGAAGTATGGTCATCGGTCAGGACTATAGACAATTTTATACCAGTCGAGTCCAGAAAAGATACAAGTAATCTCCCATTCCCGCAGTCGAGAGACTTTAATAACTATAGCATGCCAGATATCTCTACACATACAGTTACCAGATTCTCTACACATACAGCTCCTGGATAACATCCTTATTGACAACCAGGGTTACTTCCCAAATAAATTTCAACTCAGATCAGACACAGGTTTGAAGACTTAAAATACTAAGGATTCTGCAATCCAGACACAACAATACCTTTAGGGAACTCCTAAAGGGCATCCAGAATCTCTATTATCATTGAAAAATATAAAACGGGTCTTACACAGTAACACTGACAAAGAAGATAATATATATAGTATCCCTCATCTTTCTGCACTACCACTAGAGGTTTTCTCCTACTTATGAGTAAATAGAAGAAAATTTAATCAAAGAACACTCCAAAGTGAACAATAGACCTAAGAGAATAAGGGTAACATATTCTTGTTGATTAGTAGCACCTTCCAAAAATAAAAACTCACTTTGCACAAGGAAAGTCATTTCGACTTCTACAAATCAGCCCCTAAGATTACCAATTCACTTGGCCATACTCCTATATTGAAGCTTTCAAACATCAACCAAATAACCAATTCAAGAACACTTTTTTTTTTGCTTATCATCAATTCCATCAGTATGACAATAAGTTCACTAGTCCACTTACACAACATTTCCTCAAAGATCATGACCAAGCTGAAGATACAATAATATGGATGGTTGTTACAACTGGCTCAACTTTTAAAAGGAAAACAGAGATCCCTACTTTGGTTAAGCAAATTCAAACATTAAATGTCCCCTTCTATAGATAGTGCGTGCCTTTAGAAAGATAAGGACACTTGGCAAGCTGGCGCTAGTTTTCAGGACAAGGTAGTTCCAAGAACATGAAAGATCTTGGCCATGAACTCCCAGCTTCTGATCAATGGAAAGTGAGAAGGGATCTCATAAGTGTGGACCAATGAAGAGAAAAAGAGCATACAACCATTAAAACTCTACCAAGTCATTGATATAGTATTCAAAAGGGTCATATAACATGTTTTTGCAGCCAAATTTAGAAGTAGGACTTGAAAAATGCCAGGGAAATTCTTTTTATGAAGTATCCAAGGGGAGAGATACAATTGAGAACAATGATTTCCAATAAAACACGTGTACTAAGTGCAATACTTGGATACATGATAAGTAACACAAATTGTTCACTTGAGAGGGGGATGGGAAGGGAAAATATCCAACAAGAAGCAAACATTGCCCACCATATTCAGGAACCCTAATAGTACCTCACGTTTTTCCTCTAAAATTAGTCAATTATCAACCAACGAATTGAACAAAACTGATGAAACTTCATTTGTAAAAGATGAAGTTGAAGAGCATGATTTGACATCCCATAATAATGAGTAAAAACTAGGACAGAATCCAATATCCACTTTTATATTGCCTCCATAAATTTGCATATATGGAACTTTGTTATCCTCCTTCACTCTCTAACGTAAATGTGATGAAATTTAGAGAATTCTTTATGCCATTTTGGCTCCCTTTGCATCAGTTTTCCCAAACGCATCAAGGGTTGCATTTGGAAATAGAAATCTCCAGCAAAATCTCTGGCATACAACTTAAATAATTTATAGCACCAAACTCCATAACATATCAAATACTTGACAGTAATATGAAAAGTTAGTCAGGAATGCATTGCTGCTACTTAGTATCAAGTCGTAAAACCGAAACACTCCTCTCTACTATCTATGCTGAGTAACAAAAACAATTATTATGCCTCAATCACACATTAGTTGTGATCAGTATATGCATTCTCAAAATTCATGCCAATGGAAAGGTATCATTGCAATGCAGACAGATTTCTCCAAAGATGCTGACCAGCTACTTTGCAGAGTTACCAGTCAGCTGTGGAGCATGTTCTAGACCATGCCTAATACATATTGAGCTCATAAAATGCTGGAACAACGAGGGGCCATCCAAGAAATCACAAAAGACTTGGGAATATCATTCCTCAAGCCATTCATGTTTGGATTGAAAGAAACGGATTGTTTTGAAGGCCACACGAGCAATACACATACCCTTAAACAAGTTTTTATTTTTTGCAAGCTTTTTGATGCAACCTGATCACTGTACAAGATGTTGAAGCATACTAAGATACAATAGGGGATCTGCACAATCTGTCTCTATCTGGCTTAGTTCCAATTATAAAATCTCCGATTACTATCAATAACAAGAAAATCTCTATGGATTCGAAATATAATATTTCATATTTAGGTGCACCTAATCGTTACTATTATGTTAATTCACTTTTAGTAAGCTTGTGGCCTAATTTTGAATTTGTACAGTCAAATTAGTGCCACAACAGAGTTGCTCCGTTGTTGATTTTCCGTCACATGTCCGAGAAGCGGAAAACAACATTTTTGCAAATCATGAAAAAAGAAAATACATGAAGGGACGTCTTGGAGTAACTGGTAAAGTTGGTAAAGTTGCTCCCATGTGACCAGGAGGTCACGGGTTCAAGCCTCGGAAACAGCTTCTGGCAGAAATGCAAGGTAAGTCTGCGTATGATACACCCTTGTGGTGGGGCCCTTCCTCGGACCCTGCACACAGCAGGAGCTTTAGAGTACCGGGCTGCCCCTTTTTTTTAATGAACAAACAAAATACACACTTGATTAGGACTCAACAATTACTGCATCCATAAGGGCAGCCAGGGTCCGGGGAAAGAACATAAGAGTTTATTGTACGCAGCCTTACCTTGAATTTTGCAAGAGGTTGTTTCCACATCTTGAACCCGTGACCTCCTGGTCTCGCATCAATAAGGGCAGCCAGGGTCCGGGGAAAGAACACAAGAGTTTATTGTACGCAGCCTTACCTTGAATTTTGCAAGAGGCTGTTTGTTTCCACATCTTGAACCCGCGACCTCCTGGTCTCATGGCAACAACTTTACCGGATACTCCCAAGACTCAAGTCACTCAACAATTACATCATAATTGAAACACAAACATAAGAAGCAAAAAGTCAACCTAAAAAAGAGGGGAAAACGATACACTACTTGTTAACAAAAGTTTCCGCCATTGCTCTTCTTTCTTCAATCGACACCCTTTTCCCTTTACTCTTATCTTCGGCCGAATCAGAGGGAACGGTGGCCGCAAATGACTTGCCACGGCGCTGAATATTCAACCCACCAGCTGAATTTGAAGCATCTCCAAATACTGTCATACACATCACATTCAACATGCATTTCAACATCACAAAATACTACTACTTCTTTCGAATTAACAAAAATTACTTTGTGAAACAAACCTCGCTTGGAAACAGTAACGGAGAGCCGCCGGACAATCTGCATACCCAAAAATTCTTCCGTAATACTACTATTGTTGCTGTATTTGAAGTGTGAGCTTTGGTGTTGGAGGGTTTAAGGATCCAAAGCGACTTACTATGTTTTTTTTTTTTTTTTCATTTTGGGGACTGAGGTTTAAGACAACTTTTGAAATAATAAGGGTGTGTTTGGTACAAAGGAAAATATATTTTTTGGAAAAAAAATGAAAATTTCTCATTTACTGTATTTTTTAGTGTTTGAAAAGTAAGTTCAAAAAATATATTTTCAACAGTATTTATAGTACTTAATTTAGTAAAAATCTATAGAGGTGGAGGTCGTGATGGGGTGTGGGGGGTCGTGGATGGGATGATCAAGGGGCAGAGGTTGGGAGACATTGGATACAATAAAATGTCACTTATAAAATTTCTTTATTAAAATGTTTTCTAGTTTTTAGAGAACTCATTTCTAATGAAAATGTTTTTTAAAAATTTTGTCCTCTAAAATATAAAAAAATAAAAGAAAATAATTTTTTGAAAGTATTTTCCACTGTAGCAAACACACTCTAAGGGTCCGCTTTTTATTTTTCTCTCCCTTTCTTGTGTACTCTAGTAAATTTCTAGTAAAAACTATTTTCCAAATTGAGTGAAGTCTTTTTTTAATTTTCAACAAAAAAAGGGTCTTTTTTTAAGGGTATGTTTGGTTTTAGTTTGAATTTTTTTTTTCATATTTGATTAATGAAAATATTTCATTTTAAAAATATAGCGATAACTACATATTCAGTATACGTTTATAAGTAGAGTTTGAAAGGATAGAATAAATATCATCTTACCCTGTCTTGTGAAAGTAGGGAGATTGTTTTTCATAGACGACCAAGGTGTTACGTGTACAAGTGACATAATCCGACCAATCAAATATCTCATGTTACTCTAATTTAATTGGTTGAGAGAAGTTCGTATTTGTTCCAACTCTTCCATTATAAATAGGGATCTTCATAATTCAACAAAGGTAAACCATAATTCTAAGAAGAAGCCGAAAAAAAGCTAGTAGATCAAAAATTACTGCAAATTTTTTTTTTACAAGCTACAAGTTTGAGCAACTAAGTTCAATACAAGTTAAAGATCAAAATCGCCAGATCTTAGATCAAACTCAAAAATCCTTAAATTTAAGTACAAGTCAAGATGAAGTTCATCAAATCCACGATTCAAAGGCCTTTGAATTTATTTTTGAGAAAAAATAGTGATTATTATGATTTTTTTCTATCTTTGATATAATTTTTCTCGAAGCAAATTTTACTATCTAGACACCTATTATTCTATAAACTCTCAAACAATTAAGTGAGTTTGTTTTAAAAAGATTAATAAAATGAAAATGTTATGAAATATAAATGCAGAGAACAAGAAGAATGGAGATAGAATAGAGAGAGGAATTCTTATTTCTCTTGAAGTATAAATTACAATAAAGGAAAACATTTATTTATAGGGAAAAACTAACATTGGGGTTTGTAACTTTTTCATAAATAGGCATACACAATATATGGTAAATTAAGTATTCACTCTATATGGTAAAATAGACATTTACTATATATGTTACATTTATAACACTCTCCCTTGAATGTCTAATTGATAGATAATGTGTCTCGTTAAAACCTTCCTAGAAAAAATATCTAATTGATAGATAATGTGCCTCGTTAAAACTTTACTAGAAAAAAAATAAATGGAAAAAAAAATCTAGTGAATGAAAAAAAATGTTTAATTGATAGATAATGTGTCTCGTTAAAACCTTACTAGAAAAAATCCAAATGGAAAAAAAATCTAGTGAAGAAAAAAGAGTACACATCTCTAACAATACGCATATATGTTGCCTCATTAAAAAACTTACAAGGAAAATCCAGTGGGACAAAACCTCGTAAGTGAAAAAGAGTACAACGCGTATTAACTCTCCCTAATGAGAACATCCTTGAGCTTTTGCATCCCGATCTTGCGCATCATCTTCTTGAAAGTTGCAGTTGGAAGAGACTTGGTGAATAAATCAGTCATATTATCACTTGAACGAATTTGTTGCACGTTAATATCACTATTCTTTTGTAGCTCATGTGTATAGAAAAACTTTGATGAAGTGTGCTTCGTTCTATCTCCTTTTATGAATCCTCCCTTGAGATGTGTTATGCATGCTGCATTATCTCTGTATAAAATTGTGGGTAGATTGTCATATTTCACATCACGTTTTTCTCGAATGAGATGTATCATGGACCTCAACCATACACTGATATACATTCTCGACTTGCTTCATGAATAACTATTATCTCAGCATGATTCGATGAAATAACTACGATAGACTGCTTTGTATATCTCCAAGATATGAGAGTATCACCATATATGAACACATAGCCTATTTAAGACCGAGTTGTATGCGGGTCAGATAAGTACCTAACATCAGTATGACCAATAAGATCAGGACTGCAATTTTTAGAATATAACAAGCTCGTGTGTTTTATCTCATTCTGATGTGAGCAGAAAAATACATTGCTAACAAATTTACTGAAAAGGCTATATCAGGCCTTGTAGTATTTGCAAGATACATGAGTGTGCCACTTACACTAAGATATGGTACTTCATAACCAATCTAATTTGATATATTTCTCATTTCAGCAAATAATCTATTGCTTTGAAAACTCTCCAAGAGTTTCAACAATTTTCAAGCTATAAGCTTACACAATATAATGATTATCAATAAGTTTCTCAGAAACTTTTATATTTTGAATCCTTAAAGAAATTTTCATATAAATTTTGTCAAGTGACAATATTCAACATCTCATGTATGACATCTTCAAGTGTCTGAATTGCAAATCAAATAAGTTTTACGCTTACCAAGATGCATCCTTTCATGTCACTTGATAAATGTTTCTACGTCAGCATACTTAAATAAACGTAGAATTCAGATCCTCGTAATCTTTTACAGTATTGCGCCAATGTTGTATCAAAGATATCATCGATGATTTCTCATTTTGTATCGGTTCACAATGCGAAATAACATTTTGAAATCTCACCACTTCTTTATTTTCAGGTATCTGAACCTTTCATAAGGTTTCATGAAATATGTCGTAGGCTCTTCAAGAGCACATTGCCTTTTTATTAGGATTGTTTGCTCCTTATCCTTTTCAAGGATTATTTCATTTGGAACTGATTGGTCTACCACGCTTCACGCATGTATAGATTTTGCCTTTAGGGACACCAAATAGGAGCACTTGCAGCTTAAATATGAGATACTTTCGGCATTTGACTTAAATTATCTTTTGAATGAGGATCTGATGATAATTCGTAACATATTTCTTAGCTGCTTATAATATCTCCCTTATGTTTGGAAAACAAACATACATCCTCCATCTTATTTGAGGAATTTATCTTTATGCATCATTGTATATTCATTAATCGTATACCGCACATCAACTATTAGATGAAATAATTGGTTCGTGATCTTGAACCAATTGAGAGGAAAGAAATAATCATAATTTATTGATCTAATGCATACAAGTGTTATTGTATGCAACATATCATATTTCAGATCTAACACATAAAGTTTTGTTCTCATTAACAATGGTTTAACTATTTATCGAAGGCATTCAATGCCAAACCGATATTATCAAGATGAATGGTTTGTACTACACAATCAGAAAATTATGCTCTTAACTCAATTTTATTGAGCAAGTAACTTTATGGATGTCACAATAAACTCACATGTGATCATCTTAATTGATGCGTCTTAATAGATCACATGACAGGTGAACGGACCCATATTCACCTTTTATACTTTTCAGACTTTGAGGGATGAAATCCCAACATTAGTTGGTCCAACCAACTTATCATGAGAACACACAACATTAAAAGTTAATGAAGAATTTTCTAATTCTTCAATATTTGTTCAATAATCAGTATGTACATCTTTGGAATGTCGCAATCCTTCATGTCAATTTATGAACTTTTACTCTAGCAAACTCCAAGTTTATCATGACATGTACCTTTTACTTTAGTAAATTTCAAATTTAATATTACATGAATAAATTTCAGATTTACTAGTTTAGAAGTAGATTTCAAAATAACTCTTTTCAATTATTCAGCCTCTTTCGGAGGTGAGTTGTGATATCATCGCAATCAATTACACATTTGCATTAATAAGCTTATCATTCCTCGGGAATAGAATATAATCGTGCCCTAAGTCTATCAAATTTTGATAGCTTATAACCTCTTTCATAATATTGCTACTTCAGGAGCAAATCGAGGCATAAATATGATAGGGAGAATTTCTCTATATTGCTACTACATTCACTTCAAGAATGGATTAAATTGTCATCTTTCAGACTTATCATATATTGTTACTATATTCACTTCTTGGAATGAAGCATAGTCAATGGACAAGTTTCATGACTTTTCATCAAAAACACATTATTTTGTCTTAGTCATAATAATCATCAATATGGTGCATTGAGATTCAAACTCAACGTCTTACTCATATAAATGCGTCTTAGGCATAAATCAATGGGACTTGAACCCCGACATAATATCGTCCCTTTTGATAATATTGTTCTTGGAGAATAAATTTAAAATATAAATAGTTCCAAATCAATTATTTTTTCTCAAATCCAACAATAATTATATTATTAGTATCAAAAGACAAATAACATAAGGAATTACTAACCTTGAAATTACCTTTAGATTTATAATCTCACCTTATTTGGCAGAGTCTCATGTTGATAACGTGCTATGAAATATAAATGCAGAGAATAAGAAGAATGGAGAGAGAATAGAGAGAGTAATTCTTATTTCTCTTAAAAGATGAATTACAACAAGGAAAACCCCTTTACTTATAGGGGAAAACTAAGTTTATAATTTTTCCATAAATAGGCATACACAATATATGGTAAAGTAGGTGTTCACTTTATCATAGATAAGTAGACATTCATTATATATATATATATATATATATATATATATATATATATGATACATTTAAATAAGTTGTTGTTTAATTTACTGCATTAAAGAATACTCATTTCTTTTCCTTCCAGACTTTCCGCTTGGAACTAATTTACTAGATATCTCATTCAATCTTTGGTATTCCTTTTGAATTTTGATTCATTTTAATTCATTAGAGCCACTTTTTTGCTATTGGTATACCAATAGCAATAGCAATCTTTGGCATTCCTTTTGGTAAATACCACAATAATATTTTGCTAATCAAATACCAAAAATTGTTTGTGAAACTGCCAAGATAGCCACTTTTTGCAAAAGAAAATTGTGTCTATGGTGTACTCTAGTCTAGACACAACCCTCAAATGAGAATATTAGTACAAAATTCTTAGTCGCCAACCACAATAGGAAAAAAAATGAACCTATTTGGTAATGGTATCATTTGACTAATTCCCCTTAATTAAAGTAAATACTAATGATTAATTCCATTGACACACTGCAAAGTCTCAACTCTACACCGAATTTTAGAGAAACAAAAGGTCAAAAACAGGAAGGAAAAATTTTCATTTTTCAACAATATTTTGTTACGACTCTCTGCCAACTCTAATCACTCTCATTGAAATCAACATCATCTCCCAATGTATATTATCATATATGCAAAATATTATAATATGGTATAGTATAGCATATTATGCTATCAAGAAAAAAAATATATCCTATAAATGAATATGATAAAGACTTCCCTAAGGTTTTTCTTTTTCTTATTTTAAATATAAGCTTTCAACAACCCATAATTATTGCGGGCCAATGATCAACAAAGTAATAGAGAAACACAAGATCTCATATTCAAATTTTAGTAATGGCAAAAAAGATACCAAGTGATTTCTTTTAGTTTGTCTTTTAACTCATGGTGGTAGAGCTATTCGATACCTATACTCACCGAAGTCAGATGGAATAATTAAAGTGCACGCAAGCTAATTTGGCCTCATGTGAAGTTTCTTTTCATCCGTCTTAAGTCGTAGCAAACAGAGTTACATGATACTTATACTCATTGAAGATAATAGGAATCTGATAAAATAATCGATATTTCTGAAGTCACGGTGGTAGAGTTATTCGATACCTATGGCCACCGAAGTCGGATGGAATAATCGAAGTGCACACCATGTGAAGTTTCTTTTCATCCGTCTTAAGTAGTGATAAATAGAGTTAGATGATATATCAACACTCATTGAAGATAACAGGAATCTGATAAAATAATCGAGATGCGTGCAAACTGACTCGACAGTCGACACCTTTATTATATAATTTTTTTTCCTAATTATCATGCATAGTTCAACTCCGCACCCCAAACATCCTGCTACTCCTACCAACTAAGAAAACAACAAAGACAAACTTTGACAAACATCGTGTTTGTACATGTCTTGTTTTATACTTAAAATAAATCATATTCTTTGTTGTGTCCGCTTTCACGTCTTCGTTTGGGAATCTTTAGCAGCTTTGTTTTGCCTTATCAACAACGTCAAAGCTATCTAAAAGAATACCCCCTACACACATATTATACAAAAACAACTTTGTAATGGACATCACTATTGGTGAATTTTGATGTGTTTGACATTGTTTGAATTATACTTCCATGGCCCATACTCAATTTCACTTCACCTACTACTACAATTGGTAAATTCTCAGGCCAGCTAGCCATTGTTACTTATCTATTAGTCCTCAGAGTCGAGGCTGCCACGACCAGAATGAGAGAATTCTCTCATTTATCGCGTAGGACGATCTTAATTTTTATGATATTTCTAGTGGTGGAATCAGCTGAGTTGAATGAATTTTATCCAAATGAAAGAGATGCTTTGTTGCAGCTTAGAGATGGTGTGAATTCGAGTGTTCTTGATTTGCATAAACATTGGACAGGGCCACCTTGTTACAAGAACCAGAGCAAATGGGCTGGAATTTCTTGTTCTGATGGGCATGTAACTGCACTTGTTTTAGAAGGATTTCAGTTAACTGGTTCACTTCCACCAACATTCTTGGAGAACATAACTAACTTGACGAAAATCAGCTTTCGAAACAATTCATTGTATGGTCATGTTCCCAATCTCACAGGACTAGTCTACCTAGAATCTGTGTTTCTTTCAGACAATCGATTCTCGGGTTTGATTCCATACGGTTACATTGAGCTGCAGAAACTGAGAGAATTGGAGCTCCAGGGGAATGTACTTGAAGGTTCAATTCCACCTTTTGATCAACAGACTTTGATTGCGTTCAATGTGTCTTCGAATAAACTCGAAGGACCAATCCCTGAAACACCTGTCCTGAAGAGATTTCCGAAGAGCTGTTATGGGGATAACGCGAATTTGTGTGGTGAGGTTCTAGGAATACCTTGTTCAACACCACCTGCAAATCCACCTAAAGCACCAGGTGAAAAGAAAAGGAATGGACTTAAAGTATGGAGTATTACTTTGATAGCAGCAGGAGGAGCAGCACTTGTCCTTGTTTCAATCATGTCCATTTTACTATGTTATTTTAGAAGATCTAAAAGAAAAGAAACACAAGGAGAAGACAAACAAGGTAAGATTTATAATATCATCTTATCTTATCCTAGCTTAGTGACAGTTATTCTATGGAAAAATTATTACCTAGATTGAATTAGATGAGGAGGTTATCTTGTGTAGGGCTGTTTTGTGATGCAAAAAAAGAGACAGGAGCGCCGAAGTTGGCTGTAATTCAGATACATTTTTTCAGATGTAGCATATGAGTTTTTCTTTTTCAAAATAGTTAACAACACGGACACTTGATGGTATGGACCGCGTTCACTTTACCCTCCCGGACCCCACTTTATGGGAATACACTTGGTGTTGTAGTTAACAAAGCGGTTATTCAGAATCATTGGCTCCAGAATGGGGCATCTCTAGAGGCGCTAAAGATGATTATGACCGCGAAAAGGTCATTCAAAAATAGTTGGCTCCAGAGGGGGGCTGATAACGATAGGAAGACAACCAATCCATATCCATTATGATGCCGAAGTCGACAATTTTTAGCTCAGTAAGACGGGATTTAGTCTCTCGGCCCTGAATTGTGGCTAAAAACAACAATAACATACCAGTATAATCCACAAGAGAGGTCTGGGAAGGGTGGGGTGTACGCAGACCTTATCCTTACCTTTGTGGGGTAGAGAGGTTGTTTCCGATAGAATTGTGGCTATTCAACATAGGTTTAGATTAGCCAATGCAATTGGACTTAAAGATCCACAACTATTTCAGCCTTTCGATTCTCTTTCTCTATTCGGACATAGAGGAATACATGTGATGCTGGAACACCTTATATTGTTATTATTTCCTATTTTAACATTTCAAGTTTCCCTTTTGGCAGAAAGTATTTCAACAGAGAATGTGAAAAAGAGAAGTTATTGGTTAGAGAGCACAGAAGATCCAGTAAGAACATTGGACTTGACATTCTTTGACAAGGAAATGTCAGTCTTTGACATGGATGACTTGTTAAGGGCATCAGCTGAAGTTTTAGGAAAAGGAAAGCTAAGCACAACATATAGAGCAATCTTGGAATCTGGTTCTGTTGTTGCTGTCAAAAGACTCAAAGAAATGAATTCTTTGAGCAAGAGGGAATTCACCCAACAAATGCATTTGCTTGGAAAACTGAAACATGAAAACCTTGTGGAAATGATTTCCTTCTACTATTCCAAGGAGGAGAAGCTCATTGTTTATGAATATGTTCCTCAGGGCGACTTGTTCGAGCTCTTACATGGTTCGTTCACTAACTTTTTATTACTTCAGGAGAAGAGTCTAAATTTAACACCTCCCGTACGAAATATCTTAATTTTACCCTTGGAGCTCTGCTAGTGTTAAAGCAAATATGAGACGATTTGCTAACTGCAATGTATGAATGACCTCAAGTATAATTACATGGAATAGAATTAAAATATTTCGTATAATAGAGGAATATTTTTTATCTTCCCCCCCCCCCCCCCCCCCTTGAGGTTTAACTGTTGAAGTCTTCATATTCTAAAAGAAGTTATGATTCTTGGTTTCAGAAAATAGAGGAATTGAGAGACAACCACTAAACTGGACTTCAAGAATATCCATCATAAAGGATGTAGCAAAGGGTCTAAATTTCTTGCACCAGACCTTACCAGCACAAAAAGTTCCACATGGAAACATCAGATCAAAAAATGTCCTAATCTTGCAAGACCCCCAAAGCAAGAACTACCATTCCAAGTTGACAGATTATGGATTCTTGCCTTTGTTACCGTCTAAAGAATCCTCAAGCAAATTAGCAGTTGGAAAATCTCCTGAGTTTATTCAAGGGAAAAAGCTAACAAGAAAAGCTGATATATACTGCTTTGGTATTCTTCTCTTGGAAGTGATCACTGGAAAGGTACCTGGTGAATTGTTTTCACCAGAAAATGGGGGTACTAGTATTGTTGATGATGATTTGTCAGAGTGGGTAAGGACAGTGGTGAATAATGATTGGTCAACTGATATTTTGGATGTGGAAATACTTGCACAAAAAGAAGGGTATAATGAAATGTTGAAACTTACTGAATTGGCTTTGCAGTGTACAGATGAAGCACCAGAGAAAAGGCCTAAGATGAGTGAAGTGTTTGGGAGAATTGAAGAGATTGAAGTTGAACAAAAGAGTGTTGTCACTGATGTGGAAGCTGATTCATCTGTCTCTTAGTTCAAGACTTGAAAAGTTCCCTCCTAAACTGTAATCAAGCAGCAGCAACAACATACCCAGTATAATTCCATCAGGTGAGGTTCGAAAAGAGTCAAATGTACACATAGTTACTCCCTTTCCACCTATAAATTCAACAGATGAAATCTGAAGACAATGGAGTCAAATGTACACATAGTTACTTCCTTTCCACCTATAAATTCAACAGATGAAATCTGAAGACAATGGGCTGTACACATATCTTAAGCCTATCTGACACGGTAGAGAGGCTGGTTCCTAAACTGTAATCAAGAAAGTTTGAAGTTCGATCAGGAAGAGGCTTTTAGCTCAAGAGCAGAGTTTAACTTAGTTTTATGATATCATTCTCATTCTTTTAAGTTAAAATTCTTTGTAGATATTGATGTATTATTTCCATTATTCATCTTTTACTTGATGAAAACACCCTTTTGAAGGAGTAGCATATAGTACAGTTTCTCTTTTCATCATTTTTCAGTCGTTAATTTGATTAAATTCCTTTACCAAGATTTGGAAAGTGTGATTGTGCCAAGTTCAATTAAAGGAGAAAGGCGTAGTAAGTTACAACAAACGTATAATTAATCAACTGATGATGACGATCACACGATAGGAGCATTCCTATCAAGTATTGCATTTGGATGAACATAAATAAAACGATATAGACAGTAAAAGATTCATATAGCCCACTTTAACCAGATGAGTTAAGAAGTAAAAAATTTAGGAGTATTCTCCATTTTGTACATAATGCATGTGTAGTAACTAAGAAACTTCTGAGGTGGGGCCACAATTGATTTTGGCTGCAACCAAAGTGGATGACGATAAAGTTAGGGAAAAGCTCAAAAAATTTCTTGAAATTTGTTTCAATTTGTGGATGAAGATGGATTTGAGATTAGCTCATACTAAGAAATAAAAATAGTAACAAATTCGAACATGGTTTTCATTTAATTCTAGTACTAGTATGGATGGACTTTGAAATTAAGTCTTTGGGTTAAGCTTAGGTGTAAGAAGAAAACGGTGTATAGTTGGATTGAAACAAAGACACCTATGTGTATACGTGTCACATTTCATGCATACTTTCACCCAAGTGTCCACTTAATTCCAAAACTCCATTTTTCTATAACACCATCTCCTCCTTGCTTAGCTTGATCATCTCTTTCTTTGAGCTCGTTCTGTCTCTCTCTCTCTCTCTCTCTCTCTCTCTTCATCTTTATCTTCTTGTGTGACTTCATTTACTAATATTAGTATTTCAAGAAAGTTTCATTAAGAATCTTGATTTACAGATTTGATAAGTGGTGGTACTTGAGTTGTTGAATAATATTGATTGTGAGAGCTAATTTTAATTAGTAGTATTAACTATGGCTATGCCTGCTAGGAGATATGCTTTTGGGAGGGAGGATGAAGCCACCCACCCTGATTCCCTACGAGCCACCTTGTCTGAGCTCCTCTCCACCTTCATCTTCGTTTTTGCTGGTGAAGGTTCTGTTCTTGCTATTGGTGAGTCAAGTTGCAGATATAATTAAGTAAATAAAAGTGTGTTTACTCGTTTTAATGAGTGATTTCATCTGTGCTATGCTATCAATCATGATTTCTAACCAAAATTGTCCACATGCATGCATGCATGCAAACAACTTTTCTTTCTCTTTTGTAGCATTACTGTATGATCTGGTGCTTGCCATCTCTGACCAGCCTAGCACAGATGTTGTTTAACTATGGATATTTGTTGTGCAGATAAGTTATATCCGGATAGGACGTTAGGAGCATCAAGACTGACAGCGATAGCGCTGGCGCATGCTTTATCGCTATTTGCAGCTGTAGCCTCTAGCCTGAACGTCTCTGGAGGACACATCAACCCAGCTGTTACCTTTGGTTCACTTGTGGGGGGAAGGATTTCTGTTGTTCGTGCTATCTATTACTGGATAGCTCAGCTTCTTGGTTCTGTTATAGCCTCTCTTTTGTTGAGGCTTGCTACTGATGGCTTTGTAATAACGAAAACCATTTTGTTTTTGTTTTTTCCAATGGGTTTGGTGCTTTACCATCTTTACATCTTGAAACTGAAGGGTGATTGTTGTTGTTTTTGGTGGTGCAGCGGCCACGGGGATTCGCGGTTGCAGCTGGAGTTGGCAACTTGAATGCACTTGTGATGGAGATAGTGATGACATTTGGACTAATGTACACGGTGTATGCAACTGCTGTTGATCCAAGGAGGGGAAGTTTGGGGACCATTGCACCTCTTGCCATTGCGTTCATAGTGGGGGCGAACGTCCTAGTGGGAGGGCCATTTGAGGGAGCATCCATGAATCCAGCTAGGGCATTCGGGCCTGCTCTGGTGGGATGGAGGTGGAGGAACCATTGGATCTACTGGTTGGGACCTTTTGTAGGTGCAGCCCTGGCTGGACTTATCTACGAGTATGGGATCATACAGCACGAGACCCTTCCACGCCCCACTACCCATCAGCCCTTGGCACCAGAAGATTACTAAGTGTCTCCCATTTGTCACTAAAAAGGATTGTGCTTAAAACTGGAACTTTTATGTGATGTTTGTACCTGTGTATGGTTGCTTTTTACTTCCATCTTCTTACGTTTTATGCGTTTAATGCTTCTTTATGTAGTTACATTTTGTAAGTTGAACAAATCAAGGCGATGATCCCCAGACCAGTAATAGCATAAATAAGGTTACTTATTATCTCTGTCTTATTTTTTACACCTATTGGAGTTCCCATGGTTGCGTTACCGTTCTTATTCTCGTCTTGCTTATAAAATATTGTTCAAAGTTCAATCCGGAGAACCAACTAATGTAGCATTGTAGCATTTACATAGAGAAATCAATTGCATATCGAGGAATCCATTCTGGGATAGAACTAGAACTACCTTGTTGAGAAACAGAACTATCTCGTTACTGGACAAAGGAAGTTGAGACATTTGAACGCATAAAGATGTCATTTTCAAATGTGCAAACTATAAATACTCTACATGGTACAATGCAGCAGGCAGAAAGGTACACTATTGTCTCCAAACTATGAGAACTCAAGATGGTAGAATGTAGACGAGAAACTCTAGGTACGCTACCGTATGTCCAAACTATGAGAACTCGAGACGGTATAACCTAGACAGGACCTCCAGGTGCACTATTGCATGCATAATGCAGACAGGACTGAGAGCTCGAGAACAGGACCTTAAGCAAGAAGGCGAATACCCAAAATCAAAGATAACCTAGGCAGGACCTCTAGTACACTACTACATGAGAACTCATCAAAGATAACCTAGGCAGCAGGACCTCTAGGTACACTATTGTATGTCCAGCCTAGGACCTCTAGGTACACTATTGTATTTCCAAACTACATCAGAACTCAAGATGGTATAATGCAGACGGAACCTCTCAAACAGGACCTCAGGACCTGTGCAAGGCCGTGAAGACCCTAAATCAAAGAATATTCCAGTGACTAGCGAGTGTTCTCGGAAAAATTCTTGCAACTGCTCCTATCTAATAAACCCCAGGTGTTATGTTTACTTGCATATGTAGACGAATTCCCATCACCAAACTCATGGAAGTGGATTTGTAGGATGCACTTTTAGGTCATTTCATTTGACACTTGACAGTTGAGGTAAAAGAAGTCTAATGAGTGATCGATAGAGGAATGTGGCTGATGAAAACAAATTACAAAATGGAAACAAATTACAAAATGGTAATAGAACAAAAGAAATTGGCTAGGCCTTTGGAACAAGTTCGTTCTTTAGAGATTGCTAAAGTTTGCCATAGAATCTGGCAACCCATGGTGCAAGTTCAGTTACATCAGGGGTTCTAGGATTAGAGGCATAATAATCAGACCAATAACAGGGAGAAATATGCTCTGTGAGTTCACCTTTAGAGTAAATACAAAATGGCAGCCAGTCTTCTCCTCCATTCATTCTTCTTTTCCTCTCTCTTGGATATGCTAATGGCGCCTGCACATACCTGCATCAGCCAAACAAAGCCTCGAGTTTTTTAAAGGTTTTAAATTGGGTGTCATAGGTCCTAACATAACAAGTTAACTCCTCGGTTTTACGCTGTAATAGAATGGGCATGTGAATCGACTAGTTCATTTGAAGTTGCTTTATTATGTTCATCCTCTGGCAACTGCTGTAGAGGTATACTTTCACAATTTTTAGGAGTTCAAAGTGATTCTGAATAGTTGAGGAAACCATTTGCATCAGAAGTTACAGAAACATGATATGCCAAACTAAATGCGATATTTAAAGAACTAGAATTCTCGCGAGATTAGTATTATTCTCCATTATTGAAATTGATCTTTGACAAAATTCAATGTAACAACAACAACAAACCCAGTGTATTCCCACATAGTGGGGTCTGGGGAGGGTAAGATGTACGCAGTCCATACCACTACCTCCGAAGAAGTAGCAAGTCTGTTTCCGATAGACCCCCGGCTCAAGACACGAGATAATAACCAAATCCGTAATAAGTTTTTCATAAATAATATGCAATGTATTTCTAGTAAATTTAACCTTAAAATGCCAAGCAATGGGAGTTCCAGCCTTCCTCTCATCAAAACTATTTCAAGGCTGAAAACACAGCTTAGCTTATTAGATATATCAAGTCACATTTATGTCTTCTCGTCATCATATTCTAAGGGGAAAAAATCTAATGCTCATAGACGCTAAATTTTGCTTCAACTGAAAATTCCTTACAACTAGTAGGTGTCTATGTCAATGAGCAGTCTAATACATTTAAGAACAGAACACACCTGATACCATCAAGCCGGGCATCCCAGCAGAAATGGGTGTGGCCAAAAATATGACAAGCGTTTGTGCTCCCTCTAGCTCCGTGTATGTATCTTATACGGTCCTCAAGAAAGTCAGAACCAACCACTTTTGGAAGGTTAGGATAGAAAAGCATTCTCTTCTCTGGACAAAGCTCTAGTCTGCAAAAAAAAAGGCAAATAACAGTCCAATCAGGGTACAACAATGTAATACATCAGCAAAAGATGTTTAAGCCTTTAAGGACTGCAATCATCCACATAATCTTTCTGACCCTTGATTATTTGGAGTAAACTAGTACTGCCAGTGTGGAGGAATGCCCACTACTGTGAAGAATGATAAGTTTGTAAGCAGGCACAGCGCCCTGCCCCAGCCAATATCCCCCACACCAGCCAGCCCAAAGAAAAGGAAAAGTAAGTCCCTCTATCTTAACGCATATATTGATGAAAGGAGCAATAGAGACGCTTAGCTTTTTAACACGGCAATTCTGACTTGGGAAATGTGTCCCCTTCTCTCTTTGCTACACTATACTCTTTCCGGCGAGTCCCCTCACCGGTGATACTTTATTTCATTATGGGTGACAAAACATATTTCATTTCAAGGGGAATATCTTTCGAATTGATTTATATCAGCAAGGATTCTTATAGATGGTTCATGTTCATTGAGCAGGGGCAGAAGATTCTCCAGCCAAATAAGGATGAACGAAAAAAACTAGTGTTGGGTATGTTATGCTTTACAGAATGTTTCAAGGATAGGGGATGGAGAAGGAAAATACAGTCGTATCACAACAGAGTGTACAAGAACTAAATCACTTAAGGCAGATATAACAAGAGTGGAAACACTGTTTGGTGACAGGGCAAATCCAACCACTGAGATCTCAAACATTCTACTGTTCAACTCTGAACATGTCAATCCTTAATGGAGGAAAGGGGGAAATTTTCAGGGCATCTGTTGTTTCTGAAAATGGTAACACTAAATTTTCGGGAGTATCAAACAAACATCAACCTCATTAAATCCAACTAGAAGTCTCTACTGTAGCGCAAGACTAAGGCTTTTCAAACATAACCAATCAAATTTTTGGACTAGCAACTCAAGGAGATTTGGAATAGTACGAGGCTCTGAGCTACTCGCTGACCTTGGAATAAAGTGTGAGAATGAAATTATTTGCTTGCAGCTTGCCAGCATTTCCTGGACTGTATCCTGATATTTGTCATTCATGGCATCAAAATGTGTAGCAAGGGAGTTGTCTCCATTTATGAGTCCATCGGGCCACTTGCATGCACGGAAGTCCTTACATGCCTGTGCAAAAATTGATAAGAGTGAATTACAACTGTAAGACTGCACTGTACTAGCAGTCTGGCATAGAAGATAGAATCAGTAAACTACGACTATCACATAAATCAATGTCTATTAACTGTGTAATATACAGGAAAACCTTTTTAAGGAAAAGGCAACAGTCCAAGAATTCCAAACTCACAAAAAGACTCAGAGAAATGTGACAATACAAGTGGTAAACTGAATAGGCTCAGAACAGAAGAAGTGCATCCAAAGCAGCAAGAAACTGAAGAGTCACTAAGAATCTAAGATAATTAAATAAATAAAACGCAAGAGAAAATGAGCAAGTGGCTTGCAAATGTAAATTATTATCCCCATATACTCACCTACCCATAACAAAAAAGTACTTGAAGTCGCCCCAATATAATAGGTACATTTTCCTTGGACCAATCAGGAATCTTTTACTGATAAAAAACGAGGTGCAATTGGATGCACATCACTTCAGAGAAAGCGTTAGATGGAAGAGCTAATAAATTGACTTTAACTTTTAGGAAAATTCAGTGATAACAAGGAAGTCAAGTAAGCACTTCTCCTTTCAGTTTCAGTTGTCAGCAAACTAAAGATTGGCACACTCAACTTGCTCAGTTTTTGTCTATTTTGAAAGAAAACTAGGTCGAGGAGGGAACAGCTAACATATCATCAAACTAAAAGATAAAATCCTTACAAGGAGAAAGAAAGTGAATCACCAGCTCCAGAGATGGAATCCGGATTCCAGTTATGTCCTTTTCCCTATCAAAGCTCTGGGATAAAGCAGAAATGACATCAAGATGAGCACGAAATGACCTAGTAACAAAAAAGGAAATATTTTGCAATTTGACAATAATATTTACCTCGTGATACCATGAGAATAGAGGAATAATTGCCAAACCATCAATGACACTAGGATTAGTTTCCACTCCAAGACTCTGACATGCATCAAGCATTTTATCCAGCTTTTGAAGAGAATCAATCTGAATACAGAGGATGCGTCTCATTAATCATGTGGTATTGCTTTAGGTTAACAAAACTACCATAAGTCCATATCAGCAGGAAAAGCTATATTCTACTTCAGTGCAAAGGGGAGGAAAAGGGGAGAAGAGGAGAGGAAACACCACCAATATTCATTCTTAACGGTTACTTTTTTCTGCATGGATGAAGCTTTTGAGAACTTAACTTAATAGGCAATGTCGTTGATTGAGAAAGGACATGCATCAAAAATTGCAGATATAAGCTTCAAAAGGAGAATTTATCGTCAGATAAAAGTCCCCATAAGCGACGGGATTCCATAATGTCACAAAAACATTTTAACGAGATACCATGGCACATGAATGTACAACAACAACAACATACCCAGTGTATTCCCACATAGTGGGGTCTGGGGAGGGTATAGTGTACGCAGACCATACCACTACCTCACTACCTCAGATGAAGTAGAGAGGTTGTTTCCTATAGACCCCGGCTTAGGACCGATAGTACCATGGCACATGAATGTAAAATAGCAAAAACAACTAGGACATATGATGCAATACCACGCATTCCTTCTGAACTAAACTATGTGAATAACATCTTCATGGAATGATATGAAGAAAAGACTGCTTACATATTTCTCTTTCTCCCTCCGGAGCCAAAGGTCATGGTTTCCGGGCACAAAGAACACGTGCTCAAAACTAGCCTTCAAGATGGACATAGTTAACACAAAATTCTCATAAGTCTCCGCAACATCACCAGCAACGAGAAGAACTTCCTTTTTCTTCCCCTTTTTTGGTAAACCCCTTACCCATGCCATGTTCTCCGCGTATTCTGTATGCAAGTCTGAAACTACAAAAACCTCCAAACCAACTGTATCTACCCTAGCAGAAGGGATAATCTTATGCCTTGTAATATCAGCATGCTTCATGAGATATCTCCCACAATTCTGGATTCTCATACATTTGCGAAGATATCTCGAACGTCCAGGTTGCAGATAAAAAGCCGAGCTAGTCGTAATTAAGCATAGAACCATGTTTTTGCTTTCCTCTTTTTTCCTATTTCCTCTGCTAGAAATCAGCTAATCCTACATAAAAACATCACATTATTTATTTAGGAACATGAATAATGGACTATCGATCAATAATGTGGGTTGAGAACCATGAGGTCTCTTGTTCAAATACCAGCAAAGGCAAAAATACTAGGTGATTCAGTCCCATCTGTCCTAGTTTTGATGAACAGATTTACCTGGGTTGGTGGGGGGTGGCCCCTATCCTGTGAAATTAATCGAGGTGCACAACAGCGGGCTATGACACCAAAATTATTCCTTTACATAGGATGCACACAACACCATAAAATGCACATAACATTTTTAGTTTGTGTAAATTCAACCAATGTGAGTGAGTATTGCTTTCCTTATAAGAACCCCTTCATCTCAAAATGCAGACATAAATCCACCACCCATCACATTATGAATTGGTAAAATCACAATAATGGAGGACAAAAAGTACCAATTCTTTTTTATTTTTTAATGGCAAGGCCAACAACGCGGACCAAGTAATTCTATCCACCCAAGCTCGGACATATGAAAAGAAATCACCCAGTATTTTTCTCTCGGGTGGAATTTAAACTTAGAGACGTCATGAATCTCCTCTTACTTACAAATGAAAGAGACCAATATGGTCTTTTTAGATCTTACTAACTAAAAACAAGTTTATAAAGAGCTAAAAAATCAAATCTCTCGATACGAACAGTAAAGTAATGAAATGAATAAGAATTGCACATAGATAAGATCGCTTGTTTACCCTACATGATGATAATGAAGAATAATAACGTTCCTATAATTAAATCAGTTTCCATTAACCCAAAACTTACAAATCACGTAGCGAAAATATTGAAAAAGAAGATAAAAGTACCATGCTATCACTGCCAATTAGCCTGGCCTGTAGGTCCCCTGTAGATGAAGAAGAAAATAACTGGTAATCAAAATTATCCTTGACCAAACTGCTGACAATTTAATTTTGTCAGATCCGGGAAAACAAAGGGAAAATATTATCCTATTTCAAAATATTAGTATTTTATTTCAGTGAGAATAATAGTATTTGATCTTACTTTGGTAAAAAATATTTTTGTAGAAATAAAATTTATTTGTTTGCACTTTTGTCACTCTTGTTTTTCATATAAAATTTTAAAAATGAATTTAATTTATTTTTATGACTAAATACAACATCAAACTCCAACTCCAATTATAATCCATAAAATTATTATTTTTATGGCTAAACAAAACCTTAATTTCCTGGATATTCGAGGGAAATTAGGCGGGGGGGGGGGGGGGGGGCTGACTAAAAAGTAGATCAAATTAGCTTATTTAAAAAAAAAAAAAAAAAACTTGAATGTAATTTTTACCCAACACTTTGTTTGGATGGTGATTAACTTGTTATGCATATATTTTTCATAATATAATGTATTATAAGTACTACTTAACTAACTATAATATTTAGATAAATTGGGTAATTTTTATAAATTCCAATAGTTTAGTATCTAATTATATAAATTTTCAATTGTTTTTATTGTTACGTAAAATCTCATTTTTACATTTATTATTGTGGTATATAGTTAAGACTCGTGATACATCACCATCTGATACATAAGCGTAGATACATAACTCTTATGTATAAATGTTACACAGATATATTCAGATACATAAGTCTTATGTATCAATAACTTAAAAACATTCTAATACATGATTTTTGTAAATATGATGAAGGATTGTGTGATGTATCTTCTTGTCCTTTTATACCATATACATTATTCTTATGTATCTCTAAACTCTCTTAACAAATACAACATTCTTATATATCTTCGTTAACATCATCATCTTCAACCTCCATTGATGAATCTCCAAACTCTCTCAGAACTCTGCCCCCAAATCGCTCTATCACTGTTTCAGGCTACCTTCGCTAGTAAACCCTCTCCGTTGAGACACCAAATAAAGCTCAACTCAATCTCTTACTCTACAACACGTCTATACCCTCACCCCACTCCATCTAGCGTCGCACTTCTTATGTATCTCGCTTCATCTGGCATCGCTCCATCTATACTAAATAGACCCCCAATTCTTATGTATCCCGCACAGTCGCTGGTTGAGCTAAAATTAGAGATATTTAGGTACTGATAAAAGGGGAAAATGTTACATTTTTGGATGAACTGGTGGATTTAATCAGCGTCAAATAAAACAAGTGTTTGGTGGATGGAAGAAATAAGGAGACAAATAAGGAGGAGATAAAGATCAAGAGATACCCCTGAGATACGGTTGAGATGTAAAAGAGAGATGATGGTAGGATTTAAGTAAATACGCGAGATAGAGGAGTTAGTGATGTATCTAACTCTTTTAGAGAGAGAAAAATTAATAATTTATGGAATTGAAATTTTAAGTAACAGTGGTAAGTTAAGGTGTGAATTTATGTATTTTTTCTAAATTATATATATTTTTTTATTATTATTGTTATAGAATGTCTCAAGTCATAATTTGAAAGACGAATCTATGAGAAAAGTAGAGTAGGAAATAAAGCGCTACAAAAAGATTCTCACAAAATAGTAAATATTTTTTAAAAAGATTTTCTATAAATAAGATAAATAAATTAAAATAAAAGACTTAATTTATGCAATTTTGGGCTTTTGCCTTTAAACTAGACTAGATTTTGCGAGTTAATACGTAAAAATGATCCTAAACTTGACATTAAATTATAACTTTGACCTTAAACTTTGACAGTGCAAAAATATGACCTTTAACTATTCAAAACTGCACAAATATAACCTCCAATCCTACGTGGCAAAACGCGTGTTCAACGCGCAAAACTGGACGCGTTCAGCTTAAAATCCAAGGGCATAATACATAAATATGACCTTTAAAAATTCAAAACTGCACAAATATGACCTTTAAATGACTTTTCACTATTATTTTTTTAATTATTTTTTTCTCAAAGATGAAAATGACATCTAATTTCTTTTGTCATTGCGAAAAAAAAGTAATATTGAAGATTTATTAATTAGGTTGGTCAGTCTCATATGAAAAAATCACGCGGGTATGTATATATATATATTATAAAGCAGAGAGTGAATTTAAGTTATATAATATATCTAAATATAATTTATTTAAATATTAAATTAAAGATGAAACTATCCTCATAATAAAAAAATTATAGTTTTAATAAAATGTTATTAAATTAACGTTATTAAGAATAGTAGTAGTAGTATATTAAATTAACGTTATTACAATGTTATTAAATTAACTTTATTAAATTAATGCAGGGGTGAACCTACGTGGTTGCCATGGAGTTCACCCGACCCCCTCGGTAAAAGAATTACGTTATATTAATGTTGAACCACATGAAACAAGACACTTAGATAGCCAGTGGTGTTATTTGCTCTTCTCGGGCGCTTCCTTCAGCCTACTGCGCGGGTTCGATTTTTTAATTAAAATAAAAGCTAGGTGTTGCAGTTATAGAAATACAAAATAAAATAATAATAATAATAATAATAATAATAATAATAATAATAATAATAATAATAATAATAATAATAATAATAATAAAAACGACGCCTTTTTAACACAAAAAACAAAACTTTGACAGTGCACAAATATGACCCTTAAATATTTAAAACTGCACAAATATGACCTCCCTCCAAGTCAACCCTTTTAACGATGTGGCACCGTGTGATTGAATTACCTTTCCACGTAGGTGCGAGTGAAATTCACGCATGGGATTGCAAAATCAAAGGTCATATTTGTTCAAGTTTTGAATAGTTAAAGGTCCTATTTGTGCACTATCAAAGTTTAAGATCAGAGTTATAATTTGATAACAAGTTTAGGGTCATTTTTATGTATTAACTCAGATTGTGCAATTTGAGACTTTTTCTTTTATTTATTGTGCTATTTCTTTGTTTTGTTTTTTAAAAAATATTATATATATATATATTTTGATAATTATTTAAAAACATGACTTCACTTTTATTTTTATTGATTTCAGTATAAAATCTCACTTAATTATAAATAGTAGTGATGTAACTTTTAATAAAAAATAATTTAATAAATATGACGGAGTCTTTTCTTATTTCAAACTCGGTATGTAAGTCAAGTAGGTGCAACAGGTGTAATATGAAACACCAGGGCCAAAATATTCATATGCCTATACTTAAGGGACCGTACTGTCTTTTTGGTCGACTTGAATTCCCCTAAGCTCAAACGTTTTCTCCATTTTTGCAGCAGCTCTCCGCCGACTGAAACCCTTCTTCCTCGGCTGTCATTTTCTCCGCGAGCTTTGAGTGGTTAGTTTTCTCTCTCTCTCTCTCTCTGTATTTCATCCGACAAATCCCAGGGGGGTGGCGAATTGGTTTTGTATAATCTCAATGCTGAAATATTGAGTAGTTTCTATTCTATGCTATGCTTTGCTTGTGTGTATTTTCTGATTGTTCATCTTCGATTTACTTCTAATTCTTTATTCTCATAGTTTTTGATAAGTGATTTGGATAGATGATGAGAAATTCTTTTCATAACGTTAATGCGTGAGCCAGCTTTCTCGTACCTCGACTAAGTACGCTGGATTGCCATCTCCCACCAGAAACAGATGCCATGTAGCTCGGACCACCCAGGCTAGGACAATATATACCATGCAACTTTTGGTGCAGGGTGGTTGAAGTGGAGGCTCGCTTTCGGAGTTGTGGGATAAGAAGGTGTCTCCTAAGTTTAAAGGTAAGTTATATAGAGTGACGGTCCGACTTACTATGTTGTATGGAATGGAGTGTTGGCCAGTTAAGAACTCCCACATCAAAAAGTTGGAGGTGGTGGAGATGAGGATGTGGAGATGGATGTGTGGACTTACCAGGAGAAATAGGGTTAGAAATGAGGTTATTTGAGAGTATGTGTGAGTGGCCGCGGTGTAATATAAGATGCGGAAAGTGAGGCTGTGATGGTATGGGCATGGATGCTCCAGTTAGGAGATGTGAGAGGCCGACTACAGATGTTTTTAGGCGGGGTAGGGGTAGGCCAAAGAAATATTGGAGGGAGGTGATTAGGCATGACATAGAGCGACTACAACTTACGGACGACATGACCCTTGATAGGAAGGTGCGGAGGATGTGAATTAGGGTAGAGGGTTAGTGGGTAGGAGTGCATCTGCAATAATAGGGAGGAGAGCTTGCCCGTAGTTTCTTGTTCTTTCTTGTTCGTAGTTTTTTTTAGGATGTTTGTGATCTCGAATAGATAGTTTATAGTATTACTCAATCGGTGTCTTATTTCTTTTATTATTTAGCGGTGTGTCATTTCATTTGTTTATTTTTATGTTTTTGTGGTTATACTGTTATCTGTCCTAAGTCGGGGGTCTATCAGAAACAACCTCTCTACTTTATTCGAGGTTGTGGTATGGACTGCGTACACTTTATCCTCCCCAAGCCCCACTTTGTGGGAATACAATGGGTATGTTGTTGTAACTTTATCCATCAAGGTTAGGACGGCTAGGACAGATGGAAAGAATCACTAGTGTTTTTTGTCTCGGATTTGACCCTGAGGCCTCACGTTCTCAACTCACTTCATTGACCACTAGGCCACACCCTTTGGGTTCTAATAAGAAATCCTTTTGCACTAGAATGTAAAATCTTCTTGCTTTCATCTAGGGGTGTTCATGGGTCGGTTTGAGTTGGTTATTGGTCAAAACCATAACCAAACCAACTTAGTCGGTTTTTAAATTTCTAAAACCAAGCCAAACAAAAAAATAACCGTCGGTTTGGTTCTTGTCGGTTTAGTTCAGTTTGGTTTGGTTTCTTCGGTTTATAACTTTAGCTAATGATAAAAGTTGAAAATTAAAAAAAACAAATCCAATCTAACATATGAGAAGTTAACCGGGTGTTGTATCTCGACCTTGAAACTAAGATGTCAACTGAGTGCAGAGGCGGAGCCGGCCATCTTTAGGGGGTTCGTCCGAACCCCCTTCGACCGAAAAAATATACTATTTATACATGATTAAAATTATTTTTTATGTGGTTATAGTAGGTGTTGAACCCCCTTCGACTTAGTTTTCTTTGAATATTGAACCCTTTACTTGAAATCCTTGAAATTCTGGCTTTGTCTCTGACTTAGTGTTATACTTCAGCAAAGCTATGAACAACACCATATGAATGCTTCTAAAAAATTATTTTAAAACTACATTTAACAGAATGATATGATAAACCCCCCAAAAGGTGACCACATAAAGTTTTTGCTCAACAAGGTTCAAAAAGAAAGTTAAAATTAATGATTGTCTATAGTCAAATGAATCTCAGCTATAAATTTTAATATAAAACAAGATATTATTTTCACAATTAGTATCATTTGTCATTCAAAGTGCGAAATTCACTTAGAATCTCATAAGGTACTATCAACTAGATGAAGAAATGACTTAATGCGTTACGACTAAAGTTAAATCATGATTAAAATATAAAATTTAATAAATACTTATATTGTATTTATGAATAATACATAAATAATTATAATATATATATATATATATATATATATATACTATATATATATATATATATATATATCAGTTCGGTTTGGTTTGGTTATTTTGTCGGTTATTTAGAGTAAAACCAAACCAAACCAAATTATTATCGGTTTTTTAAAATTCAAAACCAAACCAAACCAAACCAAAACTAACCAAATATCGGTTTTTTTCAATTGGTTTGGTTTGGATCGCGGTTCAATTTGGTTAATAACCAACCCATGAACACCCCTACTGAGTTTCATCTTATGTAACTACTCCCTCTGTCCCAATTTATATGGCCTCGTGAATTTATTTTCTTTCTTTTACCATAAATCTAAGGTTCTATATAATTGTCATGCTTGATAAAATCTCTTCGTTCTATATAGTTTATTACTTTTGGTGAAATGTCTAAATTTAACACCTCCCGTACGAAATATCTTAATTTTACCCTTGGAGCTCTTCTAGCGTTAAAGCAAATATGAGACGGTTTGCTAACTGCAATGTATGAATGACCTCAAGTATAATTACATGGAATAGAATTAAAATATTTCGTATAATAGAGGAATATTTTTTATCCTCCCCCCCTTAAGGTTTAACTGTTGAAGTCTTCATATTCTAAAAAAAGGTTATGATTCTTGGTTTCAGAAAATAGAGGAATTGGGAGACAACCACTAAACTGGACTTCAAGAATATCCATCATAAAGGATGTAGCAAAGGGTCTAAATTTCTTGCACCAGTCCAACAGCACAAAAAGTTCCACATGGAAACATCAGATCAAAAAATGTCCTAATCTTGCACGACCCCCAAAGCAAGAACTACCATTCCAAGTTGACAGATTATGGATTCTTGTCTTTGTTGCCATCTAAAGAATCCAAAATATTAGTAACTGAAGTGAAATCTATAATCTTGTACTAGCAAATTGTTCTGGTCTTCAAATTACGTCTTCTGATTCTGATTTCTGCACAACATTACACTTACTCATAGTTGTTCTAGGAAGTTTAGCAAAATAGATATTGGAAAGTATAAAACCACTGTAGCTTAAGTAAAGTGTGCTATGCCGTGGTATTAACAATCTGTCATGGTCTTTGGACTGCTTGTCTTCCCAACTTGATTTCTTGTGTAGTACTGCACCTGCGTGTATAATTTGACCATTTTGATTCTGAAGACTACATAATCTGAAGTACAGATGTTTAGGTCTTTTGACACTTTGATGTAAACTTGAAACTGTGTATGAGAACAAGATGATATGCTTAATTTATTTACAACATTGATTTTGTTAAGGGGCTCCTGCTTCTTTTGAGACACCCAACACTAACGTGAATCATAGCCTTATATTTTTCAAAATAACCTAAACTGGAAATTCTGAATTTTGAACTTCAACTATTATCCTTGCAATGCACCATGGTTAATGTCAATAATCTTTGAGTAGCTAATTCTCAAGAGAAAATAGTTTACTGATTCCTTGCTTTGTTTTGTGGTGAATCAGATAATCAAAAACAAAGTAAAGAAAATAATAGCAGATTACTTGGCCGTATCAAAATAATAGTAACAATAATAAAAAAATAGAAGTGGATTACACATCAATTATAGTTTGTCAATGCTTTCAGGCTCTCAATAGGGGATTGCAGTATACTTGGTATCGTAATTGTGCTTTTCTTTTTCTTCTGTTTTGGCAGAGAAACCACTTTTGGTGCCTTGCAGGAAGACATAATTGATAAATCCTAAAGAGACATGGACCAAGGAGATGAGAAGGAGGATATGCTCCGGAAGCTGGAGAAGAAGTCCCAGAAAAGTAATAAGACTGCTGCCACCAGCGGTCTTGGAGGAGAGAGTGATGGGTGTGAAGTTAAGAAAAAGAAAAAAAGAAAAGGTGGAGAACATCCTGGAAAGTGCAACAAAGACAATGATGAAGATGTTGTGAAGTATGTTGAACGAAAGAAAAATAATAAGCTAAAGAAAAGCTGCTTGAATGAACCTTTAGACTTCAAAATTAGTGCTCCTACAAGTGCAAGTGAAATGCGGGACAGTGAAAAAGTTGTTGAGACCCTTGGTGAAATCTCTAGTGGAGACGTTGTGGACGAGATTAGGAGGAAGAAGAAATCCAAGAAAAACATCAAGACTACCAATGTTGTAGGAGTGGCAAACACTGATATTGAAGCTAAGACTGATGATTGTGACCTCAAGAGAAAGAAAGAAAAGAAACATGGAAAACATTCTGAGAAGTTTAATGAAGACAACGATGAGGTTGCTTTGAGAATTGTTGAAGGAAAGAAGAGTAGGAAGTTGAATAAAAGTCGCGTGGCTGAGCAGGAGAAAATGCATGATACTGAGGATGTACAGGAAGATATTGTTGCTGAAGTCGATGAAGGTGATATTTCTTCGCCTATCAAGATTGAAGAAAAAAATAGAACAGACAATGGGAATATTAAAAAGAGGAAAAAGGTAAAATCAGGACATAGCTCTGAAGATCCTACGCATGAGATTGAAGAAGAAAACAGAACAGACAATGGTAATATCAAAAAGAAGAAAAAGGTAAAATCAGGACACAGCTCTGAAGATCCTACGCATGAGATTGAAGAAGAAAACAGAACAGACAATGGCAATATCAAAAAGAAGAAAAAGGTAAAATCAGGACACAGCTCTGAAGATCCTACACATGAGATTGAAGAAGAAAACAGAAAAGACAATGGTAATATCAAAAAGAAGAAAAAGGTAAAATCAGGACACAACTCTGAAGATCCTACGCATGAGAAGAGTGCAAAGAAAGTGAGATTTTCTGGTCATGTTCAGATTTTCCCTTCTTCTGATGATCCAAGTGATGAGAAGCACGAGATAGAGGATGAAAATTTACTGCGTGGCAAGCGATTCTCAAAGCTAGAAGATGAAATTGTCAAAGAGGATATTCATAAATACGTAGATTTTCATAACTTGGGCGAAGAAGGGCTGAAAAAGATTTTAAACTCTAGATCTTATCCTGAAATAAAGGGTTGCTGGAAAGAAATAGGGAGTGCTATACCATACATGCCTTATACTGCAGTTTATTATCGTGCACAGATCTTGTTTCGAAGGAGTGAATCACGTAAATGGACTGAAGAAGAGTATGAGATTGTACGAAAATTCCAGAAAGAGCATGGGAACAATTGGAAGGTCTTAGCTGATGAACTTGGAAAACATCGGTTTCATGTGAAGGATACATGGCGAAGGATAAAACGGCCAAATCAGAATAAAGGACAATGGACTCAGGAGGAGTACCAGTCTTTGTTTGATTTAGTAAACACCGATTTGAGACTGACGCTTTCTGAAGAGAAGAGATCTAAGTATGGGATGTTACGGGATAATATTGCATGGACTGCCATAAGTGACAAATTGTCCACGAGAACTGAGGCAAATTACTGCTTGAAATGGTATGATCAATTAACATCACCCATGGTGGCCAAAGGTGAATGGGCGGATGTTGATGACTATCGCCTAGTTGATGCACTTTTTGAGCTGGACGCAAGCTGCATAGAAGATGTGGACTGGGATAATCTTCTTGACCACAGGCCTGGAGAGATATGTCGAAAGAGATGGAACCAAATGGTTCTTCACATAGGTAAACTTTATAGGCACCTTTGATTATAGGTTGTGATTTACGATCAATGAATCATAGTGCTCATGACATTCTAAGCAACTCAGAGGTCATTGCAGTTAATCAAGGTAAACTATTTTACTTTCTTTAATTTCAGTTGCATTTATGTGTGACAACAAAATTAGTCTATGAAAACATGATCTACAATTGCCCTAAGTTTGAGCGTGTTAATGACTTGTCCATTTAATAATTCAGTCCATTTTGATCAATCCAATTCATCTCATCTAAAAGTCACTTCAGACATACGTTATCTGAAGTTAGGCTTGACAAAATGTCTGAAGTTACATGTGAGTGAAGTTCATGCATTTCTACTTGAAATTCAGGCAAATATGGTAGGACGTGAGTTGTGTACGACAAAAGTTTAATAATATTTGTGCGACTTTAGATATTGTGTCTGAGGTCATCCCAAAGTAGCTACACGTACAAAAAGAATCTAAAAAATGACCACAAATTAAATGACGGCATCAAATTTGGATAATTGTGCACTTCATCCACCATTTTTACTATTTCAAATTCAGCTTAATCCGCTCATTTATCACTCCTAATTGCATTCTAATGACTACTAATGGTAGAAGACAAGAACATAACATGTTTATATTTGTTGAAATTGGGATCAGATAAACTTGGAGTACAAGGTAGAAAAATCAAGGAGTATGGAGATAATTTGCAGGTAATTATTTTGAAATGACTGACTCTCAATCCCAATTTTTTTTTTTATTTCCAAATTCCAATGAACTCATTTTCTAATACAAAAACTTGTAAATATTTATACATTGTTATTGCAGGTATGGGCAGGGCCTTTAAGTGGGAATAGAAAAGCAGTAGTGCTATGGAATAAAGGATCATCAAAGGCTGATATAACTGATGAATGGTCTGATATTGGACTTGATTCTTCTACTGTTGTTGATGCACGAGACTTATGGGCTGTAAGTCTTTCATTTAAAAACGCGAACTCAAAATTTGAAGTCATGTCAAGCATTACGCTCAACAATATGATCTAATCGCTTATTGTTATCAAGCATTAAGCTAGAAATATATTTAGCAAAAGTTAAAGTTCATGGCTTTTTTTCACTCGATATTCAGTATCGGGCGTTGGGGCAAGGGTTGGGCATCATGCATTAACATCTTTATGGGCTATTATGTTCCCAAGACCATATAAGGAGACCAAGGATCCTTTAACCCACCGATGTGGGACTCCAACAAGAAGTTTCACAAAATGATGCATACATAAATATTCTACGAAATGTTTGGGACTTTGGGCCCGATTAATCCGAATTTTTTACATGGAAAAGTCCCATTTTGGGGGTAACGCGATGACTCTATTTTCAGAGTCCGAACAAAAGATCTCTTATTAAATTCTAGAGAATGAAACAACACTTACCAGTCCACCACAGCATTTAGCGATAACAATATATATTGACTAGCTATTTCCACAAAACAACAATAATCATCTGTTATATATGTTTCGAAGTTTAATTTAAATGACACTTTTTTTAAATCATTTGGATTGAATTGCAGCACTCAACAAAAGGATCAGTTAAAGGACAAATATCAGCCAGCCTTGAACCACATGATTGCAGCATGTTTGTTCTTACTCCCAAAAAATAAATTCAACCCTATTACTTTGCTGGGGAGATGAAGATGATTTTCCATGTCAAATGTTAGTATAATTTTTCTGAAAATTATACCACGTTGCTGGAGGAGTCATACATCATTTAATTAGGAATAAGACGAATAAATTAAAGTAATTTTGTTAGTATTTATATTATAGTTAAGACAGTTTCTTTGTATTGTGTTGAACTTAATAGAGTATTTTGTGTGGGATAAATCTTGATGTGAGCTATATATACATCATAATGCTTTATAGTGGTATCTTTTTTATATTTGGTCTTTGGATATAATAACTAAAAAGACCTAAATGAGAATTTAATCGTATTAAATATGAAAAGATTATGACATAAGTAGTATTTTTTATTAAGCGGATAGTACTTAGTCGGGTCTATTAAAAATAATCTTTTTGTTTCACCTTTGGTGTATATCCTCTCAAATTTAGACGTTATCTTCTGCTACTTGGTAGAGGATGTATTTGATGCAGAGAATTTTATATAATTCGAGAATAATTACATTTTGAGCTTATCATCATTCAATCTTTAAGAACGTAAGGGAAAAAAAGAATGGAGAGTTTAAGGACACGACTTTAAATCTGAAATAAAGTGTAAATGGCGTACAAGTTCAATCGTTCGTTCACTATAGAGTGTAATTATTGGGCGAAAATTGTGGGATGATAATGTAGCTAAGATGAGGAATGAGATTCATATATAAGAAATCACCATAAAATCCCTCAACATTGGAAGGTATCGACTGTCAAACTGTAATAGTTAAAAGTATTAGTAACTCTCCACTACCAAATGAAAGTGTCATCATATCTTTCACACTTGTAATTTAATTTTGGTCAACAATCTTTAACGCGTTTTCCTTTAATACATCTAAACTCCGTAAATTATTCACTTTAATCCGATTCAGGTCCGACAAGTATTTGCTCCATTAGTTCAGCTTAATTAGAAGTATCAAATAGGTATTTGATGTTCAATATCTACATTAAAACCTGATTATATTAAAATTCGACTATATTAAATTGCTCCAAAAAAATTCCCATATTAAAGAATAAAGTAGTACTTTCTAATAAGAACGATTCCATATCCAAGATGTTCTTACCTCTGTGGATACCTTTTTATTTGAACATCTTAGAGTGTAATTTTTTTATTTTTTTATTTTGAGAAAATGGTCAAAAGATTCCCAACCTTTACTTCAAATTTCAACTACACGCTCATACTTTACGGGGGTTATAGGACCTCCCTGAATTATTTTAAAGTGGAATTATTACCCCCAATATCTGTCAACCAGTCATTTTGGATAAGGTGTGATGCATGCGCCAACAGTATTTTGAAACGTATTTTTTTTTGTTTTAAAATAATTTTTTTTCTATTTTTATCATTTTAAATCATTTTTTCACTATTATTTTTTTCAGCCATGCTTTTCATCTCTTTTCTTTTTCAAACTTTATTATTCCTACTTCTATGCAAATAATTTTTCGACGACCTTGAAGTGGAAAATAATGAACAATACCAAATTTAAAATTTACAACGATCTTGAAGTCGAAAATAATAAACAACATCGAATTTGAAAATTTCCGACAACCTTGAAGTGGAAAATAATGACCATATTAATTATTAAATTTCCGACGATCTTAAATCTGGAAACAACGAATAATACCAATTTCAAATTTTTCAACGACCTTGAAGCCGGAAACAATGAACAATACGAAATTTAAAATTTTCGATGATCTTAAAGTTGGAAATAATAGAAATTTTTAAATTTTTCGACGACCTTGAAGTCGGAAATAATGGACAAGACCCATTTTAAAATTTACGATGACCTTGAAGTCGGAATAATGGGCAATATTGATTTTGAAAATAATAAATAACAACGAATTTAAAATTTTCGACAATCTTGAAGTGGGAAACAATGAACAATGTCAATTTTAAAATTTTCGACTATCTTAAATTCGAAAACAACGAAGAATACTAATTTTAAAATTTTCAACAACCTTGAAGCCGGAAACAATGAACAATACCGAATTTAAATTTTTCAATAACCTTAAAGTCGGAAACAATAGAGTATTTTAAAATTTTCAACGACCTTCAAGTCGGAAACAATGGACAATACCCATTTTTAAATTTACGATGACTTTGAAGTCGTAAATAATGGAAATATCGATTTTAAAATTTCCGACAATCTTGAAGTTGGAAACAATGAACAATACCCATTTTAAAATTTTCGATGAATTTGAAGTCGAAACTAATCGATTTTGTGCTTGGAGATGAAGAAAATGATAAATTAATTTTGGATGTCATTGATGAGTTCTTGGATGCCATTGTTTATAAGAAAGAAGAAGAAGAAGAAGAACGGAAATAAATAAATTAAAAAGAACAATTAAAAATGAATAAAAAATAAAGAAATATTTAAAATAATTTTTTAATAAAAAAAATTCGTTTTCACTCTCTTTAAAGAGAGTGAAACACACTCTCTTGCCATGTCAACGTTAAGGGGGTAATAATTTCACTTTAAAATAGTTCAGCGGGGTCATAAGACCCCCGCAAAATACAAGTATGTAATTGAAATTTCGACTAAAGATTGGAGGGGTAATAGATCATTTTCTCAAATTTTTAAAATAACAAGCTGTACTGTCATTACCAAAACTAAAAAATCAGGCAAACTACAGTTAGAACCGGATCACTAGGGCTCAAAAGTTTAGCTAGCCCAAGCCCATCACTAAAGCCCAAATACCAAGCCCAACAAAAGAGCCCTTTTTCTACAGCCGCAGTGAAACCCTAAAAGCAAAGCAAAGCAAAGCAAAGCAAAGGTAGAGCAGTAATAGTGCACAACCAACAATGGCGGCAACTACACAGCAACCACGAACACTGACGACGAGATAGGCAGACATACAGATGATATTAGCCGCTGAAGTTCACCTCGGCACTAAGAACTGTGATTTCCAAATGGAGCGTTACCTCTTCAAAAGCCGCGCCGACGGTAATCCTCACTTAACTCGCTTATATTCGAATTACTAATATCCTCATTTACAGGATTTTCCTAGTATTTGCGTGCTGGTATCTGAATATATGATGGTAGATTTGTCGGAATATCATATACCATCGCAATTTTCTTTTTGAGAGTCAAATGATGTCAACTTTGATCGACATTTTAAGATGCATTATTTTTGTTATAATAAAAGATTGTAATTTGTAGCACTTTTGGTATAGTTTTTAAATATCGAATTAATCTACTTTAATTTAACTTTATTAAAATACAAATATCCTCATTTACAACAATTTCTATATTATTTACGTGCCTGCATTCGAATATATGGTGGTAGATTTGTAAGAATAAGATATACTCTCTTTGTTACAAAATACTTATCACAATTTCCTTTTTGAGAGTCGAGCATTACGAATGTTGATTGACATTTTAAGATTATTTTTTCATTATATTGATATGAAAAAATTGTAATGTAGTTTTCGTATATTTGTTATAATAATAAGACTACCAATGTTGTAGGAGTGGCAAACACTGATATTGAAGCTAAGACTGATGATTGTGACCTCAAGAGAAAGAAAGAAAAGAAACATCGAAAACATTCTGAGAAGTTTAATGAAGACAGCGATGAGGTTGCTTTGAAAATTGTTGAAGGAAAGAAGAGTAGGAAGTTGAAGAAAAGCCGCGTGGCTGAGCAGGAGAAAATGCATGATACTGAGGATGTACAGGAAGATATTGTTGCTGAAGTCGATGAAGGTGATATTTCTTCACCTATCAAGATTGAAGAAAAAAACAGAACAGACAATGGGAATATTAAAAAGAGGAAAAAGGTAAAATCAGGACATAGCTCTGAAGATCCTACGCATGAGATTGAAGAAGGAAACAGAACAGACAATGGTAATATCAAAAAGAAGAAAAAGGTAAAATCAGGACACAGCTCTGAAGATCCTACGCATGAGATTGAAGAAGAAAACAGAACAGACAATGGCAATATCAAAAAGAAGAAAAAGGTAAAATCAGGACACAGCTCTGAAGATCCTACGCATGAGATTGAAGAAGAAAACAGAACAGACAATGGCAATATCAAAAAGAAGAAAAAGGTAAAGTCAGGACACAGCTCTGAAGATCCTACACATGAGATTGAAGAAGAAAACAGAAAAGACAATGGTAATATCAAAAAGAAGAAAAAGGTAAAATCAGGACACAACTCTGAAGATCCTACGCATGAGAAGAGTGCAAAGAAAGTGAGATTTTCTGGTCATGTTCAGATTTTCCCTTCTTCTGATGATCCAAGTGATGAGAAGCACAAGATAGAGGATGAAAATTTACTGCGTGGCAAGCGATTCTCAAAGCTAGAAGATGAAATTGTCAAAGAGGCTGTTCATAAATACGTAGATTTTCATAACTTGGGCGAAGAAGGGCTGAAAAAGATTTTAAATTCTAGATCTTATCCTGAAATAAAGGGTTGCTGGAAAGAAATAGGGAGTGCTATACCATACAGGCCTTATACTGCAGTTTATTATCGTGCACAGATCTTGTTTCGAAGGAGTGAATCACGTAAATGGACTGAAGAAGAGTATGAGATTGTACGAAAATTCCAGAAAGAGCATGGGAACAATTGGAAGGTCTTAGCTGATGAACTTGGAAAACATCGGTTTCATGTGAAGGATACATGGCGAAGGATAAAACGGCCAAATCAGAATAAAGGACAATGGACTCAGGAGGAGTACCAGTCTTTGTTTGATTTAGTAAACACCGATCTGAGACTGAGGCTTTCTGAAGAGAAGAGATCTAAGTATGGGATGTTACGGGATAATATTGCATGGACTGCCATAAGTGACAAATTGTCCACGAGAACTGAGGCAAATTGCTGCTTGAAATGGTATGATCAATTAACATCACCCATGGTGGCCAAAGGTGAATGGGCGGATGTTGATGACTATCGCCTAGTTGATGCACTTTTTGAGCTGGACGCAAGCTGCATAGAAGATGTGGACTGGGATAATCTTCTTGACCACAGGCCTGGAGAGATATGTCGAAAGAGATGGAACCAAATGGTTCTTCACATAGGTAAACTTAAAAACAGCTCATTTGCTGAACAAGTAGAAGTTCTAGCTAAGAGATACCGCCCGGATTTCGCCGAAGTAAGAGAGGCTTGGGACAATAAACCAGTCGTTCCATGATATTGTCGATCACTCAGCAGGGATGTGTCTGTAGAGAGTTAGTTTACAGTAACACATACTATTGGCAACACCCCCCTTCCCCTCTCCATTGTAGTAACTATTAGTAAAGAATTTTGTTGACCATCTAAAAGACATGATTTGGAAGAGGTCCAGTATTGTGTGGTGGAGAGATCTTCGTGTGGTGGAGAGATCTTCACAGTTTGATATTGGACAGTTGTCTGTAGGGCAGGAGATCAATCAACTTCAACTGTAAGAAGGTTTTGACAATGTGTTGTATAATCATGAATCTTATGTTTCTCTTCCTTTATCCAAAATCTTTATTATCTGTAATGCATCTTTATTTCCCCCCCAATTTCATAGCATATGCATGTGTTTGGTACTTCAGGTATTCTTGAATATCATGGTGTTATTAAAACTTGTGTTGCAAAATCACTTGGGACACTTTACACCAGAAGCTCTAGCTGCTCTACTGGTTGTGTTACTGTTGTTATGCTGTGATACTCGTATAAATTTGGCAGATATTGTAGCTTGTCATCTTTTTGATAATAATCTAGAAGTTACAGAATTATGCTTTCAACACAGATGAGAACCATGGCAACTAGTTCCTGCTGTTTGTTGGCTGTTCCAAACCGGTTTGTCTGTTACTCTGTACCCTTTAATTAGAAAATTTTAAAGGGCCAAAATTGCCCTTAAAACTATTTGGCTAATCCGCCTTGGCAAAATAAATCAACTAACCCATTAATTCCCAGACTGACCCATTACATTTCAGTTTGGCTACGCTCACCGCATACTGATTTCTGAACAATTTGTTTCTACATCCAGATTTTGATAAAATCATTAGGATGTACCTGCATCGGTAGCATCTGAAGATCAAAAGGTTCTTGCTTTTCTTGATATGAATCCTCAAGCTCCTGTTGATGTCCTAGTTATCCCAAAATCAAGGGATGGATTAACAGAGCTTGGAAAGATGATCCTTCTACCTATTTTTCTGATATTATAATTGCCGTGGTATGTATTCTAGCACATATTCCATGTCTAGTTTCAAGGAATGCACATCTTGACTTTTGGTATAGCACAAATCACAAATTATAAAAGAAATCATGATGTTGTGCTTTTGATCTAATAACAGAAGTGGATATTGGAAAAAAGGGGGATTGGACGAAGGAAAGAGAGCTGTAACAGTGGCGGATGCAGCTATTTAGTTGCATTGTGGGTTTATTTGAATTCAATATTTCTTTAACGTGAAATATAAATTTATGGTAGTTAAATTGGAAACTTGATTTTACTTTGTAGTACTTGCTCTCCATTTCTCAATGATCATTGATCAGCATGATTAGAAGTTTCAGTGTTAGCAGGATATAAAGGTTAATAGAGGTGATTCACAACAAGAAACCTAATATATACAGCAGTTGATTTTAGCTCTCAGCGACAATGTCACATTGTGAATGATATCTCAGCATAAAATGTGCTCTTAAAAATTATTTGAAGACCCATTCTTCCATTGCACAAAAAACCATCAAAATGCAACGACAATTGGTTCTTGGTCGCTCATTTTGTTAACATATGGTTACAAAAGCTACTTTCTATGGTAACTTTATTATCAGTCATTTTACTAGCTAGTTTATGTACTGTGTGTCTTCTTCTGCATTATTTTGTGGGTGTCTCCACAACCAAGAGAATACCAATTATTCACTTTGAACAATCCATAAAATTAATATGCATGCTTATAGCTCAGTTATTAGGTAAAATCTCATTAACAAAATGTCCAAGGAAATGAATTCAGTAAGACATTGTGTTTCCTCAATTCTTCATCTTGGTAATATTGACTTTGCAAAAGAACAAGAGGTCGATTCATCAGTTATTAAAGAGGAAAAAGCCAAACACCATCTCAAAACTGCAGTGGAGCTTCTGATGTATGGCAGATTCTTAATGTCATCTTGCATAGTCAGATGCTATATGGCTGTGATAATTGTTAGAGATTCGAACTTTCCTAATTTTTTAGGTGTGACTGTGTAGCTTTGGAAGATGCATTGTGCAAAAGGGTGATGATCACCCCTGAAGAAGTGATAAAACGAAGTCTTGACCCTCGCAGTGCTGAAATAAGTAAGGATGGTCTGGCTAAAACAATATATTCAAGACTATTTGATTGGTAAGAGGCTTAGTTTGATTCATCATCATGCATGACTGATATACTAGCCATTGTCTCTTGCAAGGCACTGATGACATATCTGTTTGCTTGTTTTTTATGCCTTTAACTTTATAAAAGAACTCTTTGTTGCTTATGTGAAGGGGAGTAGAGAGTCAAAGTGCCTAATTTTCGGTGTGAATTCTGGCATATATTCTTTCTAAATAAAATTTATATATTTGAAATGCACTCTATATAGCCCAACAAGGTTAATAATTCAAAATATCTTACAAGATTTTAAGAAAATTGAAGTTAAAAAAAAACTGTTTTGACTTCCCAAATAGTAGCATCTTCACTTAAATCGGGATGAAGAGAGTATGATTCACAATTATTGTAAATCAAGGATATGGAGAAACTTGTTTGCTGTGATAGTAACAAATAAAGCATGCAGTTGTGAAAGAAATATGTTGATTTCAGATGTTAGTGTCACTTAAACTAACCATGACTTGGAAATAAAAGAAGAGATAAATATATGCCAAGTTGAAGCCAATATATGTGTGCGCGCTTGTGTGTATAATGTATGTGTGTATGTACTCATTCACACTTGTGTTAATAATTTTTTTTCTGAATCAGCATCCACGTGGATTCAGGCTTGAAATAAGTTTTCATAAATTAGTGCATGATTGATTTACTTTTCACAAATTCATGTATAGTATTCTTGCCTCTTGGGGAAATGCAGGATGGTGGACTAGATAAATGTTTCAATCGGACAAGATCCCAACTCTAAATATCTCATTGAAGTCCTCGATATATATGGTTTTGAAAGCTTTAAGCACAACAGGTAGCTACGAGTCTTTAGCTTCTACTTCCAATTACTATAACATTTGTTCCATTAATAAGAAATATCGACATGAGAGTTCAAGGATTTCCAACTCTTATTTGTGCGTCTCATTATATCAATGCGTTGCAGCTTTGAGGAATTCTGCATTAACTATACAAATGGAAAGTTGCAGCAACATTTCATATATTTTTTGATATTGCTGACTCTGTAAGCATTGTTGTGTGCATGGTTTCTCAAGTCTGTTGTGGCTTTGCAGCATGTCTTAAAGATGGAACAAGAAGAATACAAAAGAGAGGCCGTTGATTGGAGCTATATTGAGTTTGTGGATAACCAAGATGTTTTAGATCTTATTGAAAAGGTAATTGCACTATTCTCTAACCATTTGGGAATTATTAATTGTTTAAACATTCATTGTTTAACCCAATGTTAAGTTCATCCAATGAGAACTTCTCGAAAGTGGCAAGGATGAGGTCTCATGAGTCAAAGTTCTTGTGGTAGATTCTTGTCGGTAACATTTTCTATATGTTTAATCTATTTCCCCTAGGTGGGGTAGAAGGGGAAGGGAGAGGGTAATCTAGCTGTTGTTCTAAAGAAACTGTCATTTGTAGCTTTCCCAACAACGGGTAAATGACATTGCTTTTCGCAAATGATTGAGTAGTGTAATTCTCTATGCTGCTCTTCTTCCCTAGAGAACGAAATCTATGGTGAAACTGTTTCTCTATAATCTTTGTGAGGGTAAAAAATCTGCGGAAAAGAAACACTTAATTTGACCAGCATCATACTGAAGCATCATACTGAAACTGTAGTATGAAAGTTCCACTTCCTTAACAGAATTCTAAAAGGAAGTATTAAAGTCGTGCAAGCCACTTGTTTAACTCGCCCACTTGTACGGGTTGCTTGATCACTTGGCATCCTTGTTGTTTGTCCTTCTTGTGCCTATGTCTTTGTCAATATTAGTATGCCTCTCGTTTCGAATCTTTTTTCCATTTTGACTATGGATTTGTGGTTCGTCTTAATTATGAAAGTTATCCACTTTAGATACGAACTACAACAACAACAACATACCCAGTATATTCCCACATAGTGGGGTCTGGGGAGGGTAAAATGTACGCAGTCCATACCACTACCCCCAACGGGGGTAGAGAGGCTGTTTCCGATAGACCCCCGGCTCAGGACCAAGGACCATCCTTCATACCAAACACGCCCTAAATATAAAACAAATCCAAGATGAATAGATACGAACTAGAAAGTCATTTTTAATACGGTCTACGGTCCTTCTTGATATTTTATTATGCTTAGAGTGAAGGTATGATGTACATATTGGGCGATACTTGCTACTTCATCTCTTTTAAATGGTTCGTGGAGCTTTCTCTGCACTTGAGTGTTTAAAAATTGAATTTGATACTTTTGATATATTCACTTGATTTATGTCGAGCATATGAGGCAGAGCTAGGATGTTTGATTATTATAGTAGAACGGAGAACCCCTGTTAGGAACCATTAGATTGTATTGTTTACACCAACTAACCATTATCGGTGTCTCAAGCAGTTGAAATCCTAATAACCGTTATTCACTTGTTCTTCAAATGTGTTTACTGTAGTAGTTGCCATCGTCTTAAATCTGTTGCTGAGTGACTAGGTTAACATGTTGTTGACTTGTAGCACGCTAATTTCACCTTTCTTACCTTGTGGTTTATATGTGAAGGAAATTTTGGAAGATGATATTGATCTTGATAACATGACCTTGTCACCATCGCCCTCTCTAATTTGTTACATGTTATCTTTGGTTAGGTTTGTTAGTGAGCTAGATTTGAAATTTTTATGTAGTCTTTTGAGAACCTTTTATTTGATAAGATGGACTCCTAGTTGGAGTGAGGAGCTTATAATAGAGAAAACTGCAGTTACCACGTTGCGATGCTTACTTTTAATGAAAAATTATTAGAAAATATGGCAAAGTTTGCCTCTCATATTCATGCCCAAAGCTACCAAGAATCCAAGGCGAGATTAAAACCATTTTTCTCTGGGAGCAATTGAGTCATTCTTTTAAGTTGACTAAATATATAAAACTCATCCATGAATCTAGAGTTTCTATATTCTAATTACATTTAAGGATCGAGTGTTGAAATGTTAAGATAAGCTATATCAGTTGTTGGGACCGGCATCCTGCTATAAAGTGGACTTACTCCCTATGCGGGTGTCGTGTAGTTAATGGTAATCACGGATAAGAATGAGCACCATTACAGTGCCGTTTTTCGCTCCTAGAGGGTTGTTACGGTGCAGCAGATATGGGTTATTTAAGGGGTAGGCGTCCATGGTTGTGCTGATCGTTTGTAATTGACTCTCTAGCTCATGGCTAAATCACTCTCTAGCTCATGGGTCAATCTTGCATCATTTCAAAATCTTTTCCATAGCCCAAATGTCTTAAGGATGGAATAAATAAGAAGAACAAAAAGAGTAATAACGATTGTGTCTTATATATATATCATTAAATTGTCTTCTATATCATTATGTTGTCATTCTGTTGACTTTGCATTTCTGTACTATTGTCCTTTTATTCTTTCCACTTTTTGTTGTTCCCACTTCCTAATTTGTACTAGTATATTTAAGTTTTATACAGGATGAGGTAGAGATTATCACTCTCTTATTCATCACCGTATATATCTTAATAACCGGCCGCTTGCACAATAATGCAAATCCTTAAGTCCTCCCTTAATGAAAATGAAAAAAGAAGAGATGAAAAATAATAACAACAGAGAAGAAAGGATCAGCTAGGAGAACAGAAAGAAAAATGTGCATGACGACACAGATGAAAAGGGCTTTCTTATTCTCATAATAACGCTTATTATATATTCAGCAGCCACATAATAATATATCTTCATGTGTGTATGCCTTGTTTATATGCTGAAGAAGGTCCACAAGTATGAGAATAGTTCCTACTTTTTGTGACTGACAACTTCTTCTCTTTAATCCAGTAACATGCTAGTTAGTATCTGCAATTTTGGAATCACTTTTTCTACATTTGTGTTATCTGTGACTAAAAGTTGAAAGCTGCTGAATGGTAGTCAGTCTGGGATGCATGCTGGCTCAAGAATGGGTCTTTAACTCTCTGTTGGGTTGATGGATGACATTCTTATTATTCGTGCACCTGTTCCTGTTATGTCAAAGCAGTGAATATTCATACAAATTTCAACCAATGCCGTAACTTTGAAATACTAAATATTTTTTCACTTCCTTGATCATGACATGTGTTGTATTCTTTCAGAAATTGTAGAGGTAAGGTCTACGACCACTCTACCTTCCCTAGACCCCACTTGTGAGATTACAATGGGTATATCATTGTTGTTGTTATAGAATTGGTACCATCATCTTTTCTTGTGATTTATGAATAGTTGAACCGATTTTACAGATTACTTTTCTCCTGAAGCGATGTACTCAGTTTCTGTTTTACTGTTGCATGACTTACTTGATTTAGGTGAAACAGTAGAAACTGAAAGTCGAGGACTTGATTATTTTTTTGCCTTGTCATGGAAGATGGCAATTTGAACTGAAAGTCGATGAATTAAACAGTAGAAACAAGAGTTACTTGATTATTTCTTTGCTATGTATTCAAATGTTTTATACTCTAGCTCGATCGGGATGGTAACTATGTTTTTTGTGAAACAAATATTGCAACTAATATCATGAGATCTTAACTAAGTTTTCTGGTCTCTAATTATATCATAATTTTGTATCGAGATTCTCAATAGCAATTTGATATTTATTTGATGAAATTTATTATTTTGTGCTATTAGGCTCATTTGTGGTCAATTAGAGATTAGAAATATTGCTCTTCTTTAAATGTTTATCTAGGATGAGATGTTGCTCGTCTTTAAAGGTTGATCTAGTGCTAGAATGTCGCTCGTTTTTAAAGGTTGATCTAGGATTAGGTTGTTGCTCGTCCTTAAAGGTTGATCTAGGATAAGAATTTTTCTTGTCGCTAAAGGATAATTATGACCAGATAGTTAGTCTATTTGGGATGAGAAATACCGCCGTGAAAAGATAATTACGATGAGGTAGTTAGTCTATTTGAGACAAGATATACCGTCGCTAAAAGATAATTATAGCCAGGTAGTTAGTCTATTTGGGACCAGATATATCATTGTAAAAGAATAATTACGACCAGGTAGTTAGTTGATTGGGACAAGATATACCGTCGTTAAAAGATAATTATGATCAAATTTTTTGCCGTCTTTAAAGGATTTTAAGGACCGGCTTATTAGACTCGTCGCTATTGACCTTTAGCGATGGAGCCTGTTAGGACGGATAGCGATCAGTTTTTTTGCATCCTAAAAGGCCAATTGGGACAAGATTTGAACTTTTTGGGTGCAGATTTCCCTTCCTTATAGGTTGTTTGTCTTGTAGTGTTTTTTTTTGGGGACAAGGGTCCAAAATACCCCTCAGCTTTAATAAAGTAGTTAAATTTATCCTTCGTTATACTATAGGGTCTAATATACCCCGACCGTTAACAAAGTTATCAAAAATATCCCTCACTTTAATATTTTTTCACCATGGCAAGATGACAGCCACATGGCGTGCTATTTAGGTGAGGTGGATGCCCCGTGGCATGCCACCTCAGCACCACATTTTTTTTACCTTTTTATTTTTTTCAAATTTTACTAATTACTTAATTTGTATAAAACGAAACTTGAAATATTTTTTTTTTAAAATTGATTAAAACCAGCGATAATCCACCATCAAAGCCACCGTTAACTCACTGCCACTCCATTAACAACACCATTTTTTCTCCATTTTTCATCGTCAACCTTCTAACATCAAACCTCCATTAAAACCGATCAGTCACCAGCTACGACCGCTGCCGTTTCTCCACCAACCATCAGCTCCGAATATCAAATCTCTCCCCTTCATTCGCTAAATCACAACAAGAATCCAAATACATATGGCCTAAAATAATTCTCTTTAGCATGTTAAAGTACTTAGTGCTCTTGACCCCGTCTAGTTAACTTGAAAAATCCATGTGGTTGACCATGAATTTAGGGGTGGCAAATCTCTTCAAGTCAAAGGATGGCCCAAGCAAGTCGTGAGTTGGAAATTGCATGGGATTTATTATGCAATACTCCGACGAAAACCATCTCCGTTGCAGCTTTGTCTTCCAGCGAACAGCGATAGTTTCTTTTTCAGTTAATTTTTTTTTTCTTTTTTTTTTTAATATTTAAGTTTCTGTTTTTAAAAATTAAATAATTAATAAAATTTAAAAGTAAAAAAAATTTAAAAAATGAAAGAGAGAGAAAAAGTGAGGTGGCATGCCACATGTCATCCACCTCACCTAAATGGCACGCCATGTGGCGGTCATCTTGTCACGGTGGAAAAATGTTAAAGTGAGGGGTATTTTTGACAATTTTACTGACGGTAGGGATATATTTGACCCTATAGTATAACGAAGGGTAAATTTAACCAATTTATTAAAGTAGAGGGGTATTTTTGACCCTTTTTTCCTTTTTTTTTTGTTAACATATGGTTACGATTTACGAAAGCTACTTTCTATGGTAACTTTATTATCAGTCATTTTACTAGCTAGTTTATGTCTTCTTCTGCATTATTTTGTGGGTGTCTCCACAACCAAGAGAATACCAATTATTCACCTTGAACAATCCATAAAATTAATCTGCATGCTTATAGCTCAGTTATTAGGTAAAATCTCATTAATTAACAAAATGTCTAAGGAAATGAATTCAGTAAGACATTGTGTTTCCTAAATGCTAAATAAACCTGCTTCTTATACTCTTTTATACCCATTTTACTTATTACATTCCCATATTTTGAATGGATAATATCAATTGACTCATATTTGGCTCATTTTTTTAAAAATATGAGGTTACATAGATAATCACAAATATACTACTACTGTATCATTTTGGCCAGCCCTTCTTTCATGTGTCATTATTAGAAATGCATGACTCATTCCAGTACGTCTCAGGAACAGAAGCATACCATACACTGGAAAAATGAGGAACCGAAGAGGAATGAATACCATGAAGCTATTTTGTTGCCTTGTGTGGGTTCGTTCATATGTATTCGATACGTTGACGTAAAATATACTGTTCAATAAAATATAGAATTTAAATTCTGAATGCGTGCGTCTGCTAGACAAGAAGACCGAAGGCAACACCACATTAGCAGATATACACGTACAGTTACGTATTTCATATGTATCTGATTATGCAAAAGACAAATGAAAAATTCTAGGCGTAACAATATTGAAGACTACAATATAGTTCACATGAGACATCATGAGCATTGCCTTACTGTCCCTTAAACAAAACAAACAATACCGACACTATATATATCGTACGTGCTTCAATTTGAAGCTGCCCCATCATCTTATTTTGCTAAAATTTCTCTAGCTCCAAGTACTATTTTGGACCAACTTATAATATGTCCAATAGCATGAAGAAGAAATCTTTGCAACTTCCAAGGTATCAACCACTAAAATAAGAACAAAATTAATAATGGTGTTTTCGTCTGTGACAAGTTAAAAAAACGAATATTGATTTGTTGAGAATTTGCTTTGCGGTAATTAATACCCCCACCGTTTGAAAAAAAAATGACCTACTTTAACTTGACACAAAATTAAAGAAAATAAAGAAGACTTTTGAATCTTGTGGTCATAAATTAAAGTTGTGTCAAATGTATCAAAATGTCCTTTAATCTTGTGGTACTAAACATGTCATGTGGAAGGTTAAAAACCAAAAGAGAAAAGGGATCATTTTTTTTTCGGAAAAAGTTCAAAAATACCCCTGAACTATCTGAAATGAATCAAAAATACCCCTCTTTAGTTTTTTGGCTCAAAAATACCCCTCTTTGTTTTTTTGGCTCAAAAATACCCCTCTTTGTTTTTTTGGCTAAAAAATATCCCTCCCCTTAACAAAATTCCACCAAGCATGCCACCTAGATTAAAAAGAAAAGCCACGTGGCCATGCCACGTCACCATCCACGTGTCAAAAGTGTGAATAACCACCTTTTCAAATATAGCCACATTTACAAATATAACCACATTACATCATCCCATTTTCGTCACCTCCTCCATCCCGTCGCCGCCGGTGATTCTCCGATGAGGGCAATTCAGTCAATTCACCCTTTAAATTCAATCCATTTCAATCTATCGTTAACAAATCCAATGAATTCCTTGCAACAATAACATTCGATTTTCCTCCTCCTTCTTCAGGACCTGAAAAGAGAAAGAAGAGATTACAATTCTCAAGAAGTTAATTTACATTACAATAGTTATTTGGCACTACAAATTGAAGCATAAAGAAGAAGTGAACTTAATTGGCAGCTGGGCCCACCTTAATTAATAATTACCACACATAGATTACAGAAGGATCACAACAACACAGAGCTGCTAGACTGCAACAAATCACAACACAAAAGGGAAAATGAATAAAAATGAGAAATGCAGAAAAAAAATGAAAAATTACATACTAACTAGTAACAGTTACTATAGGTAATTATTTTTATGTAAATCAAATTAGTAGCCATGACAATTTTTAGGGGAAGTTACTCATTTGATCATTCGGCCAAAAATATTTATAATCGCTAGTTAATATACATATGTTACCAGAAAGTACAACAGACGGGCAAAAATACCCTTGTTAGTTTTTTGGCTCAAAAATATTCCTCCGTTAAACATTCTTACAAAGGAAAATGGATAATTCTTTTTGAAATGGAGGGAGTAGTAGATAGAGCAAGAAAGTGGCATCCATTTACATACCTAAAAAAACTACAATACGTGACAGAGATTTCGATCCTAGCTAGGTTATGATTTGGCAAATACGTGTGTAGTGCATTTGACTGTTTCATAATTCATTAAATATATTATCTTGGTAAAAAGGGGACTTCGTTTTCAACTAGACCATTTTGGTAAGAGGTAATGTTACATACACATGTAGTAAAATATTTGTGAATTTGTCTGAGAATAGATAGTAAGGGCGTAGATGCTGACATACAAACTACTTGTAACAATTTTCTTGAAATCTTGAAAGTCAAGATTTGGATGAGTTGGGTTGGGGTATAGGGAGATGGGGAGTGGGGTTGCATGATGGTGGGGAGGGGAGGCCAAAGTAAAGAGTCACAAGTCAAATGATTGATGAGAAAATACATTGCATTGTGGCACCACCACTACTAACTATAGTGTCACTTGTCATTATGGTTTTGATATGTACTTTCCCGTCCTATTTTACGTGACATATTTTGATCGGACATGAAGTGTAAGAAATAAAAAAACACATATATATTGATATTTATTAAATTATTCTTTATTACTATCTTTAATTAAGTAAGACTAATAAAAATAAAAGTGAAATTATATCTTTAAATAGTTACCAAATAAGAAAACATGATATTTTTTAAAATGAATAAAAAAATAAAATGATGACACATAAATTAAGACGGAGAGTATATATGAAAAATCTGGCTAAACGGATTTACTTGTCCACCTCAAGCAGTGACAACTTTTCCTCATCAGCCCACCAACCTGACTCATGTGACAGATCAAAATTAATTAATTTAGCCGGAAATTAAATTTAAAATAATTATAATCACATATGCATACATACGGTATGTAAATAATATGTTAACGTAAAAATATTGTGTTCAGTTAAATCCATTAGTTAAAGATAATTTCCATCTACCGACTGCCAACATAGCATTAATAACTAGTAGTGTATATGTATATAAATAGGTAGCTAGGTACTCATTTCATCAGATATTAAAAACACCAAAGTTTTAGCAAAGCTTAAATTTGCCCCTTCAACTAAAAGGGGCTCTCTTTCTAGCTCTTTCCCTCTACACACTAAAATATTGTTGTAGTTCTCCCATATAGCCATAGCTAAACCTAAATTATTCTACTTTAACACAATATGATGCCATCAACTATGACAGTAGTACAACTATGTTGCTGCTTGTGTTTGGTTATGGTTACAACAACGTTTGGGAGGCTACATCCTCGAAATCTCACTGACAACAGGTTGATTCGTAGAAACCTCTTAGGCAATGGCCTTGGTGGAACTCCTCAAATGGGGTAAGATAGATAATTCTTTTTCATTTCGAGTTATATACTGTCGGTGCATAAAACTTATTGTTATTCTTCTTCTTCTTGTTGTGTAACATATTGTTGATAATCGAAGAGTATAGGTATATATTGTATGGTGTTGTCCTGAAAGAGACACCATATATCATATATGAAGGAATGGTGTAGGTGGGGTTTTTAAAGAAAGCTCGTGAACTTGTCAAGTTGTCTACTTGCTTCTTGCAAAAAATAAAAAATAATTAAAAAAAATGATTGAGTAATTAATTAAGTTTTATAAATTCAAAAACTTTTTACGTACACGAATACAAAAACATTCAGACGAGCCAGTGTTTTATTATATAATTCTTTGAATTTTCATCGATATCAGGGAGTTAGTGGCCTAAGGCCTACGTTTTTAAGAAAAAAAAAAAAATACTTTTTAAACAACATGTATTTTTAAGAATTATATACTCGCTTTATTCTAATATTTTTTTTTTATTTAGTAATATAATTAATGCATTATATCATATTTCAGATATATTAAACTTCTAATAATTCTTGTATTTCATATAACAATTTTTTTTCTACAGATAATATCTTTTATTGCTAAAAAAAAAATGAGGCTCGTCAAATTAAGGATCAAAGACAGTCACCTTTTTCGAAAGGATAGAGTCGTCCCTGATCGATATGAACCCAACTACCCCACCTATTATTTAAGGGGTGGTGGGATGTTTGGTTTGTGTACAAGTTATGTATACTATATGTTAGTTAAAATTGGGATTAGTTAGATTGAATTTAGTTCTCTGTAATTCTCGTATCATTTCTTATTTAATGTTGGTTATTGTATTAAAATTAACCTGCATTGTATAATTTTTAAAAAGAAGTTATTTGTTCACAAGGTTATCATCTGATTTATTTAGTAAGCAAAGGGATTTCACGGGTATTTTTACTATTTTATTTCAATAGAACTAAATTCATACCAGTACTTCACCATCTGATAGGATTAACTTAATCTAATACTTATATTTAAACAAATATAACTTATCACAAAATTAGTAACTAAGCAAACAATACGGCGATATTAAATTTCTGTCCTATTTATTAAGTCACTTGATAAATAAATTTAGTGTAATTAGACATTTTAGTAATCATATCAGTATTGTAATTACGACGATGCGTTTGTTTATCAATTTACTTAATTCCATTTAATTAGATAGTTTACCGCTAATCATTCTTAAAGTCAGAGGGTCCGTTTGGATATGAATATTCCCTTTCCAAAAAATATTTTCAAAATAATACTATTTGGTTATACATTAAAATTATTTTTTCCGTTAGTTTTATAAATTTGAAAAACTAGTGTTTAACCATTTTTCCAATTAAAAATGCACGTCCAGACATAATTTCTAACTTTAGATAGGCCCAATATGACTAAATTTATGTCCAAACACCTACTAAATTAATGTGCTATTGTTATTTATGGAAAAGCAGATGGAGCAGCTGGAATCATTTTGCTTGCAATATTCATGAGAGTATTATAAGGGAAACAGGTCAGCAAAATTATTTTCTACTTAGAAATGGCAAAGACAAGTGTCATCAAATGAACAAACAAATGCCTAGCTCACTTTGTTGTTGTTTTGTTTTCTTCTTCTTTAATTTTTGATGTGGCAGCTGATGCAATGGTCTCTAGTGGGCTTTCTTCACTTGGATATGAATACATCAACATAGGTAACTTCATTTGTTCTTAATTTACCATGTTTAATGAATTAGAATGGGTTTGTTTTCATTAAGATTAATTAATAATAATGCGTTTGAATTTAAATACACACTTTAAAAATGTAAAAATGTGAGATTAAAATTTGAATACTTGTAAATAATTTATTGTATAGTAAAATTTATCTTTATTATAAATTTAAATAAAAGCCAATAAACTACTAGATTAATTTAATCAATAAAATATTTTGAAAAAATTATGTGATGGTAGATTAATGTGTTGCATTACGACCTTGCTATACTATTCTCTCCCTTGAGCCGGGGGTCTATCGGAAACAATCTCTCTTTTTCTTCGGAGGTAGCGGTATGGACTGTGTACATTTCACCCTCCCCAGACCTCACTGTGTGGGAATATACTGGGTTGTTGTTGTTGTTATGTGATGGTTGGTTGGGGTAATGACTGGCGATATTGTAAATGTCGAAATTGGAGATGATATTGACTTATGACTTGTGAGGAGGTGTGATCGAATGTCATAGAGGTTATTGGTGATTGACATAAAAGTTGATGGTGGTAGCGGTCGATAATTGTGGTGGATGGTAATGATAGCTAATGATGGTAATTAATAATGACAGTGGATTGATATCTAACGCCAAGACGAATAATGGTAGTTGGTGGTGATGATTCATGATTGTAAGTTGTGGCTAGTGATAGTGACAACTGACTATGAATAGAATTGATAAGTGACCATTTTTGTAGAAATGTTTAAATAGTCATTTTAATGATATTAAGATTTGTTATAAATCTTAGTCATTCCAATTCATTTAGTGGTTGAAACCTAAAGAAAGAAAAAGAATTAAAATTTAAATATTTAAGATTAACATTAAGGTTAGTAAAAATTTGCTTGCCAGTTTTATTGCTAATCAGTTATTTGTCGTATTTTATTTCTTCAGATGACTGCTGGGCGGAACAAAATAGAGACTCACAGGTACTCTAAATTGGTTCCCCTGTTTTTTTGTTGCCAATTTCTTTTGTCTTATTAATTTAACGAATATATATATATATCGTAATCTGCAAGTTTGCGATAACTTTATAAGTATTAACGTAACTTTACTTGTTATATATGAATATTCGATTATTCTTTTAAATTACTAGTCTCACTTATAATGGACATTTATATGTATATCAAATTAAATGATGTAATAGTTTAAAAATTCTTAAGCAAGCGTATGGAGGTTTAGTTCTACTCGTATTTATTTCAAAGTTGATGATGATATTCTACGTATGTTTGTGGTATATTACGTTGGCGAAAGAAGAATCGAAGAATTCAATGAATAATCAATTAGTTTAGTACTTAATGATTAATAGAGTGTAGGAATTAATAAAAATTAAGGATTAAACATTGGATTTGGATTTTGGATGCATCAATGGTCAATTAGATTAATTTTAGAGATGTATAGTAAACGTGAAAAATACAATCAACGAACCAGGATATTCACTAAGAGGTTCATAAGTGAACATACGAACTAACCGAAAGAGTTTCAACATATAATATATATACATAAAAAATAATTTTAACCATACATATATAGCATAATTTTTCGCCGAAGGGGGTATGGATGAACCCCTCGGCAAAGGGTAGCTCCGCCCCTGGTTGCCGGGACAATCAACGTGAAATGTTATTTATGGAACTTGATTTTTGAACTTAGACAAGGAAAGTCATTTTTTTAGAAAAATATATTTTGAAAAAAATATGAGAAAATCGGAAAATATTTATGAACTCAGACAAGGAAAGTCATTTTTTTAGAAAAATATATTTTGAAAAAGTATGAGAAAATCAGAAAATATTTAGTGAGATATTACAGCTTATAAATAACAAATTTTGACAGGGAAATATGGTTGCTAAAGGTTCAACATTTCCTTCTGGTATTAAAGCACTAGCAGATTATGTTCATGGCAAAGGATTGAAGCTCGGACTTTATTCTGATGCTGGGTATATTTTTATACTAAATAATAGTATCTTTTTTTTTTTTTTTTTTTTCTAAAAAAAATTATACTAGTAATTAGATATATTTAGTCATAATTTTGATTTAAACTAGCCATTTTTATTTCTTGTAATGCAGGACTCAGACATGTAGTAAAACAATGCCAGGTTCATTAGGACACGAATATCAAGATGCAAATACTTTTGCTTCCTGGGTATGTTTGCTTGGCCTACATGTACATATTTTAAGATTAAAAATATATATCTATACATAATGTTGGAGATTTTATTCGAGTTTATTAAGTTTATTTTTGAGTTTAATAGTCAATATTTAACTTGTGTTATTTTTCTTAGGGTGTTGATTACTTGAAGTATGATAATTGTAACAACGAGAATCGAAGTCCAAGAGAAAGGTACTACTTGCCTCTCTAAGTGCACTCGATATTTACATCAAATTAATACACTTCATTATGATTAAGTACTCAGGATTAAAAAAAAAAAATACTCAAAAAATATATATTTTGAATAAATTAATTTAACGTAAACACCGAATACGGATAACTTTTTACCGTTTCTTCCTTTCTCAACGAGAATATACCTTTTGTTTCTTCTTTTTAAAAATATTTGTTTCCTTAAATAAAACAGGTATCCCACAATGAGCAAAGCTTTACAGAACTCTGGAAGGGCTATATTTTATTCTATATGTGAATGGTGAGTGTATTTTTTGAATGGGATATTTAAACAAATTCATTTTTTTCAGTCGATATATACACAAATAATATATTGATTATACATGATGATACACATATTAATATGTTATTTTTCCCAATTTTAGGGGAGGTGATAATCCTGCCACTTGGGCTTCTCCTGTTGGAAATAGTTGGAGAACTACTGGAGATATTTCTGATGATTGGGGCAGGTAAAATATAGATTTTTTTTATTTTTTTTTTAAAAAATAACTTACTTTTGTTTTCGTAAATTCTTCTCTCATTCTTGATCGGATTCGATTAAATACATTTAACTCTCAATTAATTGAAATTACGCTTTTGATCTTTGCTTATAGATATTCACAAATGTATCGTAGTTACTAACTAGAGTTTAAATAATTCTACACGAAACCTTATATTATGATAGTGAACGAAGTAGTGATATTAGTGTGTTTCGCGTTGCAGCATGACTTCGCGGGCAGATATGAATGACCAATGGGCATCTTATGCTGGTCCAGGTGGCTGGAATGGTATAAATTTAATTCAAAAAAATTTATGCATTTTATTTCTCATTAATTATTATAAAACTAAATTAAATTTATTATGTAAGTTTAATTTGCAGTGATTTTACATGGTGTTAATTTGTTGTTTCAGATCCAGACATGTTAGAAGTTGGAAATGGAGGAATGAGCTTTGGAGAATATCGTTCTCATTTCAGCATTTGGGCATTAGCAAAAGTCAGTTTTTGATTATTGTTATGAATTTAGTTTAATAGAATTCTATTGGCCAAAAATAGACTTTAATTGATATATATTAAAATTAATATTTTTTTTTTTTTGTTTATAGGCACCTTTGATTATAGGTTGTGATTTACGATCAATGGATCAGAGTTCTCATGACATTCTAAGCAACTCAGAGGTCATTGCAGTTAATCAAGGTAAACTATTTTACTTTCTTTAATTTCAGTTGCATTTATGTGTGACAACAAAATTAGTCTATGAAAACATGATCTGCAATTGCCCTAAGTTTGAGCGGGTTAATGACTTGTCCATTTAATAATTCAGTCCATTTTGATCAATCCAATTCATCTCATCTAAAAATCACTTCAGGCTTGACAAAATGTCTGAAGTTACATGTGAGTGAAGTTCATGCATTTCTACTTGAAATTCAGGCAAATATGGTAGGACGTGAGTTGTGTACGACAAAAGTTTAATAATATTTGTGCGACTTTAGATATTGTGTCTGAGGTCATCCCAAAGTAGCTACACGTGCAAAAAGAATCTAAAAAATGACAGCAAATTAAATGACGGCATCAAATTTGGATAATTGTGCACTTCATCCACCATTTTTACTATTTCAAATTCAGCTTAATCCGCTCATTTATCACTCCTAATTGCATTCTAATGACTACTAATGGTAGAAGACAAGAACATAACATGTTTATATTTGTTGAAATTGGGATCAGATAAACTTGGAGTACAAGGTAGAAAAGTCAAGGAGTATGGAGATAATTTGCAGGTAATTATTTTGAAATGACTGACTCTCAATCCCAATTTTAATTTTTATTTCCAAATCCCAATGAGCTCATTTTCTAATACAAGAACTTGTAAATATTTATACATTGTTATTGCAGGTCTGGGCAGGGCCTTTAAGTGGGAATAGAAAAGCAGTAGTGCTATGGAATAGAGGATCATCAAAGGCTGATATAACTGCTCAATGGTCTGATATTGGACTTGATTCTTCTACTGTTGTTGATGCACGAGACTTATGGGCTGTAAGTCTTTCATTTAAAAACGCGAACTCAAAATTTGAAGTCATGTCAAGCATTACGCTCAACAATATGATGATCTAATCGCTTATTGTTATCAAGCATTAAGCTAGAAATATATTTAGCAAAAGTTAAAAGTTCATGGGTTTTTTCACTCGATATTCGGTATCGGGCGTTGGGGCAAGGGTTGGGTATCATGCATTGTAACATCTTTAAGGGGCTATTATGTTGAGTTTATCTTTGAGGGGAGGATTGCACAAAATCATATAAGGAGACCAAGGATTGCCGATGTGGGACTTCAACACCCCCCGCACGTCCAGGGCTGGACATCTGGAGCGTGGACAATATAAGATGGGGGGCCCTACATCGGAAACAATGAACTGAGTGGGCCTGGCTCTGATACAATGATAAAGAAATGAACCTTGAGCCGAACTCAACCTCAAAAGCTAGCTCATGAGAGGAGGATTGCCCAAGACCATATAAGGAGACCAAGGACCTTTTAACCCACCGATGTGGGACTCCAACAATAAGTTCCACAAAATGATGCATACATAAATATTCTACGAAATGTTTGGGACTTTGGGCCCGATTAATCCGAATTTTTTACATGGAAAAGTCCCATTTTGGGGGTAACGCGATGACTCTATTTTTAGAGTCCGAACAAAAGATCTCTTATTAAATTCTAGAGAATGGAACAACACTTACCAGTCCACCACAACATTTAGCGATAACAATATATATTGACTAGCTATTTCCACAAAACAACAATAATCATCTGTTATATATGTTTCGAAGTTTAATTTAAATGACACTTTTTTTATCATTTGGATTGAATTGCAGCACTCAACAAAAGGATCAGTTAAAGGACAAATATCAGCCAGCGTTGAACCACGTGATTGCAGCATGTTTGTTCTTACTCCCAAAAAATAAATTCAACTCTATTACTTTGCTGGGGAGATGAAGATGATTTTCTATGTCAAATGTTAGTATAATTTTTCCACGTTGCTGGAGGAGTCATACATCATTTACTTATGAATAAGACGAATAAATTAAAGTAATTTTGTTAGTATTTATATTATAGTTAAGACAGTTTCTTTGTATTGTGTTGAACTCAATAGAGTATTTTGTGTGGGATAAATCTTGATGTGAGCTATACATCATAATGCTTTATAGTGCTATCTTTTTTATATTTGGTCTTTGGATAGAATAACTAAAAAGACTATTAAATATGAAAAGATTATGACATAAAGTACTACTATTTTTTATTAAGCTACCAAACTATGGGTGTCAAGTGGGCCGGTCCGACTCGGCCCTCGTAATTAACCCGGTCCGGTTTGATCCAGCCCGATAAGCCCTAGGGCTTTAGGGTTCTGGGTCTCGGGCCGGTTATTTTTTTAAAATGGGCCCGGCTAACCCGGCCCGGACCAAGACCGGTCCAGGCCCGCCGGTTAACCGGCCTGACCCGAATAACTTTTTTTAAAAATAAAAATAAAAATGGGATTTTGGGCCAAACTAGCCGTTGGCCCATGACTATATAGCCGTTTTTGGATCCAAACGGCTAGTTTGGGCCCATTTATTAAAAAAAATAAAAAATTAACTTTAAAAAATATTTTTTAATCCCAATTTTTTTTTTATAAATACCCTACAACTTCAAATCATTTTTCACTCTCTCAAATCTCATTCTCTCTCAAATCTCAATTCTCAATTCTCAATTCTCAAATATTCAATATATTTAATTTCTTAAAGTGTTCACTTTAATTTTTTAATTTTTCGTTTACAAAGTACGAGCGGAAGTTTCTAAAGTCGCAATCTTCGGATACTTCTAAAATTTGGTATTGTCGTTCCATCTCTTACGTTTAATTTTTATTTATTGTATTAATTGTTTAATATTTAATTTTATTATATTTGTGTATTTTGAATATTTTTAGTTTAATTTAATTTATATTATGGATAAATTAAGAAACTTCGCTACTAAAGGTGTTAAATTTTTTTGTCCCGGAAGCGGTAGTGGTAGTAAAAAGCGAATTACTAGCGGTAGAGGTAGTTCAAGTAGTAGATATACCAGTGTTCCTTCGCCTCCGGTATCGCTTGGTACACCTTTTGAGGAAGAAATAGGTGTAGGTGCTCACAATATGGATTATGTAGAAGCTCAGGAAAATTACGGTATAGAAGAAGAAAATGAAGTAGATGCGGTTAATTTAGACGAAGATAATGAAAATATTGCTGAGACACCCGCAGTAGGAGATGCTAATGTTAGATCTGAATCGGTTAATCTCCCTCCCCGTCCTCCCAGTGCCCCAAGACCTCGTAAAAGAACTAGTATTGCATGACAATTTTTTGAACGTATATCAGATATTGAGGTGCAATGCAATATTTGTCAACAAATATATAAGCATAGAAGTGGAGGCAAGTAAGGGAGTACGGGTACGTTAATGAGACATGTAGCTGAAGATCACAAAAGAGAGTTAAATATTGCAAAAGGTGATGGGGATGTAGGTGGGCCAACACAAACTAGAATGGACCCAGCAACCGGTCACGTAGCGAAGAAGTACAATAAATTGAGGGATCGGGAAGAAATAGCTAAAATGGTAGTTGTGGGTTGTTTGCCTTTTAATTTTCCTTTTTCTGATGCCTTTATTCGTTATATACAACCAATTTATAATCCTATGTTTAACAGTATTCCTAGAACTACTTGTCGGTCTGATATTTTTAGACTTCATTCACAATATTGTTTTTATTTATCAACATTGTTAAAAAATATTCAATGTAGATTGTCCCTAACTTCTGATCTTGGTCGTGCTGTAAATAAAAATGATTATTTAACCGTTACTTGTCATTGGATGGATAGTAATTTCGTGATGCAAAAACGTATTCTTGCTTTTTTATATGATGAAGATCGTAAACATACTGGACAATTTATAGCTGATTCTATTGTTAAAATTGTCGGATATTATGGTATCGAAAATAAAATTTTATGTATTGCTTTTGATAATGCTTCTAACAACAACACTGCTATAAAAAAATTAAAATCTACGCTATCTCCGCCCTTGCTTGAAATTTTTCATATTAAGTGTGCATGTCATATATATAATTTAATTGTAAAGGATGGTCTTGAGTTTTTTGAGTTTTATATTAAAAAAATTCGCCTTGTTGTTGGTTTTATTCAAGGAAATAATCATAGATCGAGAATTAGAAAATTTAAAGTTAAATGTCAAGAAAATGAACTTACACCGATTTTGATGCCTGAGGAAATTGATACTAGATGAAATTCTACGTGTGAATTTTTAAAAACTTGTTATAAATATAGAATTCCTATTACACTAGCTTTTAACCAACATTGCGGTTCATTTGCTAATTCTGCTGATTGCATGCTACATAATTCTGATTGGGTTGTAATTAATGATCTTGTTAAGTTTTTAGAAAAAATTTATGTAGCTACGGTTGAATTTTTCGGTGCTTATTATCCTATTATTTGTAATATTTTGACATATATAGCCGATATTTCTGGTTTGCTCAAAGAATATAAAAATAAAGAAGGTTATAAAGAAGCTGTTGGCGCCATGTTTACGAAATTTAAAAAATATTTTTTCCCGATTCCCCCTATTTACTTGGTTGGTGCTATGCTAAATCCGTGCATGAAATATAATAATATGTGTCACTTTAGTACTCTTATTTATACTAACTTAGAAATAAATACTAACCATGATTCTGAACAAGTACAACCTGATTTGTGGACGGCTACGGCTGATGCAAAGGATTACATAGAAAAATTATATAATCACTATGCTGATTTATTTGATTTAGCCGTACCTACAAATATCATTCCAACTGTCGCTCCTCATCCTCCCGAGGAGCCATCATCTTCTAAAAGGCCGGCACATAGTGGTTTTTCTGATTCGTTTTATGATTTAAATTGTTGGAACAGTGTTGATGAGAGAACTTACACATCAACTTATCGGGAAGAGCTGAAATATTATCTTCGGACGGCACCAGAGGATCGCAGACGACGGATCAACACGTTGGATTGGTGGAGGAGTAATGAAACACAATATCCTGTGCTTTCAAGATTAGCTAGAGATATCTTGAATGATCTAATGCCAACCATTGCATCAGAGAGCGCCTTTAGTCAGGGACGACAGCAGCTTGGAGACAACCGACACTTATTGGGATGCAATGCAATGAATGTTCTAGTTTGCCTCAGAGATTGGATTAGAGCGGAAAGAAGAAACCAAGGAATGAAACCGGAGCCGAGCGACGAGCTGAAACTTGAAGAAATTATGACTTCACGGGAGAACTCAGCAGAATCAAGTCCAATGCATGGTTTTGCCCCCATTGACTTCGACTATCCTATGCAAGTTCCCATTAATATTAACATGAATGAGTTGGAAAAAATGATGCATAATTTATAGATTTTTCATTCATGTAAATTATAAATTTTGGATCATTTTGCAATCAATAAAATTCCCCAAATTCATTCACTCCATAGTCCTTGCTTTTTATATTTTTTCATTTAACGATTTAAAATTTTAAATTGAATTTCTAGTTTTATACTTTAAATTAAAAACTTACTTCTAATATATTATTAATTTACTACCAAATATTATTAATTTATTATATTAAGTTGCATATGTTTTGTATATTTGTGCATATATCTTCTATAAAAGTGTATATTTAACATATATATGTGTATATGTTTTATAAATTAGTATATAAGTGTGTCTATATATATTGTAATGTATATATAATGTAGTCTATTTTATAAGTAGTAGTATATACACATTGAATGGTGCGTATACACGTGTATATATCCTCTATAGAAGTGTATATTTAACGTATACATGTGTATATGTTTTATAAATTGGATATCTTCTATAGAAGTGTATATATGTGTATATATCTTCTATAGACGTATATATTAAACATATACAAGTGTATATGTTTTACAAATTAGTATATAACTATATATATATATATACATATTGTAGTATATATATATATGTATATTGTAGTATATATTTTATTTAAAATAGTACATATATATTGAATGGTGTGTATATATGTGTATATATCTTCTACAGATGTATATATTTAATGTATACAAGTGTATATGTTTTACAAATTAGTATATAACTATATATATATACATATTGTAGTATATATATATGTATATTGTAGTATATATTTTATTTAAAGTAGTACATATATGTAACACGCCGTACTTACTTACGTGCATTAGCCATGGTTATATGTGTTGGAGTATATGTATTGATCATAAGTTAGGTATATATGAGTTTAAGTATGAGTATTGATTATTTTGAGATGGTTTCAAGTGTATAGTTTGATTATATGTATATGGGAATCGACTTTATTTATACCGGAATTTGCTCGTCGAAGTTTCTATGCGAATTTTATCGAGTTAGCTTTCCAACGATATAAAGATTTCTGAAAACAGATGAGTATCGGATATAAGCGAGCATGTTCGAAACTTGAAAACGGTGGACGCAATGAACAGTAAATGTGCAGAAATTTTCTGCACACAAAAGTACTGCAGCCAAACAGATTTTTGGGTCGACTTTAAACGATCATAACTCCTTTTACAAAATGAACTGTGTGAGCTGCTATATATCGATGAGAATCCCCGAGAGTCTTATTTCTAATGCAATTGGTTTCATCCAAATCCAACGTCTGAGTAAAGAGTTATACTCGTTTTACTTCAGCCTCTCAAAACAGATTTTTAGGGTCAACTTCAAACGATCATAATTCCTTGTACAGGACGAACTGGGTATCCTACTTTATATGAAATGAAATACCTTTGAATTATCTATCCAACGATACCAATTTCACCCAAATCCGATATCAGAGCAAAGAGTTATGGTCGATTTACTTTAGCCTATCAAAACAGTCCACCATGGACAGATTCGGATTTACTTAAATTTTTAAGGGCAATATGGTCATTTTTCATCACCTCATGGACGAAAATTGGTCATTATATACATATACTTAGCCTCATATCCATCATGTTATCATCCAAATTATTGAAGAATAAGAAACCCTAGTCTAAGTTCAACTCCAATTATCTTGTGATTCAACCGTAGAAAGTCCAAAATTGATTCCGTAGTTGTGTTCACCATCTCGAGGGCTTCGAGAAGCACCCCTTATTTGTGCCAACAGGACTTCGAAATCAAAAGGGCCATTTTATGGTAAGGATGTAAATTATGTTGGTGTTATTTATATGGATATGTATATATATATGCATGTGAGCATAAGAAGTATGTTATTTGATTGTTGTTGAAAGATGATTGGGAAATGATGTTGGATTATGTTGAATTGTGAAGGGATTTGGTGTGATGATGTGGTATTGATGATTATATATATATATATACACATAAACCTATTGTTCAAGTTGGTTTTTGGAATGTTTTGCAAATATTGGTTGTATGGAATTATGGAAGAGAATTGTGGTGTTGGGTTGCTAATACTAGATGCCAAATATTTCATTGTAGATAAGTGATTTGTAAAGGCGCGAAGTTGTGTTGAATTGGTATCCGAATCTACAACAAGGTATGTAAAGCATACTCTAACGATGTTCTTTGGCATGAAAACACCAATGTTCCATCAAGTAAGATTCCGAGGTTGTCCAAAAACATGTATTGTTCTACATTACCAACAAAGTTGTTTCCATTCTATAAAGTGTCAAAATGTTTCATTGATATACCAAAAGGCTCCTATTTCATTGTTGTGATATTGATGATTCTGAAACACATTGTTGATGTACCAATGAGTCTTTATTACGTCGTTATTGTATAGAAGGTCTATTACTTGGTTCTTATTGATGTATCGTTGTTTCAAAGTATAAAAAATGTGGTGGCGACCGAAATAACAATCTCAAAGATTAATTGAACTAAGTGATGGAAGTTCTCTCTTATCGGGTGGTATCCCAGGGGCATAAGCCTAGCATGGGTCGATTCCTATTTACGTGTTTATGGGTGGTATCCCAGGGGCATAAGCCTAGCATGAGTCGATCCCAGTTGATATGTACTGGAGGCAGCCTAATGGTCACAGTACAGTACAGTAATGATTACAAAGATGTTAAGAACGAAGGTAAAGTGATTGAATAAATTCAATGTACAGGTTGTTACAAGTTCTAGTAAGTGTGGTCCACTCCTATACGATTTATTCACTTGTTTCGGATTTCTATTGAGCTCCTATATCATATGTGATTATCTACAGCTTTACATACTCAGTACATATTTCGTACTGACGTCCCCCACGGGGACCTGCATTTCATGTTACAGGCACAGGTACCTCAGCTCATTCACAGCATAGATAGGAGCCAGGTCATACAGCTATTGTTGGTGAGCTCCAGTTTGCTTCGGAGTTTTCCGAGTCGGTTCCTTATGTTTTGTTATTGTACAGGAGTCATGTGTGGGTAGGGGTTTGTTCCGACCCTAGTTATGTCATGTATATCCTAGAGGCTTTGTAGACATAAGGAAGGGTAAAGTCATGGAAGTTTATATAGTGATGTTATATATGTATATGTGGTGGCCCCGACGGCCAAGTATTATATATATATATATTTGTGCGTGTTGTGCTGATACAGGTAATTAGATCCTTCTATATGCAACGAAGTGCTGTCCAAATTTTTGGTGACATGTAAGGGAAAGTACAAGTATTTGAACGGGTTCTCCCGGGCCTTCTCGGCTTCGGGTGCCAGTCCGGCCCGATGGGATTTTGGGGCGTGACAATATATATTGAATGTTGTGTATATATGTGTATATATCTTCTCTAGACGTATATATTTAACGTATATAAGTGTATATGTCTTACAAATTAGTATATAACTATATATATATATACATATTGTAGTATATATATATATGTATATTGTAGTATATATTTTATTTGAAGTAGTACATATATTTTGAATGGTGTGTATATATGTGTATATATCTTCTACAAATGTATATATTTAATGTATCCAAGTGTATATGTTTTACAAATTAGTATATAATTATATATATATACATATTGTAGTATATATATATGTATATTGTAGTATATATTTTATTTAACGTATGACATATATATTGAATGGTGTGTATATATGTGTATATATCTTATATAGATGTATATATTTAACGTATACAAGTGTATATGTTTTATAAATTAGTATAGAACTATATATATATATACATACATACATAGTATATACATATATATTGTAGTATATATTTTATTTAAAGTAGTACCTATATATTGATTTAAAATGATTTAAAATGAATTTCTAGTTTAAATTTAAAACTTACTTTTAATATATTATTAATTAACTATCACACACACACACATATATATATATACATTGTTGTATATACTTTATTTAAAGTAATACATATATATTGAATGGTGCGTATATGTGTGTTTATATCTTCTATAGACTTATATCTTTAACGTATACAAGTGTATATGTTTTATAAATTAGTATATAAGTATATATATATATATATATATAGTAGTATATATATATATATATATATATATATTTTAGTATATACTTTATTTAAAGTAGTACATATTATTGAATAGTGCGTATATATGTGTATATATCTTCTATAGACGTATATCTTTAACGTATACATGCGTATATGTTCTATAAATTAGTATGTAACTATATATATATATATATATATATTGTTGTATATATATATGTATATTGTAGTATATATTTTATTTAAAGCAGTACATATATATTGAATGGTGCGTATATATGTGTATATATCTTCTAAAGTAGTATACATTTAACGTATACAAGTGTATATGTTTTATAAATTAGTATGTAAATATATATATATATATATATATATATATATATATATATATATATATATATATATATTGTAGTATATACTTTATTTGAAGTTGTACATATATATTGAATGGTGCGTATATATGTGTATATATCTTCTATAGACGTATATCTTTAACGTATACAAGTGTATATGTTTTATAAATTAGTATGTAACTATATATATATACATATTGTTGTATATATATATATGTATATTGTAGTATATATTTTATTTAAAGCAGTACATATATATTGAATGGTGCATATATATGTGTATATATCTTCTAAAGTAGTATATATTTAACGTATACATGTGTATATGTTTTATAAATTAGTATATAAATATAAATATATATATATATATATATATATTGTAGTGTATATATATATATATTATACTATTATAGTATATGTTTCATTTAAAGTAGTACGTATAGTCATATATAATTATATATTGAATGGTACGTATATATGTGTAATTGTTTATATATATTTTTTAAAATATATATTGTATATTGAAGTGTATATAGTGTATATTGGAGTGTATATAGTGTATATTGGATTTTTTATTTATTTTTTAAACGGGTTTGACCGTTTTTAACCGAATTTGACCGGGTTTTGGTGAGTTTGACCGGGTTGGGATGGGTTTTATTTTTTTTACTATTTGGCCCTGCCCGGCCCAGCCCGGCTAGCATTAAAACCAACCCTTAACCGGATTAAAATGGAAGGGCCGGTTCCAAGTTGGTCCGGCCCGATCCGGCCCATTTGACACCCATATACCAAACTATGAAATGTCGTCTCACTTTCTCATACTCCTTTAAATTAATTGTTGATGCATATGTTTTGACAGACCATTTTCGTTTTTTATATTCTTATTAGTAGGGTAGTACTTAGTTGGGTCTATTAAAAATAATCTTTTTGTTTCACCTTTGGTGTATATCCTCTCAAATTTAGATGTTATCTTCTGCTACTTGGCAGAGGATGTATTTGATGCAGAGAATTTTATATAATTCGAGAATAATTACATTTTGAGCGTATCATCATTCAATCTTTAAGAACGTAAGGGAAAAAAAGAAAGGAGAGTTTAAGGACATGACTTTAAATATGAAGTAAAGTGTAAATGCCGTACAAGTTCAATCGTTCGTTCACTATAGAGTGTAATTATTGGGCGAAAATTGTGGGATGATAGTGTAGCTATGATAAGGAATGAGATTCATATATAAGAAATCACCATAAAACCCCTCCAACATTGGAAGGTATCGACTGTCAAACTGTAATAATTAAGAGTATTAGTAATTCTTCACTACCAAATGAAAGTGTCATCATATCTTTCACACTTGTAATTTAATTTTGGTCAACAATCTTTAACACGTTTTTCTTTAATACATCTAAACTCCGTAAATTATTCACTTTAATCCGATTCAGGTCGCACAAGTATTTGCTCCATTAGTTCAGCTTAATTAGAAGTATCAAATAGGTATTCGATGTTCAATATCTACATTAAAACCTGATTATATTAAAATTCGACTACATTAAACTGCTCCAAAAAAAATCCCATATTAAAGAATAAAGTAGTACTTTCTAATAAGAACGATTCCATATCCAAGATGTTCTTTTACCTCTGTGGATACCTTTTTATTTGAACATCTTAGAATGTAATTTTTTTTTTTTAGAGAAAATGGTCAAAAGCTTCCCAACCTTTACTCCAAATTTCAACTACACGCTCATACTTTGCGGGGGTCATAGGACCTCCTTGAACTATTTTAAAGTGGAATTATTAACCCCCAAAACCTGACAATCAGTCATTTTGGATAAGGTGTGATGCATGCGCCAACAATATTTTGATACGTATTTTTTTTGTTTAAAAATAGTTTTTATTTACTTTTTTTTTTCTATTTTTATCACTTTTTATCATTTTTCATCATTTTTTCATCATTATTTTTTCCAGCATTACTTTTCATCTCTTTTCTTTTTCAAACTTTATTATTCCTACTTCGGGAAAAGACATCGTTTCCACCCCAAACTATACCTGAAAAGTTGAAACCACACATAAACTATACTAGTGACCTATTACACACCTAAACTATAAAAACGTGAAACTATTTACACCCTGTCAGGCTACCACCACTTGCATGTGGTGTAGTGTTTTACACGCGCTGCCACGTCAGCAAAAAGTATCATTTTTTTATAGTTAAGGTGTGTAATAGGTCACTTATATAGTTTAGGTGTGGATTCGACTTTTCGACTATAGTTTGGGGTGGAAACGATGCCTTTTCCCTTAATGTTTTTAGCCGTTTACTTTTGTTATTTAACAGTCTGGACGCGCCTAAAATAAGTGTAACACACGCGCCTTAGAATGGGGGTCGCGAGAGGTAATAATATCACTTTTATATAGTTAAGGTGTGTAATAGGTCACTTATATAATTTAGGTGTGGCTTAGACTTTTCTTGTATAGTATGGGGTGGAAATGATGTCTTTTCCCTTCCTACTTCTATGCAAATAATTTTTCGACGACCTTGAAGTAGAAAATAATGAACAATACCAAATTTGAAATTTACAACGATCTTGAAGTCGAAAATAATAAACAACATCGAATTTGAAAATTTCCGACAACCTTGAAGTGGGAAATAATGGCCATATTAATTATTAAATTTCCGACGATCTTAAATATGGAAACAACGAATAATACCAATTTCAAAATTTTCAACGACTTTGAAGCCGGAAACAATGAACAATACGAAATTTAAAATTTTCGATGACCTTAAAGTCACAAATAATAGAGAATTTTAAAATTTTCGACGACCTTGAAGTCGGAATAATGGGCAATATCGATTTTGAAAATAATAAATAACATCGAATTTAAAATTTTCGACAATCTTGAAGTGGAAAGCAATGAACAATGTCAATTTTAAAATTTTCGACTATCTTAAATTCAAAAACAACGAAGAATACTAATTTTAATATTTTCGAGAACCTTAAAGCTGGAAACAATGAACAATATCGAATTTTAAATTTTCAATAACCTTAAAGTCGGAAACAATAGAGTATTTTGAAATTTTCAATGACCTTCAAGTCGGAAACAGTGGACAATACCCATTTTTAAATTTACGATGACTTTGAAGTCGTAAATAATGGAAATATCGATTTTAAAATTTCCAACAATCTTGAAGTTGGAAACAATGGACAATATCCATTTTAAAATTTTCGATGAATTTGAAGTCGAAACTAATCGATTTTGTGCTTAGAGATGCAGAAAATGGTAAATTAATTTTGGATGTCATTAATGAGTTCTTGAATGCCATTGTTTATAAGAAAGAAGAAGAAGAAAAAGAAGAAAGAAAATAAATAAATAAAAAGAACAATTAAAAATGAATAAAGAAAATAAAGAAATATTAAAAATAAATTTTTAATAAAAAAAATTCGTTTTGTCAGAATTAAGGGGATAATAATTTTACTTTAAAATAGTTTAGCAGCGTCATAGGAACCCCGCAAAGTATAAATGTGCAATTGAGATTTCGAGTAATTGAAATTTCGACTAAAGGTGGGTGGGGTAATAGACCATTTTCTTAAATTTTTAAAATAACAAGCTGTACTGTCATTACCAAAACTAAAAAATCAGGCAACCACAGTTAGAACCGGATCACTAGGGCTCAAAAGTTTAGCATAGCCCAAGCCCATCACTAAAGCCCAAATACCAAGCCCAACAAAAGAGCCCTTTTTCTACAGCTGCAGTGAAACCCAAAAAGCAAAGCAAAGCAAAGGTAGAGCAGTAATAGTGCACAACCAACAATGGCGGCAACTACACAGCAACCACGAACACTGACGACGAGATAGGCAGACATACAGATGATATTAGCCGCTGAAGTTCACCTCGGCACTAAGAACTGTGATTTCCAAATGGAGCGTTACCTCTTCAAACGCCGCGCCGACGGTAATCCTCACTTAACTCGCTATATTCAAATTACTAATATCCTCATTTACAGGATTTTTTCTAGTATTTACCTGCTGGTATCTGAATATATGGTGGTAGATTTGTCAGAATATCATATACCATCGCAATTTTCTTTTTGAGAGTCAAATGATATCAACTTTGATCGACATTTTAAGATGCATTATTTTTGTTATACTGATCTGATAAAAGATTGTAATTTGTAGCACTTTTGGTATAGTTTTTAAATATCGAATTAATCTAATTTAATTTAGCTTTATTAAAATACAAATATCCTCATTTACAACAATTTCTATATTATTTACGTGCCTGCATTCGAATATATGGTGGTAGATTTGTAAGAATAAGATATACTCTCTTTGTTACAAAATACTTATCACAATTTCCTTTTTGAGAGTTGAGCATTACGAATGTTGGTTGACATTTTAAGATTATTTTTTCATTATATTGATATGAAAAAATTGTAATGTAGTTTTCGTATATTTGTTGTAATAATAAGACTACCAATGTTGTAGGAGTGGCAAACACTGATATTGAATCTAAACTGCGATGAGGGCCTGGGCCAGGGCCAGGGCCAAGGTCCACCTCCGTCCCTGCCTGGGCCTGGGACCTCGCCCGAGCCCAGGAACCCTCCCCGGCCTGGGCCCGAGGCCACGCCCGATCCTAGGACCCCCCACCTGGGCCCGGGCCAAGGTCCACCTCCGTTCCCGCCCCGGGACCTAGCCCGAGCCCAGGACTCCCCCTCCCCGCACTCACACACACACACACACACACGAGCCCAGGACCCCTCTCCCCCGCCTGGGTCCGAAATCAGGCCCGAGCCCAAGATCCCCCTGTCCCCTGTCTGGGCTCGGGCGTGGACCCTTCTATCCTTCACAACTGAGGAAAAACATACCTTCACAACTGAGTTACTGATTGCACCATACGAATACCAGCTCAGAGTCCTAAGCCCTAAGATAGTTGCAACCAATTATTTATGTCATTCTTTAAAGTACAAATTTGAATTTCCCTTTATTTGACAACTTAACTCATCTGTATCAACGTAAAAGATTTATCAAGAAAAATAATTATGTTACAAGGTATTAAATTTTGAAAGGACCAATATTGGCACAACTCAGTTGATAATTAATCTCAATTTTGTGCACGATCAACCAAGATAGACAGCCATATTTCATTATCTTTCATCTTCTTTAGTATTTTCGGTCAAAATTGGCACAACTCAGTGTTAGGTCAACTGCTAATATTCAAATTATTTAACAACAAAATTAGTAAAAGATAACAGTAAATTAAGTCGATAAGATTCCTACTCTGTGTGGGTAGTCAACAACTATGCCTCTAGAAAATCCAGTTCGCATGGGAAAACCCAGAATCAGCTCTCTCTCTAAGCAAGATTCTTAGGATAAATCTGGAGTACTGCTCCTGCTCCCCTTCCCAAAAATCTATACAGAGAACTAAAGAAAGCCCTGCAGAGTGATGAGCAAAGTTCATACTCATAATTTTGAGCTAGGAGTATGAAATTATTCTACTCAAAAATGAATTTTTCTAGTTACTTCAATCATATCCAAGGTTCATGACAAGATTTGTTAGCATTGCACAACCACTGCTTGGGAAAGTTGAGTACTATATATATCAGAACTCATAAACACCAAGGCATAAGAGGCTCACCGAAAGGTTTTTGATGATGAGATTATGAAGACTATGGCAAGATGTGCCTTTTGAAACTTGAAAGTAGTGCATAGGCTAATTATTTCACATCAAAAGCACAAAATTTTTCACGTTTTCATTCTAAATTGTCAAGGCTTCCCCTGATAACTATCGTCATTATGGGCTCAAAAAACTGAAGATCTCCTCAGCAAAGAAGAGGGAAAAAATACCTGCACAGCTGATATACTGATGACACCGTCCAGGATACCAGGTTGATGCCCTAAGCCCAACGGAAGATGCAACCAATTATTTATGTCATTCTATAAAAGAAAATGTAGCAAGACAAAATAGCAGGTACAAATTTGAACTACCCATTACTTGAGAAAAATAATTATGTTACGAGGTGTTAAATTTCAAAGAACAAATACTGGCATAATTCAGTTCATAAGTAATCTCAATTATGTGCATGGTCAACTAAGATAGACACATTTCATGATCATCTTGTCCAGTCTTTTAGCATTAAAAAACAAAAAGCTAAACCTCGCAGACAAATTATGTGGAAACCCATATCCAAATAACTAGACAATAGATAAAGGCAGATTATTCTCGTGATAAACATATCTATGTTCATAGTATATAAGAGGGCTCAGGGAAGAAATGTACACGGTCTGGTATTGATGCAAAACTCCACCAAATTAATAGATGACCTGTCCGCAAAATTGTATGAGATATGAAATTGTGGAATAACCTATTCTCAATTTGAGAATAGCATTACAGCTCTAAACTTCAAGTAAAAATCATCATTTGATTATCATGAAAACAGAGAAGAAATATAACATCATTTATACAATCCCGTATATGCAAATACGAAAATATATTATTATCACTTAAATGACAAATTTAACCCAAATACATATTTTAAAATGCGTTTATTTGGAAAAAATAATTGTTGTGATTTTATTTGAAAATAAAAAAAACTCGAGATTAAACGTAGTTGTGGAGGGCAAAAATTAGGTGTCAACAGTGACAACAAAGAAGGTAAGCGGTCGCACATTTGTTTTTCAAATACTGATTGCGACCGACTCAATATAAACTGTACTATTGATAAAAACAGGAGAAATTGGTGGAGGATTTGTGTAGCATTGGCCGATTTGGAAAACGTGACTTTGAGGTAAAGCGGAAGTACGAGTACATGCACAATCCAAATGATGAAACGGGAACAAGAGTCAAAATGCAACTGAGGGAAGTTGATCACGATAAAGCTAAAAAGGCATATCAAACAAAAGTCGAAAGTATTATGAAGGCAACTCAAATTCATATTGTTGGGGCCACTTTGATAATGACAGTCACTTTTGCCGCTGGTATCACATTGCCAGGAGGTTTTGAGAGCGACTCCGATAGTCCTAATCAAGGGATGGAGGAAAACAACATTTCGTGCATTTGTTGTTTCCGATGCCATTGCCTTCACATTCTCAGCTGTTGCCATATTCATCTACTTCCTCATGGCAGATACAAGTAGAGATCCTCAAAGTAAGAAAATTGTAAAGAAGCTTTATGATCTCGCAGGTATTTTTTAGTGCTTGTCAATGTTAGCTGTTGTAATTGCATTTGCAACGGGTATGTTTGCTACCTTATCACATTCCCTTGGTCTTGCCGTTACTGTCTGATCCATAGGTTGCCTCTCTATGTTATTGTACTTCTTGGTTGTGATCTATATTTGTAGATATATGAAGAATATAAGCAAGTAGCAGAGCGACATGAATGCTAGCTACTACTTGTACTTATTGCTTGCAAATATATAATTCAACTACATATTTCAGTTTTTACCCAATGCCTTGAATTACATATGAAAGATATGGTTTTTTAGTCCATTACATGTTATTTTAGTTATACATCCTTTGTCACGTGATATAATAATCTATGTAAGATCATTTTCTTCTATTCAAATTATAAGTGGTCACAGGAGATCATTTTTTCGTCACCGACAATGCTATAGACCCAATGTACCTTCACTAAATAATTCATGGTACAACAACAACAATATACCCAGTGAAATTTCACAAGTGGAGTTTGGGGAGGATAGAGTATACATAGATATTACCCCTACATTGGAAGGCAAAGAGGTTTTCGAATTTTTATAGACCTTCAGCGCAAGGAAAAATAATTCAAAGCAGTTCAAAAAAGAAATGTTAGAAGTGGATTGGAAAAGCCATGGCAAAATACTTTTCCACTTAAGTATAACGATTTTGTCTGTTGTAGAGTTCGAACATGTCACGTGCACCTAATTCACAAGTCCGCTCTTACCACTAGATCGAAACCCTGGGTATGTGTGACATGGATATAGTTTCAATGATGGATAAGGCGGCTAAGCTACTTGCACCTGTCTAATTTTTAATTGTTTGGTAGCTTAATGTAAATAGCAAACATCCCTTTGAAAGCCTCACGACCTGGTGGTTACCGTAATAGTAATGACATTTGACGATATGCTGCATGTTTACTAAGAACATACCGGAAATAGATTATCATAAATTACTAATGCGTGCTTTTGATTATAATTGCAATATTCCCTCATGGCACATCTAAATATGGGATCACAAATTGTAGAGGAGCAAAATCAGTCTCATTTTCGAGATTTAAGGCTATTCCTTTCACATTGCTAGCAAACTCAATCATTTCCCCAGCTTAAATGTCGTTCCGTCCATAAAAATGTACAATCCCACCTTGTGAATAGTTTGGCTTCTATATTTTTCGAATAGCAAGCAAATCTATTGTTGGTCTGTCTAATTCTTGTCCCTCGTCGTGGTTTAGCCTCGGGCCCAATGTCCTTTGGATCCTTCACAGGTCCACCCACAAGCGGAAGCAAGATGACCCCCTATGTTGAAAAAATGAGGGAAGTTAAGGGTGCACGTCCAAACGACAAAAAATGTTTAATTGAATTATACCGTTCTTATTCATTTTTGCACCATAGTAACATCGTTATCATTTTTCTAGGTTTATTAAGTCATTTTTTCTAGAAATGTAAACTCACATTTGAATCTTGATCTGGTAGAATTTTCACCCACTTCAACGTTCGATTCGTATTTGTAATTTTTAGGAATTCAATTACTAACACTTGAAATTGCTGTCTATGCTCATGTTCATGAATTGCACTAGTCTATATTACATATTGCGAGTTCCGTACAATTATCACAATAGAAATTTGTACACAAGGAAAGAGGTGCAACCGATAAAATAGACAGTACACTAAGTGATTTCTTCCAATCTGTTGAGAGCTACATGATACATGTGCTGGGGTTTTTGTGTGGGGGGGTTAGATAGCAAATATCTCATAGAATTAGTCGAGGTGCAGAAGGTGGACATGACACTTGTGTCACTCTCTACAGTTCTCTTTCAGGAAGATACATGACCCACATGCAGTGAAGTGTGGTCAGTTGAGCATTTTATTATGTATATAAAAAATTACATGAAGTACATAGGTCAAAAAATACTTTTTGTACGTATAGATTATTTTTTTACCAGAGTTATCCAGCATACTGGCCTCAGCACTGCCAACACGTACATAATGAAAGAGATGCAACCGATGGCACAGACAGTAACTGCGAGACCAACTGAATGTGCTAAATTAGCATACATACCAGTTACAAATGCAATGACAACTGCTGACATTGCCACGAGCTGCGACCTAGCTCCAACTTTACTGAGAGACCACAAATAACTCAAATCCTGAAAGGACATTGGACGAGGATTTGTCGCCATATAGAAGTAGCTGAATATAACACCAGCGGAGCATGTAAAGGTGATGGCATCCGTTATAACAAATGCACGGAATGCTGATTTTCTTATTAGAATTGCCATCTCCTTATTAGGGTTATTGTTTCAAAACCTCCCGGTAATGTAAAACCAGCTGCAAAGGTGACTGTGACTAATAAAGTAGCCACCACTAGTTGCATTTGAGCTGCTGCTGTTAAGATACCTTTGATGTTTTTGTTGCATTCCTTAGCTTGGTTGAAAATTATCTTCTGCCGATTCAGCTGGTTCAGCTTGGGCAAACATCATACAAGCTGGGCGCGATTCTATCCTTGTCTGTCGTCCACTCTGTGCAAGACATTGCTACTTCAAATAGTGTCTTGTTTTCCTTGTTATATGGCATCTTCTTTGTTCGGGGATGATCTTTTAATTCCAAAGACACATAGCCCCAGAAATTAGAAGAAGCAAGAAAATGGAGAGGAGTATTTCCATCGTTGTCTGGATCCTCGATAAGCTTATCCCACTTTGGCTTCAATAAGAAATTTACCAAATTTGCTTGACTGTATAATATGGATTCATGAAGAGCATTTCGTCCATTGCTGTCGAGCAATTCCGAGCAATCAGGGCAGTGATTTAATAGGTCATGTAAAACGTCTACCTTACCTGCACCGACTGCAATGTGAATTGTTGTTGTCCGGTCATTTTCACTGCCTGCTGGAACGTAGGCTAAGGATTTTTTCCACCCCAGCATATCAGAAACTACTTCTTTCAATCCTAAAAGAGCAGCGAATTCAAACCCCCCACGTCAGGTTCCTCACACAAAGATTTATTCCATTGCAACAACAATCTTACACAATCTGGATGCATGTGTCAAATATGATGATGATAAGGAGTTAAATCAACACAAATTTAGACTCCCCAGTGTAGTCTCCAAGTGGGTTGGGGAAGGGTAGAGTGTACACAGACCTTACCACTAACTCAGAGGCAGAGAGGCTGCTTCCGATAGACTCTCAGCTCAAGAAAAAACAGTCAAAACAGAACAATACTACAACAAAATTATACAATAGTCGAAGTACAAGAAACAACAATAGTAACAATAATAAAAAAGAGATGATAATATAGTGAGAGTAACGGCAAAAAGTATGTACATACCCGTGTGTTCCTGAATTACTGTTGCATGCAGAGGTGTTCGATTTAATGGACCTGCAAAAGAAGTTGGTCGCTTATAGGAGTTCAAGATTTCAACCAAAGCTTCACGAAGACCATACTCAGCTGCCAGATACATTGGTGTCTCCCGCGCCTTGTTGGATGGAAATTCAAATTCAGGATCTTCTTTCACCAAGAAACTGGCTACATGTTCATGTAGGCTCCTCACGGCCTTGTGCATGGCTGGAGCTCCATTCTCATCTGTCATCCTCATGAGTTTCTCCTTATAATGCTCCTCTATACTAAGTAGCAAATGGCTACTTCGATGTGACCTTCATTAGCTGCTATGTGTTGCGCAGTCTCGTTCTTCTTATTCTGATGGCATAACAATGCCGGAGTAATCTTAAGGACTTCTGCCATGAAATGGGAGTGGCCATAATGGGCCGCCACGTGTAAGATTGTGTTTCCCGTTGGAGTGACTTGGTACTCATTTTCTTCATCCCTTTTCAGATATTCAGCAAGTAAGAAATCACAACAACATTGTGAAAGGTTGGATCCATTTTCGTTTCTTTTATTTGGTTTGCCGGTGAGTTACTTACTTTGCTTTCTCTGGATGAAATATTCTGAACACCACACAGATCTTTGCCTTTGATAAAAAGAAAGGTATTTATTGTTTTCTTTGATCCGAAGAAAGTATTCGTAAAGAAAAACAACATGAATAAAAAACAGTTTTTCACTATTTAAGATCTTCTTCTTATGACCCTTTTTTCTAACACAAACAAAACTAGGTAATTGAAAATGATAGAACAAGAAAAATATTTTCATGCGGTCCAGATAAATTTGGAAAATCAAGTTGTACCAATCTTTTCATATTACAAATTCAATGCTTTATTGTAAACAGATGTGAAACAGAGAAGTATATGCAGAAATTTTTAAGACTAAAGATGGAGTCAATACGCTGAATTTAATGGAACTATCTTGACTGTTATTCATAGTCGTAGGCTGCTGATTTTATACACAGAAATACGCAACAAAATAAACCAAAAAGCTGGAACGACTAACTAAGATAACTCCTAAAAAATAGAAAACAAATTCATGATAAACTACTCTTCTAAAGACTAGGACAAAGCTGGAACTATTCTGGAAATAGGACTTTATTTGCTAATACTCGCCCTTAAACTGAAAGTTCTCAAGCTTCAGGTTAACAATAGCTAGTTGAATTCTTCCATCGTGCAAATACCTATCGACCTCCTCAGCTTTTGGAAAGGGAGAAACCTGAGAGGTTTAGTAAGAATGTCTGCCAACTGATCTTCACTTCGGCAATACTGAAGCTCTATTGTTCCTTCATTGTTGAGATCTCGCAGGAAATAGTACTTCACATCAATGTGCTTGCTTCTTCCATAGTTCACAGGATTCTTTGACAGCTTGATTGCAGAATTGTTGTCACAAAATATCATAGTAGCACTTTCCATCTTGAATTGCAACTCTTTAAGGATTCTCCTAAGCCAAATAGCTTGACAAGCACAAGCTGTAGCAGCTACAAATTCAGCTTCTGTACTTGATAATGTGATAACTGTTTGCTTTTTGGAAGACCACGATACAACCCCTGTGCCTAGCATAAAGACATAACCTAAAGTGCTCTTTCTACCATCTTGATCTCCTGCATAATCGCTATCAGTAAAGCCAATCAAATCTGCCTTTTCTCCCTTCCTGTAGAAAATTCCAAAATCCTTGGTTCCTTGTAAGTAACGAAGAATTCTCTTCGCAGCTAAGAGATGCATTTCAGTTGGGCACTCCATATATCTACTTACAAGACTAACAGCATACATGATGTCTGGTCTTGTAGCAGTTAGGTACATTAGACTACCCACAATTTGCTTGTAAAAAGTGCTATCCGTCTTCTTTCCGCTCCCAGCTTTGGTTAGTTTCAAGTCAAACTCAACTGGAATGTTGGTTGGATTGCAATGCTGCATCTTAAACCTGTTTAAAATTTCTCTCACGTACTTCTTTTGGGAAACAAATATGCCATCATCAGATTACACTACTTCTAAACCGAGAAAGTAATGCATCTTACCAAGATCAGACATCTCGAATTCATCCATCATACACTTCTTGAAATCAGAAAATATGTCACTATTATTCCCCATGAAGATGAGATCATCGACATACAAACACGCAATGAGCATTTTCCCATTCTCCCCAATTTTCACAAAAAAGTGTAGGCTCATATGGATACTTTTGAAAATCCATTTTCTGAAAATAAGCCTCAATGCGACTATACCAAGCCCGTGGGGCTTGTTTTAGTCCATAAAGAGCTTTCTTTAATCGATAAACTTTATGCTCACTTCCAATCTTAACATAACTAGGGGGTTGTTCGATAAATACCTCTTCCTCCAAGTATCCGTGTAGAAATGCTGATTTGACATCCAATTGGAAGATCGGCCACGAATTTTGTGCTGCCAAGGCAATTAGCATTCTAATAGTGTCATTCCTTGCAACTGGAGCAAAAACTTCAGTATAATCCTCACCATACTCTTGCTTGTATCCCTTAGCCACCAATCGCGCCTTATACTTGTCGATTTCGCCTTTTTCTTTCAGTTTCGTCTTATAGACCCACTTAACACCAATAATCTTGTGTTTCTCAGGAAGATCAATAAGTTCCCACGTATCATTCCTTTCAATAGCTTCAATTTCATCATCCATCGCCTTTCTCCATTTTTCTTCTCTAACAACACTCTAAAAAATAATAGGGTCACAGTCTGCAAACAATGCAAAATGGTTAACCGCATCATTATTTGCATTAATTCCTGTTACCTCATAGTCCATCATCCACGCGGGCTTTTTGCGAACACGACGAAGAGACTGAGCTGCTGCATCAGTTTCTTCTAAAGCTGTTGGTAAAGTTTCAGCAGTTGGTGAACTTTCAGCAAGAGTTGGTAAAATTTCAGCAGCTGTGGGAGTTGAATTCACTGCACTTTCGGATATTGCATCTACTTCTTCGGCTCCTGTATCAAATATGATTGGAGTAAACTGCTGCATACTCTAATCCCAAGTGTTTTCTTCATTAAAAATAACATCTCTACTGATTACAATCTTCTTCGTCAGTGGATTAAGCAATTTATATGCCTTTGATGCTTCACTAACACCGAGAAAGATACATTTTTTTCTTTTGTCATCAAGCTTCTTCCTCTTCTCGTCTGGAATATGCGCATAGGCAATGCAACCGAAAATTTGAAAATGGTCCACAGTTGGTTTTCTTCCACTCCAAGCTTCCTCCAGAGTCATGTTTTGAACAACAAATGTTGGACTTCTATTTAATACATGATTGCTCCAATTTACCGCTTCTGGCCAGAAAGTCTTTTCCATTTTTCCTTTGGCCAGCAAACTCCGCACCATATTGAGAATGGTTCTATTCTTCCTCTCCGATACACCATTTTGCTGTGGTGTATAAGCAGTGGTGAGCTCTCTTCGAATTCCACTAAATTCACAAAAATCTTCAAAGAGTTTTGAGCAATACTCGCCCCCACGATCAGTTCGAAGAGTCTTTATGACCCTTCCAGTTTCAATTTCTACGTGAGTCTTGAAGCTTTTAAATGCTCCAAAAGCTTCTGATTTTTCTTATAAAAAATACACCAAAGTTTTTCAGGAATAGTCATCCGTAAAGGTAATGACATACCTTTTACCTCCATTAGAAATTGGTTTAATTGGGCCACAGATATCTGAATGCACCAGCTCCAAAATACCCTTTGCTCTCCACGACTTCCCTTTTGGAAATTGAGAACGATGTTGTTTGCCAACAACACATTCTTCACAAACTTGGGAAGGGATGATGATTTCTGGAAGACCGATCACCATATTTTTCTATTGGAGAGTTTTTAATCCTCCAAAACCCAAGTGACCATATCTAAAATGCCACATCCATGAGGGATCTTTTACTTCCGCCTTTAAACAAGACTGAATACTCTCAATATTCAAGGAAAATAACCTCTTTGAATTCATTTTCGCAACAACAATAGCTCCTCTAGTAGGACTATAAATCTCACAAACATCTTTCCCGATGAAAATAGAATATCCTTTTTCTTGCAATTGTCGAACACTCAATAAGTTGCTTTTTAAAGCGGGAACATAAAGCACATTTGATATTATTTCTTCAAAACCATTCTTGGCTTTAGTTTTAATATCACCTTTTCCCATTGCATCCACAGTAGAGCAATCACCAAAACTAACTTTAGAACAAAAGCTTCATTTAAAGAAGAAAAACAAGACTTACTCCCACTCATGTGATTACTGCAGCCTGTGTCCAGATACCAAACATCTTGCACAGGTTTTTCTTCTGTGTCTATTGCCATAAACAAGGTCTCGGTTTTGTTTCTTTCAACAAAATTTGACTTCTCACCCTTGTCACTAGGCAGCCTAGTGTAGCACTCAGACTGATAATGACCAAATTTATGACATTGATAGCATTCGACTTTTGATTTATCAAAATTCTCCCCTGCCTTTGCCATCATCATTGGATCTAAAATTTCTGTCGCCATCTTTATTTCCTCGATCTTCTCTCCCCCTTCCCCTACCTCTACCTCTACCCCTTCCTCTAGAATTGGAAGGAACAAAAGTAGAAGCCTTCAAGGCTTGCTCCTTAGAAGTTGAACTGCGGTTCATCTTCTGTTCATGAACCAATAGGGAGCTTTGTAATTCATCCAGCGATAACTCATCTATATATTTTGATTCCTCAATGGAGCAAACTATATAATCATACTTCGACGACAAAGAGCGCAATATTTTCTCAACAATTGTGACATCAGTCATCTTCTCGCCATGGAATCGCATTTTTTTGGCTGATCTCCATTGTTCTAGAGCAATAACTTATTACGGACTCTCCTTCCTTCATCTGCAGAGTCTCGAAATCCCTTCTCAAGGCTTAAAGCTGTGCACGCTTCACTCTAGCAGTGCCTTGATATTTCTTTTTCATGGAGTCCCAAATATCCTTAGAAGTTTCTTAGCAAAGAATAGTTTCTAGGATGGGACGATCGATAGCCAGAAAGAGATAATTCTTCGCTTTCAAATCTTTCAGTTTTTTCGCTTCCAACTCTGTTTTTTAAGCATTCGTCAAAATTTCGCCTACTGCCGGAGTATCAATGCCATTCTCCACAATTGGCCAATACTCCTTTGACCGTAAGAAATTCTCCATCAGCATGCTCCAATGGTCATAGTGACCATCAAAGCGAGGAATTGCTGCTTGTACAAAATTACTATCTGTTGCCTTAAGTGTTACAGAATAGAGAAGAGAGGTTTAGCTGTTGCTGTATTTTTTTTTCTTCACTGCAGGATCTCACGCTCTCTCTGATACCACTGTAAACAGATGTGAAACAGAGAAGTATCTGCAGAAATTTTTAAGACTAAAGATAGAGTCAATACACTGAATTTAATGGAACTATCTTGACTCTAATTCATAGTCGTAGGCTGCTGATTTTATACACAGAAAGACGCAACAAAATAAACCAAAAAGCTGGAACGACTAACTAAAATAACTCCTAAAAAATAGGAAACAAATTCACGATAAACTACTCTCCTAAAAACTAGGACAAAGCTGGAAATAGACTGGAAATAGGACTTTATTTGCTGACTTTATTTGCTAACATTTATAATGCAGACTCTTGCAGAAATGCAGGATAAGGCAACGTACATAGACTCTTGTTGGTAAAAAGCTTTGAAATTAGAGAAATAACAGAAAAAGAGTTGGAGAGAAAAAAAGCGAATTATTTTATTAATGACTCAAAATATATATTTATATAGCTAAATTTTTAACTACACTCTAATTTAAATTGGGATAACTAATTCTCATTCAAATAATAAAGGACAACTAATTCCAAAGTCACACAGGACTCTAATAATTTAAAACTACTAAAATTATCTATTTTTATTTTATTTCTGAGATATATTTTCAACACTTCTTCTTGTATCAGAAATTGTCTGGGCTTCGGCTGAATTTGACCTCTTGAATAAATCTGTCAATTCTTCTTTGTTCTTGCATGACTTATGTGCATCTTCTGTTGGATTATATAAGAAACTTTTGCCTCTCATATCAACTTGTAAAATCTCAAGATTCCATTTTGACATTTAAAATTATTTTTGTACCCGAAATTATTTTGACTGCAACATTCCCTTTTCCTTCAGCAGGAATATAGTCACCATTCCCAATTCTGATTTTCTTATTTTTCAAAGGTATAATAAATAAACGTATCCTTTAACTTAGCCTCATCTGGCATTTATGTTATCCTACTTCGTGTGAGCACGAGTAATAACTTAAATTTATATAAAGTTGAACAAGTACATACACATCCTATATGTCATCTATATGGAAATCCTGTATGTGGCAAAATTTGTCCAAACCCAAATGACCCGCCCAACCCGCCCAAGGTTTCATGGGTTTGGGCAAGAGTGATTTTGATAATGGGTTAATTTGGGCAAGCCCAAGTCAACCCATTACAAATCACTAACCCAAATAGACCCATGATGATGCCCAAACTTGATCCATCAAGTTGCTTAAAGATTTTACAAAATCCTATTTTATTAATGGGGGGCATACAAAAATAGTCTAGGCTTCAACTAAATGAGAGTGTTTCTAGCCGAACTTTCAAAATTACAATTTATAGCATTTTTTTTTTAATTTTTTTACTTTGTTTTATCTCTAGCATCTATTTTTCTTTCTTTTCCATTTTTTTTACTTTTTTTTTTTTGTCTTTTTCCTTTTTCCTTTTCTCTTTTTTGTTTTTTTTTCTCTTTCTCATTTTTTGTTTTTGTTGTATTTTAGGTAGGCAGGCAGGTAGGTAGATGGATAGATTTGTATTTTTGAAAAATATGGTTTCGTCGAGTACGTACAAGTCATGGAAGATGAGAGATACATCATAACCGGCCAATTATTTATATTCACCATCATTTTTTTCTGTTATCTCTTTTTTATTTTCTTTTACTTTTTGATTTTCTTGTTTTTTTTCTCCTTTTTTCTATTTTTTATTTTTTTCTCTTTTTTTGGTATTTTCTTCTTATTTTCATTTTTCTCATTTTTTCTATTTTTATTTTTTCATTTTTTTTTTCATTTTATTTTCTTTATTCTATCTATAGCTTGTATTTTTCTTTCTTTTTTGAATTTTTTTATTTCTCTTTTAAAAAATATGGCTATGTGGAGCACAAGTTATGATTGATAACGGAAAATACCACAATGACTTATTGTAGTTATATTCACACTATCATTTATATTTTTGTATTTATTGATACAATTGCATTTGTATTTTATGATTCACGTTTGTATTTGTATTTATATTTTATAGTTGATACTTGTATTTGTATTTTATAATTCTACTTGTATTTGTATTTTATAGTTAACATCATCATTTATATTTTTGTATTCGATGATACAATTGTACTTGTATTTTATAGTTCACGCTTGTGTTTATATTTTTATTTTATAGTTTGCACTTGTATTTGTATTTTATAGTTCTCACCATTATTTATGTTTTATACGATTTATCTTTATTGATACGAATTGGATTTTATTAATACAAATTGAATACAAATATAAATGATAAATTATAAAAATAAAATGTTAAACTGTACAAATACAACGTTTACATTTGTATCAAATGAGACACGTTTATACAATTTGAACCATACACATAAAAATGACACTTGTTTTTATAGAAATGCAAATGATAAACTTAACATACAAATACTAACGATACATTTACATTGAATGACATATTGCATATTAAATATTTTAGACTCAAATAAATATAATTATTCCTTATAACTATTTGTATACAAATATAAATGATAAATTATATTCACGGCTAAAGTATTCAAATATAAATAATAAATTTATTTGAAATACATAGGATACAAATAAATAATTTTTTTTAAAAATACATAAAATATAAAATACCAAAAAAAGAAAAAAAAGGAGGAAAAACGCAAAAGAGAAAAAAGAAAATATAAAAAGGTTTCAAAGAAAAAAGTAATAAAATCAAAAAATAGATTAAAACGAAAAAAAATAGAAAATAGAAAAAATAAAAAGGAAAAAATGGAATAAAAAATGAAAAAAAAGAAGGGAAAGGTAAAAAAAGATAGAAAAAAGGAAAAAACTTGTTGGCGTTTTTAATTTGATTAAATTTGCATTTGGGTGGGTTGGGTTGTACTCATTACCCATAGTTTAGCCTATCTTGACCCAAATGCATTTGGGCATGATTGGGCATTTGCCCAATTATTTGTTCAACCCATCTTGACCCTCCCAACTTCTACCCAACCCGCCTATTTGTCACCCCTACTCCTCTCCATTTGCTTGCTGCCTCTAGTAACTATGTGCCTGAATTAATAAACCATCCTAGAGAAAAGAAGATGTCATTTAACAAACAAAATCAGACTCCACTTGATATAGCATTGTCATGCACAATGACAACAAAAAAGGTAAGCTATCGTACATTTATTTTTCAAATATTGGTTGTACTTGAGTATATGCTGGTGAAATATTGAAATACTAGTTCAAGGATTATATCAAGAGAAAGAATGATTTGCATGCACTCACAAATCTTAAGTTTTTTATCCGTTCTTGATGTGGTGTTGAAACATCAAGTAAAACTGTAATTCTATTTCTTGATCTACCTTCGCCAAAATTTATTTTTACATGATATCAGTATCTCCTAAGCTATGAACAGATTAGTTCTCAGTTAAACAAGTTACTGTGTTAAAATTTTTGACTGACTCAATATAAACTGTACTATTGATGAAAATAGGAGAAATTGGTGAAGGATTTGTGTAGCATTGTCAGTTTTGAAAAACGTGACTCTGAGCTAAAGCGGAAGTACGAGTACATGCACAATCCAAATGCTAAAACGGGAACAAGAGTCAAAATGCGACTGAGGAAAGTTGATCACGATAAAGCTAAAAAGACATATCAAACAGAAGTCGAAAGTATTATGAAGGCAACTCAAATCCATATTGTTGTGGCCACTTTGATAATGACAGTCACTTTTGTCACTGGTATCACATTGCCAGGAGGTTTTGAGAGCGACTCTGATAACCCTAATCAAGGGATGTCGATTCTAATAAGGAATACAATATTTTGTGCATTTGTTGTTTCCGATGTAATTGCATTCACATTCTCAGTTGTTTCCATATTCGTCTACTTCCTCATGGAAGATACAAGTAGAGATCCTCAAAGTAAAAAAATTGTAAAGAAGATTTATGATCTCACATGTATTTTCAGTGCTTGGCAGTTGTAATTGCATTTGCAACGGGTATATTTGCTACCTTATCACATTCTCTTGGTCTTACCGTTACTATCTGTTCCATAGGTTACCTCTCTATTTTATTGTACTTCTTGATTGCTATCTATATTTATAGATATATAAAGAATATAAGCGAGTAGCATTGTCGGTGATAAAAATTCTGCTACTCGCTTTTATGAAGAGCGGTTTTATTTTTCTTGTTTTGACAGCATAACAATGCCGGAGTGATCTTAAGGACTTCTGCCACGAAATGGGAGTTTCCATAGAGGGATGCGACATAGAAGACCGTGTTTCCCTTTGGAGTGACTACGTAGCCGTTTTCTTCATCCCTTTTCAAATGATCTGCAAGCAGAAAATTGCCATCTCTGATATTGCCTCTCATTGCAGCATTATAGTATGTTGTGTTTAGTGCAACTACGGTAAAAGGCCTTTTCCGCCCAATATCGGAGATGGCAATTTTTTGCTTGTTGATAATTTGAAAAAGGATGAAGAAAATGGCTTCCAAGTCACTCTAAAGGGTAACACGGTCCTCCATGTCGCATCCCTCTATGGCAACTCCCATTTCGTGTCAGAAGTCCTTAAGATCACTCCAGCATTGTTATGCTTTCAAAACAAGAAAAATGAAACCGTTCTTCATATAAGCGAGTAGCAGAATTTTCGTCACCGACAATGCTACTCGCTTATATTCTTCATATATCTACAAATATAGATAACAACTAAGAAGTACAATAAAATAGAGAGGCAACCTATGGAACAGATAGTAACGACAAGACCAATGAAATGTGAGAAGGTAGCAAACATACCCGTTGCAAATGCAATTACAACTACTAACATTGACAAGCACTGAAAAATACATGCGAGATCATAAGGCTTCTTTACAATTTTCTTACTTTGAGGATCTCTACTTGTATCTGCCATGAGGAAGTAGATAAATATGGAAACTGCTGAGAATGTGAAGGCAATGGCATCAGAAATAATAAATGCACGAAATATTGTTTTCCTTATTAGAATCGTCATTCCTTGATTAGGGCTATCAGAGCCGCTCTCAAAACCTCCTGACAATATGATACCAGTGGCAAAAGTGACTATCGTTATCAAAGTGGCCACAATAATATGGATTTGAGCTGCCTTCATAATACTTTCGACTTCTGTTTGATCTGCCTTTTTAGATTTATTGTGATCAACTTCCCTCAGTTGCATTTTGACTCCTGTTTCCGTTTCAGCATTTGGATTGTGCATGTACTCATACTTCCGTTTTACCTCAAAGTCACGTTTTTCAAAACAGCTAATGCTACACAAATCCTCCACCAATTTCTCCTATTTTCATCAATAGTACAGTTTATATTGAGTCAGTCCAAAATTTTAGCACAATAACTTGTTTAACTGAGAACTAATCTGTTCATAGCTTAAGAGATAATGATATCATGTAAAAATAAATTCAGGCGAAGGTAGAGCAAGAAATAGAATTACAGTTTTACTTGATGTCAACACCACATCAAGAACGAACAAAAAACTTAAGATTTGTGAGTGCATGCAAATCATTCTTTCGCTTGACATAATCCTTGAACAAGTATTTCAATATTTCACCAGCATATACTCAAGTGCAACCAGTATTTGAAAAAAAAATGCGATCGCTTACCTTCTTTGTTGTTATTGTGCATGACAATAGTATATCAAGTGGAGTCTGGTTTTGTTTGTTAAATGACATCTTCTTTGCTCTAGGGTGATTTATTAATTCAGACACATAGTTACCAGAGGCAACAAGCAAATGGAGAGGAGTAGGGGTGACAAATGGGCGGGTTGAGTTGAAGTTGGGCGGGTCAAGATAGGCTGAACAAATAATTGGGCTAATGCCCAATTTTGCCCAAATGCATTTGGGTTAAGATGGGCTAAACTATGGGTAATGGGTTACAACCCACCCAACCAACCCAAATGCAAGTTTAATCAAATTAAAAATGTCATCAAGTTTTTTTTCCTTTTTTCTATCTTTTTTACCTTTTCCTTTTTTTTTTTCATTTTTTTATTCCATTTTTTCCCTTTTTTTGTTTCTTTTTTCCTTTTTATTTTTTTATGTTTTTTTTCTTTCTCTTTTTCTTTTTCGTTTTTAATCTATTTTTTGTTTTTATTACTTTTTTCTTTGAAACCTTTTTTTCTCTTTTTCTCCTTTTTTCATTTTTTGGTAATTCCTTTTTCTTTTCTCTCATTTTTTTTACTGTTGTTGTCGTATTTTATATTTTATATATTTTTAAAATTTTTATTTATTTGTATCATATATATTTCAAATAAATTTATTATTTATATTTGAATACTTTAGCCGTGAATATAATTTATCATTTATATTTGTATACAAATAGTTATAAGGAATAATTATATTTACTTGAGTCTAAAATATTTAATATGCAATAATTCATTCAATGCAAATGTATCGTTAGTATTTGTACGTCAAGTTTATCATTTGCATTTCTATAAAAACAGGTGTCATTTTTATGTGTATGGTTCAAATTGTATAAACATGTATCATTTGATACAAATGTAAACATTGTATTTGTATAGTTTAACATTTTATTTTTGTAATTTATCATTTATATTTGTATTGTTCAATTTGTATTAATATAGGAATATATTTGACTCTTCTTACAAAGATTACGGGTTATACTTAATTCATTTTCTCACAAATTTTAGGAGTAATTTCTCACAAATGAATATTTTTAACTTCGTTGATTCAACCACTACTTTAGGTTTTTAAAATCACCATACATATCAATTTGCTTATCATTATTTAAGTTTTTTTGTTCTTATTTCATTTTTTTCATTTCCTTATTTAGTGCAAAAATATATGAAATATTTTTTTAAAATAAAATAGAAGCATGAACGAATTATAGGAAAAAAGGAAAAAAAATTAAACTAATTTTTGTTTACATGTAAAATAAATTACCTAACATAGTTTTCTATTTCTATATTCCCTCAATTCTTTTCCAACTTAAATTCATATTTCTTTTATAATTTTTTTCGTTAAAACAAGTGATGGCAAATCAATTAGATGATTGATCAGGAATCAATTTCCACACACAATTTTTTATTTACCAAAAATAGCCATAGAAAATATAGTAGACTTAGTTTAATTTCGGGGGAAAAAAATAGAATTCGTTCTGTTATAATAAGGAAAGAAATAAAACATCATTCACGTTCTAAATTCCTATAATTTAGGCATACAACTTTAATCCTAAATTTAGACTTTTTTCATATATTAATTATTTTATATATGATAAAATTTTAATTGATTTAGAAGTGTTACTTTAATTTTTCATTTTTAATAATTTATCAATAATTAAAGAAAATAAGTGAAAAAATAATTTTGCCCATTGCGAAGACTTTTAACGAAGGTCAAAAAGTTCAAACAATATTTCTAAGGTATTTCACATTTTTAATATACTATAGACTATAGATATAGATAAATACAGTAGCATTTTAGATAATATTATTTACTTAGTCCATCTTTGCTTGTAAATTTTACGACAATTAGCCTTTGCATGACATAATGTTATTTCAATTTCAACATTTTTTAGGTTTACGGGTACTTTTTGGTTATAAAACCTTACGAGTTAGAATGTAACTTTCCTTAATGGATAGAAAACTTACTTGACCGATTAGGAACTAGACAAATCGCAGGTTGATATAATTGTAGTTCCTTCCAAAGTAAAGTGAAGTCCCAACACTCCTCATAACACCGACATCTTGTACGAGAGATTCCAACAACGAACGGTTGCTTCATAACTGCTTCTTCTGCAAAATGGAACTACTTTGTGATATATGTTGTAAATTTGAAGAAGATTATCTCTAACGGTAATAAAGGTTTTATCAAAATAAAACAAATAAATACGACAAGAAAAGAACATAGTGAAAAAAGATTAAGTGACACACAATAAACAATGATATAATTGAGATACAATATTTATTTGTATCATATAAAATACATATAGCAATTATTTTAACGTCGACTTGCTACTTTCTAACGGGTAACACACGTATGCTAAACTGGTATATATATATAGATAGATAGATAGAGAGAGATATGTACTAGTAAAAATAGCAAGTAAAAGGAAATTAGCAATGTATATATAATCGTCGGAGAAGATATCGTGTGAGGACGGCAAATAGAAAAGGCACGGTGGTGAAAGGTGGATGATGGTGGAGTTTAGATAAGAAACATTTTCCATAGTGGGGTCAACAATCCAAGTTCTCTATATGCTTTAGATCTCATGAAGTGTTTGTTTATTCACCAAACCTACAACAAGCTACGGAATATTTCTATGTTTCATTCTATTCTATTCTGATTTGTTCCTTCAAAACTTCCCAGAACACGAATCTTCCTAGTCGAAAAGCTCCCGAGGTATTGGTCATGTTACAGGATACAGAGAGACAAGGAATACGACGTAAATGAAGATATGTGGAAAGATTGTATAACCACAAATGATATAGTAACAAATTTAGCACACACATTTGTAAATGATATAGTAACAAATTTAGCACATACATTTGTAAATTAACAATCTGAGGAAGCTCACTAACACAATGCTCCATGCAAGCAAGCAGAGATTAGCCACTTCTATAGTGTTCTGACTAACAAACCTTTCAGAGTTGCAATTCTTCTTTCATTATTAGTATTTTTTTTTTAATTTAAAGTTGGGCTTCATGCCCTTTTATTGAAAGAAAAAAGGGTTTATAAAAATGACATTATAGATATTTTTCATAGTTTATAGAACTTAGGAGCCGTTTGGCTATGGATTATTTTCACTTTATTTCAAAAAATCATCTCTCTTTATTTAAAAATCTTTGTTTGACGATAAAAATACCAAATACAACTTTTAAAAAATCCTAACTTTCTATTTTCATAAAAATAACCCAATATAAATTATATTTCATTTAAAATTTTAAATGTTAAAATTTTATTACAAAAACTATGACTAAACGCAATTCTAACTCCAAACTGAAATTTCAAATAATTTTTTTTTCTTTTTCATGATTAAACACCTACTTAAATATAATTTTTGTATGCCACATTTTATTTATTTATTTTTAAAAAATCAATATATATATATATAATAATAATAATAATAATAATAATAATAATAATAATAATAATAAAGGAGGATCTTCAACTCGATGACGTGACGCTCTAATATTTGATTATTGATATTTATCTTTTATCTCAAATTTTTGACATTTATTCTTCATTTTAATTCATTTGCTCAATTAAAAATTAAATAAAAAAACTTGTTGTTTTCAGTTACAAAAAAACTCATCAAAAGCTTTTTTCAAAACTCAATTGTCCCCTACTTTAATTTCTTTGTTCAATTACTATTACTGCTATGACATATGGAAAGGTACTACTTTAATGTCTATTATTTAGCTCATTAAGACTCACAAACTTTTTAATTATTCCTACTATTTTATGCCCATTATTTAGCTCATTAAGACTCTCAAACAACATTGAAAAGAGTAACTTTGAAGGACTGTTCCACATTTGGAATCAAAACTGAAATTGAATTTACAATTTTACTAACCAAAACACTAATGTTTTAAGTGAAAAGTTAATTAGGCGGAAAAAGATGAATAATTTATTTCTAAAATAAATTTTCATATTCTTTCTTAAATGAATAAAATTAAAAGGGAAAGTGTAGAAAAATTAAGACCAAGAAAGCAATATTTGGAGTTCTTATCTACATTTTCTAAGACTCATCCATTAGTAATAAAAGTTTAGAATATTAAAAAGGTTAAGTTCTATATATCAATCTTACACAAATACATTTTGGAAAAATTAAATACATATCCTTTATAATATGAAATCAAGTTAAATAGTAACTTCACCATCAATTTTATTTTATATCTTTAGTATAACTTTGATTTGTAATAATAGGCTATCAAACATTTTTCAAAAATTAGCAATCAATACTTATTGTCGAACTTTACTTGGAGTTATCTTATAAATTGACATGATTTACTCACAAACTTTTTGATTATTCGTAGTACTTTAATGCCCATTATTTAGCTCATTAAGACTCACAATTTTTTCAATTATTCGTACTACTTTGATGCCAATTAGTTAGCTCGTTTAGACTCACAAACTTTTTAATTATTCGTACTACTTTAATGGCTATTATTTAGCTCAATAAGACTCGCAAACTTTTCAATTTTTTCATTTAAACATAAGACTTTTATTTTATATAACAATAAATTGAGAGGCCACGTCGTAGTTTTTAGGACAAGTTTAAAAGTATTGTAATAAAATCTTTATAATTAGTTGAATTTGAAAATATAATAAAATCTTTATTATATATTTGAATTTGAAAATAATAATACTTTAAAACAAAAATAAAAGATTTTTATTATCTTAAACCTAGCAACCATAGTTGAAGAATCCTAAATAAACTCTATATTTGAATGTTATTTGATATTGTTCCTTGCGTTACATGTTGTTGTTTCCTAGTTGAAAAGAAAAACAAAAAAATACATGACCAAAAAAATAAAATAAAAGTCATGTTGAAGAATAAACTTGAAAATGGGTTTTGTTGATTTTGTGTTTGGTTGAAGAAATTGTTGCTTAGAAGTTGTGGGGAAGTTATATCTCAAATTTGAGCTCATTTGTTTGGGTATTGAAGATGATGAATTTGAGAATTATAAAATAGTTCAAATCTTTCAAACTTGTTTCTTCTTTTCTTGTTAATTCTAGCTAGTTTGCTTTGAGTATTAATTCATACTTAATGTTAAACTAGTTTGTGTCCATTTAATTTACTCGTGTCAATTTTTTTTTCGTGTTTTTTTTCTTTCATTTCATTGTATGTTTATTTGTTTCCTTGTCCGTTAGTTTTAATTATCCGTTCTAGATTACATAAACTTCTCTCCATCCCGAAGAAGTGGTACTACTTGTGAATTATTCGACGGTGTTGACTCTCAATCTTGGGTTATTCAAGAGTGGTAACAAGCAAGAGTGAGGTACAATGACTCAATTGGAGGGAGAATCCGCTAGCGAAATGGAATTTTTGCTTCAAAAGTTATTGGAAGAAATGAAGGAAATGAAGAAAAAATTAGAAGATGTGGATAGAAGAGTGAGAAATCAAAAAATAGCAAAGCAACCACTTAAGGTTTTCAATCCCATTGGTCAACATGATGAGGGATCAAGTAAGACTCCTCTTGATACAACTCCATCCCACATAGTAGTGCAAGATACCCTCTCTCCTAATGCTATTTTACCAAAAGTTTGCAATCAAGCAACACTTTTAAAGGGGGGGAGGGGCGGAATCAACAAAGAAATCTTCTACCACAAGCCAATAGAACTCAAACAAGAGCCCAACATAACCTTGAAGAGCATGATTCTTTTGATGGTGATAATTATGATTATGGAGCCAATGATCAAGTTCAACAAGAGAGATTAGGTGGGAGAGGAAGAAGGGGAGAGAATAGAGGGTGGTATCCGGTTGATGGTAGAGAATACAATAGAAGGAATGATGATGAAGATTGAGGATTCAACAACGTCAAGGTTACCCTTCCATTCTCCAAAGAAGTAGAGACCCGAATGAATATCTTGATTGGATTGTGAAACTTGAAAGGCAATATAATCTCAACAATGTGAGTGATGTTAAAAAGGTGAATTATGCTATAATTCATCTTGAGGGTGTTGCTTCTACATAGTGGGAGAAAATTGAAAGAGATGCTTTGGTGAATAGAGACTTTGTTACAAGTTAGAATGACATGAAAAAGCGTATGAGAGAAAGGTTTTTGGGTCAAGATTATGAGCAAAATACACTCAAGAAGTATTACAATCTTCAACAAGGAAGTAAGAGTGTGGAAGAGTATTATGAGGAGCTAGAGCATACTAGGCTTCGAGCCAATGTCAATGATGAAGATGTGAAGCTTATGGCAAGATTTATCTCGGGCTTAAATAAAGAGGTAAGGCAACCATTGGAATTGCATCGTCTTTCTACTTTACATGAAGTTATCAAATGGCACTCAAGGTGGAGGGTCATCAAAAGGAAAACAAGTCGAAGGTGCAATCTTCTTCTTCTTCTTCTTCATGGGCTAAAAACAAGGAAGCTTGGAAATCATCTCTCACTTGGGACGAATCCAAAGGTGTAAAGCAAGAATTGAAGTCCAACTTGGACAAAGGCAAATCAAAGGTGAACTACAAGGATGGAGGTAACAAAGCTAAACTTGAAACTCCATCTAAAATAAAGTGTTTTAAATATCAAGAATATGGTCATAAATCAAATGAGTGTCCTAATAGAAGAACTATCATTGCATTGAATAATGGTGGTTATCAAACCGAAGATGAATCTAAAGATGAACACACGGTGGATGATAGTAGTGAGGAGTTTATGGGAGAAGGTGATGAAGAGAAAATTAATGATGATGGAAAACTTGTTCTTCTTGTGAGGTAAAGTATGAGTGCTCTAGCGACGGAAGATCTTAATCAAAGAGAGAACTTGTTTCATAATTGGTGTAGAGTGCAAGAGAAATTATGTTTCTTTATCATTATAGTGGAAGTTGTGCCAATGTTGCTATTGTATCTATGGTATAACAATTGAAACCTCCAACAAGAAGGCATCCAAAATCTTATAGATTGCAATGTCTCAATGAATGTGGTGAACTCAAGGTAACCAAGAGAGTGTTGATAAAATTCAAGGTTGTAATTTATCATGATGAAGTGCTTTGTGATGTTGTACCTATTCAAGTTTGTCATTTATTATTGGGAAGGCCATGAAAATATGATGTGGGGCTAAACATGATGGAAGGTCAAATAAATATGCATTTGTTAAGAATGGTAAAAAGCACATTCTTAACCCACTTTCTCCTTTTCAGGTTGAGTGAGGAATATAGGAAAATGGAAGAGTTGAAAGAAAAAATTGTGAGGGAAAAGAAAGAGAGGAGTAAGGGAGTGAAAAATGATAACTCAAGAGAGGAAAAAGGAGAGGTTGAGAGCTCAAGTAAGAATGAGTTATCACAAAAAAAAGAGGTGAGAAAGAAAAATAAAAAAATAAAAAAATAGAGAAAATGTGCATGATTTTGCAAAAATCAAAAGGCAAGAAAGAGCTAAACATTGAGGATGCTACTCAAGTCAGGTTTATTAAACCTAAAGGTTATTCTTTGCTTTCTAACAATGAACTTACCTCTTTATCTTTGCCAAGTGTTGTTTCTTCTTTGTTGCAAGATATGAAGATCTATTTTCCGAAGAAATACCAAGTGGGTTGCCTCCTTTGAGAGGAATAGAGCACGAAATTGACTTTTTGTCGGGTACTCAAATACCCAACAAAGAGGCTTATAGGAGCAATCCTCAAGAGACTAAAGAATTACAAAGACAAGTGGAAGAACTTGTGAATAATGTTTTTGGTGAGAAAAAGTTTAAGTCCATGTGCGGTGCCCGTAATTCTAGTACCCAAGAAAAATAGAATATGGAGGATGTGTGTAGATTGTCGTGCCATTAATAAAATTACGATAAAATATCGAAATTCCATCCCTAGACTTGATGATATGCTAGATGAATTGTGTGGTTCTAACTTATTCTCTAAAAATAATTTGAGAAGCGGATACCATCAAATCCGAATGAAATTCGGAGATGAATGGAAAACTGCTTTCAAAACTAAGTTTGGATTACATGAGTGGATGGTGATGCCTTTTGGGCTAACCAATCCACCAAGCACTTTTATGAGACTAATGAACCATGTGCTTAAGTCATTTATTAATAATTTTGTTGTGGTTTATTTAGATGATATTTTGGTTTATAGCAAGTGTTTGGATGATCACGTGCAACATTTGAGAATGATATTTGATATGTTGAGAAATAAAAAGTTGTATGTAAATTTTAAAAAGTGTTCCTTTTATGTGGACCGTGTTGTTTTTCTTGTCTTTATTGTAAGTTCAAGAGGAGCTGAGGTGGATGATGAAAAGGCAGAAGCTATTAGAAGTTATCCAACTCCTACGTCCATTAGTGATGTTAGAAGCTTCCATGGGTTGGCAAGTTTTTATAGGAGATTTGTGAAGGGTTTTAGTTATTTAGACGCACCTCTAACCGAGGTCATTAAGAAGGATACACCTTTTATTTGGGGTAGAAAACAAGAGGAAGCCTTTAGAATCTTGAAAGAGAAACTTAGTTCCACTCCATTACTTCAACTTTCCAACTTTGAGAAGATGTTTAAAATTGAGTGTGATGCTAGTGGAGTAGGCATTGGTGCGGTCTTGATGCAAGAAGGGAAACACATAGCTTACTTTAGTGAGAAATTAAAGGAGCTCCATTGCAATATTCTACCTATGACAAGGAACTCTATGCCTTAGTGAGAGCTTTAGCAAATTGGAAACATTATTTGTGGCATAAGGAATTTGTGATTAGAACCGATCATGAGGCTTTGAAGCATATTAGGGTCCAAAATAATCTTAATAAGAGGCATGCCAAGTGGATAGAGTTCATTGAGTCTTTTCCATATGTGATTAATTATAAGCAAGGTAAAGAGAATATTGTGGCGAATGCTTTATCTAGAAGATATGCATTGATGAATACCTTGACGTATACATTGATGGGTTTTGAGAGTTTGAAGGAGTTATATTCTAATGATGATGATTTTGGAAAAGTCTTTGGAGAGTGTCAAGTAAGCTTGAATAGGTGTGTGCAAGTTATTAAGGAGGGAAATGAAGTTAGAACTCCTAGATTTGAATTGAAGGAGGGCTACTTGTTTAGAAATGGAAAACTTTGTGTTCCTTGTCTTCATGGAGAGAGTTGTTGGTGAAAGAGGCACACAATGGAGGTTTGATGGGTTATTTTGGAGTGTCAAAAACCTTAGCTATTCTTAGTGAACATTTCTATTGGCCTAAATGATAAGAGATGTAGAAAGAATTGTGCTAGGTGTTTGGATTGTAAGCATGCTAAATATTGTACCCAACCCCATGGCTTGTATACCCCTTTTCCTATTTCTATTGGACCTTGGCTAGATATTTTCATGAATTTTGTTGTTGGGCTCCCTAGGACTAGGAATGGTAAGGATAGCATCTTTGTTGTTGTGGATAGATTTTCAAAAATGGCTCACTTTATTGCTTGTCATAAAAGTGATGATGCATCTCATGTTGCTACTTTATTTGTTCATAATATGATGAAATTTCATGGTATTCCCCAAACAATTGTTAGTGATAGAGATTCAAAATTTCTTAGCCATTTTTGGAGGTATTTGTGGGGAAATTTGGGAACCAAATTGCTATTTTCTACTTCTTGTTATGCTCAAACGGATGGTCAAACGAGGTGGTTAATAGAACTTTAGGTAACATGCTTAGAGCTATGGTTAAAGGAAAGTTAACTTCTTGGGAGGATCAATTGCCATTAATTGAGTTTGCTATAGTAGAACTATTCATAGATCTATTTGTTATAACCCCTTTTGAGTGTGTTTATGACTTTAATTCTTTGACTCCATTAGATTTAAAACCTTTACCCAAAGATGTTATTGTGAGTGTAGATGCAAAATCTAAGGAAAAAGATATGAAGAACATCCATGAGAAAGTAAGATTGCAAATTGAGAAGGCTAACAATGATGCAACCAAAAGAGCCATCAAAGGACGGAAAAAAGTCACCTTTGTACTCGGTGATTGGGTATGGGTTCACTTTAGAAAGGAGAGATTTTCAAGTAAAAGGAAGAACAAGCTTATGCCAAGAGGAGATGGACCTTTTCAAGTGCTTGATAAGATTGGAGATAATGCTTACAAAGTGGACTTACCAAGTGAGTATTTGATTCCTAATGTTTTTAATGTTTGTGATTTATGATCTCTTTTTGATGTAGGATTGGCGAATTCGAGGACGAATTCTTTCGAAGAAGAGGAGAGTGATGTACATTAAAGTGACGCTACTTTAAGAAGATTTTGATACAAGAAAGACAAGGAACACACGAAAACACCCTCCAAAAATAGTCCACTAGTTCAAGAGCCGAGGACCCTTTTGAAGATCACTCTCGGATTCGACAAATACAACAAGAATACAAGAAACAAGGGTGTATTTTACAACAAATCATCCACCACAAACTAAAAAAGATATTAACAAGATAACAAGATGAAGAATATGATGAGAAATAACACAATGGAAACAACAATACATGTTTTTGACTAGAACAACAACAAAGAGTATAAGAAATGTAAAGATAGGCAGTGAGACATATATTATTACAAGACCTAAGAACTAGGGTGTGTATTAAACACCTAAACCCTTCGAAATATGCAATAAGAACACCTACACTCTTCGTGGATACAAAAGGGACCTCAATCCTTAGTGTACCTTCCTGCAGATAGTGAAAATGACTGGACGACAGCAATTCACATTGCAGTCAGTGAAGGTGATCTAAACATTATAAATAAGCTATTAAATCACGTACATATACTCTTATAGTACGTCCCTCTTCCCCCAACCCCACACATAGAGGGAGCTTGTGCACGGGGCTGCCCCCTTGAATTCAATGTTCCTAACCTTCCACTATTTACCGACTGAACCCCATCTCTTTGTTAAGGTACTTAAGAAGCAACCTGTGATGATATTCTCTTGTTTTTCTCTTTTTTCCTTTTTTGGTTCCTTCCTTTCTTAACTTGTAAAGTCGAGTATGTTGCAGCTGCCTAATGTGTTAGTCATACAATTTGGTGTTTGAAGTTGATAAAGATGCTACAAGAGCAAGCTACTATAGATAATATTACTTGTTAATAAGAAGTACCGTTGCTTTGGTGAAAGAATAGGCCTTGTGGTCTGAAACTTCCTATGTAACTCACATAGAGACCCGGGTTTATGTTACAACCTTGACTGGCTTGCAGTTCTTCAATCTTTTTTATAATGTTCTTGAGTGATAGATATGTCATCAACATCTTGTTTCAAAATTAATATGAATTCATATTGTATAATATTTTCATTATTACAGATACCTTACTTTAGAGCAAGCTATATGATGTACGATCAGTTTCCTCTCTCAAATCAAATATGCCACTGCCTCTCCGATACGATTGGAGCTTTAATTCTTGTATGTTTCTTTACACTGCTCATCAAAAAATCCTTGCTAAACACAGTACCTGCAATTTTGGACGGGTTGTTCTAGTCCCAGTATAGCTAATCTGAGCCCCTCCGCAAAGATTCCAGTAAGGGATTCTTGTAGAGGAATATGTTGTGTTTAGTGCAGCCACGGCAAAAGGCCTTTTCCGGAGCATTTTACTTTGGTATCCTTCTATCAGCCTCTTCTTCTCTAGTCTTGAATTAGAATTCAAGTTGTTGGAAATGTGCTGCTGGTTTTCAGTTTGGATTTCGTAGATCCGCGAGGAGCATATATATGTTGAGTAAAGGGAAAAGGATAACGTCCATGCCGTTATTATTTTGGTAAGTTTCCTCTTTAGCTCATGTAAGTTGGCTACAAGATTTTCTTTGTTCCTCAACCTAAATTACTAGTCATGTTTTGTTCGTTTCTTAAGTAATTGACTACTCTACATGTTTGTTTTTATGAGAATAGAATCATAAGATGAAGTGAATCTTATGAGATCTAAGTATTACTTTTGTTTTAGGAGGTTTAATAAGTTGTTAAAACTGTTTATGTTCATGATATTCTTTCAGTTTTTACATGAAAGCGAAATACGAGAACATCAAAATCACGTTCTTCTGATCAAGGCAAACACCAGATCCCTTTCTTCTTTGAGATTCATTAAGAATCTAATTATTTTTTCCTGTTAGGATAAGAGACATCATATCTGTCCAGATTTTCAGCATATAGATTTCAGATTATAATTGTGTAATATTTGTGTAACTAGCTTTTAATACTTAGATATAGGAGATATTCTTAGAGATGTAATAGTTAGAAATGACTGATATTAGGGGATACATGGCAGATATTAGGGGATTCAGGGAAGATCTTTAGGGATGTACAAGGAGAACTCTTACTATTTAATGACAAAACTCTCAACTTGAGAGATCATTCAACAAAATTGACATTTTCTATATAATAATATTTTGTCCAGAGAAAGCGAAGGACTCATAGGATTATCATTGGGAGATCTTGGATAAAACACACCAAATCAAAAGGAATGGAGTCGACCTTGTATAACGCTGCGATGAGAGGCAATATCGGAGATGGCAATTTTCTGCTGGCAATTTTCTGCTTCTTGATCATTTGAAAAGGAATGAAGAAAATGGATACCAAGTCACTCCAAAGGGCAACACGGTTCTCCATGTCGCATCCCTCTATGGCAACTCCCATTTCGTGGTAGAAGTCCTTAAGATCACTCCGGCATTGTTATGCTATCAAAACAAGAAAAATGAAACCGCTTTTCACATAGCAGCTAATGAAGGACACATTGAAGTAGTACATATGCTACTTGCACGTATAGAAGATCATAATACTAAGGAGAAACTCACGAGGATGACAGGTGCTAGTAGAGATACAACCCTGCACAAGGCCGTGCGGAGCCAACATCTAGATGTGGTTAAGATCTTGGTGAAAGAAGATCCTGAATTCGAATTTCCGCCTAACTATGCGCAGGAGACGCCACTGTATCTGGCGGCTGAATCTGGTTTTCATGATGCTTTGATTAACATCTTGGAATCCTGCAAGGAACCATGCAGGTCCATCTAATAGAACGCCGCTGCATGCAGTAGTAATTCAGGAACATAAAGGTACATAATTTTTGTTATTTGCTGTATCAGTATCGAACTTCAGTTAACTTTCCCATAATCTGTTGATGATTTCGTAATGCCTGTTGTCAAACTAGATTTGTGAGAAGATCTAACCCCTTATTTACGCATTTATCGTGTTGACACATCCAGATTGCATTAGATCACTATGGCGTTGGAATAAGCCTTTATGCGAGGAACTTGACTTATGAGGTTGGAATTCACTGCACTATGCTGTTAAATTAGGATTGGAAGACGTAATTTCTGATATGCTGGGGTGGAAAAAATCCTTAGTGTACCTTTCGGCAGGCAGTGAAAATGACTGGACGACAGCAATTCACATTGCAGCCAGTGAAGGTGATGTAAACATGATAAATAAGCTGTTAAATCACTGCCCCGATTGTTGGGATATGCTTAACAGCAACAATCAAAATGCTCTTCATGTTGCCGTACTGAACAATCAAGACAAGGTAGTCCGCTTCTTATTAGACTCTGATAAGTGCGACAACCTTGTTGATGAGCCAGATAGTGACGACAACACTCCTCTCCATTTGGTTGCTGTCTCTGGTAACCATGTGCCTGAATTAATAAACCATCCTAGAGCAAAGCCGATGTCATTTAACAAACAAAACCAGACCCCACTTGATACAACGTTGTTATGCGCAGTGACAACAAAGAAGGTAAGCGGTCGCACATTTGTTTTTCAAATACTGATTGCGACCGACTCACTATAAATTGTACTATTGATAAAAATAGGAGAAATTGGTGGAGGATTTGTGTAGCATTGGCCAATTTGGAAAACGTGACTTTGAGGTAAAACGGAAGTACGAGTACATGCACAATCCAAATGATGAAACGAGAACAGGAATCAAAATGCAACTGTGGGAAGTTGATCACGATAAAGCTAAAAAGGCAGATCAAACAAAAGTCGAAAGTATTATGAAGGCAGCTCAAATTCATATTGTTGTGGCCACTTTGGTAATGACAGTCACTTTTGTCGCTGGTATCACATTGCCACGAGGTTTTGAGAGCGACTCCGATAGTCCTAATCAAGGGATGGCGATTCTAATAAGGAAAACAACATTTCGTGCATTTGTTGTTTCCGATGTCATTGCCTTCACATTCTCAGCTATTGCCATATTCATCTACTTCCTCATGGCATATACAAGTAGAGATCCTCAAAGTAAGAAAATTGTAAAGAAGCTTTATGATCTCGCAGGTATTTTTCAGTGCTTGTCAATGTTAGCAGTTGTAATTGCATTTGCAACGGGTATGTTTGCTACCTTATCACATTCCCTTGGTCTTGCCGTTACTGTCTGTTCCATAGGTTGCCTCTCTATTTTATTGTACTTATTGGTTGTGATCTATATTTGTAGATATATGAAGAATATAAGTGAGTAGCAGAGCGACATGAATGCTAGCTACTACTTGTACTTATTGCTTGCAAATATATAATTCAACTACATATTTCAGTTTTTACCCAATGTTTTGAATTACATATGAAAGATATGGCTTTTTAGTCCATTACATGTTATTTTAGTTATACATCCTTTGTCACGTGATATAACAATCTATGTAAGATTATTTTCTTCTATTCAAATTATAAGTGGTCACAGGAGATCATTTTTTTGTCACCGACAATGCTATAGACCCAATGTACCTTCACTAAATAATCCATGGTACAACAACAACAATATACCCAGTGAAATTCCACAAGTGGAGTTTGGGGAGGATAGAGTATACGTAGATATTACCCCTACATTGGAAGGCAAAGAGGTTTCCGAATTTTTATAGACCTTCAGCGCAAGGAAAAACAATTAAAAGCAGTTCAAAAAAGAAATGTTAGAAGTGGATCGGAAAAGCCATGGCAAAATACTTTTCCACCTAAGTATAACGATTTTGTCTGTTGCAGAGTTCTAACATGTCACGTGCGCCTAATTCACAAGTCCGCTCTTACCACTAGATCGAAACCTTGGGTATGACTGTGTGACATGGATATAGTTTCAATGATGGATAAGGTGGTTAAGCTAGTTGCACCTGTCTAATTTTTAATTGTTTGGTAGCTTAATGTAAATAGAAAACATCCCTTTGAAAGCCTCACGACCTGGTGGTTACCGTAATAGTAATGACATTTGACGATATGCTGCCTGTTTACTAAGAACATAGCGGAGATAGATTATCATAAATTACTAATGCGTGCTTTTGATTATAATTACAATATTCCCTCATGGCACATCTAAATATGGGATCACAAATTGTAGAGGAGCAAAAATCAGTATCATTTTCGAGATTTAAGGATATTCCTTTCACATTGCTAGCAAACTTAATCATTTCCCCAGCTTAAATGTCGTTCCGTCCATAAAAATGTACAATCCCACCTTGTGAATAGTTTGGCTTCTATATTTTTCGAATAGCAAGCAAATCTATTGTTGGTCTATCTAATTCTTGTCTCTCGTCATGGTTTAGCCTCGGGCCCCATGTCCTTTGGATCCTTCACGGGTCCACCCACAAGCGGAAGCAAGCTGACCCCCTATGTTGAAAAAATGAGGGAAGATAAGGGTGCACGTCCAAACGACAAAAAATGTTTAATTGAATTATACCGTTCTTATTCATTTTTGCACCATAGTAACATCGTAATCATTTTTCTAGGTTTATTAAGTCATTTTTTCTATAAATGTAAACTCACATTTGAATCTTGATCTAGTAGAATTTTTACCCACTTCAACGTTCGATTCGTATTTGTAATTTTTAGGAATTCAATTACCAACACTTGAAATCGCTGTCTATGCTCCTGTTCATGAATTGCACTAGTCTATATTACATATTGCGAGTTCAGTACAAGGAACACAATAGAAATTTGTACACAAGGAAAGAGGTGCAACTGATAAAATAGACAGTACACTAAGTGATTTCTTCCAATCTGTTGAGAGCTACACGGTACATGTGCTGGGGGTTTTGTGTAGGGGGGTTAGATAACAAATATCTCATAGAATTAGTCGAGGTGCAGAAGGTGGAAATGACACTTGTGTCACTCTCTACACTTCTCTTTCAAGAAGATACATGACCCACACGCAGTAAAGGGTGGTAAGTTGAGCATTTTATTATGTATATAAAAAATTACACGAAGTACATATGTCAAAAAATACTTTTAGTACGTATAGATTATTTTTTTACCAGAGTTATCCAGCATACTGGCCTCAGCACTGCCCACACGTACATAATGAAAGAGATGCAACCGATGGCACAGACAGTAACTGCGAGACCAACTGAATGTGCTAAATTAGCATACATATCAGTTACAAATGCAATGACAACTGCTGACATTGCCACGAGCTGCGACCTAGCTCCAACTTTACTGAGAGACCACAAATAACTCAAATCCTGAAAGGACATTGGACGAGGATTTGTCGCCATATAGAAGTAGCTGAATATAGCACCAGCGGAGCATGTAAAGGTGATGGCATCCGTTATAACAAATGCACGGAATGCTGATTTTCTTATTAGAATTACCATCTCCTTATTAGGGTTATTGTTTCAAAACCTCCCGGTAATGTAAAACCAGCTGCAAAGGTGACTGTGACTAACAAAGTAGCCACCACTAGTTGCATTTGAGCTGCTGCTGTTAAGATACCTTTGATGTTTATGTTGCATTCCTTAGCTTGGTTGAAAATTATCTTCTGCCGATCCAGCTGGTTCAGCTTGGGTAAACGTCATACTAGCTGGGCGTGATTCTATCCTTGTCTGTCGTCCACTCTGTGCAAGACATTGCTACTTCAAATGGAGTCTTGTTTTCCTTGTTATATGGCATCTTCTTTGTTCGGGGATGATATTTTAATTCCAAAGACACATAGCCCCAGAAATTAGAGGAAGCAAGAAAATGGAGAGGAGTATTTCCATCGTTGTTTGGATCCTTGATAAGCTTATCCCACTTTGGCTTCAATAAGAAATTTACCACATTTGCTTGACTGTATAATATGGATTCATGAAGAGCATTTCGTCCATTGCTGTCGAGCAATTCCCAGCAATCAGGGCAGTGATTTAATAGCTCATGTAAAACGTCTACCTTACCTGCACCGACTGCAATGTGAATTGTTGTTGTTCGGTTATTTTCACTGCCTGCTGGAAGGTAGGCTAAGGATTTTTTCCACCCCAGCATATTAGAAACTACTTCTTTCAATCCTAAAAGAGCAGCGAATTCAAACCCCCCACGTCAGGTTCCTCACACAAAGATTTATTCTATTGCAACAATAATCTCACACAATCTAGATGCATGTGTCAAATATGATGATGATAAGGAGTTAAATCAACACAAATTTAGACTCCCCAGTGTAGTCTCCAAGTGGGTTGGGGAAGGGTAGAGTGTACGCAGACCTTACCACTAACTCAGAGGCAGAGAGGCTGCTTCCGATAGACTCTCAGCTCAAGAAAAAACAGTCAAAATAGAACAATACTACAACAAAATAATACAATAGTCGAAGTACAAGAAACAAAAATAGTAACAATAATCGAAAAGAGATGATAATATAGTGAGAGTAACGGCAAAAAAATATCCGTGTGTTCCTGAATTACTGCTGCATGCAGAGGTGTTCGATTTAATGGACCTGCAGAAGAAGATGGTCGCTTGCAGGAGTTCAAGATTTCAACCAAAGCTTCACGAAGACCAAACTCAGCTGCCAGATACATTGGTGTCTCCCGTGCCTTGTTGGATGGAAATTCAAATTCAGGATCTTCTTTCACCAAGAAACTGGCTACATCTTCATGTCGGCTCCTCACGGCCTTGTGCAGGGCTGGAGCTCCATTCTCATCTGTCATCCTCATGAGTTTCTCCTTATAATGCTCCTCTATACTAAGTATCAAATGGACTACTTCGATGTGACCTACATTAGCTGCTATGTGTAGCGCAGTCTCGTTCTTCTTATTCTGATGGCATAAGAATGCCGGAGTAATCTTAAGAACTTCTGCCGCGAAATGGGAGTGGCCATAATGGGCCGCCTCGTGTAAGATTGTGTTTCCCATTGGAGTGACTTGGTACTCATTTTCTTCATCCCTTTTCAGATATTCAGCAAGTAAGAAATCACAACAACATTGTACAAGGTTGGATCCATTTTCGTTTCTTTTATTTGGTTTGCCGGTGAGTTACTTACTTTGCTTTCTCTGGATGAAATATTCTGAACACCACGCAGACCTTTGCCTTTGATCAAAAGAAAGGTATTTATTGTTTGCTTTGATCCGAAGAAAGAATTCGTAAATAAAAACAACATGAATAAAAAATAGCTTTTCACTATTTAAGATCTTCTTCTTATGACCCTTTTTTCCAACACAAACAAAACTAGGTAATTGAAAATGATAGAACAAGAAAAATATTTTCATGCGGTCCAGATAAATTTGGAAAATCAAGTTTTACCAATCTTTTCATATTACAAATTCAATACTTTATAATGCAGACTTTTGCAAAAATGCAGGATAAGGCCACGTACATAGACTCCTATTGGTTTTTAGCTTTGAAATTAGAGAAATAACAGAAAAAGAGTTGGAGAGACACAAAGAGAATTATTTTATTAATAACTTAAAATTGAGATAACTAATTCTTATTCCAATAATAAAGGACAACTAATTCCTAAGTCACACAGGACTAATAATTTAAAACTACTAAATTATCTATTCCTATTTTATTTCTGAGACATATTTTCAACACTCCTTGTATCAGAAATTTTCTGGGCTTCGGCTGAATTTGACCTCTTGAATAAATCTGTCAATTCTTCTTTGTTCTTGCATGACTTATGTGCATCTTCTGTTGGATTATATAAGAAACTTTTGCCTCTCATATCAACTTGTAAAATCTCAAGATTCCCTTTTGACATTTGAAATTATTTTTGTATCCAAAATTGTTTTGACTGCAACATTCCCTTTTCCTTCTGCAGGAATATAGTCACCATTCCCAATTCTGATTTTCTTATTTTTCGAAGGCATAATAAATAAATGTATCCTTTAACTTAGCGTCATTTGGCATTTATGTTATCCTACTTCGTGTGAGTACGAGTAATAACTTAAATTTATATAAAGTTGAACAAGTACATACACATCCTATATGTCATCTATGTGGAAATCCTATATGTGGCAAAATTTGCCCAAACCCAAATGACCCACCCAACCCGCCCAAGGTTTCATGCGTTTGGGCAAGAGTGATTTTGATAATAGGTTAATTTGGGCTAGCCCAAGTCAACCCATTACAAATCACTAACCCAAATAGACCCATGATGATGCCCAAACTTGACCCATCAAATTGCTTAAAGCTTTTACAAAATCCTATTTTATTAATGGAGGGCTTACAAAAATAGTCTAGGTTTCAACTAAATGAGAGTGTTTCTAGCCGAACTTTCAAAATTACAATTTATGGCATTTCTTTCTCTTTTTTTCATTTTTTTACTTTGTTTTATCTCTAGCATCTACTTCTCTTTCTTTTCCATTTTTTTTACTTTTTTTGTTTTTTTCCTTTTTAATTCCCTTTTTTGTTTTTTTCTCTTTCTCATTTTTTTTGTTTTTGTTGTATTTTAGGTAGGTAGGTAGGCAGGCAGGCAGGCAGGTAGGTAGGTAGATAGATAGATTTGTACTTTTGAAAAATATGGTTTCGTCGAGTACAAGTCATGGAAGATGACAGATACATCATAACCGGTCATTTATTTATATTCACCATAATTTTTTTCTTTTATCTCTTTTTCATTTTCTTGTATTTTTTCTCCTTTTTTATTTTTCATTTTTTTTTTTATTTTTTCTTCTTATTTTCGTTTTTCTCCTTTTTTCTATTTTATTTTTTTCATTTCTTTTTATTTTATTTTATTTTATTTTCTTTATTCTATCTATAGCTTGTATTTCTCTTTCTTTTTCTTTCTTTTTTGAATTTTTTATTCCTCTTTTAAAAAATATGGCTATGTGGAGCACAAGTTATGATTGATAACGAAAAATACCACAATGACTTATTGTAGTTATATTCGCACTATCATTTATATTTTTATATTTATTGATACAATTGCATTTGTATTTTATAATTCGCGCTTGTATTTGTATTTATATTTTATAGTTGATATTTGTATTTGTATTTTATAATTCTACTTGTATTTGTATTTTATAGTTCACATCATCATTTATATTTTTGTATTCGTTGATACAATTGTACTTGTATTTTATAGTTCACGCTTGTGTTTATATTTGTATTTTATAGTTTGTACTTGTATTTGTATTTTATAGTTCTCACCGTTATTTATGTTTTATACGATTTATCTTTATTGATACGAATTGCATTTTATTAGTACAAATTGAATAATACAAATATAAATGATAAATTACAAAAATAAAATGTTAAACTATATAAATACAACGTTTACATTTGTATCAAATGATACATGTTTATACAATTTGAACCATACACATAAAAGTGACACTTGTTTTTATAGAAATGTAAATGATAAACTTAACATACAAATACTAACGATACATTTACATTGAATTACATATTGCATATTAAATATTTTAGACTCAAATAAATATAATTATTCCTTATAACTATTTGTATACAAATATAATGATAAATTATATTCACGGCTAAAGTATTCAAATATAAATAATAAATTTATTTGAAATACATATGATACAAATAAATAAAAAATTTAAAAAATACATAAAATATAAAATACTAAAAAATGAAAAAAGGAGGAAAAGCGAAAAAGAGAAAAAAGAAAATAAAAGAAGGTTTCAAAGAAAAAAGTAATAAAAACAAAAAATAGATTAAAACGAAAAAAAAATAGAAAATAGAAAAAATAAAAAGGAAATAAAAAGGAAAAAATGGAATAAAAAATGAAAAAGAAAAAAAAAAGGGAAAGGTAAAAAAGATAGAAAAAAAGGAAAAAACTTGTTGGCGTTTTTAATTTGATTAAATTTGCATTTGGGTGGGTTGGGTTGTACCCATTACCCATAGTTTAGCCTATCTTGACCCAAATGCATTTGGGCATGATTGGGCATTAGCCCAATTATTTGTTCAGCCCATCTTGACCCGCCCAACTTCAACCCAACCCGCCCATTTGTCACCCCTACTCCTCTCCATTTGCTTGTTGCCTCTGGTAACTATGTGCCTGAATTAATAAACCATCCTAAAGCAAATAAGATGTCATTTAACAAACAAAACCAGACTCTACTTGATATAGCATTGTCATGCACAATGACAACAAAGAAGGTAAGCGATCACACATTTATTTTTCAAATATTGGTTGCACTTGAGTATATGCTGGTGAAATATTGAAATACTAGTTCAATGATTATATCAAGCGAAAGAATGATTTCCATGCACTCACAAATATTAAGTTTTTTATCCGTTCTTGATGTGGTGTTGAAATATCAAGTAAAACTATAATTCTATTTCTTGATCTACCTTCGCCTAAATTTATTTTTACATGATATCATTATCTACTAAGCTATGAATAGATTAGTTCTCAGTTAAACAAGTTACTGTGTTAAAATTTTTGACGGACTCAATATAAACGGTACTATTGATGAAATTAGGAGAAATTGGTGGAGGATTTGTGTAGCATTGGCCGTTTTGAAAAACGTGACTTTGATGTAAAGCGAAAGTACGAGTACATGCAAAATCCAAATACTGAAACGGGAACAGGAGTCAAAATGCAACTAAGGGAAGTTGATCACGATAAAGCTAAAAAGGCATAACAAACAGAAGTCGAAAGTATTATGAATGCAGCTCAAATCCATATTGTTGTGGCCACTTTGATAATGACAGTCACTTTTGTCGCTGGTATCACATTGCCACGAGGTTTTGAGAGCGAATCTGATAACCCAAATCAAGGGATGACGATTCTAATAAGGAATACAACATTTCGTGCATTTGTTGTTTCCGATGTCATTGCCTTCACATTCTCAGTTGTTGCCATATTCGTCTACTTCCTCATGGCAGATACAAGTAGAGATCCTCAAAGTAAGAAAATTTTAAAAAAGATTTATGATCTCGCAGGTATTTTTCAGTGCTTGGCAGTTGTAATTGCATTTGCAACGGGTATGTTTGCTACCTTATAACATTCTCTTGGTCTTGCCGTTACTATCTGTTCCATAGGTTATCTCTCTATTTTATTGTACTTCTTGATTGTTATCTATATTTATAGATATATGAAGAATATAAGCGAGTAGCATTGTCGGTGATGAAAATTCTGCTACTCGCTTATATGAAGAGCGATTTCATTTTTCTTCTTTTGACAGCATAACAATGTTGGAGTGATCTTAAGGACTTCTACTACGAAATGAGAGTTGCCATTGAGGGATGCGTGGAGGACCGTGTTGCCCTTTGGAGTGACTACGTAGCCGTTTTCTTCATCCCTTTTCAAATGATCAACAAACAGAAAATTGCCATCTCCGATATTGCCTCTCATCACAACATTACAGTATGTTGTGTTTAGTGCAGCTACGGCAAAAGGCCTTTTCCGCCCAATATCGGAGATGGAAATTTTCTACTTGCTGATCATTTGAAAAGGGATGAAGAAAACGGCTACCAAGTTACTCCAAAGTGCAACACGGTCCTCCATGTCGTATCCCTCTATGGCAACTCCTATTTTGGGGCAGAAGTCCTTAAGATCACTCCAGCATTGTTATGCTTTCAAAACAAGAAAAATGAAATCGCTCTTCATATAAGCGAGTAGCAGAATTTTCGTCAACGACAATGCTACTCGCTTATATTCTTCATATATCTACAAATATAGATAACAAGAAGTACAATAAAATAGAGAGGCAACCGATGGAACAGATAGTAACGGCAAGACCAATGAAATGTGAAAAGGTAGCAAACATACTCGTTGCAAATGCAATTATAACTACTAACATTGACAAGCACTGAAAAATACATGCGAGATCATAAGGCTTCTTTACAATTTTCTTACTTTGAGGATCTCTACTTGTATCTGCCATGAGGAAGTAGATGAATATGGCAACTGCTGAGAATGTGAAGGCAATGGCATCAGAAACAACAAATGTACGAAATGTTGTTTTTCTTATTAGAATCGTCATCCCTTGATTAGGGCTATCGGAGCCGCTCTCAAAACCTCCTGGCAATGTGATACCAGCGGCAAAAGTGATTGTCGTTATCAAAGTGGCCACAATAATATGGATTTGAGCTGCCTTCATAATACTTTCGACTTCTGTTTGATCTGCCTTTTTAGCTTTATTGTGATCAACTTCCCTCAGTTGCATTTTGACTCCTGTTCCCGTTTCAGCATTTGGATTGTGCATGTACTCGTACTTTCGTTTTACCTCAAAGTCACGTTTTTCAAAACGGCTAATGCTACACAAATCCTCCACCAATTTCTCCTATTTTCATCAATAGTACAGTTTATATTGAGTCAGTCCAAAATTTTAACACAGTAACTTGTTTAACTGAGAACTAATCTGTTCATAGCTTAAGAGATAATGATATTATGTAAAAATAAATTCAGGCGAAGGTAGAGCAAGAAAGAGAATTACAGTTTTACTTGATGTTTCAACACCACATCAAGAACGGAAAAAAAGCTTAAGATTTGTGAGTGCATGCAAATCATTCTTTCGCTTGACATAATCCTTGAACTAGTATTTCAATATTTCACCAGCATGTACTCAAGTGCAACCAGTATTTGAAAAACAAATATGCGATCTCTTACCTTCTTTGTTGTCATTGTGCATGAAATACTATATCAAGTGGAGTTTGATTTTGTTTGTTAAATGACATCTTCTTTGCACTAGGGTGATTTATTAATTCAAGCACATAGTTACCAGAGGCAGCAAGCAAATGGAGAGGAGTAGGGGTGACAAATGGGCGGGTTGGGTTGAAGTTGGACGGATCAAGATGGGCTGAACAAATAATTGGGCTAATGCCCAATCCTGTCCAAATGCATTTGGGTCAAGATGGACTAAACTATGGGTAATGGGTTACAACCCACCCAATCCACCCAAATGCAAGTTTAATCAAATTAAAAACGTCAGCAAGTTTTTTTCCTTTTTTCTATCTTTTTCGTTTTTTATTCCATTTTTTCCCTTTTTTTGTTTCTTTTTTCCTTTTTATTTTTTCTATTTTTTTCTGTTTTTTTTCTTTCTCTTTTTTTCTCTTTTTCGTTTTTTCTCCTTTTTTTCATTTTTTGGTAATTCCTTTTTCTTTTCTCTCATTTTTTTATTGTTGTTGTCGTATTTTATATTTTATGTATTTTTAAATTTTTTTATTTATTTTTATCATATATATTTCAAATAAATTTATTATTTATATTTGAATACTTTAACCGTGAATATAATTTATCATTTATATTTGTATACAAATAGTTATAAGGAATAATTATATTTACTTGAGTCTAAAATATTTAATATGAAATATGTCATTCAATGCAAATGTATCGTTAGTATTTGTATGTCAAGTTTATCATTTGCATTTCTATAAAAACACGTGTCATTTTTATGTGTATGGTTCAAATTGTATAAACATGTATCATTTGATACAAATGTAAACGTTGTATTTGTATAATTTAACACTTTAGTTTTTTAATTTATCATTTATATTTATATTGTTCAATTTGTATTAATATAGGAATATATTTGACCCTTCTTACAAAGACTATGGGTTATACTTAATTCTTTTTCTCACAAATTTTAGGAGTAATTTCTCACGAATGAATATTTGTTAACTTTGTTGATTCAACAACTACTTTAGATTTTTAAAATCACCTTACATATCAATTTGCTTATCATTATTTAAGTTTTTTTTGTTCTTATTTCATTTTTTTCATTTCCTTATTTAGTGCAAAAATATATGAAATGTTTTTTTTTTTAAAAAAAAAAAATAGAAGCATGTACGAATTAAAGGAAAAAAGGAAAAAAATTAAACTAATTTTGGTTTACATGTAAAATAGATTACCTAACATAGTTTTCTTTTTCTATATTCCCTCAATTCTTTTCCAACTTAAATTCATATTTCTTTTATAATTTTTTTCGATAAAACAAGTGTAGGAAAATCAGTTAGATGATTGATCAGGAATCAATGTTCAAACAATTTTTTATTTACCAAAAATAGCCTTAGAAAATATAGTAGACTTAGTTTAATTTCCGGGAAAAAAATAGAATTTGTTCGGTTATAATAAGGAAAGAAATAAAACATTATTCACGTTCTAAATTTCTATAATTTAGGTATACAACTTTAATCCTAAATTTAGACTTTTTTCATATATTAATTATTTTATATATGATAAAATTTTAATTAATTTAGAAGTGTTACTTTAATTTTTTATTTTTAATAATATCAATAATTAAAGAAAATAAGTGAAAAATAATTTTGCCTATTGCGAAGACTTTTAATGAAGGTCAAAAAGTTCAAACAATATTTCTAAGGTCCTTCACACTTTTAATATACTATAGATATAGATAAATACAGTAGCATTTTAGATAATATGATTTACTTTGTTCATCTTTGCTTGTAAATTTTTCGACAATTAGCTTTTGCTTGATATAATGTTATTTCAATTTCAACATTTTTTAGGTTTACGGGTACTTTTGGGTTATAAAACCTTACGAGTTAGAATGTAACTTTCCTTAATGGATAGAAAACTTACTTGATCGACCAGGAACTAGACAAATCGCGGGTTGATATAATTGTAGTTCCTTCCAAAGTAAAGTGAAGTCCCAACACTCCTCATAACACCGGACATCTTGTACGAGAGATTCCAACAACGAACGGTTTCTTCGTAACTTCTTCTTCTGCAAAATGGAACTACTTTGTGATATATGTTGTAATTTGAAGAAGATTATCTCTAACGGTAATAAAAGTTTTATCAAAATAAAACAACTAAATACAACAAGAAAGAACATATCAATTAAATATTTGTGAAAAAAGATTAAGTGATACACATTAAACAATGATATACTTGACATACAATATTTATTTATATCATATAAAAGACATATAACAATTATTTTAACATCGACTGCTACTTTCTAACGTGTAACACACGTATGCTAAACTGGTATATATATATATAGGGGGAGAGAGAGAGAGAGAGAGAAATGTACTATTAAAAATAGCAAGTAAAAGGAAATTGGCAATGTATATATAATCGCCGGAGAAGATATCGTGTGAGGACGGCAGATAGAAAAGGCACGGTGGTGTAAGGTGGCCGGCGGTGGAGTTTAGATAAGAAACCATTTCCATATTGGGGTCGACAAACCAAGTTCTCTATATGCTTTAGGTTTCATGAAGTGTGTGTTTATTTACCAAACCTACAACAAGCTACGGAATATTTCTATGTTTCATTGATTCTATTCTGATTTGTTCCTTCAAAACTTCCCAGAACACGAATCTTCCTAGTCGAAAAGCTCCCGGGGTGTAGGTCATGTTACAGGATACAAAGAGACAAGGAATACAACGTAAATGAAGATACGTGGAAAGATTGTATAACCTCAAATGATATAGTAACAAATTTAGCTTGTAAATTAACAATCTGAGGAAGCTCACTAACACAATGTTCCAGGCAAGCAAGCAAGGATTAGCCACTTCTATAGTGTTCTGACTAACAAACCTTTCAGAGTTGCAATTCTACTTTCATTATTAGTATTTTTTTTTTAATTTAAAGTTGAACTTCATGCCCTTTTATTGAAAGAAAAAAGGGTTTATAAAAATGACATTATAGATATTTTTCATAGTTTATAGAACTTAGGAGCCGTTTGGCTATGAATTATTTTCACTTTATTTCAAAAATCATCTCTATTTATTTAAAAATCTTTGTTTGACGATAAAATACCAAATACAACTTTTAAAAAATCCTAACTTTCTATTTTCATAAAAATAACCCAATATAAATTATATTTCATTTTAAATTTCAAATTTTAAAATTTTATTACAAAAACTATGACTAAACGCAATTTAACTCCAAACTAAAATTTCAAATAAAATAATTTTTTTTTTCATGATCAAACACCTACTTAAATATATTTTTTGTATGCCACATTTTATTTATTTATTTATTTTAAAAAAATTAATATATATAATAATAAAGGAGGATCTTCAACTCGATGACGTGACACTCTAATATTTAATTATTGTTATTTATCTTTTATCTCAGATTTTTGAAATTTATTCTTCATTTTAATTCATTTGCTCAGTTAAAAAATTAAATAAAAAGACTTATTGTATTCAGTAACAAAAAAACTCATCAAAAGCTTTTTTCAAAACTCAATTGTCCCCTACTTTAATTTGTTCGTTCAATTACTGTTACTGCTATGACATATGGAAAGGTACTACTTTAATGCTCATTATTTAGCTCATTAAGACTCACAAACTTTTTAATTATTCCTACTACTTTATGCCCATTATTTAGCTCATTAAGACTCACAAACAAAATTGAAAAGAGTAACTTTGAAGGTCTATTTCACATTTGGAATCAAAACAGAAATTGAATTTACAATTTTAATAACCAAAACACTAATGTTTTAAGTGAAAAATTAATTAGGCGGAAAAAGATGAATAATTTATTTCTAAAATAAATTGTCATATTCTTTCTTAAATGAATAAAATTAAAAGGGAAAGTATCGAAAAATTAAGACAAAGAAAGCAATATTTGGAGTTCTTAGCTACATTTTCTAAGACTCATTCATTAGTAATAAAAGTTTATAATATTAAAAAGGTTAAGTTCTATATATCAATCTTACACAAATACATTTTGGAAAAATTAAATACATATCCTTTATAATAGGAAATCAAGTTACATAGTAACTTCACCGTCAATTTTATTTTATATCTTTAGTATAACTTTGATTTGTAATAATAGGTTATCAAACATTTTTCAAAAATTAGCAATCAATACTTATTGTCGAACTTTACTTGGAGTTATCTTATAAATTGACATGATTTACTCACAAACTTTTTGATTATTCGTAGTAATTTAATGTCCATTATTTAGCTCATTAAGACTTACAATTTTTTCAATTATTCGTACTACTTTAATGCCCATTATTTAGCTCGTTTAGACTCACAAACTTTTCAATTATTCGTACTACTTTAATGCCCATTATTTAGCTCATTAAGACTCACAAACTTTTCAATTTTTTCATTTAAACATAATACTTTTATTGTATATAACAATAAATTGAGAGGCCACGTCTTAGTTTTTAGGACAAGTTTAAAAGTATTGTAATAAAATCTTTATAATTAGTTGAATTTGAAAATATAATAATATATTTATTATATATTTGAATTTGAAAATAATAATACTTTAAAAGAAAAAAAAATATTTTATTAGCTTAAACCTAGCAACCATAGTTGAAGAGTCCTACATAAACTCTAACTATTTAATAATAATAATAATAATAATAATAATAATAATAATAATAATAATAAAATAATAATAATAATAATAATAATAATAATAATAATAGAACTCTTAATATTATGTTTAGGATGATATATATTTAACAAAAAAATATTAAACAAAAAATAACAATAATAACTGTAATAACCATAAACAATAATAATTGTAGTAGTAATAGTAGAAGACACGTAGTACTAATTTTTTAATTTAGAAAAAAAAAGTTGTGGTACTAGTAATAGTTTTAATAATAATAATAATAATAATAATAATAATAATAATAATAATAATAATAATAGGTTATTGAAGAGAATCTTATTATTATTATAATTTCTTAAAAAATATTTGAATGTGAAAAATAATAGGCTTTTAGATTTTAAAAATAACGTATTTTCATTAGCTTAAAACTAGAAAATCATGTGTGGAAAGTAGTAAATACATAAATTTATACTTTTTAAATGCTATAAAATATATTTAAATATTAAAGATAAAATAATAAATTTTAAAATTATTATTATTATCTCATTGATTTCAAATATTTATCTCAATTCAAATATATAGATAAGATAACTATGTATTACATTTGAAAAAAGGAAGCATAAAGAATACTAATAAACTAGATAATTACGATAGTATTTGAATTTGAATATAAATGAAAGTTAAATTGAAATGGGACTCTAGCCTTATTCATGAATTCATTTACTACATTTTTTAATTCTTCATATTTTTAAAACTATTTTTGATTTAACATTTTTATTTTTTTATATGCAGAAAGAATATGTCATTTTTTATCTCCATCTTCCTCCATTAATGGTTAATGTACACCACTTTAATCAATCTGTGTTTCCTTAAATTTGTAAAAGTCAACCTTTTATTGTTTTTGAATAATATATATACATGCATTACATTTTTTATTGTGTACTAAACTGTTGTTTTTGAACAATATATATATGCATGCATTAAATACTTTATTGTGTACTAAACTATCTGAAAATTATGATACGTGGATATTCATGGTGTCATCACAAATAATATTTTGTATAATAATTGCATATCATACTTTTCATCTATTTTAACATTTTAGATTCATGAATCTTGATCATTTAAAGTTACAAAACAAACATGTTTGTAGTTTCAAAAAATAGTATTGTTAATTTTTAAAATTAACCTTTTGTTATTTTTGAACAATGTAGTATATACATGCATTACATATTTTATTGTGTACTAAACTGCTGTTTTTGAACAATGTATATACATGCATTAACTACTTTATTGTGTACTAAACTATCTGAAAATTATAATACGTGGATATTCATGATGCCATCACAAATAATATATTGTATAATAATTGTATATCATACTTTTCATCTATTTTAACATTTTTGATTCATGAATCTTGATCATTTAAAGTTACAAAACAAACATGTTTTTAGTTCCACAAAATAATACCGTTAATTTTTAAAATTAACCTTTTGTTGTTTTTGAAGAATGTATATACATGCATTACATACTTGATTGTGTACTAAACTGTCGTTTTTGAACAATGTATATACATGCATTAAATACTTTATTGTGTACTAAACTATCTGAAAATTATAATACGTGATATTCATGGTGCCATCACAAATAATATTTTGTATAATAATTGCATAGCATACTTTTCATTTGTTTTAACATTTTGATTCATGAATCTTGATCATTTAGAGTTACAAAAAAAACATGTTTTTAGTTCTATAAAATAGTACTGTTAATTTTTTTTCGATTTGATAAATATTATTGTTATACAAGTACTATCATTTATATATAATATTTCCTATTTACCAAAAAAATCCAAGATTTTGTGTACCAGCATTCTTATCTTTTATCACTAAGTCTTTTCAATGATTTTATGGATGTGTTCTTTATGAAGGAATATAATTTTCATGAAAAATATTTTTTAAGAAAACAAATTAGTTCTTACTTATATTTTTTGTTCATGACGCAAATAAAAAATATTTTCATGAAACATATATAAACAATAAAAATGAATAGTGACAGAGAGATGAATATGATCGGAGTGAATTGGAATAGATAGAAACAGTGTAAGGGGGTACCTAGGTGGGTTGGGGGTGGTGAATGTAGGTTTAGTTGGGGTGGGATAGGAAAAAAGATTCTTAAAAAATATAATTAAAGAGCTTAAAATTTTTTGGGGTTAGAAAAAAAATTAATTTTTTTCTAAAAATAAAATATTTTCTTTTTAGAGGGGGGAGGGGGTTTCGTGGTGAGGTTGGTGGTGATGTACATCAAAGTGACGCTACTTTAAGAAGGCCTTTCACAAGAAGTCAAGCTAAAAACCTTCATGCATATCAAACTTTATGGATGAAGATGGAATCTTTGGAAGGCTCCAATATGGATGACTTGGAGATATTTAATATACTAAGTGTGTCTACCATTTAAATTAGCTTGTAATTTAAGTGAAAGGCAATTTGGTCTTTCCTTACTTCTTTTAACCCTTAGTATAAATAGTTAGGTATTAGGGTTGAACAACTAGTTTTTGGAATATTGAATATTTATGTCTCCTTTGAGAGCTTGAAAGCCCTTTGTTGATTTTCAACAATTGTCCTAAGATTTGCAAGTAAGGTTACTACCTTCTTAAGGATTCTAATAGATTAGGTGCTTTTAGTTCCCAATTAAGGGGCGTTTTGGTTAGTTTCACCATTACATCTTTTGATTGTTTGAATGTAATTGTGTCTATCTTTCTTTATTTTGTATCTCTAATTCCTATCTTGCTTCTATTTTCTTATTTCACATCAAATTGGTATCAAGAGCTTGGTTTAAATTTGTTTTCACAAACCTAAGTCTTGGGGTTTTGATATTTTCAAAAAAAAAACAAATTTGATTGAATGTTGTTTGATATTATTCCTTGAGTTACATGTTGTTTCCTAGTTGAAAATAAAAATAAAAAAATACATGACCAAAAATAAATTAAAAGTCATGTTGAAGAATAAACTTGAAAATGGTTTTTGTTGATTTGGTGTTTGGTTGAAGAAATTATTGTTTAGAAGTTGTTGGTAAAGTTGTGGGGAAGTTATATCTCAAATTTGAGCTCATTTGTTTGGGTATTGAAGAGGATGAATTTTAGAATTATAAAATAGTTCAAATCTTTCAAATTTATTTCTTCTTTTCTTGTTAATTTTAGCTAGTTTGCTTTGAGTATTAATTCATACTTAATGTTAAACTAGTTTGTGTCCGTTTAATTTATTCGTGTCAATTTTTTTTCATGCTTTTTTTCTTTCATTTTATTGTATGCTTATTTGTTTCCTTGTCCGTTAGTTTTAATTGTCCGTTCTTGATTACATAAACTCCACTCCATCCCGAAGAAGTGGTACTACTTGTGAATTATTTGACGGTGTTGACTCTCAATCTTGGGTTATTCAAGAGTGGTAACAAGCAAGAGTGAGGTCCAATGACTCAATTGGAGGGAGAATCCGCAAGCAAAATGGAAATTTTTCTTCAAAAGCTATTGGAAGAAATGAAGGAAATGTAGGAAAAATTGGAAGATGTGGATAGAAGGGTGAGAAATCAAGAAATAGCAAAGCAACCACTTAAGGTTTTCAATCCCATTGGTTAACATGATGAGGGATCAAGTAAGACTCCTCTTGATACAACTCCATCCCACATGGTAGTGCAAGATACCCTCTCTTCTAATGCTATTTTACCAAAAGTTTGCAATCAAGCAATACTTTTAAAGGGGGAATCAACAAAGAAATCTTCCACCACAAGCTAATAGAACTCAAATGAGAGCCCAACATAACCTTGAAGAGCATGATTCTTTTGATGGTGATAATTATGATTGTGGAGCCAATGATCAAGTTCAACAAGAGAGGTTAGGTGGGAGAGAGAGAAGAGGAGAGAATGGAGGATGGTATCTGGTTGATGGTAGAGAATACAATAGAAGGAATGATGATAAAGATCGAGGATTCAACAACATCAAGCTTACCCTTCCATTCTTCAAAGGAAGTAGTGACCCGAATGAATATCTTGATTGGATTGTGAAACTTGAAAGGCAATATAATCTCAACAATGTGAGTGATGTTAAAAAGGTGAATTATGCTATAAGTCACCTTGAGGGTTTTGGTTCTACATGGTGGGAGAAAATTGAAAGAGATGCTTTGGTGAATAGAGACTTTGTTACAATTTGGAATGACATGAAAAGGCGTATGAGAGAAAGGTTTGTGGGTCAAGATTATGAGAAAAATACACTCAAGAAGTATTACAATCTTCAACAAGGAAGTAAGAGTGTGGAAGAGTATTATGAGGAGCTAGAGCATACTAGGCTTCGAGCCAATTCAATGATGAAGATGTGAAGCTTATGGCAAAATTTATCTCGGACTTAAATAAAGAGGTAAGGCAACCATTGGAATTGCATCGTCTTTCTACTTTATATGAAGCTTATCAAATGGAACTCAAGGTGGAGGGTCATTAAAAAGAAAACAAGTCAAAGGTGCAATCTTCTTCTTCTTAATGGGCTAAAAACAAGGAAGCTTGGAAATCATCTCTCACTTGGGATAAATCCAAAGGTGCAAAGAAAGAATTGAAGTCCAACTTGGACAAAGGCAAATCAATGGCGGACTACAAGGATGGAGGTAACAAAGCTAAACTTGAAATTCCATCTAAAATAAAGTATTTTAAATGTCAAGGATATGGTCATAAAGCAAATGAGTGTCCTAATAGAAGAACTTTCATTGCATTGAATGATGGTGGTTATCAAACCGAAGATGAATCTAAAGATGACCACATGGTGGATGATAGTAGTGATGAGTTTATGGGAGAAGGTGATGGAGAATAAATTAATGATGATGGAAAACTTATTCTTGTTGTGAGGGAAAGTATGAGTGCTCTAGCGAGGAAACATCTTAATCAAAGAGAGAACTTGTTTCATAATTGGTGTAAAGTGCAAAAGCAATTATCTTTCTTTATCATTATAGTGGAAGTTGTGCCAATGTTGCTAGTTTATCTATGGTAGAACAATTGAAACTTCCAACAAGAAGGCATCCAAAACCTTATAGATTGTAATGTCTCAATGAATGTGGTGAACTCAAGGTAACCAAGAGAGTGTTGATAAAATTCAAGGTTGGAAGTTATCATGATGAAATGATTTGTGATGTTGTACCTATTCAAGCTTGTCATTTATTGTTGGGAAGGCCATGAAAATATAATGTGGGGGATAAACATGATGGAAGGTCAAATAAATATGCATTTGTTAAGGATGGTAAAAAGCACATTCTTAACCCACTTTCTCCTTTTCAAGTTGAGTGAGGAATATAGAAAAATGAGAGAGTTGAAAAAAAAACTTGAGAGAGAAAAGAAAGAGAGAAGTAAGAGAGTGAAAAATGATAACTCAAGAGAGGAAAAATGAGAGGTTGATAGCTCAAGTGAGAATGAGTTATCACAAAAATAAAAGAGGTGAGCAAGAAAAACAAAAAAATCAAAAAAGAGAGAAAATGTGCATGATTTTGCAAAAATCAAGAGGCAAGAAAGTACTAAACATTGAGGATGCTACTCAAGTCATGTTTATTAAACCTAATGGTTATTCTTTGCTTTCTAATAATGAACTAACCTCATTATCTTTTTCAAGTGTTGTTTCTTCATTGTTGCAAGATTATGAAGATCTATTTTCGAAAGAAGTACCAAGTGGGTTGCCTCTTTTGAGAGGAATAGAGCACGAAATTGACTTTTTGTTGGGTTCTCAAATACCCAACAAAGCGGCTTATAGGAGCAATCCTCAAAAGACTAAAGAATTGAAAATACAAGTGGAAGAACTTATGAATAAAGGTTTTGGTGAGATAAAGTTTAAGTCCATGTGCGGTGCCCGTGTTTTAGTACCCAAGAAAGATGGGACACGGAGGATGTGTGTAGATTGCCGTGCCATTAATAAAATTATGATAAAATATCGACATCCCATCCCTAGACTTGATGATATGATAGATGAATTGTGTGGTTCTACCTTATTCTGTAAAATTGATTTGAGAAGCGGATACCATCAAATCCGAATGAAATCCAAAGATGAATAGAAAACCGCTTTCAAAACTAAGTTTGGATTACATGAGTGGATAGTGATGCCTTTTGGGATAACCAATGCACCAAGAACTTTTATGCGACTAATGAACCATGTGCTTAAGTCATTTATTAATAATTTTATTGTGGTTTATTTTGATGATATTTTGGTTTATAGCAAGTGTTTGGATGATCACGTGAAATATTTGAGAATGATATTTGATGTGTTGAGAAATGAAAAGTTGTATGTGAATTTTAAAAAGTATTCTTTTTGTGTGGACCGTGTTGTTTTCCTTGTCTTTGTTGTAAGTTCAAGAGGAGTTGAGGTAGATGATGAAAAGGTAGAAGCTATTACAAGTTGTCCAACTCCTACGTCCATTAGTGATGTTAGAAGTTTCCATGGGTTGGCAAGTTTTTATAGGAGATTTGTGAAGGATTTTAGTTCTTTAGTCGCTCCTCTAACCGAGGTCATTAAGAAGGATAAGCCTTTTATTTGGGGTAGAAAACAAGATGAAGCCTTTAGAATCTTGAAAGAGAAACTTAGTTCCACTCCATTACTTAAACTTCCCAACTTTGAGAAGATGTTTGAAATTGAGTGTGATGCTAGTGGAGTAGGCATTGGTGCGATCTTGATGCAAGAAGGGAAACATATAGCTTACTTTAGTGAGAAATTAAGAGGAGCTCCATTGCAATATTCTACCTATGACAAGGAATTCTATGCCTTAGTGAGAGCTTTAGCAGATTGACAACATTATTTGTGGCATAAAGAGTTTGTGATTAGAACCGATCATGAGGATTTGAAGAATATTAGGGTCCAAAATAAGCTTAAAAGAGGCATGCCAAGTGGATAGAGTTCATTGAGTCTTTTCCATATGTGATTAATTATAAGCAAGGTAAAGAGAATATTGTGGCGGATGCTTTATCTAGAAGATATGCATTGATGAATACTTTGACATCTACATTGATGGGTTTTGAGAGTTTGAAGGAGTTATATTCTAAGGATGATGATTTTGGAAAAGTCTTTGGAGAGTGTCAAGTGAGCTTGAATTGGTGTGTGCAAGTTGTTAAGGATGGAAATGAAGTTAGAACTCCTAGATTTGAATTGAAGGAGGGCTACTTGTTTAGAAATGGAAAAAATTATGTGCCTATGTCTTCATGGAGAGAGTTGTTGGTGAAAGAGGCACACAATGGAGATTTTATGGGTCATTTTTGAGTGTCAAAAACCTTAGCTATTCTTAGTGAACATTTCTTTTGGCCTAAAATGATAAGAGATGTGGAAAGAATTTGTGCTAGGTGTTTGGATAGTAAGTATGCTAAATCTTATACCCAACCCCATGGATTGTATACCCCTTTGCATATTCATATCGGTCCTTGGCTAGATATTTCCATGGATTTTGTTGTTGGGCTCCCTAGGACTAGGAATGGCAAGGATAGCATCTTTGTTGTAGTGGATAGATTTTCAAAAAATGGCTCCCTTTATTGCTTGTCATAATAGTAATGATGCATCTCATGTTGCTACTTTATTTGTTCATAATATGATTAAATTGCATGGTGTTCCCCAAACAATTGTTAGTGATAGAGATTCAAAATTTCTTAGCCATTTTTGGAGGTGTTTGTGGGGAAATTTTGGAACAAAATTGCTATTTTCTACTTCTTGCCATCCTCAAACGGATGGACAAACGAGGTGGTTAATAGAACATTAGGTAACATGCTTAGATCTATGATTAAAGGAAAGTTAACTTCTTTGGAGGATCAATTGCCATTAATTGAGTTTGCCTATAGTAGAACTATTCATAGATCTATTTGGTATAACCCCTTTTGAGTGTGTTTATGGCTTTAATCCTTTGACTCCATTGGATTTAACTCATTTGCCCAAAGATGTTATTGTGAGTGTAGATTCAAAATCTAAGGAAAAAGCTATGAAGAACATCCATGAGAAAGTAAGATTGCAAATTGAGAAGGCTAACAATGATGCAACCCAAAGAGCCATCAAAGGACGAAAAAAGTCACCTTTGTACCCGGTGATTGGGTATGGGTTCACTTTAGAAAGGAGAGATTTTCAAGCAAAAGGAAGAACAAGATTATGCCAAGAGGATATGGACTTTTCAAGTGCTTGAGAAGATTGGAGATAATGCTTACAAAGTGGACTTACCAAGTCAGTATTTGATTCATAATATTTTCAATGTTAGTGATTTATGATCTCTTTTTGATGTAGGATTGGCGAATTCGAGGATGAATTCTTTCGAATAAGAGGAGAGTGATGTACATCAAAGTGACGCTACTTTAAGAAGGTTTGATACAATAAAAACAAGGAACACATGAAAACACACTCCAAAAATAGTCCACTAGTTCAAGAACCAAGGACCCTTTTGAAGACCACTCTCGGATTCGATAAATACAACAAGAATACAAGAAACAAGGGTGTATTTGACAACAAATCAGCCACCACAAACTAACAAATATATTAACAAGATAACAAGATGAACAATAACACAATGGAAACAACAATACACGTTTTTGACTAGAACAACAACAAAGAGTACAAGAAATGTAATGATAGGTAGTGAGACAAATATTATTACAAGACCTAAGAACTAGAGTGTGTATTAAACACCTAAACCCTTAGAAACAAGTAATAAGAACACATACACTCTTCATGGACACAAGAGGGACCTCAATCCTACAAGCATCCAACGTTCCAAGCCATGAATCCAACACGAGTGATTCTACACTCAAGTTGAAACCTAGTTTCGATTTTGCCTCAAAGGAGAGAGGACTTGGTGTTTCAAAAGTCATACAAGACTTACAAATATCATGAATAATATAACACTAAATGACCTAAAATGTTCTATTTATAGTAGGTTACAAAAATAGTGTTAAATGTCCAAAAGGCCCCTTAGTCAAATCCTTCACTTTGGGCACCCTTAGAGTGTAGTTTGTGGACTGTTTTGGAGCCTATTTAGGCCTTCCTTTTCACTTCACTTGTACGCTCCAAGTCTCAGGTTCAATACATCTCACATACGTCCATCCTCGTGGTCGTACTTATATCATTCTCCCCTTCTTGAAAAGGATTCGACCTCGAATTCGTACCTTGCAAAATCAAGAGAAGACAAACATGCACACATCCTCATGACAAGAGATGCTAGGGTTAGAAAAAAACAACATATCAACATGTCATGCTGAGGCAGAATAAACTTAAAATATATCCACGGGTCCTTGGTTTTAAGCATGAAAAGATTAGTACAAATGTGACAAAGTAAGTGGATCAGATAAGCATCAAGAAAAAATAACAATAGGACGAGAGTCATCATTTCTCACCTTAAGATGGTACCGAGATCAAATGGTAGAAGCAACCAAGGACTTAGGTCTCACTTACTCTCACTCTCCCCTAGGATGTCATCCTCAAAGTTAAGCATACCCTCTTTATCACCATTGGAAATATCATGAACAAAAAGAGGTTTGAGAAATGTGTTCCACAAGTCAACTTCAAATAAAGGATTCTCATGCATGCACTTACTACTAGTTTCAAAATCTCCACTAGGCGTATGTCCAACATAAGAAACACATAGAGAAGAAGTCGATGGAGTTTCTAAACACGTATCACCTTCTCTTTCACAAGAGTAGTCCTCACATACATACAAATCATCACGGTCAGCCCAAGGACTATAATCAAAACTATCTTCACAAGGACAATCACAATTAGAGTTTTCTAAACATTCAAGCAAATCAAGATCATCTTCACCCGATTGATCATTTTGCTCACCCTCACAAGTTGTTGGCAACTCACATACCAACGTCGACTCACCTTGGTTTTCAAAAGGGTGAACTAGTGTGTGAATACTCTCGTCACTTGGTAATAGAACCATAGTCAAGTTATAAATGCTAGCACTAGATGGACACAAATCATTCTCACGAGGAGAATCAATTTCGTCATCTAAAGGATCAACTAGTGCTTGTGTGCCTACAACAAGAGTTTGGTCCTCATGTGACCTAACAATATCAAGAGTATCACAAAATAAATACTCAAGCACCTTTACCCTAGGCAAATTCACAACTACACCCACTTGGCTCCTACTAGCCACAACACAACATTCTAAGTTCTTAGGAGTGTAGGGAATAAAGTTTTTACCTCGTAGCTCATATGAGATATGGCCTTCTTCTTGATGTGTGTTTGGGCATCCCACTTGCTCTCTTTGACCTAACATATGATCCAACCTTTTATTTGTCATAGCTAGGTCTCGGGACATAGTGTCAAGGTAGGCCAAAATGGCATTGGTCGCATTGTTGTCCATGGGTTGAGAGGTTGAAGCCGTGGGTTCCCTTGTAATTGTACCTAAAAAGAAAAGAACAAGCCTACAAAACAAAATACAAGTTAGTTCGAAACAACCTCACCACACCCTCACACACTTGATCGTCACACACTTAGATTCACAAGTGTTGAAAGTTGGCTTGTACTTCGTGAGTGATTGAGGAATGAATCTATATTTGCCCAGAATAGCTTTTCGTTTGAGTTGACTCAAAGAAAATTTATTTACGGACTTGAACCAACAAGATACAACGAATTCACTAAAGAGAAAAGTACATAACAAATGCTAAACACGAATGAACGAACACAAAGATTAACTAACAATCTAGTAGATGAGTACTAGTTTGCCAATTAGTATTGGAACCAACGAAATTGAAACTAAGGAACAACAAAAGGAAACTATGAAATCTGAAATTTGATCTTAAATATGTTGCATGAACAGTAAATGATAATATGGCAGCCACGTATTGTTGCGGTTGTTTAACTATTTTTATTTTCCAAAGTTGGAAGTTTTGGTCAATTTTTCAATTTGGGAATTGGTGAAATTGGTTAAGGAGGGAAAAATAAGTCTGGAATCCTCTTTCAATTTTCAAAAAGGAAGACTTGACTTTCTTTGTTCTCTCTCCTCAAAACATGACCCTTAATTCATGGAAAGTTGTTGGTAAGTGGTCGTTAAAGTCTTTGGTGGTTGAGGAGTCTTTCAAGACGAACAAACTTTACACCTTTTTCCTCCTACCTTTTAAATCTAACATACACTTTTCTTTCAATAAAGGATGAAGATTGGCGAAGAACACCAAGAACACAAACTTTTGAATCTTGGAGTGTAAGGTTCAAGTTGGTCTCACACTTCAATCAACACTTTCTCAAGTTTCACCTTTCAACAACAACTTCAACAAAAGGTTCTTAGGCCACCAATTTATAACAACATCCATGTCCAAGCTTAAGAACAACAAGGCAAAACCACACGGCCAAAAATAGTGCACCACAACAATGTTCAACAACAATGGGCCAAGTTTATGTTCACCACAACAACATCAAAATACAAGCTCAAATCAAGATATAGACTCAATGTGTTAGTAAGGAACAAAACTAACACTTAGAGACAACAAGGAAAAGTAAAAATCTCGGTCAATACACAACAAAAACATAATTTTCGGCCAAGAACACAAAATGGACAGATTGCTCTCTTTTCTGAAATTTTCAGTTTTCAACTTTTTTTTTTTTTCAACTCTCAAGCCCAAGATTGATCTTGTTAGAACAAAATCAAAGATGACTCTGATACCAAATGATACAATAAAGACAAGGAACATACGAAAACACACTCCAAAAATAGTCCACTATATAGTTCAAGAACCGAGGACCCTTTTGAAGACCACTCTCGAATTCGACAAATGCAACAAGAATACAAGAAACAAGGGTGTATTTGACAACAAATCAGCCACCACAAACTAAAAAAGAGATTAACAAGATAACATGATGAAGAAAAAGATGAACAATAACACAATGGAAACAACAATATACGTTTTTGACTAGAACAAAGTACAAGAAATGTAAAGAGAGGTAGTGAGACATATATTATTACAAGACCTCAGAACTAGGGTGTGTATTAAACACCTAAACCCTTAGAAACAAGTAATAATAACACCTACACTCTTTGTGGACACAAGAGGGACCTCAATCCTTCAAGCACCCAACGTTCCAAGCCATGAATCCAACACGAGTGATTCCGCACTCAAGTTGAAACCTAGTTTCGATTTTGCCTCAAAGGAGAGAGAACCTGGTGTTTCAAAAGTCATACAAGACTTACAAATATCATGAATAATCTAAGACTAAATGACCTAAAATGTTCTATTTATAGTAGATTACAAAAATAGTGTGAAATGTCCAAAAAACCCCTTAGTCAAATCCTTCACTTTGGGCACCCTTGGAGTGTAGTTTGTGGACTACTGTTTTGGAGCCTATTTAGGCCTTCCTTTGCACTTCACTTGTACGCTCCAAGTCTCAGGTTCAATACATCTCTCATACGTCCATCCTCGTGGTCGTACTTGTATCAGGTTTGTTACAGTAGGCTTGAATCTCCTTAAAGAGAGCAAGATATCCGCGCCTCAACCGAAAAAGAAGAAAAAATATTTCTTTATTTTCTTCACTTGTAATTTTATTGTAATTTCACCAACAATATATATATATATATATATATATATATATATAATTATTCTCGTTGTGGATCCCACTAGTTAATAGTTTATATATCTCCTATAAATTAAAATTTTTGAAGAGATCATCTCCAAATTATATATACAATGAAGCAAATAGCAGAAAACCAAATAGACTGATGATATTATTAATGGGGTGAAATTTTTTTGTGAAAAATGAGATTTTTCTTACCAAAGCCACTCGTCTACTCTGACATGAATGCTGATCCCAAAGAACCTCTCGGGCTGAAACGCTTCAGAATTGTGCCACCATAATTAGGAAGTACAATTAACAACCAGAGAAAGAGGAACATTATTTGCCTAGCGTATGTTGGAGGCAGCCCACCTTGCAGAATGTAGACTGCAGTAATGTCATGGTAAAATTTCAAGATGAAAAGCAACTTCCTAAGCCATTGCTACATACAACATAAGAAATCAAATACGTGGAGATGCAACAACTAACAAAGGAAACTTTCGCCTAACTGTAATTCCAAGTGCTTCATCCACATCCAAATCTTCAGGTTTTGTTCCATTTAGTAACGAAAATTCAAAATGAAACAACATTCTTGCCAATGCCAACTCATTCACAACTTTAGCGAATGTAATTCCGGGACAACCTCTTCTTCCAGCACCAAATGGAATTAACCCGAAATGTAGCACTTTGTAATCCACAGAACTGTCCAAAAACCTTTCTGGTTGAAACTCCTCCGGATTTTCCCATATGGTCGGGTGTCTGGAGATGGCCCAGGGACAAACAAAGACTTGAGTTCCAGCAGCTACGTCGTAGCCCAACACGTTGGTGTCCTTTATTGCTTCTCGAGGAAGCAATGGCACCGGAGAATGAAGCCGTAGACTCTCTTTGATCACTGCTGCTAAATAAGGCATGTGCTCCAAGTCGTCCTCTGTTACGTCTGACTTCCCTTCAGTGACTTGTCTCACCTCGTCTCTTAATTTTCGCAATGTTTTTGGATTCCTCATGAGTTCATTCATTGTCCATTCTAAAAGAGTGGAGGTTCTATCTGCTCCTGCAGAAAACATATCCATTATAATAGTTTTAATTGAATACATTTCAACCTTAAAACCCAATTTGTTTTCTTTCTGAACTTGGAGCAGTATATCCACAAAGTCTGCTGACTCTTCCTCTTCGTCATCTATTTTCGTCTCCCTGTGTTCCTCAATTACACCTTCCAAAAATGCGCTAAACTCTGCAGCCACTTTGGCATTTAAACCATTGAAACGATTCACCATGCAAGCCACGGCATGAAATCACCAATATTTAAAACACCCAACAATTCAACAAACTCTAATAAGAATGTCTTAAACTTTTTCCCTTCTTCCCCGTCACAATACTTCCTTCCTAATGCCACTCTACAAAGCACGTCATTCGTCATGCTCACAAACAGCTCCGTCAAATCAACAACTTGTGAACTGTCAATTGAATCCTTAATCTTTTTTAGAAGAAGAGAAGTTTCCTAGTTCCTGATTTTGCTAAAAGATTGGACTCTTTTATTGTTCAAAAGCTGAAGCATGCAAATACTTCTGGCGTTCCTCCAGTACTCACCGTATGGGGTGAAAGCCACGTCCTTGGGTCCAAAAAAGAGCTTGCTGGGAATACTCGACATAGGCTTGTCAGCAAAGCCCACGTCTTGGGTTTTCGTGATCTGTGAAGCTGCTTCGGCTGATGATGCGATCAAGACAGGCACGCTGCCGAACTGAAGCATCATCATTGGACCATGTTCGTTAGATAGTTTTTGGAGCGAACGATGTGGTTGTAGGCTCAGTTGGTGAAAGTTTCCGATAAATGAAAGCTTAGGAGGAGATGGAGGAAGATTTTTCTTGGATTTTTTGGATGAAAGCTGGAAAAATGATAGTAGAACAAATGACAAGAAAATTAAGAAGGGAAGAAACGCAAATAAGGATATCATTTTCTTTTCGACTGTAATTAGTTTTTATGTTTTGCAAGAAATAGAAGAGATATTGGTTAAATGTGCATGGTTGAGGATTGGGGAGTTGTTCTCCTTTTATAGATTTTTATTATAGAGACCAAATGAAAGGAGAATGCAGCCCATGAAGGACAAGAAATTAAAGCGACAATTTTGAAAAAATAAAGCTAGGATTACTTCACTTTATAAGTGATTAACACGTTTGGTGTAATGCATAAGGAAAGATAATCTTCGAATAAATTTATATTTTTGAAATGGGGTTGAGGAAGGGATTAAAAGGTGAAAGTTAGGTAGCTAACTAGAACTACAAAAATTCTCCAACTCCTTTGAATTCAAACATAGAAAGCAAAAAATATTTTTACTAACTTACCATTAATTAATAAATACTTACAAAAATTATATAAATCTTTGGTGGTTTCTCGATTATGTAAAACTTTTATTTATTTAAAGAAGGGTAAAATTGGAAGGACGTCATTAATATCTTCTTGATCACCACTTATTCTTCACATAGCAGCTAATGAAGGGCACATTGAAGTAGTATGTGTGCTGCTTGCATGTATAGAAGATCATAATACTAATTACTAAGGAGAAACTCACGAGCATGACGGATGCTAGTGGAGATACAGCCCTGCACAAGGCCGTGCGGAGCCAACATCTAGATGTGGTTAAGCTCTTGGTGACAGAAGATTCTGAATTTGAATTTCCGCCTAACCATGCACAGGAGACGCCACTCTATCTGGAGTCTGAATCTGGTTTTCATGATGCTTTAATTAATATCTTGATATCCTGCAAGAAACCAACTTATGCTGCAGGTCCATCTAATAGAACGCCGCTGCATGCAGCAGTAATTCAGGAACATAAGGGTACATAATTTTTTGTTATTTACTGTATCAATATCTAACTTCAGTTGACTTTCCCATAATCTGTTGATGATTTCGTAATCTCTGTTGTGGAGCTATATTTACGAGAAGATCTACCCCTTTTTTAACTCGAAAAGATTAGATTTATAGTTCGAAAGGGTTTTCATTATTAAAGTGACAAAAAATAAAAATTTTGTTTCGAAAAGAATTATTTACATTTAAACTCAGAGTCGCCACTTGGCATAAATCAGGTGTGCCAAGTCACCTGTGGATATCCTTTTTCAAAACGGTTTTGACTCTATAAAACTGATCCGCGAACAGAGATTTCGGCTAAGGAATTCTGTTGACCGAGGGGAAGGTATTAGGCACCCCTTGATCCCGTGGTTCGACCACGGTCGCTTGGTGGAGTATATCGGCTAATTTGAACACTATGAATGTATAAACTACACCAAACATAAATAAAACGATCAATCAAGCAAACCAATCCAAAAACAATGTCCAGTCCAATTATACAGTCCAAAATAGAAAAAGAATGCGAAAATGTAAATCCTATTCTACCCTACACTAATTTTATACTACGCTCCCATGCTACCCGATGCCTCGGACCTTCATCACGGACGTCCTCCAAATACAAAATACTTCGGGGCATTCCCCGGCAAATAAATACAAGTGATCGCGGGGCATTCCCCAATTAAATGAATACATTTCCAAATGCAAGAACTAAAACCAAACCGAACAACTCAAATTCCACATTCAACAAGAAAACTTATTCCTAAACTTTTGCCTACCCGAATCAACATTCGCCTATCCATTTCAACATATCATAATTTTATCACATTCCAATAATATTCATGCTCATTACGAATTAAACAAAACAACAATACACCAAAGCTAATCTAAATTCAACATTTTTATCAATTTCTCAATTTCATCCCCCAAATCCATTTTTAACCACATTATTAAACCAGTTCGACTATCAAATCACTTTTCAAAATCGGAAACCAACAACACATACCCCAACGAAGATTCAAACATTTAAGCACACCAATCATTCATATCCACAACAACAATTAACATTTTGCTCAAAATATTCAAAACCGCACCACAAAATCACGATATTAACCAACTTCGATATAATAAAAAAAGTAGAGTTGAGAGATGGACCTTTGAAGAATCGATTTCATTGATAATAAAATCAAGAAAGCCCGGACTATAGAATTCCTAATAGGACCTCAACAATGACGAACTCCAACTCCGTATTAAAAAAATTGAGACCCAAAACTGAAGCTCCGTAAATTCAATCGAACCCGAAAACCGACACTGTTCACGTACTGTTCACGGCACTGCTCACAACACTGTTCATGACACTGTTCACAACACTGTTCACGACACTGTTCGCGATACTGTTTCTCTCTCGATTTTTTTTCTCTCACGCGATTCTCTCTTCTCTCCCTTTTTTTTTTGTTCTTCTTGTGAGGAAGATAATTTGGTGATTGTTGTTATTGTAGAGAAAATGATGATGAAAGAATGAGTCTCTCCCTTTTTCCCTTTTAGAATTTTTCTTTTATATTTTTTATTTAGTTTTTTTTTTCTTTATTTATTATCCTATGTGGAAGCATATAATTGGTGGCTTGTGGGAATAAGTGTGTGGTATGTGGAAAAGTTAGTGTGGCATGTGGAAAGATGAGGGTAGCGTGTGAAAAAATGAGTAGGGTGTGTGCCTTTTGCATGTATCCAATTAAAAATGAAAAGTGAGGTGTTGAGGTGGCATAGTGAGGTGACAAAGATGCTATGTATTTAATTATTTTCAATTCTTTTTTTGGAGAGAAATTATCAATTAAACAAAAGTATGGTAAGGTGAATAAAATTAAAATTAAAATTAAAATTAAAATAAATAAAATAAAATAAAATAAAAAATGATTAAAATATTTTTGAAAAAGGACAAAATTACGTGTCTACATCATGCCCCCTTTGGATGTAAACACATGGTGTTTTCATACAAAGCAGTAGACAACGAGACAGAATTTTGTCCTGACCTTTATTCAAAAGCACGGAGCACGAGGAAGGAGGGAAACCAGGTCTTGACTTAGGACATCCTATCTACCCAAGTTATGAGGAAATCAAGTGACAGTTATCTCAAAGGATTGGAAGAAGATGGACTATGCCGAGTTGGAGAGTCAAGTGAGGTCCCATCGAGGTTTCGGTCTACGGCTCTGTTATTACATCAAAAATGAAAATTACAAGTTAAAAATATAAATGAAATTACAAAATTCTATCTACACAGCTTCTGTTGGACTCTTGACTTGAGTTTCATCACCCTATTCTTCAGGCGGGCTCCTGATTTGAAATTTCTTCAACTTGTTGCTTGGTTTTCAATTTCATCACCCTGTTCTCCAGGCGGGCTCCTGACTTGCTATTTTTGATCTATTGACTTTCATTTTCTTCACTCTGTTACTTGACTTTCAACTTCTTCACCTTGTTGCTTGACTTTTAATTTTTTCTCCTTGCTGCTTGACTTTCCATTTATTCGCCATGTGCTTCGGTTGGGCTCCTAAATTCACATCAAAACTAGAAAGAAAACTATCCCAAACAAAGATTATTATAAAGAGATTTCATATGCCAGGAAAGTGAAGTTCCAACACAAGAATTAAATTTTGCCCCAGTTTATCATCAAAGGACTTTTGCGAAAGTCACATCATTATAGGAATCAAGGAGAATGACTCGACTATAAGGTGCGTCTGATAGGAATCAAAGGAATTGACTAGACTAAAAGGTACGTCTTCTAGGGGTTAAGGAGAATGAATCGACTAAAAGGTACGTCTTATAGGAATCAGGGGAGATGACTCGACTAAAAGGTAAGTCTTACTAGGAATTAAGGGAGATGACTCGACTAAAAGGTACGTCTTATAGGAATCAAAAGGAATGACTCGACTAAAAGGTACGTCTTCTAGGGGCCAAAGGGAATGACTCGACTAAAAGGTACGGCTTATAGGAATCAAAGGGAATGACTCGACTAAAGGTACATCTTATAGGAATCAAAGGAGATGACTCGACTAAAAGGTACGTCTTATAGGAATCAAAGGGAATGACTCGACTAAAAGGTACATATTATAGGAATTAAAGGAGATGACTCGACTAAAAGGTACATCTTATAGGAATCAAAGGGAATGACTCAACTAAAAGGTACGTCTTTTAGGGGTCAAAGGGAATAACTCGACTAAAAGGTACGTCTTATAGGAATCAAAGGGAATGACTCGACTAAAAAGTACGTCTTATAGGAATCAGAGAAGATGACTCGACTAAAAGGTACATCTTATAGGAATCAAAGGGAATGACTCGACTAAAAGGTACTTCTTCTAAGAGTGAAGGTTCAATTTAAGAAGTGTATCATCCAGTAAATGAAAACTGAAATCCCTGGACAAGAAAGTGTGTCTCCGAGGGATATAAGATGATGAATTTTTACCATGATTTAATTATCAAACCTGTGTAGCAACATTGCTTCCTGCATTTGTAAAATTGAGAAATTATGGGCCTTGATGTTTAGCTTTGAAATCCTTGATTTGAAGGTAACATGTGTTCCTGTTTCATGCAAAGAAAGGTTGTGAGTTTAAAAACATGGTGGCTGGTTTGTGGCTTTGGATTTCGTGGCAAACGCTCTTGCCGTCATCATATTTAATCTTGCTTCCAACTATTAGCCTGTGTCATTGACTTGCTGCTTCATTGACCAAACTCAGATTATTAAGAGTGACTGAGACAAACACAACATCTCTGTTTTGACATGCTTCTTAGATAGACCCCTTGGAACCTTGGTATTTCATGAGTTCCCAGACTTATTTGTTGGCAAAACTTTCTGCTTGCCTCATTTTGGCTCACAATCATGTCTCTTTCATGCGTTGGCCTTTCTGCCTTGCTTTGTACAATTGAAGAAGCTGGTAGCCAGTTTTGAAATCTTTTCTCACTTGTTTTGACATAGACTTGACTCAAAGACAAGAGAAAAATGACAATGATTTTATTTGGATAACTGACTCAAGAAAAATAAAAATATAACTATTGAAAAGAAAGAAATGATAATGAATGTCCCCATTGAAAAAGATGAAAGAAAAGTTTATCTGAAAATGACAGTCAACTCTAATGATTATGACATGCATATCAGATTAAACTGCCTGATCTTTCCATCCAAAACTCTCACAAATTGTTGTTGAGTTAATGACCCTGAAAGTGAGTTGCTTTCTTAGGCCAATTGCATTCAGAGACCTCATTCGGCTAGTGGCATCTTGAAGGGTTTTCGCCAACAAGCCTCTCTCATTTCTTTTTATCACCTGACCATTGCCTTAGAATATCCGAGAGGGTTCTTTACCAATAAGATTCTTATTTTTATTTTTCTCAACTTACAGTCGTCTTACAGTGCCCGTGAGGGTTTTCACCGATAAGACTCTCTCATTTTTATTTATCTCAACTCACCATCGTCTTACAGTGCCCGTGAGGGTTTTCACCGATAAGACTCTCTCATTTTTATTTCTCTCCGGATTCCTTATGCTGAGGAAGACAAGTAGTTCCCAAAATGTGTTATCCACATCCATTGCATGCTTAGCCTGGGCATTCTTGAAGATTGATCTGAAGATCTTTCTTTGATTGTAACTTGACTTTTGGATAGGGTTAGAAAGAAAGGATGGCATGGGGACCAAACGACACTTGAAGTGGTATGAGACTTACAACTTTTGGAATCGACTCAAACAATGAGGATCAACTCATGCCCCAGTTTCTTTTGACTGGGCAATACTAAATTTTATTTGGTTGGACCGAGCCCTGAGTAGGGAAGCCTACGTATCTCACCCCCAAAAGAGGAGATCAGGTCATGCGTAGTTCTGGCCACTTGTTTTTTTTTCTTTTGACTTTTTTTTTCTTTGTGATTTTTCTGACTCTAATTTCCTTGACACTCTTTTCTTCCTTCTTGGACACATTTTTTCTTTTTATTTTTGAAGCTTTCTGACTCTATTGTCTTGCTCGATACTTTTATTTTGAGCTTTGTTGGCTTTATCTTGATTCCAAAAGAGGGGTATGAAAGAAAATAATACTAAGGCTCAAATGGGGTAAACAAAGGATGACACAATGTTTGGATAGCAGAATAAAATTCCTTCGTCATATCAATCCTTGAAAATACTAGTACCTAGCATGCAATGTGAAAGTGCACGATCAACATCACTTATGACATGTTTTACAACACTAACTTGCCCCGAGCATGTGTGTCACCTCTTTTCTATACTTGTCAAACATACAACTTTATATTTGTTGTACATCCTTCCCATTTAATGACTCATGCTTTCGTGGAGTTGATTTTTTTTCTGTTCATGCAGCCACTATTGACCTAATTGAGACGTGTCTTTCAATTGATGACCATGTTATTCTTATGATTCTCAAAGTAATTGCCTTAATTTTCGAAGAAGGCTTCAACTTGTCACCAAATGTCTCAGCACTCCACCTATTTTCTCAGATGCTTTTCCTAACTTTAGCCCTCTGATTCAATGTTTCATGGTTAAGTTGGATTTTAAGATCTGGCTGAAAATTCCGCCAGCATGTCATATCACTAGAATCAACATAAAATGTATTGTACAAAGAAAACAAGCAAATGACACATATTTAAACACAAAGGAAAAGGGACAATTCATTTAGTTGAAATAAAAGATAGAAGGGTTTGAACATAAACGACAAAGGGACAAAAGAAAATAGATCCCGAACTACAACCCTGAAATAATTCAAAAAATAGAAAAGAAGACAAAACAAACTACCAGACCTCTTCCTAGTAAGGAGATGGATGACTTCTCAATTGCTCCGCCTGACGACTTAGCCACTGGTTTGCATATCAGCATGACTAGAACTTCCCTTATTGTCAATGTTCTGCACCATAATTGATCCATCTTGAATTATCTTTTCAATTTCTCTTTTCAAATCTCAACAATCTTCAATACTATGACCCTGAGCATCAGAATGATATACACATCGTATATTAGGATCAAAGTTTCTTGAACACCGATTAAGAGTGCACCCAAGGAGAGGAGTGATCATGCCCCATTATACCAATCTCTGAAATAAATTGGCTATCTCTCAAATTTTGCCTCATTTCATCATTTGACTTGGATAAAAAATCAGGCTTAGAAGGGTTTTGGTATGTTTGTGGAGTTAGAGGATGACTCTGAGGAGTTGGTGTGTTCCACTGTGGGTAAGATGGGGGTTGAATATGTGGTTGTGCATTATATACTGGATATGGAGGGGGAGGAGCAGAGTATAATGGATGTTGGGAGTGATTATGTGAAGCTTGGGCATGAACTTGGGCTTGTGCCTGAGAGTGACGACGACGTGGTCTTCTTGACCTTTCCTGCTATCCAACTACAATAGCAGATGTATCTTCCTCATTCTTTTTCTCCCCAACACATCCTGAACCCTTTTGAATTGCTTGAGTAGTCACTTTCAATGTTGCAAAACTCATGATGCGACCAGTCTTAATTCCCTCTTCTATCATATCCCCCATTTTAAAGACCTCAATAAACGGCATGCCCAACACAGGTAACAAATGTTGATAATATGTTTCATCTTGCGCTTGAATAAACACCTCCACTATCTTGCTTTCTTTTATTGGCGGCCTCACCCTAGCATCTTGTTCACGCCATCTGATCGCGTACTCTTTGAAACTCTCAGTATTCTTCTTCTTCATACTGGTTAGGGATTTTTTGTCAGGGATCAACTCCACATTGTATTGAAATTGTTGCACAAATTCATTAGCTAGGTCATCCCAACTAATCCACTTGTTGATGTCTTGGTCAACAAACCATTCCGAAGCTAGGCTTGAAAGACTCTCCCCAAAATAAGCCATGAGTAGTTCTTCATTCCCTCCAGCGCCACTTAATTGGTTACAATAACGCCTCAAATGTGCTACTGGGTCCCCATGTTCGTCATATTTCTCAAACTTTGGCATTTTAAAGCTAGGAGGAAGGTTGACACTTGGAAACATGCATAAGTCCTTATATGAGACACTTTTGTAACCCCCAAGTCCTTGTAACTTCTTCATAGCCAGTTCCAAACTTCTCAATTTTCTGGTCATTTCCTCTTGTTCTTCTATCATAACAGAATTCTCAGTGTTAGGAGAAAATTCAGGCGGGTGAGTGTCACCATAAAGACCAGTCAACTTGAATGTAGGCTCGAAAGTGTAACACTGGTCACCAGTAATATTCAATACAAGCTCTCTTGTAGAGTAGGGAGGCTCAACTTGTGGATGAACATCAAAAGTAGGAGCTTCAGGTGGGGGTGGCACCGCAAAAGCATGAACAGCAGGTGGAGCCGAGTATGTGGTAGTCTTGGATTGGGGAGTGAGAAAATGAACATTGGAAGTGGTTAGATATTGTTGCCCCAGAGTCGATCTTGATGCATGTTATGCCATATCAACAAAAATGGGAAATTGTGCATGTGACATGGAAGGCAAACTAGAAAGATATTCTAGATTATCAGTGGGAACTGGAGGAGGCGGCAACCCATTAGCCCAAGCTCGATGCATTTCTATCATTTGCTGCCTCAATTTTCGAATCTCTTCATTAGCTCCTAAATTCTCATTTTCTGAACTCCCTATCTAATTAGTGACAACAAACTCAATATCCTTGTTGGTCATAACCTTCTTTGTGACTTGGTGCAATATGGAGGACCAGCCAAAATGCCACAAACCAACCACCTCAAACTAACTGAACAAGAGATAGCAAATGCGTTAGAGTTCAACACTTTCTCAAAATATCTTTTTTTTCTTTTTGAAAAGTTCACCGAACCCAAGAAGGGCGCCTACGTATCTCACCCCCGAGAGAGGAGAATCAGGTGTGCGTAGTTCATGAAGTCTTGCCAAAATGGCCAATTAAACTCTTTTTCCATTCTTCCTTCTTTTTCTTGAAACTTAAATAAGAAAAGAAAATTAATTTGTCAAAAGAATCGACGAAAATCTTTTTTGAATTTTTCAGCTTCTATACAAAATGAAACTTATGATTACCCAAAAATGATCTTTTTGGGTATTCGATTTTGCATTTCATATGAAAATGAAACTTGAACCTATTAAAGGATTTTTTTTTTGTGGTTTTCTTTTAGAAGATGTATATGAACACCTACCATAAATGAAGAGTGAAGAAAATTTTTTTGGATTTTTCAAATAAGATCAACCAAAAATGAAACCTACGACTATTAAGGAAAATCTTTTTATAGTTTTCTTTTCGAGGCATATGTGAAACACCTACTCTAAATAAAGAGTAAACAAAAAAAAATATTTTTTTCTTTTTAAATAAGATCCCCGAACCAATAGGCTGCCTACGTATCTCACTCCCGAGAGAGGAGAATCAGGGGTGCGTAGTTCGTCCAGATTGGACAATTAAGAATTAATTAACAAACTACACCAAACTTGAGAGACACGACCAAAGACTAACGATGAAAAATGTCAATAAAATCTTTTTTGGAGTTTTCAACTTGACACTCCAAATAAAAATGACACCAACAATTATGAAAGAAAAAATCTTTTTGGTATTTTCATTACATGAAATGTACAAATTTCTACCGTTTTTTTTTGCATTTTCTTGTATAAAAATTGCTAAAAAAAATCTTTTTTGAAAATTTCGAATTATGAATGCATGCTAAAGGAGCAAAAGAAAAATCTTTTTGATGTTTTGGTTTTTGAATAAATGAGTGCAGAAAATAAAGACATCTTTTTGAATTTTTGAATTGTGAAAAACAAAAGCCATAAAGAACCCTAAAAACTACAAAATCTCTTTTTTTTTACTCTTTTTTTTGTTCCCTTTTTCAACAATTTCCATTTACACACGTTGCTTCTAACTCATGCTTTTGCCCAAATCAGTCTGTCAAATAACCTCGTTACCCTCAAAGATGCAACATTTAGCACGTAGGGATGCTTTAGAGGTGAGTTTCCTACAAAAGACCAAGTGGGCCCAGCTAGGTCTTCAATATGATGCACATAAGCATGACCTAAAGATTGACCTACGTTGGGGTTCACTAACAAGGCTGTTTGGGGGAGCGTATGATCGATAGTGGCTGCTTTGCTTTCTACCTACTCCATAACACCGATGGCTCCCCCCCTAAAATAAGGGTGACTCAACTAGAGGTCGTGTACAACACGTGTACTACGGACTTGTTGCAGAAAGAATGACTCGAGCTATGCACATGATGCCAGATATAAAGCGGTAACACATAAACAAAAGACTGTAAATACGTAGCACGTAGGCACTCAACAATGATAAAATAAACAACAAACGATAACACAAACAATGTTTATACTTTCATAATGCCAAACTAAGCCGATACGACTCCAAAAATAAGCTCGAATTCTGAAAAATCCCCAGCGAAGTCGCCAGAGCTGTCACACCCCTTTTTTAACTCGAAAAGATTAGATTTATAGTTCGAAAGGATTTTCTTTATTAAAGTGACAAAAAATGAAAATTTTATTTCGAAAAGGATTATTTACATTTAAACTCAGAGTCGCCACTTGGGATAAATCAGGTGTGCCAAGTCACCCATGGATATCCTTTTTCAAAATGGTTTTGACTCTATAAAACTGATCCGAGAACAGAGATTTCGGCTAAGGAATTCTGTTGAATGAGGGAAAGGTGTTAGGCACCCTTCAATCCCGTGGTTCGACCACGGTCGCTTGGTGGAGTATATCGGCTAATTTGAATACTATGAATGTATAAACTACACCAAACATAAATAAAACGATCAATCAAGCAAACCAATCCAAAAACAATGTCCAGTCCAATTATACAGTCCAAAATAGAAAAAGAATGCGAAAATGTAAATCCTATTCTACCCTACACTAATTTTATACTACGCTCCCATGCTACCCGATGCCTCGGGCCTTCATCACAGACGTCCTCCAAATACAAAATACTTCGGGACATTCCCCGGCAAATAAATACAAGTGATCGCGGGGCATTCCCCGATTAAATGAATATATTTCCAAATGCAAGAACTAAAACCAAACCGTTCAACTCAAATTCCACATTCAAACATTCAATAAGAAAACTTATTCCTAAATTTTTGCCTACCCGAACCAATATTCGCCTATCCCTTTCAACATATCATAATTTTATCACATTCCAACAATATTCATGCTCATTACGAATTAAACAAAACAACAATAAACCAAAGCTAATATAAATTCAATATTTTTATCAATTTTTCAATTTCATTCCCCAAATTCATTTTTAACCACATTATTATACCAGTTCGACTATCAAATCACTTTTCAAAATCGGAAACCAACAACACATACCCCAACGAAGATTCAAATATTTAAGCATACCAATCATTCATATCCACAACAACAATTAACATTTTGCTCAAAATATTTAAAACCGCACCATAAAATCACGATATTAACCAACTTTGATATAATAAAAAAGTAGAGTTGAGAGATAGACCTTTGAAGAATCGATTTCATTGATAATAAAATCAAGAAAGCCCAGACTATAGAATTCCTAATAGGACCTCAACAATGACGAACTCCAACTCCGTATTGAAAAATTTGTGACCCAAAACTGAAGCTCCGTAAATCCAATCGAACCCGAAAACCGACACTGTTCACGGCAATGTTCACGATACTGTTTCTCTCTCAATTTTTTTTCTCTCTCACGCGATTCTCTCCCTCGTGTTTTTTTGTTCTTCTTGTGAGGAAGATGATTTGGTGATTGTTGTTATTGTGGAGAAGATGATGATGAAAGAATGAGCCTCTCCCTTTTCCCCTTTTAGAATTTTCCTTTTATATTTTTTATTTGGTTTTTCTTTTTCTTTATTTATTATCCTACGTGGAAGCATATAATTGGTGACTAGTGGGAATAAGTGTGTGGCATGTGGAAAGATGGGGGTGGCGTGTGAAAAATGAGTAGGGCATGTGTCTTTTGCATGTATCCAATGAAAAATAGAAAGTGAGGTGTTGAGGTGGCATAGTGAGGTGACAAAGATGCTATGTATTTAATTATTTTCAATTCTTTTTTTGGGAAGAAATTATCAATTAAACAAAAGTATGGTAAGGTGAATAAAATAAAAATAAAAAATTAAAATTAAAATTAAAATTAAAATAAATAAAATAAAATAAAAAATAATTAAAATATTTTTGGGAAAGGACAAAATTACGTGTCTACAACGAGAAGATCTAACCCCTTATTTATGCATTTATCATGTTGGCACATCCAGATTGCATTAGATCACTATGGCGTTGGAATAAGTCTTTATGCGAGGAACTTGACTTATGGGGTTGGAATTCACTGCACGTTAAATTAGGATTGCAAGACGTAGTTTCTGCCATGCTGGGGTGGAAAATATCCTTAGTATACCTTCCTGCAGGTAGTGAAAATGACTGGACGACAGAAAATTCACATTGCAGCCAGTGAAGGTGATCTAAACATTATAAATAAGCTATTAAATCACGTACATATACTCCTGTAGTCCGTCCCTCTTCACCCGACCCCACACATAGCGGGAGCTGGTGCACGGGGCTGCCCCCTTGAATTCAATGTTCCTAACCTTCCACTATTTACCGACTGAACCCCATCACTTTGTTAAGGTACTTAAGAAGCAACCTGTGATGATATTCTTTTGTTTTTCTCTTTTTTCCTTTTTTGGTTCCTTCCTTTCTTAACTTGTAAAATCGAGTATGTTGCAGTTGCCTAATGTGTTAGTCATATAATTTGGTGTTTAAAGTTGATAAAGATGCTACAAAAGCAAGCTACTGTAGATAATATTACTTGTTAATAAGAAGTACTGTTGCTTTGGTGAAAGAATAGGCCTTGCGATCTGAAACTTTCTATGTAACTCACATAGAGACTCGGGTCTATGTTACAACCTTGACTGGCTTGCAGTTCTTCAATCTTTTTGTATAATGTTCTTGAGTGATAGATATGTCATCAACATCTTGTTTCAAAATTAATATGAATTCATATTGTATAATATTTTCATTATTAAAGATACCTTACTTTAGAGCAAGCTATATGATGTGCGATCGGAGTTTTCCTCTCTCAAATCAAATATGCCACTGCCTCACCAATACGATTGGAGCTTTAATTCTAGTATGTTTCTTTACACTGCTCATCAAAAAATCCTTGCTAAACACAGTACCTGCAATTTTGGACGGGTTGTTCTAGTCCCAGTATAGCTAATCTGAGCCCCTCCGCAAAGATTCCAGTAAGGGATTCTTGTAGAGGAATATGTTGTGTTTAGTGCAACCACGGTAAAAGGCCTTTTTCGGAGCATTTTACTTTGGTATCCTTCTATCAGCCTCTTCTTCTCTAGTCTTGAATTAGAATTCAAGTTGTTGGAAATGTGCTGCTGGTTTTCAGTTTGGATTTCGTAGATCCGCGAGGAGCATATATATGTTGAGTAAAGGGAAAAGGATAACGCCCACGCCGTTATTATTTTGGTAAGTTTCCTCTTTAGCTCATGTAAGTTGGCTACAAGATTTTCTTTGTTCCTCAACCTAAATTACTAGTCATGTTTTGTTCGTTTCTTAAGTAATTGACTACTCTACATGTTTGTTTTTATGAGAAAAGAATGATAAGATGAAGTGAATCTTAAGAGATCTAAGTATTACTTTTGTTTTAGGAGGTTTAATAAGTTGTTAAAACTGTTTATGTTCATGATATTCTTTCAGTTTTGACATGAAAGCGAAATACGAGAACATCAAAATCACGTTCTTGTGATCAAGGCAAACACCAGATCCCTTTCTTCTTTGAGATTCATTAAGAATCTAATTATTTTTTCCTGTTAGGATAAGAGATATCATATCTGTCCAGATTTTCAGCACATAGATTTCAGATTATAAATGTGTAATATTTGTGTAACTAGCTTTTAATACTTAGATATAGGAGATATTCTTAGAGATGTAATAGTTAGGAATGACTGATATTAGGGGATACATGGCAGATATTAGGGGATTTATGGAAAATCTTTAGGGATGTACAAGGAGAACTCTTTCTATTTAATGACAAAACTCTCAACTTGAGAGATCATTCAGCAAAATTGACATTTTCTATATAATAATATTTCGTCCAGAGAAAGCGAAGGACTCATAGGATTATCATTGGGAGATCTTGGATAAAACACACCAAATCAAAAGGAATGGAGTCGACCTTGTATAATGCTGCGATGAGAGGCAATATCGGAGATGGCAATTTTCTGCTTGTTGATCATTTGAAAAGGAATGAAGAAAACGGCTACCAAGTCACTCCAAAGGGCAACACGGTCCTCCATGTCGCATCCCTCTATGGCAACTCCCATTTTGTGGCAAAAGTCCTTAAGATCACTCCGGCATTGTTATGCTATCAAAACAAGAAAAATGAAATCACTCTTCACATAGCAGCTAATGAAGGGCACACTGAAGTAGTACGTATGCTACTTGCACGTATAGAAGATCATAATACTAAGGAGAAACTCACGAGGATGACAGGTGCTAGTGGAGATACAGCCCTGCACAAGGCCGTGCGGAGCCAACATCTAGATGTGGTTAAGATCTTGATGAAAGAAGATCCTAAATTCGAATTTCCGCCTAACCATGCGCAGGAGACACCACTGTATCTGGCGGCTGAATCTGGTTTTCATGATGCTTTGATTAATATCTTGGAATCCTACAAGAAACCAATTTAAGCTGCAGGTCCATCTAATAGAACGCCGCTGCATGCAGCAGTAATTCAGGAACATAAAGGTACATAATTTTTGTTATTTGTTGTATCAGTATCGAACTTCAGTTGACTTTCCCATAATCTGTTGATGATTTCATAATGCCTATTGTCGAACTAGATTTATGAGAAGATCTAACCCCTTATTTACGTATTTATCGTGTTGACACATCCAGATTGCATTAGATCACTATGGCGTTGGAATAAGCCTTTATGCGAGGAACTTGACTTATGGGGTTGGAATTCACTGCACTATGCTGTTAAATTAGGATTGGAAGACGTAGTTTCTGATATGCTAGGGTGGAAAAAATCCTTAGTGTACCTTCCGGCAGGCAGTGAAAATGACTGGACGACAACAATTCACATTGCAGCCAGTGAAGGTGATGTAAACATGATAAATAAGTTGTTAAATCACTACCCCGATTGTTGGGATATGCTTAACAGCAACAATCAAAATGCTCTTCATGTAGTCCGCTTCTTATTAGACTCTGATAAGTGCGACAGCCTTGTTGATGAGCCAGATAGTGACGGCAACACTCCTCTCCATTTGGTTGTTGTCTCTGGTAACCATGTGCCTGAATTAATTAAACATCCTAGAGCAAAGCCGATGTCATTTATCAAATAAAACCATACCCCACTTGATACAACATTGTTATGCACAGTGACTGTATTGCAGAAATTTTGACTTTTGAAAGAGAATCACCACTTAATTTTGAAAAGAAATTAAGAAACCTTTATAAATACTTTAAACGATTCAAAACAGAAAAATTATTTTAAGTCAGAGATTCTAGATAAGCGGTTCCTATTAACGTTTTAGGAAGGTGTTAGGCACCTAAAACGTTCGCTAACTTGCGGTTATCTGGACTGTTTGAAAACATTCTTTGATTAACTTTGAGAAGTTGATTTTTTGAAAAGAAAACCGATTTTAGCAATATTTTTGTGTTTATTCAAAACCAGTTTTTTAGCGACTTAACTAAGGATTTAACTAGGTTCGCAAAACACATAAGGCAAACAATCTTAAAGAAGAGGGGAAGGGGAGAAAATAAGGGATTTAGGCCATTGGCCCAAACCAAGAAAACCTGTCCTGGTCTAATTGGGCCTTTAACCCATTTCACCTGTCCTAGTCTAGTTTTCGAGCCTTTGGCTCGAGTCTTGCTTCACCTGTATTAAATACAACTTTGGCTTTGTGGCCCGAATAAATAAAGAAATAAGACAACAAAGAAATAAATACATAAAGACAACGATAAATAACTAAGCAAATAAAGGAGACTTCTAAGTCTCTTAGCCGTTTCGACTACGGGACTTTAGTCCGTTCTTCTTCCTTGAACTCCTTGCATCCGTGCACTATGAGATTGTCTACTTAGGCCTTCTCTCGGGCTTGACTCTATGCGACGGGTCTCAATGACCCGTTATGAAATGCAAAGGAAAAGAGTCCATTTGGACTCCCAAGTAGGTTCATGCAAAGAAAACAATGAAGTATAAAGAATTAATACAGTGTAAAAATAAGCAAGGACGATAACAAAGAAACATGTATCAAACGCACATAAAGAGACATCAATGGAAAAATCAAGGAAACTTTATTTTGATTAAAATACTTCTCACGCCACCAATTTAAAGAGAGGCCAAGAAGAGCCGCGACAATTAACTTTAATCAGCCAAGACAAAACATTTGTTCCCCCTTTGAACATTAGCAAAATAACCAATCCCTTATTTTGTCTAAATTCCAGTTGATAAAGTAGCATATAGTCAAATCCTTTACACTTGACGCCTTAGCTTAAGCCATACTTAACCAAATAAAATATCTAAATATCATTCAAAGATCCATGAAGCACCAAAATTGGGAACTATAATGACAAAATGCATCACCACTTCTTCAATATTAGGTCGAGAAAGGTGTAGTTCTAGCTTCAATCGATTACACAGAAAACTCCACAAATTTATTAGAGATAATATTCACAACAGATGGAACGAACAAACTCCTAAATAAAATCTTAACCTTAACTCAAAAGAACTACTTACAGAGAAAACCAATTCTAAATGATGACATTTAGATTTTAGCATATTTGCATAGAATTGGGACGATACAGCGAATCAGGTAATGATCAAACATGAGCATTATTTCTATAGATAAAGAGATTTGCACAAAGTTTCCGGACGAATAAAGTTATCTGCAGATACAACTGTCTAAAAATCTGAATTTTACTCATAAGTAGATGCTCTCGGGGTCATGAAGGCTCAAAAATAAGAAACAACACAAATATTACTTAAACTTTTCATAACTAAAATTGTTAATACATTAATTGAAACCTATGAGAAACTTAGTACAATAGCCAGGAAAAAAAAACATCATTTTCTTAAAAGAAAAATCTAAACCTTAAGCCAAAGTATGGCTTATGCCTTAGATTATATGAACATGAATGGTGTATAAGCCATACTTAACCAAAAAATGACTTGGGTAAGAATGATCACATAACCACTTCGAAGCACATAGTTCAAGAACCTTTATATAGTACTATAAATCAGAAAGATTCTAGAACAATAATCAAAGAGTGCAATTTTGTGAGTCAAGGGTCTGTATTAATCACCCTTTTTTAGTCATATATGAGAGGGTGTAAACAAACAGTAAGAATCTTGCTAACACTACAACGTATGGATGACCATATTCAAACAGACAACAGAGAGATTCAACGAACTTTTTATATTCAAATAAATATCATAAAAAAAACTAAACCAGACACAAGATTATGTTCAAATAATTCATACAGAACGTTAGCAGAAAAATTGAACGCAACAATAGAATGATTGAGACGGGCAGAGAGATATCGCAACAATACAATCATTTTTCACGTTATCGCATCAAAATCCTACAGCCTCTGAGGCATTATACAACACATAACCCCAACACACAACAATATCAAAACGCCACTAAGACTATAGAGATGACGAGAAAATTGTGAAGAAAAGAAAAGGAGGATGTATTACCTGTTGCAGGGCAGCAAAACGGAACAAACGGGCTAAAGTCGGGATACACCACCACCAGCAATCAGTGATATCAACTCGAAAGCCTCCAATTAATCGGCCAATTTTCCAAAGAAGAAAGAATAGACAACTTTTATTGTGAAAGAAAACTCTTAGCCCTCAGAAATTTTCCCCTCTTGTTTCTTTTCTTTTCAAAGAAATTTTCTCTAACCAAAGTTTTCCCGAACCCCTTTTTCCAACCCAAAATCCCCTTCTTTATACCCCAAAATTTCGACCCCCCAAAAATCTCCCTAAAATTCTTAACTTGAGAATTTCCCAACCTCTGTAGAAACAAGAAAATTTTCTTCTCTTTTGAGACTAAAAATTTCAAAAACCCTAATTTTCGAACCTCCCTCCTCTTCTTGAACCGGAATCCCAAAAAAAAAACCCTTTTTCTAGCTCTCAGGTCCCCTTTTATAGAGAACCACTAGGACTTTTTAGTTCTTCAAACGAGGGTAATTTTGGAATTGTATTTTAAGAGGAAATTCGGAAGAAAAAAAAAGCTCCGGATAGGGTTTTTAGCTACCAGGTGTCCCAATTTTAGATTCACTTGAACGAATTTCAAAAATGGTTAACAAAAATTGAAGGAAATGGATCATTTTCCCACGAACCTATGAAAATTTGCCAAATATGTACGAATTCGTACAAGTTACTCCAAAATTCATGGAATTCAAACGTTAGAGGTGACACCTAACCTCATTTCTGGAAGATTCGAGGGTTTCTTTGCTCGTCCAACTGATGCGTGAGGTGCGTGACGAAGAGAAGAAGAATGGTTTGGTTGGAGGTTGATGGATTCGGGTTGATTTTGCCATTATCGGAGCTGGGCATGGGTCGGATTTTAGTCGTTGATGTTGGTGGTTTTGCCGTTTTGGGCGTTGGTGTATTGTTGAGGGTTATTGTTGTTATGCTAGGTTAAGAGAAGAGATTAAGAGGATTGGGTCGGGTCATAGTTGGTGTGATTGGGATGTTGGTCATAAAAATCAAAGGAGGAAAGGGGCTGCTCCTTTTTAATGGCTTTGGGCTGCTAATAAAAACGAGAATGGGCCACTGGTGGATTGGGTTATCTTGAGCCTAGGTAGAGAGTTTTGAGCATTAGGATTTTGGATTAGCAATTTCATTTAAATTCTTAGCCAAACTGAGTATCAATTGGTCAATAGCATTACGATTGAGCCAATTTAATTTTGATTATGACCGAATTAAATGAAATTTTGACTAAATTCAATACGAACTAATATCTCGTTCAATCTCGAGCTTCTTGATTCGATAAAATAGAACACATATTTATCCAAATAAATTATTTTTGAGATCAAATTATGTTTAAACCAAGATTTTAATTATTAAATTTATTTTTCAAATAATCCTTAATTTAAAGTCCAATTTTGATAAAAATGTTCATTTAAATGACATCATTTATACAACCCCGTATATGCAAATACGAAAATATATAATTATCACTTAAATGAAAAATTTAACCCAAATGCATATTTTAAAATGCATTTATTTGAAAAAAATAATTATTGTGATTTTATTTGAAAATCGAAGAAACTCGAGATTAAACGTAGTTGTGGAGGGAAAAAATTAGGTGTCAACAACTGCCCCCGCCCTTTGGGTAGGATGGATGCAAGTAATCCTGGGCAAAGGGAGGTTGACGTTCCTAATTTTTGTCCGACCACAAATTTGTATCTAAGAGAGGTTGGTTTTTCGCACGAGTTTCATGGAGTTATGGTCGAACCTTGGTATCAGGTTTCCTACATTTCTCAGGTTTCATGAGAATTCAGGCCACTTGTAGTTCATAAAGTTTGATCTTGAGCATGATTTTTAAAAAATTCACAAGTTACCTCGATTTTAGAGTTTTTGATAAAATCAAAAAACTGGGGAATAAAGGGATTAGGGGGAGGTTGGAATACAGTCGAGTTTTCTACATAGATCCCAGCCTACATATCCCAAAGATTTCAGGGAATCAGACTGCTTGTAGTTCGACTCAATCGGTAGAAAAGATAGTCTTTTATTTCAGACCATTTTTGTCTCGGAATGAGTGACAAGTTGATCGAGTTGTAGAAAAGAGGCTTGTAACCTCTTATCCATGAATGTGGGATCCTTCACATCCATAGTCAAGAACTTACCTGGACATAATTTCCAAAACTCTAAGTGTGTTGCCACCCGAATTTGAAAAAGAAAAAAGTTACCCTCGTCATGAGTTTAAAAATATCCCGAAGGTGAAGCTGAAACCAGAATATCCTGAAACACCCACATGCCTTCTAACAGGGGTGTGGTTGGATAGTGGTGGTGATCAACCTTTAGCTCGCGTCCAAAGAGTTTGACGTTCCTCTTTAGACTATGTCCCATTTTGCTGCTAAGAAAGAGTTTCACGTTGTAGTGCGTCCTACCTGAAGTCGTCTGCACCTGTGGTTTTTATTTGAGATTTTCATCCTCTCGGATTCTCTCAGCAATGCTTCAAGTAAAAAGTGTTAGTACTAAACATAATTCACGAAAGAGGTATGTAGTCTTTTACCATATCTCCACGTGAGTTGTGGCCTGAAAAGTGGAGTCATCTCTTCATGTACCTGTTTAAAATGAAATAACTGGCAACAAAAAACATAACAACCCTCTTGGTTATTGTATAATTATGACATTTATCGGTTTAATACGTCTTCAAAGTGGGGTAGCCCTTTTGGACACCGGCGATACTTTATGCAGAACGGTCTCTACAACCGTGTAATCTTGTGTTGGTGTGGCAACCTTTTGGTTACGTATATCACTTTTTGTATGTGGAATGATAACCTTTCCGATTATAGCCGATGATCGATTTATAAATTTTCCTCAAATTGTCAATCTTTGGATAATCTTGTGTATTATTTGGTATTGGATACGAGGCGAGTTACAGATATCCTTTGAATTTCTAGATTTTAGGTAATCCTGCACATTATCCGACTTTGGATAAGAGATGGATTACAGATATCTCTCTAATCGCTAGTTTTCAAGTGTTCCTGCACATCATCCGACCTTGGATATAATATGACTTATAGATAGTCCCTCAAATTGATAGTCTTTGGGTAATCCTGCACATAATCGATCTTGGATATGACGCGGATTATAGAGAACCCTTGGATGTATCAATTTGACAATCTTGCATATCCTCCGGTAAAGATTTAGTTGCGGCTTACGGATAACCTTTGAACTATCAACTTTTGGGCGATCTTGCACACCATTCGGTTAGGATGTTGTTGTGGCTTACGGATGACCTACAGGCTATCAACTCATAGGTGATCTTGTACACTATCCTATTTCAAATAATGTGGCTTATAGGTGACCCTCAAATTGTCAATTTCCAGGAAACCTTATATATCATTCATCCTTGGATAGCGACTTAAAGGCGTCTCTTTAAATCGTGTACCCTCGATGAATTCATATGTTGATTCATGAAATGATGAGATATCCTCGACGCCAGCGTTTCTATCTAGTGTGTCAACAGATGTTGAATGCCTTCTGGGGTGATGGTATGAGATGGCCTTTACGGCAATGATATGTAATGGCCCTTGGGGCAATGATATGCAATAGCCCTTATGGCGATGATATGCAATAGCCCTTGTGGCGATGATATGCAATAGCCCTTGTGGTGATGATATGCAATAGCCCTTGTGGCGATGATATGCAATAGCCCTTGTGGCGATGATATGCAATAGCCCTTGTGGAGATGATATGCAATAGCCCTTGTGGCGATGGTATGCAATAGCCCTTGTGGCGATGATATGCAATAGCCCTTGTGGAGATGATATGTCATAGCCCTTGTGGCGATGATATGCCATAGCCCTTGTGGCGATGATATGCCATATCCCTTCTGGCAATGATATGCAATAGCTCTTATGGCGATGATATGCAATAGCCCTTGTGGCGATGATATGTGATAGCCCTTATGGTGATGATATGCAATAGCCCTTGTGGCGATGATATACAATAGCCCTTGTGGCGATGATATGCCATAGACCTTGAGGCGATGATATGCAATAGCCCTTGTGGCGATGATATGCAATAGCCCTTGTGGCGATGATATGCAATAGCCCTTGTGGCGATGATATGCAATAGCCCTTGTGGCGATGATATGCAATAGCCCTTGAGGCAATGCCTTGCGGCTATGATGTGTAACGGCCCTTGGGGCAATGATATGCAATAGATCTTGAGGCAATGCCTTGCGGCTATGATGTGTAATTTTACCTGACTTCATTTGTCATCGTCCTGCTTTCTACATGTACCTGTACTCAAGGTAGACGATTAGTAGACACAAAGTCGCTTTTACTAACAACTATTTTTAGGGAACTTCTAAATACGATATGTGTAAAGAAGATAAAGAGTTTTTGTTTGTCGCCTACGATCTCAAGAAATGAGATGGACAAATCAAAAGGTCCTCAATAAATAGGCATTAAACCTATTTTTAGGGCTGCCCTAAAATACCGTTCTTGGGTATTAATGCTCTATTGTGGCTCCCAATTTGCTCGGGGATTTTGAAAGAGACCCTCACTTTTCTATCGTGATCCCTGCATCCACAGAAAAATGATTAGTTTTGAGTGAAACTACTCCATGTTGACCTCCTTCAATCCTCGATTTGCTCATCTTCATCTCTTGGGCATTCCGCCTTATCGGGACTTCCACCCTGACACTTCTTCCCAAATGATGTCTAGGCAAGCACTAAATAAATGAGTTGTCAAATTTTGGAAATAGTCTTAAATTTTTTAAATTAATTTCGAAAACCTCTGTAAAACTTTAGAAAATCTCTGCCAGTCATGTCATGTACTAGCTCAACGAACGTCTTCCTCGTTGTTTTGACTATACTCGACGGACGGTTTCCAAAACTCATGATCATTGTTGGAGGGTTTCTTCAAGTAGTTCTATCATAGCTAAAAATTGAGTCTACCCAGACTTTGTTACAGTTGATGGCTTCCAAAGCTTGATTTTAACCTCTGGTGCTGGGGAATTTGGAATATGTTCTGGCATTTGGTGGAAATTTTGAGGTCTTTCTCAAAAAATTTGCCCCAGTTTAAAGTTGTTTGAGATGATACCAATCCGAGTGGATCTGAAGTCTTTGTTGATCTTCATTCTTTTTGTTGGATGTCGATCTTCTCTTGTGAATTTTCGAGATTCTTATTGGAATGCCAATAGAGCTTCAAAAGGCAATTGATTACCTAAAGAAAGAATTTGAGATGAAAAATCTCGAAAAGACAAAGTTATGCCTTGATTTGCAAATTGAGCATTTGACAAACGGTATCTTTGTCCATCAATCATCCTACACAGAAAAGGTATTAAAACGATTCTATACAGATGAAGCACATCCATTAAGTACTCTGATGGCTGTTCGATCACTTGATGTGAATAAGGATCCATTCCGACCTCAAGAAAATAATGAGGAACTCCTTGGTCCTGAAATACCATATCTTAGTGCAATTGGTGCACTAATGTATCTTGCAAATACTACAAGGCCTGATATTGCCTTTTCAGTAAATTTGCTAGCAAGGTATAGTTCTGCTCCTACTAGGAGACATTGAAATGGGATCAAACACATATTACGGAATCTAAAGGGGACTACCGATATGAGCTTATTTTATTCTAAAGATTGTAGTTCTGATCTTGTTGGTTATGCTAGTGCTGGGTACTTATCTGACCCGCATAAAGCTCGGTCTCAAACAGGATATGTATTCATATGTGGGGTACTGCCATATCTTGGAGATCAACAAAGCAGTCTATCGTAGCCACTTCATCGAATCATGCTGAGATTATAGCTATTCATGAAGTAAGCCGAGAGTGTGTGTGGTTGAGGTCCATAATACATCTCATTCGAGAAATGTTAGAATATGAGTAGGAATAGGAATAACATATAAAATCCTACTTGGAAAAGGATTGTAATGTAGTGTCCTATTAGGAAAAGGATTGGAATGTATTGTTTATAAATAGGGCCTCAATATAATAATGTAGACACAACAATTCAATAATATTTTTCTCTTATATTTTTCACAAGAAAAATGTGGCCTGAAATGTGACAAAGTACCCACAATTTTATATGAAGATAATGCAGCATGCATAGCACAATTGAAAGGTGGATTCATAAAAGGAGATAGAACGAAGTACATTTCGCCAAAGCTCTTCTATACACATGAGCTCCAAAAGAATGGTGATATTGACATACAATATATTCGTTCAAGTGACAATGTGGCTGATTTATTCACCAAGTCTCTTCCAACTGCAACTTTCAAGAAGATGGTGCACAAGATCGGAATGCAAAGATTCAAGGATGTTCTTATTAGGGGGCGTTAATACACGCTGTACTCTTTTTCCCGTTTTGTCCCACTGGGTTTTCCTTGTAAGGTTTTTAATGAGGCAGCCTATATGCGTATTGTTAAACATTCAAGGGGAGTGTTATGATATATATTAATTATAGTGAATGACTATCAAGATCTATTTGATGTCTATGAGAATTTGTGTATTTGTCTTTTAGTGTGAAACTAGAGGCAAATTCCCCCATAGAAGGGCTTCCTTCATTGTAAATCATCCCTCAAAAGAAGAAATAAGAATCACTCTCTCTATTCTCTCTATTCTTTCTACTCTTCTTCTTATTCTTTATTGTTTTATAATAGATACATTATATTCTTTAGTAATGTATTCAAATTTTTAAGTAAAATGAGAGAAATTTCTAATTCAATATTATATTATATAATATATATATACATATATTTATTTAAAGGCCAAATCACAGTAATAGTGTCTCCTACTTTCCTGCGTGCCTAAGTGACCGGGTAAGCTTGCAAAGAACAACGTGTCACCGCACGAATAATACTTGTCCAAGTAAAATGTAACTCGGGTCGTTTGGAAGGATATTAGAAAAAGTAATATAAGTATTAGTTTGATATTATTTAATTTCTTATTTATAATGGTTAAAATTTATTTAGTTAGTTATTATTTTACTATTTTATTTTTGGTACCATTTAAGCTGGATCTATTGAAAACAATCCCTATATCTTTATGACGTAAATGTGAGGAATATGTACATTCTAGCTTCAGACTTCATTTGTATAATCACACTAAGATATTATTATTTTTTTAGTTGTTGCTACTATTTTTATAGTAGTAATTAAAATCATTAACAATACGCTGACTATTTTTATTTTAATACACACTCTATTCGTTCCTAATTTTATTTACTACAATAAATCAATAGTCGATTAAAAATAATGCTAATATAAATAATCTCAACTTTACTAATATATCATATTTAATTTATACGCTCAATGAAACAATCCCAGTTAGTGGGGGGTTTGGGCCACAGGTGACAAAAGAGTTTTAAAATGAGGTGTAGGTGACACAAGTCTTAATTATTAAGTGGAGGTGACAATTATTTTATTATGGATTAAGAAAGTCGGGAAAGTTTGAAAATAACCCACAAGTTTTTAAATTTACACTTTGATCCAAATGTTAGCCTATATAACGGAAAACGGAGGGAAAAAAGGCGTCTTTCTCTCTCTTCTCACCCTTTGTTGATTTCTCTCTCTTAGCGATTTTTGTTCTTCATTGTTGTTGCTGCTTCATTCATCATCTTCTGCTTCATTATCATCATCTTCTACTTCATTATCATCTTCATCTTGTTCTTGCTGACCATATGTTATTGTTGTTGTTACCGCTACTGTTGCTATTTGACCAATTTCTTAGGTCAAATTTTGTTTCTAACATCACTTTTCACTTTGGCATTACTTCATAGGAGACGTTGGTAAGTCAAATTATGATTTTTAGTTGATTTTGTCATCTGGGTAACTGCTATTGTGTTGTTGTTTTCCAACAATGGATAGAACCCAATCATGAATCCAACATAAAATCCATCTGTTTAAACAGATAAATCATCTGTTGCGACAGATGAGACATCTGTTTCAAAGAAAGACTGATATGTTGGATTTATGTTTAAAAAGATGGCTCATCTGTTGCAACATTTGACATATATGTTGCAACAGATTAGTTACCTGTTGCAACAGAACCTGAACACGATTCCAACATAGGTTACAACAGATTAATAACCTGTTGCATCAGGTAAGTCATCTGTCGCAACAGGTTAATCATCTGTTGCAACTGTCACTTATTTGTTGGAATCATCTTCAAAGGTGATTTAGTTATAACATCAATTCCAACAGGCGATTCATCTTTTGCAATAGATATTCAGACCCGTAACATGAATCCTAACAGGTAAGAATCTGTTGCGACTCATCACTTACCTGTTGCAACAGATAACACATCTGTTGGGATTCATTCACGGCACTATAAAATCACTATCAACTTTTTCTAACAAATGACTTTATTTAGGTACCACTAATGGAGGGATTAATAACAATAGGGGTGGATTGTCATGGTCATTGAGTAGAGAAGAGCAATCAATATGTATGGCGTTGGAAGGAGGGTGAAATGCTAGAGACGATAGCTATGACAGTCCAAAGTGATGTTTCGTATAATGATTTTGTGAACTTAATCATCAGCTTTTGTGGACTGAATTGTCAACCGGAAGAATTCGCCATCAGCTACATGCACAACTCCTTTAAAAATCAGAGGGTACTGCCTTTCAAGATAACCGATCAGGTTCGGTTGCGTTCTTATCTAAGTGATTCAACCAGGCCGGTGTTAAGGGTGTACATGGTTGAAAAGACGAGAGAGAATGAGAACCAGAACGTAGAAGAAGAAAAAGAAGACTTCTTTGATGATAGGTTGGATGATCTAGACATGAATATTCCAGATGATGATCAAACACCTACGCCCGGTGATGCGACCAATACGATGTGCAGTTCTTCTCAATCGACACAATATGTAAATCTTCAATACGATGGGACCGACTTTTTTATTGGAATGTCATTCAAGGACAAGAATGAACTACCTAACACTTTGTTTATTTCTTGCATGAAAAAAGATTTCAGAATAAAGAAGGTGATTAATTCGAGCAGTGTCTTTTGCTTTAAATGTGCTAATTCGAACTGCAAGTGGTGGTTGAGAGAGGTGAAGTACGCAAGTTCTGACAAATTCGTCATTCATAAACATGAAAAGCATCACACATGTGGTTCGGAGCACATCTCGAGCCAAAATCCTCACACCACGACAAAGGTCCTCGGTGAATATTTCAGGAGTAGTTTCCCCGATGGCAAAGGCACTTTAACAAGGCTTATAGACAATCAACTCCTTACGTATTTGGGTGTCCTGGTCAGTTATTGGAAGGTATATACGGCCATGAGGATTGCCAAGGACCTGGTTTGGGGGACACTCGAGCATGGGTATGAAGTCTTGGATGCTTACCGTTACATGATTGAGTCCACAAATCCCGAAAGTAAAACGGCATTGCATCTGGATGAAAACGGAAGGTTCAAGTACTTTTTTGTATCCTATGGTGCTTGGATTCAAGGTTTTCGACATTTGAGAAAAGGCATAGCCGTCGATGGTACCTTCTTGAGGAACAGGTATAATGGAGTTCTGCTAGCGGCGGTGGCACAGGATGCGGAGAATCACATCTTTCCTGTCGCTTTTTGTGTAGCGGACAAGGAATGTGATGCCTCTTATGGATTTTTTTTTAACAACTGCGACGCTGCATCGAAGATACCGAAGATTTGTGTTTTGTATCGGATAGGCATCCAAGTATTCCAAAGATGGGTTCACTTTTCTTCACTTCATCTTACTTTGGTTGTTGCATCAGGCATCTTGGAGAGAACATTCAAAACAACTATCACAACGAAAGGGTCGTCACCCTTTTTTATAGAGCAGCTAAAACATATAGTAGAGAGGAGTTTTTAGACTATTTCAATCAAATAGCGGATGTGAATCCCAAGGTAGCAGAATTTCTTGCACGTGTCGGTTTCGAGAGATGGAGCCGGGCATTCTGTCCAGAAAATAGGTACATTCTTATGAATTTAATGTCTTGTTTGATTTACAAGTTTAGTTTGATGTCGTACTAAGTGATTCTTTTCTATAGGTACAATATTATGACATCAAACATAGTTGAATCGGTGAATTCATTGTTTGGCGATGAAAGAGAATTTCCCATCAAGGCTATGTTTGAAAAAATAAGCGAGAAATATAGCGATTTTTTTAATGAAAGGCATGTGCAGTTCAAGTGCCCAAAAAAAAGAACCTGAATTGTTCTCGAAATCAAAAAGAAAATATCAACGAACATCAGTTTGGGGAATAGGTTATTCTCTCATAAAATAATAGATTACAAATTCCGTATCACCGGTCATGGTGATGCTGCCACGGTCGATCTTCAAACAAGATCTTGTACGTGTAGAGTTTTTGACTTGGATAAAATACCTTGTCCACATGCTATGGCAGCCCTTCGAGCTCAATACGGCCATAAATATGGACCTGAAGTTTACGAGCACTCCTCTCAATATTATTTGGTGAAAAAATATGAAATGGCATATAGTGGGCATATTACTCCGGTGCCTCCCGAAGAATCTTGGGTTGTTCCAGTAGAGCTTATGGGGAGATTAATACCTGCTCCATATATTGACCCGAGCACTATCAAACCGGAAAGAAAGCCATATAAAAGGAGGCGTGGAGTTGGAGAATCATTTTCATCAAGAAGAAACAAGTGCTCCATATGTAAGTGCGCTGGCCACAAAAGAACTACATGCCCGAATCATAATCCACCATGATCGTTGTAATTGCAGAAACTTGTGTTGTTGTTTGTTTGTTTGTTTGTTGTGGACTTTTATATATTTAACTCATTGTTGTGAACCTAATGTTATCATTTATTATATATAAAATATCCTTTTTTTAAATAACTTGTGCATCAATAAAATGAGGCAAAACATAAACTTAAATAATACAGCAGACCACAATTATTCTCAACAGTTGCACAAACAACTGGAATGTTTTCCTCCAACAGATGAAAATCTGTCGAAACAGATGGATAATCTGTTGAAACCCAACAGATGACCAATCGGTTCCAACTGTTGAAAGAACTCAAAAGCCAAAATTGCTAGTGCTACTGGATTCAACATTGCCTCCAACCGTCGACATGTTAACATGTATTAGATTAGAAGAAAACAGAATGAAAATTGAATAAGAATTAAAACGCCAAAGTCTGACTAAAAGTAATTTTTTTATTAAATGAAAAATAAAATATATTAGGTATAGATCCAATATAGAAAAATTAAAATACATACGCTAAAAGAAAAAACACATTCTAATTATTATTATCATCATCATCATTAATGACAGCCGACCAATCAACTCGCGGCAGCAGGGCTCTCATCAGCCTCTGTATCTCTTTGAACATTGTCACTCTCACAGCGACCAACTCACTCTGAAGGTCATTAACCTGCCTTTGAAGTTCCCGCACTGTGTCGCGTAGAATAGCAATGTCTGAAAAAAGATCAGCCATATTTAGAACACGCATGAATTGACAAATGTAAAGAAAAATGTTCACAATGTAATACAACGTATACGACCAACTGGTAAATTTATGCCAGAAAAAAAATTACCTCAATGAGAAAGGAATATGCTCTTTGAAGAGAAATGGTTGAAGATGTCACACGAAAGGAAAAAATGCAAGAAATAAATAGAGTTGAATGAAGATTGAGGGACCTATAATATAATCTGGACGTGTCAGGCCAAAAGGAAGGACTGTTTAGCTCCATTGTATTAATTACATTCAAACTGGTGGCATTTTGTTTTCTGTAAAAAGTCGCGACTTTTTCTTTTACACTAATTACTTCTTACCTTTTCATAGCGGTTTGAGACTCGATAAAAGCCGTTATAATTGAGCTGTTGCAACAGATCGTCCAACATTTTTAACAGATTTAGCATCTGTTGCAACAGATGGATGGATTGAATGTGCAACAGACGGCTGTCAAAACAGATTTACCATCTGTTGCAATAGATGGTTTGTATATGCAACAAATAAGACATTTGATGCAACTTATGTATTATCTGTTGCAACAGATGGACAGTATGTATAAGAAGTTGGAGGAGATATTTTAATATCTTCTGACAGTTGATTCATTAGTTTTAGTTTCAACAGATGGAGTATTCGATTCATTAGCTATTTTGAATGTGTGAGATAAAAAGTCTTCACCTCTTTTTAATAGTCCCTCCATTACGTATTAGTTGGGCCCCATGGGCTTGGCACACCAATTAATAAAAATATAAATTAGGTGATTGTTTTACCAAATTGGCCTTATTAATTATGATTAGAAAGTATAAATATGAATAATATACTTTATGTAGTCATTTAATAATAGGGGTAATCTTGAAAGAATATAATAAAATTCTCTTGATTTTATAAATAGGAAAACTAAATTGAAACAAACATATTTAGAAAGAAGTAATCACATGCGTGCAGATTAATTAAAAAAAAGTCAGGTCTATCGCAATAGATTTACCATCTGTTGCAACATATAGATTATTTGTTGTGACAGATGGACCATATGTTTGGAGGAGATGTTTTGATTTCTTCCAACAGCTGATTCGTCAGTTGCAACAGATGGAGATTTCGATTCATCAGCTGTTTTGAATATGTTAAGATAAAAAGTCACGACTCTTCACACCTCCATTTTAATAGTCATCACATTCGTGCAGATGAATAAACAACACTGACATGTCCTGATGGGGTAGGAAGAATAAGATGCGTGGAATGGATTCCATTTTCATGTATGAGAGTTATGTATATTATTGATCAGGCTACCGTGAAGACACATAAAGTGCAATGATTTTGTGAATGCAGTTTTTTACCGATGATTAGACACTGATCCTTCAAACAAGATCCTAAATTGTACAGTTTAGTTTGATAGGTGCGAACTGATAAGGCCGAAGGGTTCCAAGACGGTGGTGTCGATACCCTATTACAATTTAATGACACGATTCATGTATATGTTTTTGTGTTTGGGGAAGGGTTCAAATTTTTTGCGGCAGTGTAAATATCCAATAGTGATTGGACTGGTTTTAATGGCACAATGGACTTCTTGAAAGGCCTCCGAAGCCTCGCAATGCAGCAAACAACGATAGAACCAATAGAAATTCCCCTGATCCAAATTTATATGGATAGATTGGTGAATGAGACTATTATACAGCAGAAGGTGTTTAGGAGAAAACCTGTGCGGGAAGAGGGAGGTTGAGAAGGCCATATATCATCTTAGTACTTATTTAAGAGGATACATAGGGTTAATTCCTCTTGACCATTCTTCTTTTTATTGAACGATTGATGGATTTTCATTTTTGGATACACTTTCACATTCGCATCTCATCCAATTTTTTCACTTTTCATGTCAATTTCATAAGCTAATTTCGCTACACTTTTCTTCCGACCCTGTGTATCCTCTTAAACAAGTACTAAGATGATATATGGCCTTCTCAACCTCCCTCTTTTCGCACAGGTTTTCTCCTAAAATACCTTTTGTTGTATAATAGTCTCCTCCAACAACCCATCCATATAAATTTGGACTAGGGGAATTTCTATTGGTTCTATCATTGTTTGCTGCATTGCGAGGCTTCGGAGGCCTTTTAAGAAGTCCATTGTTCCATTAAAACCAGTCCAATCACTATTGGATATTTACACTGCCACCAAAAACTTGAACCCTTCCCCAAACTTGACACAAAAACATGAGCATAAGCCGTCATTAAATTGTAACGGGATATCAACACCACCGTCTTGGTCCCTCAGCCTTGCCAGTTCGAATCTAACAATCTTAATTGTAAAATTTTATATCTTGTTTGAAGAATTAATGCCTAATAGGTAAAGAACAAACATTCACAAAATCATTGTACTGGATATGTGTTTTCATGATAGGTTGATCAGTAATACATACCTCCCACATATGAAGTGGTTCCATCTGCAAGCAGCTTATTCCTCTGAACCCATCTTTACTCTAGCCTTTAATGCTGGCCGGGCAAAAATGGATCCGATTTCACTTTCTTTTGTCTGCAAACAAGAGAAATACATTTGATGTCAAACAAGAGAAGAACAAAAAGAACATTACAAAAGGGTAACACAAAATTGAGTGAATCAACAGATGACCAATATGATGCAACAGATTACCTATCTATTCAACCGATGAGGCATCATTTGCAAAGGATGGATGACATGTTGCAACAGATGGGCCATCTATTGGAATAAATCAAACCAGCCTTGCTACTGGTTTGATTTCTTCAAAAAGTTGCTCCGTCTGTTCCAATAGCTGATTCATCAGTTGCAACAGTTGAGGAAACTGTTGCAACACCAACAACAACAGCATCAACAACAAAGAAACAAACAAAACAACACCATATATTCCAGCACCATCCACAACACAAACATCACATGTTCCAACACAACCACTACCCCCAACAACAGCACCACCAAAGTACCAAACAAAAGACATAGAAAAAAACTATACTGATAACAAGGCATTTTAAGTTCTCCCAACAGATGACTTATTTGCATATTTTAATAAAAACAACGGTTCGTTCATTCAAGACTTAAAAGTCACCTTTCCTTCAATTTTCTCAATAAATAGCAAACTGGTAATGGGTAAATCATTGATAGCAACAAATGTAAAAAACTAATTTAAATGACATACAAAGAAGAAGACGAGATGAAAAGAGCAACTTTAAACCATACCTACAATGTCAAAAAAGCAAACGGATCAGAACATCCAGTTCAGTCGAGAAAAAATATTGATTGGTTGAGAACCCAAAGGATCCTCATCCGAAAGAAGAGAGAAAAGAGAGGAAAAAAGAAAAAACAAAGATAATTGAGAATAAAGAATAAAGAAGACTTATGAGTTAAGTCTAGTCTAGACTACTTTATGGCTGAAGGAGAGAGAGTTCCAGGTATAGGGGGTTTTAAATATTCATTAATAACTTTTAAGGAGCACGAGGAGACGGTGACATTGAAAAGACCAGATAAGACTACTCACTCAGTAGATTTTTGAGTTATCAAAGTTGTACCGAGTAATATTTTTACCGCCTTAATATTTTAACTATTTTATATCGGACAGGAAATACCTAAATTGCTTTATAAAAAAAGGATCAAAAAATATTTAAGTGCAACAGATGACTTAATTTGTTTGATAGTTTACAACAGATTCGTGATCTTTCACAACAAATGACGTAATCTGTTTGATAGTTTACAACAGATGCATAATATGTTGCAACATATTACCTAATCTGTTTGATTTGATCCAACAGAAAAAACATATGTTGCAACAGGTTGAACATTTGTTTATATATAATTTCAATTGAGTTCATATGTTAGACTAAAACCTTAATTGAATGTCAGTTCTCATAGGGTCAAATACAACTTTAATTGAGTCTTTTGGCAATTTCATGATGAGACGGTACTGTGTTCCTCCGACTAGAGTCGTCGATCGATCACTCTGAGCCGAGCCGATTCTTATTACCTCATATGTTAGACTAATACCTTAATTGATTAATCTAGGACTAGGGTACTAATACCTTGATTGAATAATCTGGGACTAGGGGTGAGTTCTCATAAGGTCAACTACAACTTCAATTGAGTCTTTTGGCAATTGCATGATGAGACGGTACTGCGTTCCTCCCGACTAGAGTCGTCGATCGATAACTCTGAGTCGAACCGATTCTCACTACCTCATATGTTAGACTAATACCTTAATTGATTAATCTAGGACTATGGTACTAATACCCTAATTGAAAATAGGGTCAACTACAACTTTAATTGAGTCTTTTGTCAATTGCATGATGAGACGGTACTGTGTTCCTCCCGACCAGAGTTGGTGATCGATCACTCTGAGCTGAACCGATTCTTACTACCTCATATGTTAGACTAATACCTTAATTGATTGATCTAGGACTAGGGGTGAGTTCTCATAATATCAACTACAATAGATGACAGTGCCTATTTGATAATTTACAACAGATGGGTAATCTATTACAACATATGACTCAATCCATTTGATAATTTACAACAGATGGGTAATTTGTTGCAACAGATGACTTAATCTGTTTGATAGTTTACAACAGATTCGTGATCTGTCGCAACAAATGGCTTAATTTGTATGATAGTTTACAACAAATGCGTAATATGTTGCAACAGATTACACAATCTATTTGATTAGATCCAACAGAAAAGACATGTTGCAACAAGTTGAACATTTGCTTATATATAATTTCAATTGAGTTCATATGTTAGACTAAAACCTTAATTGAATGTGAGTTCTCATAAGGTCAAATACAACTTTAATTAAGTCTTTTGGCAATTTCATGATGAGACGGTACTGCGTTCCTCCGACCAAAGTCATCGATCGATCACTCTGAGCCGAGCCGATTCTTACTACCTCATATGTTAGACTAATACCTTAATTGATTAATCTAGGACTAGGGCACTAATACATTGATTGAATAATCTGGGACTAGGGGTGAGTTCTCATAAGGTCAACTACAACTTCAATTGAGTCTTTTGGCAATTGCATGATGAGACGGTACTGCGTTTCTCCCGACTAGAGTCGTCGATCGATAACTCTGAGTCGAACCGATTCTTACTACCTCATATGTTAGACTAATACCTTAATTGATTAATCTAGAACTAGGGTACTAATACCCCAATTGAATAGAGGGTCAACTACAACTTTAATTGGGTCTTTTGTCAATTGCATGATGAGACGGTACTGCGTTCCTCCCGACCAGAGTCGACGATCGATCACTCTGAGCTAAACCAATTTTTACTACCTCATATGTTATACTAATACCTTAATTGATTGATCGAGGACTAGGGGGAGTTCTCATAATGTCAACTACAATAGATGACAGCGTTTATTTGATAATTTACAACAGATGGGCAATGTATTGTAACATATGACTCAATCTATTTGATAATTTATAACAGATGGGTAATCTGTTACAACAGATGACTTAATATGTTTGATAGTTTACAATAGATTCGTGATCTATCACAACAAATGGCTTAATATGTATGATAGTTTACAATAGATGTGTAGTATATTGCAATAGATTACATAATCTGTTTGATTTGATCAAACAGAAAAGACATCTGTTGTAACAGGTTGAACATTTGTTTATATACAATTTCAATTGAGTTCATATGTTAGACTAAAACCTTAATTGAATATGAGTTCACATAGGGTCAAATACAACTTTAATTGAGTCTTTTGGCAATTTCATGATTAGATAGTACTGCGTTCCTCCGAACAGAGTCGTCGATCGATCACTCTGAGCCTAGCCGATTCTTACTACCTCATATGTTAGACTAATACCTTAATTGATTAATCTAGGACTAGGGTACTAATACCTTGATTGAATAATCTGGGACTAGGGATGAGTTTTCATAAGGTCAACTACAACTTCAATTGAGTCTTTTGGCAATTGCATGATGAGACGGTATGCGTTTCTCCCGACTAGACTCGTCGATCGATAACTCTGAGTCAAACCAATTCATACTACCTCATATGTTAGACTAATACCTTAATTGATTAATATAGGACTAGGGTACTAATACCCTAATTGATCACCGATCTGTTGCACCAGGTAGTATATTTGTTGCAGTATATAACCAAATTGTTGCAGCGGATGAGTAATCTGTTGCAACAATACAAAACATACCACTCATCTTTTAAGACCGATGAATGGCCTGTTCAACAGATCACATAACTATTGTGACATCATCTGTTGCAACATATGAGTGATCTATTGGAATAGTTAAATAATCCGTAGCAACGGCTGAGTAATTTGTTGCGATAATACAAAACATATCACTCATCTGTTGAGAAAGATGAATGGTCTGTGCAACAGGTCAGACATCTGTTGCAACACATGAGAGATCTGCTGGAACAGTTATCAACGGTCAATATTTTTTAGATTTCTTCCAACATAGGGTCGTCTATCGCGGCAGGTGAATGATCAGTTGGAAAAATCAAGTCTTGGACTTTTTCTGTAGGAAGAGTTGGTAGGATTTTATCCAACAGGAGGTTCATCTGTTGCATCAGATCATTAATCTGATGGTTCTTCCATTGCACCAGATGGTTAATTAGTTGCATCAGATTTTTTATCCGAAGCTTAATCTGTTGTAACATATGGTAAAGCTGTTGCATCAGATTATTAATTTGTTGCATCAGAATTGTAATCTGATGGTTCCTCTGGTACATCAGATGGTTGATCTGTTGCATCATATGATAAATCTGTTGCATCAGATGGTTAATATGTTACACCAGATGGGTAATCTGTCGGAAGAAACAGTAGCACGATTTTGTTAAACAAAAAACAGCAATTTCACTATTTTTACCAAGAACAAGAATAGAACAAATCAAACCAAATTGTCCTTTTGTTTTTATAAACACAAACAATAAAAATCAAACTTCAAAAAAATGCAACAAACAACAAAATATCATAATTCACTTCGAAAAGAGAAGAGAAGAAATACTAGAAATTAGGGTTTTATTTAGACCGTATTTCAAATTAGTGAAACAAATATTGAAATTGTTAACCAATACTATAAGAGAAGTTGGCTCAAGTTCCTCGTTTTCTTCCAAAATAAAAAGGCCATAAATTTTTACCTGTGAAAGAAGAAAAAGACCGATGAAGAATTTGAAACTGTTGTGGCCGGAGAGTAAGGCTGTCACGTCGATTGAAGTCGAAAAGGAACTCGAAGTCCAACTATTTGTAGTCGAATGTTGAAGTCGCCAAGGATTGAAATGAGAAATTTGCAGAACAGTTGGTTGAGAGAGAGTTGAGAGAAGTTGTCGAGAGAGGGATGAGAGACAGGTTGATTGAATTGAAGAGGGGAACTCGAAGCCCAACTATTTGTCGTCAGGGGTTGAAGGAAGAAATTTTGCATAACTGTTGGTTGGGAGAGAGTTGAGAGAAGTTGTCGAGAGAGAGTGGTTGATTTGGATTGAAGAGGGTGTGGTTTGGGTTGATTTGTATTTTTGAAAATATTAGAAAGTTTTAAAAATATTAATCAAGTCCACAATTAACTTGATCAAGTTTCCTAATAATGGTTGACCCTATCTGTTGGTCAATATCACCAATCCTTCATTCAAGACTTAAAAGACACATTCTTCAATTTTCTCCAGTTAGTGTCTTCTCTTACCTATTCTCACCATAAAGGATGAAATTATTTGTCAAATTTCTAGCACTATTGGTAAATAACAACACTTTTTGGTAACCATCTTAATAGATAAGCTAAAGATCAAACTAGTAACCAACTTTAAATCCAACTATATTAAACTAGTTCAAAAAAATCCCATATTAAAGAATAAAGTAATTTCTAAAACATGTTCTTACCTCTGTGGATACCTTTTTATTCGGACATCTTTGAATGTAAAAGATTTAGGGTAGTTTGGTAGAGTGTATAAGAATAATGCAAAATATAGTGTATTAGTAATGCTTGTATTAGTAATGTTTGTGTTAGTTATGCTTGCATTAGTTATGTTTGAATTTTTCTTATGCAGTGTTTGGTTCGATGTATTAAAAAAAACATGAATTACATAATTTAAAAAAAAATAAAAATTTACATAATACCCTCAATATATATGTTGGAAAGGATGCGGAATTTTTTTTAAGGGGTAATAGGGTCTTTAAGCATGTTAATGCATGCATTAGATTCATTGCATTGCTAATGTCATGAATTTTGAAGTATTAGTAATACACACTTCAATACACAATAGAGAAGCATTAGTTATACATATGGTAAAAAAGTATACCAAATAAGGTACTACTAATGCACATTAAATTAATGCATGCATTAACATTTTAATACACTCTACCAAACGACCCCTTAAAATAACAAGCTTTATTGTCATTACAAATATAAAATTAAAATAGGTATCCACAGTAAGAACCGTATCACTAGGGTTCAAAAGTTCAGCATAACCCAAGCCCATCATTAGAGCCTAATTTCCAAGCCCAATAAAAGAGACCTTTTTAATGGCTCTACGTTCTCATAGTGAATCCTTTACAGCTGTAGTGAAACCCTAAAGCCCATCATCAAAGCCCAAGTTCTAAGCCCAATAGAAGAGCCCTTTTTAACGGCTTTACGTTCTCGTAGTGATTCCTTTACAGCCGCAGTGAAACCCTAAAAGCAAAAGCAGAGCAAAGCAACGAAAAGGGAGAGTAGTAACAGTGCACAACCAACAATGGCGGCAACTACGCAACAACCACGAACACTGACGACGAGAGAGGCAGACATACAGATGATGTTAGCCGCTGAAGTTCACCTCGGCACTAAGAACTGTGATTTCCAAATGGAGCGTTACCTCTTCAAACGCCGCGCCGACGGTAATCCTCACTTAACTCGCTATATTCAAATTACTAATATCCTCATTTACAGGATTTTTTCTAGTATTTACCTGCTGGTATCTGAATATATGGTGGTAGATTTGTAAGAATATGATATACTATCTCCGTTACAAAATACTTGTCGCAATTTACTTTTTGAGAGTCAAATGATATCAACTTTGATCTCCATTTTAAGATTTTTTTTTGCTATATCGATATGGTAAAAAAAATTGTAATATAGTTTTTAAATAATTAAATTTTAATTTTAAAATATCAAATTAATCTACTACAAATATAGTCATTTACATGAATTTCTGTATTATTTACGTTTATGTTATGCCACCCACCATGCTTAATGGTGCATTATGCTCTTGCTTACTATTCTCTATCTTGAGCCGGGGTCTATCGGAAACAGCCTCTCTACTTCTTTGGAGGTAGCGGTATGGACTGCGTACATTCTACCCTCCCCAGACCCCACTTTTTGGGAATACACTGGGTTTGTTGTTGTTGTTGTTGTCTGTATTATTTACGTGCCGGTATTCAAATATATGGCGGTAGATTCATAATAATAAGATATACTCTCTCCATTTCAAAATACTTGTCACAATTTCCTTTTTGAGAGTTGATCATATTGAATGTTGGTCGACATTTTAAGATTATTTTTTCATCATATTGATATGAAAATTGTAGTAATTTATAGTACTTCTGGTATAGTTTTTGGATATTTAAAACTAATTTAATTTAGCTTTGAAAATTAGTGAAATTGACTCTCGATGAAACGTGACAACTGTTATGGAATGAAGGGAGTAGATACTTATCAGCGATTTGAATAAAAATTGTGAATCCATATACCTAGAGAGAAGTTTTTTCCCTGTTTGGTAATAAGTTAGTATATGTTTTACTTAGATATTATGTTTGAAAAGCAAATACTTTGAATTTACAGTACTAGGATATTCAGGTATTCAATATGCGATCCATTATCTTATGTAGTTTGTTTCTTGAGTTTATAGATGATGTATTATAGCAGATGCAAATTCAGTCAACTCTGAATTATTGCTCCATCTGTCCCAATTCATGTGTCACTCAAACTTTCCTTTTTAGTCCGTTCCAATAATAATGTCAATCTTTCCATAATTGGAAATAATCAACTTTAAGATTCCCTTTTATCCTTAATGAAATGATTTATAGACTCACAAATTGTCAATGTATTTTTTAGACTACAAATTTCAGAAGTTTTCCTTTCTTTCTTAAACTTGGTGCCATTTGAAACAGTGCCACTTAAATTTTCATTATGCAAATTTTTGTCTCTGATATTTATATCTGTTTGTTGATTTATTTTTTGGTAAATGATTTATTTTATATTTGACTTTGTAACCATGGAATTAGCAAAAGTAATGTATCCATTAGTTTAGCAATCTATCCTTGTATCTTGACTGGTCCTTTAATCCCAGGTATCAACATTATTAACGTTGGGAAGACATGGGACAAGCTTATGATGGCTGCTAGGGTTATTGTTGCTATTGAGAATCCTCAGGACATAATCGTGCAATCTGCCAGGCCTTATGGTCAGAGAGCTGTGTTGAAGTTCGCACAATATACTGGTGCTCATGCCATTGCTGGCCGTCACACCCCTGGTACTTTTACCAACCAGCTTCAGACCTCATACTGCGAACCACGCCTTCTCATTCTCACCGATCCAAGAACTGATCACCAGGTTGATACTTATTTCTGTAGCATCATTCCTACCTGTTTTATCTTGTCGACAATTTATAACCAAGTTTGAGTCTTTTGCAGCCTATCAAGGAAGCTGCACTTGGAAACATCCCAACTATTGCTTTTTGTGACACTGATTCACCAATGCGTTACGTTGACATCGGTATCCCTGCTAATAACAAAGGGAAGCACAGCATTGGTGTTCTCTTTTGGCTCTTAGCAAGGATGGTACTGCAGATGCGCGGTACCATTAGTCCGGGACACAAGTGGGATGTCATGGTAAAACCATCTGGAAGGATTTCTATTCTCTTTACGCTCATAAATTTTTTCCCTAGCTGCTTTACTGGTTTTAATTGCTCTTGTGAAGTTTGAATGGCCATTTCAAGTTCCATTTTCAATTGGTGTTCCCAGGATTCAAATGTGCCATGTGTAATTTTTTCCTTCTGTAGGTGGATCTCTTCTTTTACAGAGAGCCTGAAGAGGCAAAAGAGCAACAAGAAGAGGAAGCACCTGCTATTGCTGACTATGCAGAGTTCAGTGGTGCTGCTCTTGGTGGTGATTGGACTAGTGGCCAAATCCCTGATGCTCAATGGAGTGCTGATGGCCCAGCTGTTCCCGTAGCTACTGGTGGATGGTCCGGAGATGCAGGTTAGTGTCATTCTTTCTGGAATTAGTTATTTTAGTTAGTGGATGTAGACACTCTGAATGTTGTGGTACTGTATTGTTTCATCTGATCTTTTGTGTTCTACACTGTGAATTCATTTTTTGTAAAAGAAAAACCAGAGTCTGATATATGTTGAGTGTTTGGGGTTTGCTTAGTTTGTTATCTCTTAGTTTTGGAGATCAGCTGATTTTATCTACCTGTCTCTTCTATATAATGCCATAGTTTTTCTCCGTATTTTTCAGTGGTTGATGGAGGTTGGGATGCTGCCGCTGCTCCTCCACCAGCTGCTGTACCAGAAGCCTCTGCTCCAGTTCCTACTGGCTGGGACTGAACTTGACTCCTTCAGAAAGTTCTTTTTGGTTAAAGATTAGATATGTGAGTTTTTATAACAGACTTCTGTTATCAGTGCAATTTATAAAAATTTTGGACTTGGAGATGTATGAAATTATTTCTAATTATTTGTAGCCTGTCTTTTTAGTGCAACCTGATTTTCTCAAAGTCCCGAATCTCAGCCCTCTCCTCTGCTCTTTGTGGACTTGAGGTTTGAATTATCTTTTGGAAATGGAGTCAGAAGTAGCTTTTAAAACAGGGTCTGCTGACTGTTTATTCAATGTGGCTTAGTTTATGATTATTTTAAGTGCAGTTAAGATTGATTTGGTAAAGCGGCGGTGATTGGTTGGGGTATGTCTAATATTGCCCCAGTGTTTGCTTAAAGCTTTTACGATGTTATAGAGCGTAATGTTTATAGAATACACTATCTCATAGTGTTTAAGTCTTTCCGCTTCGATAGATATGTTATAGCGTAATGGTAAAAGTTAAAGTCAAATCAATCCAGAACTTGATGTTATGGAAGTGTTCCTTTTATGTGGTGAACAAGGGCACTTGCAATTTTATTTTTGAATGGAAACTACAAAATCAGTTAACCTTTATTTGCTATAGAAAATGGCAATCTTGCATTCGAATTGTTTCTGTTACTTTGATGGCCTTTTTGTATCGATCATTCTATCTGCCTACTGCCACGACTGCAAGCAAGTACATGGGTCGTCAATCAATTGGCATTTTACAGAGCACCTTTAGTTAAATAAATTTGATTTGGTACAAGTGTATAAAATTCATTGTTTATGCAAGACCAAAAAGTTTGAATCAACTATGTGACTATTTGAAATGGATTTCTGGTGGCCATGATCTTTACTGTTACAAGTGGAGAAAAGAACCTTGTCAAGGGGATCAAGCCACAAGACTGAGTATGGATCACATTTTTGTCAGCTACTTGGAAGTAGTGTGAGGAGAAACTTAGGTATGGCCTAACTGAACAGTATTGAAACACACTGCCCTGTGTTCCCTTGTGCAATCAAACTGAACTGAGGAAACCACAAATTTACGAATATTCCTTGTGGCTTCTTATCCTTCCCACCAAGTGTCTCCCCTTCTCTTCTATGTGGCGTTTCTTCTCTTCAAGCTTCTCCCCCATTCTTTTCCGCAAACCATGCATCCTAGCCCTCGTACTTGTTCTTTTTGACCTCATATCGTCTTCTGTAAAACTATTTTGTTCCTGTAGGATACTCTGTGAACGAGAAGGTGAAGGTGAGTTGCTTTGCATGTTCTCTGTGCTCATGTGGTGACGCTCTATCTGCTCATTGTGGTTCAACAAGGGGGAATGCAAATATACCTGGGGGTCTGATGTCTTGCGTTGTAGTGTCTCTCCGTGATGTTTTTTTGACTTTAGGTGTGCTCTTTCCGGACTAGTAGTGAGGCTTCTCGTATTGAAACAAGGCTGAGCCTTAGGAACCGAGAACAATGAGTGTGGATCCAATGACTTACTCTTTTGAGTAGCCCATTCACCTCTCTTCAGCCTCTCATATTCACTTTCAGCTATATTACTGGTACTTTTCCTATCTGCTTCTTGTTTCTTGGCATTCCCTGCAGATTTGTTATTAATCCGTACATATGGAGCATCTCTTAGGGGAACCCAGTCATCCTTTTCTGCTATCATCCAAGGGATGCATGCATTCTCACAGTTGGGAAGCACAACACTTTCACGAATAGCAGCCTGCATAAGTTTGTAACACCATCAGCTCAACTCCAAGAACATTTGGCTACTTTTCAATTTACTTGATGAATATCATTCAAACAGTAGAGCAGATAACTTTTAGAACTGACCTTAATTCGACTGGTTATGAACAACGAAAGGCGTCCATTAGAGATCTTACGGTCTCCAACAGAAGAGTTCAAATGGATGTCGATATCTGGCATCGATGTGAACCCAAACCATATTTGATCTGAAGGTGGTGGCTTCACACATAACCTCAGTGTTCCTCGTAGAGATGCAACCCTGATCCCCAACGACAGTGGAACCTGAGTGTTGAATACAACGGTTAGAAAGCGATGATCTTCTTCAACTTGTTACAAGGCGAAGACATGTGAGATTTTCCACTCACTACTGCAAAGCCAACTTAAACAGGAAAAAGGACCATAAGTTCCTAACTATCTTAGTAATACAGGCAATAGGAAAATATCAGGGAAGCACAAGTCTCATGATTGTGCGAGTCAAATCAATTTTCACCTCAATTTATTTCCCATCACTACTAAGAGCAAGACACCAATTTACTTCTCGTGTTCATTACCTCTTAAGCATTACACAGAAATATGCAATAGGTTCAGAAATCAATAGTAAGATGTCTGCTGCAGCAATTGACATCCACAAGCAGGTTAAGCGTTTAAACACAGCAAGTCACGAAGGAAGTTTATCTCAGGGAAACCCGAGGTCAAATAGTTAGTGATAAGCAGAACATTGCAACCAACCTGTGAAACCTGCTTGGCCACAGAATGTATGATTGATTTCCACTTAGATCCAGGAGGTGATCCATGAGGCATGCAAGTAGAGCTTCTGCTCGCGGTTGACAGGTTACCTGATTAAATGCACTTTCGATTACTAACTGATAAAGATACATTTGTTTTTCCACAGGAAAATAACCAAAGAGGGGTTTGCTACATACGTGCTAGTATATCACCTCCGTTTCCTTGGTCCATCTTATCCGCGTTATCATCAGAATGCTTAAATTGTTCACTCAAGTGTTCAAAACCTTCTAACAAATCTGATTTGACGTCATCAACGACACTTGCTTCGTCCCCTTCATGTAAATCAATGTCTTGAACTTCAAGCCTCGTTTCAAGATCCAATATTGCACCACCAGAGTACTGAACATCAATTTCGAAAGCCCAGAGCTCGTTCATGTCTGAGGGAAGAACCCTCATTGCATGTATATAGGGAGGCAGGTCACCAACATTAACAGCTGCACAGGTTACTTCACCTATGTAACTGGGGCTACGAATATTGGAGAGGGTTCTCTACAAATAAGGAGCACTGAGTTATAGCACCGCGTTATAGCCTTGAGCAAATATCATAATGAAGTGTAAAAGGAGACACGAACCTGAATCCGTTCTTGCAAAGAACTTTTCATCTGCTCATTTCTTTTAGCATCAAAGAACAACCGCGATATTAACAAATTCCAACAAAGGGATCCTTCATCGCCAATAATAACCATGTCATCAGAATCTGCATCAGAAATGGCAGATGCGGTAACATCCTCATTGGAAAAATCAAGTGGCTTTCTTGTTGGAGCAACCTTCATGACACAACTAGCCAAGTCAATGTTTTGGGATGAACGGGTTTTCTCACTCAACTTTCGTTCTTCATGGCCTGATTTTGAACTGCAACTTGCCTTATTTTCTGGAGCACACTTGGTTGCTTTCTTGGAAATTTTTTTTAGAAATTGACGAACTTTTGACGAGGAACCATCTGGCTTGCTTGATTTATCAACTAATTCAGCACCAAAACTTGAAAATGGTTTCATAAATGAAGGATATGCTGCATTTAGTGAAGTCAGGTAATTGTGGAACTCTACATTTAACTTTGCTGACCACTTTACTTTTTCTTCATCCTCGCAGGAAGCAAGACGGAGGGCTTTGCACCATGCTTCCTTCTCCCAAGATGTCTCAAGGTAAATGTAAAATATTCTACTTCCTTTATATACAACAGATGCTCCACTCTCAACCTTAATTGGGTATCTTTTTGCCCTGTAACAACATTGAAGTGCGAAGCTACAGTTGGTGTCTCGGTGTTATTGTTTCCATTATAAAATTAAAGAAACATATCTATGACCTGAAAAGATATGTAACATAAATTTCGAAGTAAAAGGTTTCCCTGTTCATAGTTACGTGCTTTAGTGTAAGGACCAAGGGGAAGAAACCACAACCGAAAAATTCTACTAGATAAAGAAGATACATCTTTAGGTTGCATAAATTCACCAATCAATCTCTTGATTCTAAAGTAACTACGAACTAGGTATCTGTCTTCTGGCGCATACTCTTTTGTTGGGATTTGCCTTCTTGTAGCTTCAAAAAGCTCAGAGAACTAGAAACTATACCTCACATAATGCGGATCAGGAAGAGAGTTCTTTTTACAAAAATCAGATCAGCTTCTGAAGAAGAAGTATAAAGCTGTCAAGTTCTCTTTGCACCCACTCAAGTTTCCCTGATGCAGTGCCCGGACTCACACAATCCGAGAGGGCTCTTTTTCGATCTTATGTCTCCAACACAAGATAATCTACCATGTAATAAATTTCGCTAGAATAGAAGATGGAGTATCTTAGACATTTCCAACCTTTTATATTTGAAGTAACTCAAGTACTATGTATGACCAATGAAAGATGCAGGAAGAGTTCTAAATGAGACACACTTCAAAAAGTAAAGTCAATCAGGTTCTAACTTACCATTTTCTAGAGGGCAAGCTTGAACCAGAAACAGCAGCAACCGTGCAACCTTTGAGTGGAATTTCAGCATGGGAACCATCGGACTCTATTAGGACGAGAGAGTGATTCTTGATTTTGGCAAATTTCTGAGTAGGTATTACCTCTAAGATGTCTTTCTGGGGCTTGTGCTGCTTTGTAGCTTTGTCGACGTTTAAAGCTTTCAGGATTCTATCAGATTCCAGAACCCATACTTTTCCCTAGGAACAAATACACATACTATATACTATAAGTTATACTGATCAAATCCACTGAGGAAAAAACGCATAGCGCCTGAACGGAAAAGAAAACTCCAGTTTAATGATATAATACTAATTACATTTGAACCAGACATGTTTCAAACAAATATCAGTACAAGAATATAAATTCCAGTTGCAGACCATTGCTGATCAAGTAATAATCTTCTCACGCAGCATGTAACATGCATTTAATCGCGGTATCTAACTCTTTCCAACTTGCCGGTTTTATTATTGAAATATTGTTGTTCCTGCATCCTCTCTCGTGTAGTTAAGACTTGTTTAATCCTGGGAAACATTTCACATTTCTGATATAGATCCTTCGGCCAATGCCTAGCACACGACTCAAGCCACTGTGTATTTACTCGTGAATAATACTGATTTATTATTGTATTTTCTCTTTGTTTTCCAACATTTTGAAAGTTTGCTTCTTTATACAACAACTAGTATGCCTCAGTCCTGAGCTAGTCCGGTTCAGCTTATATGAATCGTCGCTCCTGGCCTAATTCCAACGACTCTGTTTGATGAAATCCTTAGTTACCACCCTCAATTTAACCCCTATGCTTGATCATTTACATTCACAACCCAAATACTCAAGGAGACAATAATGCAAATACAATGGGTGCAAAATGGTACCAAGAAAATTGGACACAATACATAAATCTGCTCTTTAACCTAGCCTCAGCTGTCATCTATGCTCATCAACTTTGTGGGTGCACAAGTAAGCACTTAAAGTTGATCAAAGTAGACACATGCGCCCTATGTGACAAATTGTCTGAGATACACGCGTCTCAAATCACGTGATATTTTCCACGTAGAACGTTTCTATCTATGCACATCAAAAGTTGGAGTGCGTAGATGACAGCTGATTGATACCAAGTTAAAATTGTGTGGGCAAACATATTACAGAGGCATCGAACATGACTTAACATTGGGCCAACAAAATTTTAAAAAAGCAAGAAAAATGATGTTGGTAATGATACCTGCCTGCTTCGTGTAGAAAGAGGGATCAATATCTCCAGCAAAACACACAGACCCTTCTTCATGTGGCTTCCCTTTATTATCCTCATCTCTTTCCACTCTTCTCATAAGCCACCATATAAAAATAAAAATCCCAACACCTTCTACTGCAAGAACCGTTACCCCTCCAAGAACAAACACCGTTAACATCACTATCATCATCCTTAATTTTTCACAAATCCATTTTTTTGATTTTTTTTTCAAGAGAGCCGGGGAGAAAAAGTATACTGGACATAAAGATACCTCTCAATCTCATGCATGGGGAGAGAATAATGGGCGCTATAAGTTTGCTGTGATTAGAAGAAACCATTAAAATTAAGTTGGCGGAAGTTACGGATATATATATTTTATATTTTATTCTTAAATTACTTCTACTTTAAAGTTCGATCCGTCAACCTTGGACTTGCACGAGAAACGGAGTTGCCTATACTACTCATCTTTTGTTATATATATATATATATATATATTTCATGATTTGCTTGTTTTTTTTAATTATATTCTTATTTAATATTATATAATTTTATTTTATCTTTTTATCCTATATTATTTCGGCCTTCACCCTACCATCTCCGTTACCCCTACCCTCCATTTGTTTTTAAAAAAAAAAAATTAAAAGGTTTTCTTACCCCATCCCTATTATCTTATTCATTCACATTATTTTATGTTAAATATAAATAAATACAATAACAATAAACTCAGTGTATTCCCACATAGTGGGATCTGAGGATGTAAGATGTACGCAGTCCATACCACTACTTCCAGAGAAGTAGCAAGGTTGTTTCCGATAGACCCCCGGCTCAAGACAAAGAATAGTAAACAAGTTCGTAAGAAAGCATGAAACAAGATGACATAACAGGAACAAAGAACCTCTGATGTACGTCACCGGGACCCCACTCACCTCCAAGCATCACCAAAGAACCTCCCCAGGGACTTTGCCGTACGCCTTCTCCAAGTCATATAGAACACATTGTAGCATACGTAAAAAATGCATTCAAACTTTGTGCTTGTCGTTGATGTTCACATTTAAAAAAAAAAATTGTTATTATATAAATATGAACTCAATTACATTAATTTTAATCTACTCTTTTATTGATTTTGTTAGAATTTTACGTGAATTTAACAACATAATAATATATTCATATGACATAATTCATGATAAATTAGCTGGAAGAAAATTATTTTATTAATAATTGAGAGATTATTTATGCAATAGAAATTGTTATACAATAATTAATAATGATGTGATTGTTATACATGAATCGCGTAAAAGGATATAATATATGTTTTGCCCATTTTTAATTTGGTATATACAAATTATGGAAGAAGGATTAAAATTGAAGAAAATCAATTGGAAGGAAAGTATTGAAATTATCCTAGAATTCTTGTCCTCTGACTCAAGTGAAATCAACAGCATCAGAAAATTGCAAAGCAGTTCTAGTTTGGCCATAATAAGGTCTACGTATCGACATGGGTTGTGATGAGATAATTGAGATCTCTCTATGCATAATCAGAGGTGTCAAATTTGAATTCTTAAAAATAGGAGGAAAAAGAAAGTTCCGTTAGGAGAGCCCTCCCTTGAAATGGACTCTATAATACGGGAATTCAAATTTAATCAGACCCGAATATTAGTACATGAAAAAAGAAAAGGCCTGCGTAATAAATGTGAGAGTTGTGGACCAAAGGTAGGGATTGAACTAAAACTTCATATCAATATGGGACCAAATTAGAGATGTAGGTAGGGATAAATAATTTCAAGATAAAAGGAAAGGTTATTTTATCACATGTTTGGTTGGAGATATTAGTTAGTATCGAGATTGTTTATCCCACTATTTATATCATAGTGATGGAATGAATTATTTCATATACATGATGGGATAACTAATTTCGAAATAGTCATAGTACTTACCATGGCTTTGTACCTTCCACCAATCTGTAAGTTGGAGTCTGGTCTGGCCCAATTACAGTGTCTGACCGTGGCCTTGGCCCAACCTAATGACAAATCCCACTGTTTTGGCTAACTACTGCTTGGGTTAATTTGCACAAAAAGGATACTTTGATGCTAAAATTTTGTGCTGCTTGTGATCACATTTGTGTGGAATTGACTGTTTTTAAGTTCAATGAAAAAAGAAATCCAAGAATAGAATACTTTTAAGTTGAGTGGCAAAGATTGTAATTAAAAAGACACTGACAAGCGAAATCAAAACACCAATCGTGGTATGCAAGTCATGACAGATCAATATAACTTTATTCGATATTTGATTTGGTTATTTAGAACTATTGCATGTAACTTGTAAGTAATGATAGACTGATATGACTTCATGTTATACTTAACTTAGATGTCATGTTGAAAAAATATATACTAGTATTTATTTTTTTTCAAAAATAAAAATAGTGTTTGAAAGTTAAAATTGTGTTTGTACACATATTTAACATGAAAATAGTAAAATATTTTGTGAGCGGAAAAGATTTCATGCCAAAGCTATTTTTTCAAACTTGAAACTCATTTTTAAAACATCAGTTTGATGTATAACGAGAAGTGTTTTTTTTTTCTTTAAAGGGAAAAATCATGTCTAAACGATGCTTGAATATCGCTTTTTTACTTTATGGCATCCTTGAAAAAATAAGACTAAAGAATTATTGGATTAAATTTCCCATATATATATTTTTATTATATCTCAATGTTCTTACTTCTATATAAAATATTAATTAGGATAGTAAGAGTAGGATTTTAAAAAATAGTAACTAATTCTTTTTTGTTTTTGAAAATGATAAATATTTTGAAATAATTATTGTTAATATAAAAGCGACTAGTAACAATAAGGGATGATTGACAATTTGACATATATATTACATCACACAGCTCCATCATCTATGTTCTTCCAACCACAAATAATAGGTATTTATTAGTTGTCATTATCGACTCTAAATTTGAAGTAAATTATCTTTATATCTTCCGTAAATAAAACTTAACTCAAATTAAAATATCTTGATTGTACTAGAAAGGGTGTCCCATTAATTACTTCAAATTCACCAATTGTACACACAAATTTGGTTAAAAGTACAGAAAAAATAAATGTATATTATTTATAAGAAAATGGTACTATGTGGAGCAGCTTTCCATGTTCATTTCAGACTCCACAGGGGTAGCAAAATAGAGCTAAAATATAATGAAAGCTATTGCCTTCAATTTAATGAAAGTTGTTAGGTTTATTTACTACTCTTTTAGTGCCCCCTACTTACCACTTTCCTTCTGGACTGCACACGTTGACACACATCAACCAACCATGGTGCAAAAAGCACTATTCTTCGAGACTATCTATCTTTATTTGTTCACTTTTTAATTTTAAATATTTAATAATAATTATTTAATTAGTTTATAAAATTAATAAATAATTTATCTATTTTATTTTTAATATTAAATACAATACATTATTTACTGTATTTTTCAAAGAAAAATATTGTTATATTTAAAGGAATTCTCAATTTATTATTTTTTAAAATATATGTCAAGTAAAAAATGAATAAGTATTTATAGACTAGGGAGAGGGAGTAAACCACAAATCAAATGTGAGAAAATGACAAAACTGATCCTTTGTTTTTAATAGTAAGTTCAAAATAGTCCTTTAAGTATTTATTTGAATAGATTTTGATCTTTTAATTTTATTAAAATGAGCACTTTTGATCTTCCTTATGTATCTACTGAACTCTAATAACCACAACAACAAAAAAGCAGTATAACCTCGCAGGTGGAGTTTGAAAAGAGTAGAGTATAGTTGTACAGGTAGACCTGATTCTTTCTACCTTGTGAAGATAGAGAAGTTGTTTTCGAACTCTAATTGTTAATTTAATCGAAGTACTGATCATTTTTTTTCTTTGTCAAAATCACAAAAATTACTATATAAAAACTATATCAGAAACGAAAAAGAGTTGCGTTTAAAAAATTGTATCATACTCTTAAATTAGATAAAAAATAAAATAAATTATACTTTCAAATGTGAGTTCTCATTATAAATATTATTTTCCGAGTTGCGATTGAATTTAACAATCAAAATTTGATAAATGTTTGGAGGAGATAAAAAATTGCTCACTTTTAGCAAACTTAGAGGACTAAAACTACTCTAGAGTTAGATGACATTAACATGTTTGAGCAAGCTTTTAAAAATAAAATCTATTTTTTTTTCAAAAGTGTTTTTCAGGAAAATAATTTGTGTCTGAATTATCAATTTAGAAAAGAATAATTTTGATTATCAATTAATGTTTGATTAAGTTTTTAAATAATCCATAATTTATATCTATAATCTATATCTGTATAATATAATATAATATATTAAAAGTGTAAAGACTCTTAAAAAGTGATTTGAACTTTTTGCTCTTTATTAAAATACTTCGCAATAGACAAAATCGTCTTTTTACTATTTAATATGGTAAGTAGAAAATATATTTTAAAAACTAAAAAATCCTAAAATATATGATAAGAGAAAAATATATTAGGAGAATTAATAATTAAGGTGTCCTAAAGTTTATAGTAAGATAAAAATATATTTTACTATTACTTCTAATGTATTTAATTAAAGAAATATTCAATACTTTTATATGTAATTTGATAGACAATAGTATGAAACAATTTTTGGGCCAAAATTTTGTGTTCCTCTTTCCCCTAAAATATTAGAAAGGAATAATTATACCTAATTATATTCCATAAATAATATTTACATAAACGTTTATTTCCACAAAGTGTACAAAAGTGCATAACGTGTTTTTTTTAAAAGAAAATAAAAATAAATAACTCTCAACTTTCTAATAACTTTGCTCTTGCATATATAATTTTATTGATTGACAAGAGACATACGTGCAAAACACGTACACTAAACTAGTACTGCTAAATATATATTTCCAGAAGTTCTTTTTTAAAAAATACTTTAAGAAGAAGCTATCTTTTTCAGTTTCTGCTTTTACTCAAAACACTTTTTTTACTCATAATTCAATCGAACACCTCAATATTGGAGAAGACACACTTTTAAGGAGAAAAAAATAATAATTTTGACCTTAGAAAAGCTCGGTCAACCGATTATTAATGAATCATATGAACTTGCAACCAAAGATAATTAAACATACTATTTTTCTCGTTTTTGATACATTAATTCTCTGCACATGTCATACAAATGTGCTTTAACCACTATTGTACACTATATAAGTATAATTTAAAAAATTAAATTTTTACATATATAATAATTTGTTGAAAAGTTCATTAATCATACGGTGCAGACAGATGAAGACTATTGTAGTAGGTGTAATATTTTAGAGCATGATAAGACCCTATTTGAACTAGTTATAATCAATCCTTGAATATTTGATGGGAAAAGGAAAAGAAAGACTACTACTACTGATAATAATAACTTATAATAAGTGTCATTATTTTTGGGTCGGTTTGAAATAAATGCCCACCCAACCAACACCTACCAGTAGTACCCAATTAATGAGCTCACAAAACTAAGAGAAAATATGGATTGATGGGAATATGTCAATTTCTTCTTCTATTTATTTATCCTTTGGGATTGAAGTCCATGTACAGATATTTACTATGGTGTAAAATTTGAATTCCACAAAAAAAAAAATTTAAAAATAATTATCGCATTTATGTGTTTGACCTAACAGTCAAAAAAAGAGAAGAATATTATAGGAGATTAATGTATAAATAAAAAATATTATAGGTAATTTTCTTTGTGTGTGTGTTAAATGTTGGTAGACGATATCGACTGATAAATTTGTTGGTTAGGAAATAATACAGTAACAAATTATATGTGACTTTTTGAGATTCAAATTATGTGAATTTTATCAAACAAACTTAAAATATCTTTTTCCATCATATTGACGTGAGAAGTATTTCAATTTATAACATTTTTTCCATCATTTTTAATATGTAACTTTAAAAGAGTACTTCACTTCGGTATGATCCCGTTATGCGCTGAGTTTGGACAAGATTTCTAAAGGAGCTGAACTACAAGATCGAGTCTATAGTCCGCGGCCTTATTAAACCTGCGACGAAGATCACGTGATAACAACTTTATTAGTTATGTCAGGACTCTTCTTGATGTTTAAATTTTCTTAAATTTGATCCAAATTAGCTTGAATGATTATGATGAATAAACTAGTCGAGGCACATACAAATCGACTCGAACACCACCTAATAGTAGCAAATACTTAATAAGTAAGCCATCCATATTTGGTGTGCGCTTAATTGAAGTTGGATGGTCGATAGTTGTTATGATCAATCAAGCATGTGAAGTCAGTGAAGAAGAGAGTGGTGTGAGACAATTCTAACCAACCAAAAAAAAAAAAAAAAAAACCCATATCCCTTCCTTTTCATTTTGCATGAATCAATTCAGTCAAATTCATAACAATTTCATTTTCCTCCCTCTACCCCCCTTAACACATACATACAATATTCATTTCACCATTGCTTTGTCAAAAGAAAATTATTAGTAGTCCCTCAGCCTTTGTCCATACCTAGCCGCATTTACAACTATAGATGCAACCCCTTTTAGCTGAAATGTTCAAAAAATAGACCATGCTTATTATGCATTGAGTTTCTTTGCTTTAGTCAAATATTTTTTTGTTTCTCTGTATCTTCGAGTGATCTAAGCAAAGAACATAGTAATACAAAAATATTGTCTAGAGATGATGAGGAATTCGTCGACGTCTACAACATCAGCAGCAAATGATGCCATGATGGAAATCGAAGCGAATAAACCACAAGGTCATGGTATAGTTGTAGGTGGATTAAGTCCATTGAGCGAAACATTATGGAAGGAGAAAACAAATACGGAGTTTATTGGAGATGTTTCTGCTAGATTAGCTTGGAAAGATTTGACTGTAATGGTTACTCTTAATAGTGGAGAAACACAGAATGTTCTTGAAGGACTTACTGGTTATGCTGAACCTGGAACTTTTACTGCTTTGATGGGTCCTTCTGGTTCTGGAAAGTCTACGCTTCTAGATGCCCTCTCTGGTCGACTTGCTTCTAATGCTTTTCTTTCAGGGAGAGTTTTGCTTAATGGTCGTAAAGCTAATCTCTCATTTGGTACCGCGGTGAGTAGGACAGATCGCGCTTTGTTTTTCTTTTTTTTACGTAGAAAGCTGAGGCTTGATTTTTAATCTGTTGTTATAGGCATATGTGACACAAGATGATACGTTGATCGGGACATTGACAGTTAGGGAGACGATATCTTACTCTGCTCAACTACGTTTACCTGATCGGATGCCATGGTTGGAGAAACGAACGTTGATTGAGAGCACTATTATTGAAATGGGACTTCAAGATTGTGCTGATACAGTTATTGGAAACTGGCACTTGCGCGGTATCAGTGGAGGAGAAAAGAGGAGAGTTAGTATCGCGCTTGAGATTCTTATGAGGCCTAGATTGCTCTTTCTTGACGAGCCAACTAGTGGTCTTGACAGGTACTAGTAATGTATTCAGCCTTAGAGATCTATGATCTGAAATGAACATATTGGTTTTTTCGTTTTCAGATTTAAGTTATATACACTGACAGGTAACTCGTCTTGTTTTTTGTAGTGCTTCAGCGTTCTTTGTTACACAGACATTGCGTGGTCTGTCGAGAGATGGAAGGACTGTTATAGCTTCAATTCACCAGCCGAGCAGTGAAGTATTCGACTTGTTTGACAGATTATATTTGCTTTCTGGAGGCAAAACAATTTACTTTGGTCAGGCTTCTGAAGCATATGAGGCAAGATTCACTCTTTCCAGTTCCATCCACTTTACTTTTTAGGGACATCTGATAAAATTGGAACGATACAGAGAAGATTAACGCGACTACACGACAAAATTGAGAAATAGACTCGTATTAGTTTTGTTATTGCTTTTGCTAATTCTCAAAAAATTGTGTTTGCAGTTCTTTGCACAAGCTGGTTTTCCTTGTCCTGCTCTGAGAAATCCATCAGATCATTTCTTACGATGCATCAATTCTGATTTCGACAAAGTTAAGGCAACTCTAAAAGGGTCGATGAAGCTACGGGTATTAAACTTTTTTCACTTGAATAATTTTGTTTCCATTAAAAAAATTCAAATCTTTGTTTAGCTTAGTTTAGCGTTTTACAAAATCTGTTCTTTTTTTTTTTTTTTTTTTACAATTGCTATAGTTGTTCTGCTTCATGGGAGGGGAACAATTGAAGTATGCATACCATGTGCTTTTGTTTCAGATAAAGTGCAATTTAATAATCAACATATTCTTGGTCTTTTCTTAAACCAAAGTGAACTACTATTAAGCAATATTGGCATTGTGTTCTTCATTATTTAACTTTGTATTATTTTTTTGATTGATTTCTAATCAGTTTGAGTCCAACGAGGATCCTCTTGACAAAACGACGACAGCTGAAGCTATACGCATTCTAGTAGACTATTATCGTCGTTCTCAGTACAGTTACTCAGCTAATGAAAGGGTTGAAGAAATGTCGAAAGTTGTAAGTATCGTTGTTTCAACTTTGATTAATACTGTGTTATCATATAAATCAGGTTCTATTATCCGACATTATTATTAACTATGTGTTTTTTTGGGTGCGTAACAGAAAGGAACAGTGCTGGATTCTGGAGGAAGTCAGGCTAGTTTCTTCATGCAGGCCTACACCTTAACTAAACGTTCCTTTATTAACATGTCAAGAGACTTTGGTTATTACTGGCTGAGGCTTGTTATTTACTTGGTGGTCACGATTTGCATCGGAACTATCTACCTTAATGTGGGAACTGGTTATAGCTCCATCCTGGTATTGTTCTAATTCCTGTTGAAGAAAATGTAATTACGAGTTTAACTTCTATACACTTACTTACTGTACAAAAGAAACGCTAGCAAAGCTTCACAACCACATTGTTGAAAGTTTTAATTAACTTGTTCCTTTGTTATGAATGAGAAGAAATCAACTTCATTTCTAATTTCAAATGCTATGAAACAGGCAAGAGGAGCATGTGCGTCGTTCGTCTTTGGATTCGTGACATTCATGTCAATTGGAGGATTCCCTTCTTTCGTCGAAGATATGAAGGTTTGTACTTTGTACCTAGTATCATAATCTCGAAAAAACTAACCAACTTTTTGGCAACGTGCTATAACAACTTGGAACATTTTTTTTTTCCCACTGAACACAGGTTTTTCAAAGGGAGAGGATGAATGGACATTATGGTGTTAGTGCATTTGTTGTGAGCAACACCTTATCCGCGATGCCATTTCTGATACTGATCACGTTTCTGTCTGGCACTGTCTGCTATTTCATGGTCCGGTTACACCCGGGCTTCACACACTATTTGTTCTTTGTGGTGTGCCTCTACGCCAGTGTCACTGTTGTCGAAAGCTTGATGATGGTTATAGCTAGTGTTGTCCCTAATTTCCTCATGGGAATCATTATAGGTGCTGGAATTCAGGTAATAAACTTCATCAGTTTCCCTTCTGTTGGTCCAAAATTACAACTAATTTCCAGTAGTCTTAATTAACTTTTTGCTCTTTTTTCATTTTGATGCTAGGGGATATTCATGCTAGTCTCTGGATACTTTAGACTCCCCAATGACATCCCAAAACCTTTCTGGCGTTATCCTATGTCTTACCTCAGTTTCCACTTCTGGGCACTACAGGTAAGACTCAGACTCGTTTAACTTCTATGCACTGACAGTGTCACATTCTTTGTGACTACTACAATGTTACAAGGATTGAATTGCTAGCTAAGCCGCGGATGTTGCAGGGACAATATCAAAACGATTTGATGGGGTTGGTGTTTGATAACTCGAGTCCCAATCTTCCCAAAATCCCGGGTGAATTCATACTAGAGCAAATATTCCAAATCGACCTGAACAGATCAAAATGGGTAGATGTAAGTGTGATCTTCGTCATGATAGTAACCTATCGGATAATATTCTTCATCATGATCAAGATCAACGAGGATGTCACGCCGTGGATCAGAGGTTACATTGCCAGAAGAAAAATGCAGCAGAAGAATGGGAATCAAAAACAGACTATTGCTCCTTATGGTCTCACTCAATCACCCTCTCTAAGGGCCTATGTTGGAAACAATGGACCAAATAACAATAGGTAAAATGGAGGCATAACAAATGTTGATTAATAAAATCAAAAGGAAAAAAAAAAGAAGAAAAATGAAGGCTTACTACTTGTTAAAACCTCTTTTGACAAGTGATTAATTGCAAGAAATTTGTATCAAATTATATACGAGATGATGGTAGTTATTACTATTATTTTTTGCCACATTTAATCATTCTTCAGCTTCGTGCTTTGAATATATGTGCTAGTATATGAATTATCACCCACCAAGTGTTGTTGTTTTGTTCTTTCTATTTCCAGTTAGGTCTGTTTTAAAGTTATATATATATAGGGTATTATTGTTTTTGTCCAATTCATATGCAGTTTTTATGTTTAATTAATTATGTTGTGTATTTAGCCAGAACTCCAATTTCCCCATTAAGTGGGTATATAACAATACGATTATGACATTTTTAAAACTGGTATTCCAGCATGTGAAGTAAAATTAAGGGACAAATATTGTGTGACATGCACTTGTTAGCATGACTTGAGAGAATGTGTGGTAACAAGTAAAGGTGAAATAGTTGAGAAATATGATAAGAACCTTATTCATATGAGGTGTGTACACTAAATCAAAGAATGCATTATTTAACTATCAATGTTGAATTGTTGGGTGAATATGTTAAAAACCTCTTAATTATCACCATCTTTTGAGTTTCTTACTTAAATTTAGTACTTCTTCTTACTATCTTTATTTGTCCACTTTTCTATTGTCATAAAAATTAAGAAGAAGTAAATGATAGAGATAATTTTATTATATTATCTTTGAATATAATAAATATAGACAAAGGAAATAGTATTCTAGGTTCAGTTTGGGTTTGGGTTTGGGTTTGGGTTTGGGTTTGGTTAAATTAAAATCAAATCAATTTAGTTGATTCTGCAATTATCAAAAATCAAAACAAACCAAACTAAATATAATATACATTTATTAATTTTGTTATCGGCGGTTTGATCTGATTTTTCAATTTTTAAGAAACCTAATGACATTCTTTTTTTCTTTCTTTTTCCTACAATTAAAATTGAACTTTCTATTGTTTTTCAATTTATAATCCATTATTTCCTTTTTATTTTGTGGTCGCTATTTTTGAATTATGAAGAAAATGCCTCAAATTATCAGGGAAAGGGGCAAATATAATCTCCAATTTTGCAATTTAGAGAGAATATACTTTCGTTATAAAGGTAATACATGTATACTATCCTTGTTTAATAAATAAATACTCTCTTTATTTTAAAATACTGGGTCCTTCTTGACTTAACACACCTATTAAAAAAAAATTAATTAGTGGTGTTTTATTAAACTAATATTATTAATAATAATTTGAAACTCTAAATTTTACTAATATTATTAATTTATGTTGTTATTTAATATTATAAACAATATGAAAAGAAACAATATAACTCTTTTTTATTTGAAAAAATAGACAAGTTGTTAATGGGATAGAGTATGGGTTGCATTTTTTTGTTAAATGGTCTAATTTTTAATTTTGATTTCAACTAATATTGACTGGTTTGGGATTTGGTGATGCGAACGTTCAATAAGAGGCCATGAATCATGATGCAAAAAAGAATTTTGTAAAACCACCTTTAAAGCATAAATGAATCAAATATTTAAAGAATAACATAAATAAATTATTTTTTGATAACATATTTAAAAATTTTCCTCCTCCAATATAAAAAGTATAAATAGCATAAATACCAACCTTTTAAAATTAATTACAACTCTCTCCTATTTTTTTAATTACTTTACTCTCTCTCCCTATTAATATACATAGCATAGCTGACATCTACATAACATTCTGTGTATATGTGGAATTTTTGTAATATGTTTAGGGAGTTGAGATTTTTTGTAATATTGAAAACATAAGTTGTGTATTTGTGTAATTTTTAGATAGGGGAAAAATTCAGAAATGACATACTTGACGCCCTAATTATTAATTTTGTAGCAGCAGTTTCATAATTACATTTTGTAGCAACTTGTATTATGTATTTTTAAAAACTGATGCTAAAAAAATACATATACAACTAATTTTACCTCCCTTAAATAACTGAAATTTGTTGAGGTAAATATGGTATAATTACCAATTAATTAATTTTGCAGATTCCTTTTCCGTTAAAATAACTTCAATCACGCGACTTCCGTTTCAGCTTAACAGCATTGATCAAATTTTAAATTTCAGTTTTCAAAATTAACGAGTTCATCTGAGAAAAAAAAAATCAAAATCTGCTTTTCGTTTTTATGAGAAATTTTGTCTAATTCAACCGTGTTTTGATGTTCAACCATTGTTGTTGTTCATACGAAATTCTACAGTATCTTCTTCGAATTCAAATCCAGTTATAGATTCTTCAGTTCAAATTGTTCGAATTGAACTATTAGTTGAATATTCATCTATTACTGTTGTCTAAGGTACGTAATCATTAAGTATTTCTGGTTGAATTTTTTGTTTCCGCCATTACTGTTGCTCCTATTTAGTTTCGATTTTTAATCAAATCAGAAGAAAATTCAACATATATAACAAAAACCTTCAAAATTGAAATTTTTCGTTGCAAAAATTCAATTTATTAGTTGTTTCAATTTTTTAGATTTACTTGATAGACTATTTATTTCAGTATTGGTTGTTGTTATTTTGATCGATTTAACAATTGATAAAATTGTGAAGCTTTGTAGTATATTTGCAGAGTTTTGTATAATCGATTATGAAAATAAGTTAAACAATTTTCGAGTTTAATTTGGTTCAATGATTTTATGAAAATCATTGCTCAATGGATGAATGAATTGAGTTGCTGAATGTGATGAAATTCTATTCACACAGTTCAAAATATAATTTAGGTATGTTCCATATGTATTTTTTGATATGTTTAATGTTAACATTGCATATGTATTTTTGAACAGCTTAATGTTAACACTGCATATGTATTTTTTGATTTTCTTGTTGGGATTTGACAGTATAACTATTTTTGCTGAATATATACTTTATACAAGTTTTTCTTCGTTTCGATTCAGTAGTTTCTGTATTTGGTTTAATAGTTTTTTTTGTGTTTGTATTTTACGTTAAACAAATTTTGTTTAAAAAAAATTTCTGAAGGGAGATGTTGGTTGTGTAAGATTGTTTGCAGTTAAAGCTGAAAAGTGTTTGTTTTAACAAGTTATAATTAGACAAAATGTTTATATTTGTTTTTTTTTTTGGTTAAATCAAGTAGAAATGGGAAGCATACCAGTACTTGTGAAGCACTCTGGTCGGTAGACGTATGAAAAAAACTACGAAGAATATATCACTGATGCTATACTGTTGAGCACATCAACAACATTTATTGAGCTGCACGATGAATTGGCATCTCACTTAAGTGTGAATTTAACGAGGAAACGTATTCTAATGGAATATCAAATTACTGCTAGTGCAGGGCAGATAGAAATACATAATGATATGGATTTAAAGGTGTTTATATTTCAGAAAAAAGCAGATACAAGACATGAATTGTCTTCCTTTATATGTAAGGATTTTGGAGAAAACTGTAGGGAGCAACGTGGCTAGTTCTTCTATGTGTGTTGCTGAAAGAATAACCAACTATGACAACATTCAAACACTGATAAATACAACAAATGAAGGAGCTTTGGTGGTTTGTGAAGATACACAAGCATTAGATGTATTTGAAATGGATACTGTGGAGTTGATTATCTCAGATCCACATCACAAACATGTTGAGGAAGACCAGGTTTACTTGAGAATTTTTTTTTTTGAAGTCAGTCATGAAGGACTATTCAATTAGGGAGAAGTTTCAAACGCGAAGTAAAAGGTCAAGTAAGAAAACGTACGTATATTCTATATCACTCTATTGTTGTTTAATATTAGCCTGGATATGTATTTTCAAAATACTAAATTATGTGGGATGCAGGTATACGTTGTTTTTCAAATCAAGAAAATGCGAGTTTTTAATGCGTGCATCGGGAATGGGAGAAACTGGAATGTTTAGAATAAGAGAATTCAGACCTCAACATACATGCCCGGTGAAGGACAAGATCTATCCAAAGGTGCATGCTACTAGTATGTTGATAGGTGGTATGGTTAAATAAAAATTCAAGAACCATAAAAGAAAATACAGTGCAACAGAAATTAGAAATGACATGAAGAAAGATTTTGGTATGGATCTGACATACACTTTATGTTGGAGGGCGAAAGAAAGAGCGTTAGAAGAGTTGAGGGGTAAGCCATCAGCATCTTATGGGAAACTGCCATCATACTTATATGTACTGAATACTACCTATCCAAAATCACATATAAGAATGAAGAAGACAGATGAGAATGAGTTCTTGTATGTTTTTATCGCTCTAAATGCATTCATTAAGGGATTCGATCATTGTAGACCGGTTGTAGTTGTTGATGCTAGTCATCTGAGAGGAATGTATACTGGGGCATTTGTAACAGCATGCACAATGGATGGAGCAGGTTAGTATGAATTTGTAATAATTATTTTGTAAAACTTCTTGTATGTTTTTGTATTTCTGCGTATCACCTGAAAATACATATATCCACTAGATATATACATATCTGTATAAAATTACCTAGAGTTTCAAAGTTTCATGAATTAAAATATTTAAAAAATGATTATGTTTTATAGTTATGTGTGTCTAAATTTTATTATATGTAATTGATATCATTTATTTGATAAAATGTACAATTTTAATTTCCTGTATATATAATAAATACATATGCAGTTCCTATATGTATTTTTATTTTACTGCATATAATTTTTTTGTATATACAGGTCATATATTTCCTCTGGCATATGGTGTGATTGATTCTGAAAATGATGCATCATGGACGTGGTTCTTTCAGAATCTAAAGGAAGCGTACGGGAAAAGACAAAACATGTGTGTTGTTTCTGATAGGAATCCAAGCATCATAAAGGCTGTTGGCGATGTGTACAACGATGTTCCTCATTATGCATGTATGTGACATCTATGGGAGAATGTTAAAAAACTTTACAGGAAGTCACACGATGCATTGTCGGAGATCTTTTATACAATGGCCAAATCATATTCAAAGTCAGAATTCCAAATGTTAATGGAAAAAGTTGAGGCAGTTGATATTAGGGTGAAGAATTATTTGGAATTGGCTGGTTACGAAAAGTGGGCTAGGTCCTATGCAACAGTTAACCGAGGGTGGACTTTGATTTCAAACATTGCGGAGTCAATAAATGGAGTACTTGTATCAGCTAGAGTACTGCTAATTTATGACTTTCTTGAGGAGGTTCGATTATTGTTTGCAAAATGAAACTGCGAAAATAGGCAACAAGCTTCATATACCTTCACAACACTCATTGAAAAGTTTTATGACATACTCAAAGAACATGAGGCTTTGTGTACTCATATGACGGTATGACCTTTTATATTTTTGGAATTTATACTTCTGAAAAAATAATTAATACAATAACTAAGTACTAAATGAATGAAAACATTTAAAAAAAAACTAAAAAGTTAAGTAAGAAAAATATTATGTACTCTGCATATGTATTTTTACTCTGTATATGTATTTTTTTAAAAAAAATATTGGTGTGCTTACAACATATCGTATAAATATGAATTTCATCTTTTTGTCGCATATCATTAAACTTTTTATTTTTGTATCAGGTTTTACCAGCCACAGAATATGTGTATACGTTACACGACAAATAAAAACACTACATGGTTTGTCTCAAAGAAAAAAAATGCTCATGTAATGCATTTTAACTAGATCAGATACCATGTGCACATGCTTGTGCGGTGTTGGAGAAGAAGAATTTTGAGAAGGGGCCATACTGTTGTGATTTGTTTAAACCAAAAACTGTTTTGAAAATATATGATGTTCTCATCTACTCGTTGCCACACAAAGATGACTAGTTAATTCCAGAGAGCGTACTTGGTGAAATAGTACTGCCTCCAAAATACAAAAGCCCTCCAGGAAGACCTGCGAAGAAGGATCGTGGAAAATCAGGACGGGATATGTTTGGAAAGAAGAACATCAACTCATGTGGTGCTTGTGGGGCTAAGGGTCACAATAGGCGTTCCTGTAGGAAATATCGAAAATGAAACATTTCTCTTTCCGTATTATTGCTTAAAATTTTATTTTCATTTTTTATAAACTTGAACTATTTTTTTAATAATCATTTGACAAGTGAACAAAGTTAAATCTGAATTCTGAATATGTATATGTTGAAAGATCTGAACATTGCATATGTATTTTGAATGTGCAGTTCATATGTATTTTTAGCATTGAATATACTTTTTAGGTTAAAGTTGGTAACTTTGATTAACCAAACACTTATTTGGTTCGTAATTGTTAATTGATTTAGCCACATATGACATATTGTGCAAATCTATGTTTGAATTTCAAAATCTTAGCGCAGCATATGTGTTTATATGATAAAAATATATTTAAATGTATAATACATATGTATTTTTAATAAAAAATATTAACACTGCATATGTATTTATGTAAAATAAAATCTCACCATAAATTACAGATTTGTATTAAAAGTTCAAAATTATCTTTAATTTCAGTTTTCATTTACAATCATATTAAATGGACACATATCAAAATAAATAATAGTTATGAACAATATGTATTTTAGAAAAACTTATTATTAACACTGCATATGTATTTTTATGATAAATTTTATTTATAATGCGTACATATTTTTTAGCAAAAAATATGAACACTGCATATGTATTTTTTAACATTGCATATGTTAACATAATATTTTAACACTGCATATGTATTTATGTAAAAAATATGAACACTACATATGTATATTTTAACTAAAAATTTCAGATATATTTTTGGAATGCTTAGGCATAATATTGCATATGTATTTTTGTCATCTAAAAAAAATACATATGTATTTTTTAGGCATAAAAATTACTGCATATGAATTTTTTAGGCATAAAAATTACTGCATATGTATTTTACGCATAATATGAACAATACATATGTATTTTTTAACAAAATCACACAGTAAAATGAAGAAAAGCATAAAAGACTCGTATTAAACTTGAATTAGTACTATTATAACCTACAATTAGAACCACTTCAAAACATCAAAATTAGTTTGTATAATCAGTACCTACATACATAAACCAGCGTCTAAACTATATAAAGTAATCAATCCATCATCCATCAAAAACTTCAGTTACACTAGTTATTCTATTTTGTCTTGGAGGCCTCAAAGGTGCTTCAACATCACTATGAGCATTTACGTCTTTCTTTCTGGTCCCATAATCCCACAAAAGTGTAGCATATCTTGTACGGAGTGCATTGGGGTCGAACTCATTCGCAAGAATTTTGTGACCATAAGAAAGACACTCTGCATATGTAACCATATAGACACCACAATCCCTACAAAAACAATAAAAAGAAACACATATGTGCTTTAATATATACTTTACAAACATACAATTTTGTTATATGTAAATTAAATAACTTACAAGCTTCCGCTCGGTTGTTGAGGCAAACTCTCTTGAAATAACACATCAAACATATCTGAGGAGTCTTTGTCTTTGTATCTTGGATGGTTTTCAAGATGAATTCCTTTCTTAATGTAGAAATCACAATGTTCGAGACACAATGGGATAATCACAGCTAATTTCTCAATGACATCAAGAACAACCGAATAATGACCAGATGATTCATATGAATCATATAGGAATATGTACCTCTCTGAGAAAGATAAAATTGCTAGCACCCAATGATGTTTTTCCTTTATATTTACTGGAATATAAATGTCTTCCACTCTATGTCATGGCACAGAAGCATGCATACGGAACCCATTTATGTATTCATTAAGATGTGCCACATGTCCTCCCGTAGTAAGGTTTTCAGCATCCGCAGAATAAACATCATGAACAGATCTAATTATGTTCATAGAGTTGCAATCTATCGTGCTGAATTTGTAAGACCTGTTGGGGTCATACTTCGACTTCTTCCTCAAGTAGTAGAAGCAAACATTAATATGCTGCAGTAAGTAAGAGCACAAATTTTAGATAATTCAAACTATTTGTATACTAAATTTAGCATGTGTATGTAATATAAAAATACATATGTAAGTTAAAGTGCATCACATCATTTCTTATATAATAAAAAATTACATAGAAAAATACTTATTTACACCTGCATATGTATTTACTACCATAATATGTAGTTTAATTAGTGTCATAAATGTAAAAAAAATATTATAAGAAAAAATATACTAATCGAGTCGATCCATGAATGATCAGGGAACCCCATGGTGTAAAACCATTTTTTATCTTCAACAGTCTCAATTTTGAAATGCATCATTGGAATGGTTGATTTTCCCCTTTTGTAATGATCCGCATTTTCCTTCCTGTTTTTTTTTGTTAATCAGTATATGTTAAATCATGAGAACATAATGTAATTTAAAAAAAAAAAACTTAAAACAGTTCAATAGAAATACCTTTTAGCATGGACTTTGAGAAGGTCTTCAGAAATCCAATCCATGAACTTGTTGACAATCTTCGTATCCATAATTCCATCAATCGGATGATAAATAAATGGATGTTTCTGTGGGAATATACGTATGTGCCCTTCCGAGCTCTCTATATATTTACATAATACAAAAAGGTAATTATTAAAAAGTATTTGCATAACATGTTACATTGTAAACTAAATATATAACTAATTGTACTTACCGGCAGCTGAACCAAATTTCATCGTGTAAGGTGACTCTTTGAATTTGGATGGTCGCCTAATACTTAACTTAGGAATAGGAGTTTGAAGTTCGCGATTAGCAGAGGGATGAACAATGATGCTTTTACTACTGTATACATTCAAATTAGGAAGCAAGTCATCAGGGATTTTGTCTTGTGAATCAGGCAAAACTGTTTCATCCCTTTGTTCATCAGTGGTTAATTCTTGTATTTTAGGAGTTGTCATAATTTGTTCCTCCGTACCAAGATCAACCTCTCCATGCATGTCTGCTTTAGAGCTCGATCCAACGTTCTCTTTGTTTTCCTTCAAAAATGGAAAACAGTTTATTTTTTTATGTCAAAAATAATCCACATAACCTCAGATATATTCATAATACATACCTGACAATGATCTTGAACAACAGATTCAGACTTTTTTATCATTAAAATGTTCATCAATTTGTTCTTCTTCAAAAGTTGTCAATGGATGTGTCGTGATGCTTTCTCTTCGGTATGCATTAAGACTTGGTAACAACTCATCTGGGATTGTAAATTGCGAATTAGATAATTTTGTATCATCCAATTTCTCATCAGTGATCTGCAATAGAAATGAAAGAAATTATATAATTATCTTATGGATTGTTATGATTTTTACATCACATAAACTGAAGTTCAATTCATTATACATACTCGATCATCATGATGAACAATCTTCTCAGAAAGATTATAATCCAAATTTATACTTTGGAGAAGCTCATCAGGGATTAAATGTTGAGAATCAATTTCAATGTTTATTTTATCTGGATGCAAATCAGTGCACCCTTTGCAAACAAGCAAAAAAATTAAACCAACTTCAAACAAAAATTTAATTGTATATGTTTATACAAGACTATATATAAAATAACATATAACTGCACAAAAAAAAGGAATTACATTTGCGCACTGAAAAGAATAATCATATTTTAGTTATTTTTTACCTTTGTACCATCCTGATTCTCATCCAAATTCTGATCAACAGTAGGACTGAATTGTTGTGGTGATGTTACGACGCCAGCATAATCCATCTGTTGTGCTTCAACCTATGTATCTTCATGTTGTTGCTACAAGTATAATTTGAATAAACTACTATTATTTGATTTCACTTAATATGTATATACCAACCCACTAAAAATACATAGTGTTGAAAAATATATTTCTTGACACACTGCATATGTATTTTGTAGTACATTTCATATGTATTTTGTAATACATTTCATTTGTATTTTTTGAAAATCAACTCATATGTATTTTTTGAATAAACTACATATGTATTTTTAGCAATATACTGCATATGTATTTTTTTATAAACTATGGATATGTATTTATCAAAATACATTTCTTGCCACACTGCATATGTAGTTTGTATTACATTTCATATGTATTTTTTTATATCAAATCATATGTATTTTTTGTATAAACTTCATATGTATTTTTAGCAATATACTGCATATGTATTTTTTCATATACTCTGCATATGTATTTTTACTACTGTGGATATTATATAATAATAAAACTTTTACCTTGCTAAGTTCAATTGCTTTGACCATTTTTTTGAACTTTTTCTTCACTAATTAACGAATTCGAGTAAACTCTTCACGAACTCCTTTAAACTCTTGACGAACCTGTATTCATACAAATTCAGTAAACACATATTTTTAAATGTAAAACAAATATTTTACAAAAAAAATTACCTCTTCGCGGAATACATCAAAAACTTTCTTAGAAATAAATGCTTCTTTCTCAACATGTCTCTCACACTTTGACACAACAACTTCCTCTACATGACTATCTGTCTTTGACTGTACCTGAGGAAAAATAACCCTAGTTGTTTGCTTCCCTTCCTTCTTTTTTGAAGAAGAAGCCTGTTGTGTTGGAATTGGCTTGAATACTGGTGTCTTCATTACAGCAGCCTTGGCAGCATGATGAGGTGGAGTCCTCGTTTGGGTATGCGCGTCAACAATATTGACTTGCTTTTTCCCTGAAGGTTTCTTCGCTACTGGGGTTGATGAATCCACCTTATGTTTCTTCTTTGAACGTTCGTTGATCTTCTTTGGTGGTGGATCCTGAAAGTCATCGTCAGAATCACCTGAACGTTCATCTTCAGTTACATCCTCCTGTGGTATTTCAAGCTTTGCTAGTTCCATTTCAATTGGCACTATGTTCTTAAATACAACCTACGAATATGTTAAATAATATGTTAAAGAATATGTTAAGCAATTGAAACAACAACAATTGAAAATGAAAAAGAATATATGTATACAATACAATAAATATCAATGCATATATATTTGTTCACAACAAACCTTGCCATTGTCCTTGAACATAGCATTCATCAAAAGCTCATACCGTGGACGAGGTGCAATCGTCTTCCAATTTAATAATCGGGAAATACGATTCTCAATCTTCAATGCAATCTTTGGTGGGACATTTGAACAACAATCATATAGCCACACTTGAATAGCCAGTGGCATTCCTTGAATCAGATAAAATTTGCCCCCAGCTTTCAGCCGGTTGTTCAAACTTCTATCCAGATCTTCAAAAGATAAAGACCCCCATGGAAAATCCTTATATCTACCACTATCTACCAAATCAAAATGAAGACGGGGTATAGCAACAGTGTCAATGTTAGACAACACAAATGAATGTAGGAAATACAAAATTGCAAATTTCTCAGCATCCTCATCATTGTTCTCCCCCCATACTTTCTCCGTGAATGCTAGAAATAGTTGCCTTTTCTGTATAATTTCTGCCCCATTGAAATACTTTTCAATCATCCTATTTGGTACACCCTCATAAAAAATAAAGTCATACCTATTAGACACACAATTCAATCCAGTTATGATAGCAAATTTCATAGGAGTAAAACTAAGAGAGGTGTCATTAGCACAGATCATAATCCCAGAAGAAGAACTACCCTTCACCTCAAGCGTCATAACGCATCTTCACAATTGTATTTGTACTACACACTGCTTCTTCTTCATAAAATAGCCAAAAATGTTATTCTCACAAAAGTTTTTAAATTGTTCCTTGTTTAAAATTGCGCGTATGCTTCCATAAATATCATTGTCACTGTACGAGCACATGTGCGGTGCAAATCTTGAAAGTTTTCTGACAAGGAATATTTTGTCCCGCATCACCTATACAAAGTAAAACTACCACTTCTTAATCTGTAAACAAAATTCAATCAAACAAAAAATATATATAGCATGCATATATATTTCAGATGATTAAAATGCATATGTATATTGATCAAATCATAACTACAACCAACACTGAAAAATACATATCAAATGTACTAAAAATACATACAAACAATAGACTGTTATGGTAGTTAAACTAAAATAACATGCATATGTATTTTGACCATATATAAAATACAACAACCACTGAAAATACAAATACTCAAAAATGCATATCAACTACACTAAAAATACATATAGGTCAAAATTATTCACCTGTACTAAAAATACATATCAACTATACTAAAAATACATATCACCTATACTATAAAAATATATATCCAAATACTATTCATGAATAGTTAATTCAACAATATATTTTCACATAATCCCTAAATATCATCATAACAGAAAATACATAATTAGTTGAACACAAAAATAAAATAAAATTTACAAATCAAAAAATACCTCTTCCTCACTTTCTTCTTCAGATTCATCATAAGATTTGTCAACATCGTCTTCAATTTCTTTTGATTTCCTTTTCTTCTCGTACCGTTTTTTAGTTTTTTGCTCCTTTGGAGAAGGAGTTTTCTTCAACCCTTTTTTTTTTTTAATTTCCGTCATCTTCACTTCGTCGTTGTGAAACTTCGACCTAATCTCTTTCGATCTACCAGAGTTCATCAACTGTAAAGGATTTGAAACAACAGTAACTAAATCTTCTTGAGTTAACCCAAGACTAAAAGATGATGCATCATACACTAATTTCATATTTCTTGTACCCCTGTTTATAGGTATTTTTGCAGTGTGTTCATCCATTAAAACACAAAATCCTTGAAAATTAAATTTCCGATGAATTAAAGTAGGAAAAAAAATAAAACGCTCACATGCAAAATACGATTTTGCCCATTAATAATTACCTGAAATATGGGAAGCAAATCCTTATCACAGATCATGCAAGAATCGTGCAAAATGCAATAAGATTGAGAAGAGAGTGATGGTTAATGGCAAAAAAATAGGAAAAAAAATTTTGAATTAGGGAAAGATAAAGAAGGAGGAGTGAAAAGGGTGATTTTATCACAGTAAAAAATTTATGCGGTAAAAAAATAGGGACCACTTAAAATAATGCTACATATGTTAGAGAATGTAATTAGGGAAAAATATTGCTATTTTTTGTAATTAAGTACTTAAGTATGTTAACATATGTATTTTTTCCTTTTAGATATAAAATTATATGTTTCTTTGGGGAAGCGTTACCCCAAATTGGATGCAGAGCCAACCTTTGTATAAAGCAAGCGAAGCTTGGGCTTTAAGGCCACAATATTTGGAGTCCGTTTTATATCAAAATAGTTAAGTATTTTAGATGATTTTAAATTATTATTTTTTTAGAAAAAAGAGTACTACTATTTACTAGAAAGAAAAGACATTTTATGGACTTTGATTTGACAAAGAATATTGGGACATATTTTAAACAAAAAATTTATGTAAGTAAAGAACAATAAAATAATTACATCATATTATAACTTACTATTACTATTTAAAATCTCAATTTTTTTAAATAATTCATAAATCTCTGATTTACTTAAAAGCTTGATACATTACGAAAGAATATAATGTATCTGTGTAAAATTAAGTGATGTATCCAAAAAAAAAATATGATATATTCATGTAAAATTAAGTGATGTATTTCAAAGAATATGATGTATCCGTTTGAACTAAATCAGAGATTTTTAATAATATTAAAAAGAGTTGGAATAATGATAATTAGCTCTAAAAGGATTGAATTTCTTTTGTTATTGTTATAAAATAATAAAGAACAAGAAGAAGAGTGGAGAGAATAGAGAGAGTAATTCTTATTTCTTCTCTTGAGGGATGAGAGATCGTATCATTGTTCTTTTGTAGCTCATGTATATAGAAAAGCTTTGGCAAAATGTATTTCGTTCTATCTCCATTTATGAATCATCCCTTAAGATGTGCTATGTATGCTGAATTATCTCTGCATAAAATTGTGGGTAGATTGTCATATTTCACACCACATTTTTCTCGAATGAGATGTATCATGAACCTCAACCATACACATTCTCGGCTTCCTTCATGAATAGCTATTATCTCAGCATGATTCGATGAAGTGGCTATGATAGACTGCTTTGTATATCTCCAAGATATGACAGTATCCTCACATGTGAACACATTGTATGTTTGAGACCGAGATTTATGCGGGTTAGATGAGTATCCAACATCAGCATGACCAGTAAGATCGGGACTGCAACCTTTAGAATAAAACAAGCTCATGTGTTTTATCCCATTTTGATGTCTCATAGTAGGAGCAGAAATATACCTTGCTAACAAATTGAGCGAAAGGCTATATTGGGTCTTGTAGTTTTTTACAAGATACATGAGTGCACCAATTGTACTAAGATATGGTACTTCATAACCAATCCAAATTGGTATATTTCTCATTTCAGCAAATAATCTATTGCTTTAAAAACTCTCCAAGAGTTCCAATGATGTTCAAGCAATAAGTTTAGACAATATAAGGATTATAAATAAGTTTTCCAGAAACTCTTATATGCTTCAAGCATTTTGAATCCTTAAAAGTTTTTTACATAAGTTTTGTCAAGTGACAATATTCAATATTTCATGAGTGACATCTTCAAATATCTGGACTGAAAATCAAATAAGTTTTACGCTTACCAAAATGTATCCTTTCAGGTTACTTGATAAATGTTTCTACGCCAGCATGCTTAAATTAACGTAGAATTCAGATCCTCATAATCTTTTACAATATTGCTCCAATATTGTATCAAAGATATCATCGACGATTTCTTATTTTGTATCGGTGCATTTTAAGATCTCATCACTTCATTATTTTTAGGTACCTAAACCTCTCATAAGGTTTCATGAAGTGTTATGTCGTAGACTCTTCAAGAGCACATTGCCTTCATATCATGATTATTTGCTCCTTATCCTTTTCTAGGATTATTTCATTTGGAGCCGATTGGTCTATCATGCTTCACGCATGCATAGATTTTATCCTTTAAGGACACAAAATAGGAGCACTTGCAGCTAAATATGAGATGCTTTCGGCATTTGACTTGAATTATCTTTTGAATGAGGATCTGATGATTATTCCTAACATATTTCTTAGCTGCTTATAATCTCCCCCTTATGTTAGAAAAACTAACATACATCCTCCATCTTCTTTGAGGAATCCATCTTTGTGCATCATGGTATATTCATTAATCGTATACCGCACATCAAAACTATTAGATGGAATAGTTGGTTCATGACCTTGAACCAATTGTGGGGGAAGAAATAATCATAATTTATTGGTCTAATGCATACACGTGTTATTGTATACAACATATCATATTTCAAACCAACACATGAAGCTTTGTTCTCATTAGCGATGGTTTAGCTATTTATCGAAGGCGAATTCAATGCCAAACCATCATCATCAAGATAACTTTCTTGATTGCACAATCTGAAAATTATGCTCAATTTACATTGAACAAGTAACTTTATGAATGTCAAACGTAGGTTGACCATGAATGTACATGTGACCATCTTATTGATGCATCTTTTCAACATATCACATGATAGGTGAATGGGCTCTTATTCACCTTTTATTCTTTTCAGATTTTAAGGGATCCAATCCCAAAATTAGTTGGTTCAACCAACTTATCATGAGAACAAGCAACATTAAAGTTCATTAAGAATTTTTTAATTCTTCAATATATGTTCAATACTCAGTATACACATCTTCGAGATATCGCAATCGTTCATGTCAACTTATGAACTTTTAATCTAGTAAACTCCAAGTTTACCATGATATGTGTTTTTGCTTTAGTAAATTTCAGATTTACTATTATATGAATAAATATTTCAAAATTATTCAACCTCTTTCGGAGGTGAGTTGTGATACAATCACAATCAAGTGCACGTTTACATTAATAAGTTTCTCATTCTCCAGGAATGGAATATAATCATGCCTTAAGCGTATCAAATTATGATAGCTACTACAAGAGCAAATTGAGGCATCCATATGATTTATTGCTACCACATTCAATTCAAGGAATAGAGCATATCAATGGGATATATTTCATGACTTTTCATCAAATACTCATTATTTTGCCTTAGCCATCATAATATTATCAATACATGCATTAAGATCCAATCTCAACGTCTTATCCTTATAAAGGCGTCTTAGACATAAATTGATGGGACTTGAACCCAACATATTATCATCCTTTTTGATAATATTGTTCTTGAGGAATAAATTTAAAACATAAATGGTTCCAAACCAATTATTTTTCCTCAAATCCAACAATAATTATATTATTAGTAGCAAAAGATAAATAACATAAGAAATTACAAACCTTGAAATCCTTAAGATTTATAATCTCACCTTGTTTGGCATAATCTCACCTTGTTTGACAGAGTCTCGTGCTGATAACGTATTATAAAACAAGAAAGAACAAAGAAGAAGAGTGGAGAGAATAGAGAGAGTAATTCTTATTTCTTCTCTTGGGGGATGAGAGATAATATTAGTAGTAGCAAAAGAAAGATAACATAAAGAATTACTAACCTTGAAATCATTCAGATTTATAATCTCACCTTATTTGGCAGAATCTAGTGTTGATAATCTAAATTAGTTAGAGACTCGAAAACTTGTATAGCCACGTACGAACAGATCTCAATTGGTAAGAGACTTCGTACAGATCTCAATTGGTAAGAGACTTCGTGTTGATAACGTATTATAAAACATGAAAGAACAAAGAAGAAGAGTAGAGAGAATAGAGAGAGTAATTCTTATTTCTTCTCCTAAGGGATAGAGATCATAAGATTGTCAATGCAATGAACAAAACCCCTCTATTTATAGGGGAAATTTACTCTTAGTCTGAGTAAAAGACGGATGTTTCAAATCCTAATAGATATCAAAGTAGATTTTGATAGACATTCACTATAATGTAAATAAATTTATAACAGTTTTTAATTTATTTATTTTTTTGCATTTTCAATTATAATAGGACTTTTCATTTCCTTTCTTGGAGTATGCAATACTCAATGCTCTTCTACTCCCTCCTCTTTCTTGGGGTGAATTTCTTTGGTGAGAATGAGGGGCTGCAAATGAGAAGACAGAAGAGTTTAACTCAAAATATTTTGAATATTTCTTTTAACCCTCAGAAAACCCACACTTGCTAATTTTTGAGTGTGCACGTAAATTTATTTTTATCCAATAAATTATATAGAAAAAATAAAGATAAATTCGATTGAGAATCGTTGACGAGGGAAATCGATCCCTGTTCCTTATAGGGTAACAATTTTTAACATTCTAACGAGTTAGAAAAGTCGCTCCGTTAACTTGAATACTATAAAAACTAGCACAACCTTAATCTATTCCCTAGTTCGTCAATTTTAGCTTAGCTTGAAATATATTAACATAATGGGAAACTTCTTTTCTCTCAAGTGTCGTATTGGAGCCTCAATTAAATTGCATGTCACAGACCCATACTGAAGGTAGTGCTTCCAACAGCATTTTCTCCATACCTAGGAGCAGTCCCACCACTACACCATTACTTATGTTGGTAATGAGAAGCTTTCGATAGTCTCAAACTTATCAATAATCAAATCATTTTTTTTCTTTTGCCTCGATTCAACCTTTTATTTTGAAATACATATAAATGAGTTTCTTATTTAGTTTTACTATTGAAAAATTGCTAAAATTGACACCCCACCCCCTTTCAAAGAAACACCTAAAAATTAAGTTAAAAACGAGATTTCATGAGATTGCGTTTCTAATTCTTTAAAAAAAAAAAAAACTCATGGGGTCAATTAAATAATTAAAAAGTTTTGCAATATACTAATACCCTGGTGAGGTCAAAATTAAATCTGAGAAAATATAGCGACCTTAAGATGTCTTTTTATACCGCTTAATTTTTTTATTTTTTATTTTTATAAACAAAACAATTGAAAAATATGATTACGCGCTATCTACACAATCTACTATTAGCGCTAATAACATGTTAATTGTCATGTTTTATCAAGCTATCAATTAATTATGCAACTTTTTGTTTAATCATTAGTATATAGAACTTAACGCAAACTATAATCACATGGCTAATTTTTCGAATAGATGTAATAATCACTACTGCTTTGGATTATTAATTAGTACCTGCAGTTGACAAAATAAAGTTGCTGATAATTCAAATGGCTACAAAGAGCACTGCGAAAACCTATGCTTTCTTATGCATGCTGTTGAAAATGTTTATTTTTTTAAAAATAAAGTGATTGATAAAGCTTTTAGTAGAAAAAAATATTTGTTATTAATTAGCAGAAGTTATTTTCCAGAAATATTCTTGAGCCTTTATCAAGATAAATTACTGAAAAATAATCGAAGTGTTATTTTAGTTTGATTAGTCAAACATACCCTATGACATACTTTTTCAACTGGCAATTTTAGTAATAAGTAGATTTTGCCAATAATGAATCGGTCTACCAACATGGGTTGTGGTGCAGGGGATGAGATTGTTTCATCCTTAATCAGAGGTCGAGGATTCAATCCTAGGTATGGAGAAAACTCTGTTGGGAGCGCTGCCACCTTAATGGGCCCTGCAACGCGCAATTCGGATTAGTTGAAATTCCAATACGGACACCGAACACCAAATAAAAAAATAAAAAAATAATAATAATGAATAGGTCTGACTTTCCTTTTGTTCTATTTGATTACAACTTGCCAAACTTAAAACTAGCAAGTACCCAAAAAGTTAAATTTATAGTACGTACTAAGTGAGAGTTTTCCCTTTTAGCCCTCACATTATGAATTCGAGTCATCAATGGATCAGAGTCAAAAAGTTGTGTGGTCTTCTAAGAGGGGATAGTAAAAAAAAAAAATTGTATACTCCCTCCTTTATTATATAAGTGCTTCTTTTGATTTATAATTTCATTCTATGTTTAAGTTTTTTTAAATATTTTGATCATAATCTTTCTAATATATCTTTGAGTTTAAATATAGTAATTAATATCAATACATCTGACTTATTCTTTTTTTTCTGTCTAGAAGTTTGGATGTTCACTCTACTTTAATTGTCTTTTATAGTCACTCAACTTTATTTTATTTTTCAAAAGACACTCAACTTTGTCATGTTACCCTTCATGGTTATTATTCTCAAGAATACAGTTTTCGATATCTATTTAATGACATGACAGCTATAAAAAGTTTTAAAAAGTATATTTTAAAAGTTTAAAATTAATATTTAATTATTAAGTTCTCAATTAAATTTTTTATTCTTATTTTCTTTTTTTAAAAAAATTATTTTCATTTTTCTTATTATTCTTCATTAATCAGATTTAATATAGTATTGTCTTGAGTATGAATATTTTAGCTATGTTACGTGATATTAGATATGTTATGAGATACACTCAAATAGGCAATTTTTTTTCTATAATTGATTATAACTTTTTATCATAGCAGTTTTATATATTTTTTAAAAAAATTCTCTTGCATTATTCTTCATTAATTAAATTAATAAGGTATTGTTTTAAATATTTCTATTATATAGAAGAGGTGGTTTCGACCACCTCTCATGCAATTACCAAAAAACCCCTCCACTCTCACTTAATTATATATCATACCCCAATATATAGTAATTTCATTGTTTCATCATAATGGTTTAAATATTTAATATATTCTATTAATTTATATTAATTAACTATAACTACATATTCGAAGTAAAAAAATTTATTTATTTAATTAGCTATCATGTTCAAAACTAATTTGTTACCACAAATCACAATAATTAATAACTTAAAATTTTTAAAAGACATATAGAAATTTTATTGACTCTCATTATTTTAGCAATGCCACATAAATTACGATAAAAGATAAAGTACTGCAAATCATAATAATTAACAACTTTAAATATTTAGAAGATATATAAAAAATTTAGTTGATTCTCAAAATTGTATCGAAGCCACATAAATTGGGACACAAGAAGTAAATATATTATTTAATAATTACGTCAAAATTATTATAAATCACAATAATTAACAAGTTAAAATTCTTTTTTAAAAACAGATAAAAGTTCTATTCAACTCTCAAAATTTTATCGGTGCACTATAAATCATGAAAAAATAAAAAAATATCTTAATTAACTGCAACTAAATACTTAAAGTAAATCAATTTTATTATTTTAATTGACTTTTATATAGAAAATTAATCTTTTTATTTATTTATTTATTTTAGTAAATTTAAATTTTAAAATTATTTTTTTCTTATATAGAAATACTAATATTTAAACTTAACTTTAAATTTTTAAAGTACAAAATTAATAAATTTAATTTAATAAAATAAATTTCTAATGAATATTTTCTTAGAATTTGTGTTGGGTCAATATGTATCAAGTTAAAAAGAAATAAAAAAAAATATATAGTAAAATTTTATTATTGTGAAAGATAAATATAATGCACTATCCAATAATGTTTAATAATATCATATTTTGCATATGCAAATATAGCATCCCGTATTTAATTAATATACTATTTCGGTGAATTATCAATGATTATTATTGGATATGATAACATTATATTAATTTTTATAGTAATAACATAATCAATCACTCTTAATTATTTATTACGAGTCATCTAGGTATTAAGAAAATAAATAATATTTAATAAAAAATACAATAGACATAAAATGCGAAATTAACTCTTAATATTTTAAATTAAATTTTCGTCTTTCAAAAGATGATTTTACTATATCACTCCTTATTATAAGTCATTTATGTATTAGAAAAATAAGAATAACAAAATGATATGTCAAGATAAAATATTTGATTGACTATCAAAATTATATTAGTGCCACATAAATTGGGACGGAACAGAAAAAGATATAAAATAACATGTACTATTTGAAAATGGAATAAAAGTACAGTAAATAACAATAATTAACAAAAAAAAAATTGACTGATTTCTGTTTCAGCTGCTTCAATCGTGATTTTAATGTATCACCCATAATTAATTATTATAAGTCACTTATGTATTGAAAAATTAATAATAGTGAATCCATGATTTTACTATATCACCTACAATTAATTATTATAAGTTATTTATGTATTAAAAATAATTAATATTTAATCAAAAAATATAAAATAAACATTTATAACATGTCTGATTAAGTTGCTTCAATCGTGATTTTATTATATCACTCAAAATCAATTATTATAAGTCATTTATATATTTAAAAATAATAATAATAATATTTAATAAAAAAAAGTAAAATAGACGTTTATGACATGTCTGATTCAGATGCTTTAACCATAGTTTTACTAAATATCACCCCTAATTAATTATTATAAGTCATTTAGGTATTAAAAAAATAATAATATTTAATAGAAATAAAATAGATATAAAAATGATAAATTAACTCTTGATGTTTTAAATTAATTTGACGTCTTATATGAGGTCCACTTAAATTTTTGACAAGTATTTTTTATAGTAATTTCGCAATATCACTTCTAATTAGTTGTTAAGACATTTATGCTTCGCTGCTTCAGTTGTAATTTTACTATATCACCCCTAATTAATTATTATGGTTATTTAAGCATTGTGCCACATAAGTTGAAATAGAAAAAATATTATAAATCACAATGATAAAAAATTTAAATTATTTTAAAAAATATAATTGGCTATCATCGACACAAAACTCTGGACAAAGAGAGTAGCATATATTATTCAAAAATTACATAAAAAGTATTATAAATTACAATAGTTAACAACTTAAAATATCTAAAAATAATTTAATATGTTATATATTTCAAAAAAATTACATGAAAAATACTAAAAATCACAATAATTAACAACTTAAAAAATTTAAAAGATATAAAATATTTGATTGACTCTTGAAATTATATTAGTGTCGCTGAAATTGGAATAGAAGAAAAGTATTATAAATCACAATAATTAAAAATTTAAATTATTTTTAAAATATAATTGACTATCAATGTCACAAAAATTTGGACAAGAAAAGTAACGAATATTAATTTGAAAATTACATAAAAAATAGTATAAATTACAATAGTTAAATACTTAAATTATCTAAATACATATTAAAATAACATATGTTGAACTCATGCTAGATTCCGGATGGATTCTAGAAAACATATGCAATACTTTTATTAAAAAAAAATTATTTAAATATATCAAGATTAAAAAGATAAATAAATATTTTAATGTTGGGCCGTGCTGACAAGGGTCATGCTCCTCTAGTGACTTTAGATATGTTAGTGGGATATACTTAAATAGTCAAATTCGTGTTTCATATAACTGATTATATATTATCTTATCTTAGCAGTTGCATGTATATTTTTTCTATCTCATTATTCTTTATTAATTAAATTAATAAGATGTTGTTTTAAATTTGATTATTATCGACATGTTGTTGAGATGACTAAATAATTAAACTTATACTTTATATAACTGATTGATATTATCTTATCTTATTCGAGCAATACTTTAAAATAGATTTCATACGTTTTAATGGACAAAAATTAGCTTATACATCTATATCTATAATCTATATCTATAATTCTATAATATATTAAAAGTGTGAAGATCTTAGAAAAGTGATTTGAACTTTTTGCCCTTCATTAAAAGTCTTCACGATTGATAAAATGGTCATTTTACTATTTTTATAGAATTATTATTTAATTATATTTATAATATTCTAAACAAAGAGTCCTAAAATATATGGTAAACTTAAAAATTAGGAAGTATAAAAATACATGATACAACATAATATATGGTAAGAATTATTAGAAAATTAAAAATTATTGAGTACTAAAATATATGGAAAAAAAAAAAAAAGAGACGAAAAACTTGAAAAAAAGGTACACGTTTTTTTGGGCCAAAGTACACCTTAATACTAATTTCCTAGAATAAGCTCAAAAGGAAAGAAATAATTAAAATAAGTAGATAACTTATTACTATTATTCTAAAATTGTTATTGTAATTCTTTAATTTAATTATCATTATTATTATTTGATAATATATTTTTTAAAAATTATTAATTAATTATTTTTACAAGATTTAAAATTAAAAACTCTACAATATGGGATGAGATATTATGTGAATTAATAATTAAAATAATTAATCTATATCTATAATCTATAATCTATATCTAACTATAATATATTATCTATAATCTATATCTATAATCTATAATATATTAATAGTGTGAAGACCATTAGAAAAGTGATTTAAACTTTTTGTCATTCATTAAAAGTCTACACTTTAGACAAAATCGTCTTTTTACTATTTTTATTCAATTATTATATCATTATATTATAATATTTAAATTAAGAATTTCTATAATATATGGTAAAAAAAAATATTCTTTGAAAATTTTTCCTAAAAAAGCATCAAAACCAATAATTACCCTAAAGTTCCAAGAAAAAAAAAAGTTATTTAAATTTTTTAAGGAAAAAAAATAGACACATTTTTGTGAAAAGGTATTGGTGATTGGAGTTTTTTTTTTTTTTTCCATTAAATTGATACCATAACTAATTTTTTCCTTTTTGCAACATAAAAATAAAAATCTTCCATATTTAGGAAAATCTTTTTTGTAGAAAAAGGTATTGAAGATTTTTTTTTTCTACAACAATATAATAACATTTTCACAATGTACAATTTATTGACAGTCAGGATGAACGCTGGCGGCATGCTTAACACATGCAAGTCGGATGGAAAACACGGGAAACAATGTTTTCAGTAGCGGACGGGTGAGGAACGCGTAAGAACCTGCCCTTGGGAGGGGAAAAACAGTTGGAAACGACTGCTAATACCCCGTAGGCTAAGGAGCAAAAGGAGGAATCCGTCCGAGGAGAGGCTCGCGTTTGATTAGCTAATTGGTGAGGCAATAACTTACCAAGACGATGATCAGTAGCTGGTCCGAGAGGATGATCAGCCACACTGGGACTGAGATACGGCCCAGACTCCTACGGGAGGCAGCAGTGTGGAATTTTCCGCAATGGGCGAAAGCCTGACGGAGCAATGCCACGTGGAGGTATTAATAGAGTGAATACCCTTAGAAAAGTGATTTAAATTTTTTGCCCTTCATTAAAAGTCCACATTTTAGACAAAATCGTCTTTTTACTATTTTTATTCAATTATTATATCATTATATTATAATATTTAAATTAAAAATTTCTATAATATATGATAAAAAATATATATCCTTTGAATTTTTTTTCTAAAAAAGCATCAAAGCCGATAATTACCCTAAAGTTCCAAGAAAAAAAAACAAGTTATTTTAATTTTTTAAGGAAAAAAATAGACACGTTTTTGTGAAAAGGTATTGGAGATTGGAGTTTTTTTTTTTCATTAAATTGATACCATAACTAATTTTTTTCTTTTTGCAACATACAAATAAAAATCTTTCATATTTAGAAAAATCTTTTTGTAGGAAAAGGTATTGAAGAATTCTTTTTTTTCTACAATAATATAATAACATTTTCACAATGTACAATTTATTGGCAGAGATATTCTAATAACTGCTTTTTTTATGAGCTCTAAAGGTGTATCTACAATCACAAAAGGTTAGGTTTAATTGTATTGTTCTAATATTTCAATTATCGTATTGTTTTGTTGTAGTTTCTGTTATGTTCAAGTCTATATGGGATGAATATTTGGTCCGACTTTGAAAAATTTGCGTTAAGATTATGTTTGATGATATTGTTGTAGTATTCTCGAATACAGTAGTTTTTCTTTTGTTATTATTTGTTGTTTTTTCAAGCGATAGATCAACGTTTGATCATGAAAATTTTGCGTTAAGGTTATGTTTGATGATATTGTTGTAATATTCTTGAAATTTTTGTTCTGTTATTATTTGTTGTTTTTTCAAGTGATAGATTAACATTGGATCGGGCTTTGAGGACTTTTCTTAATGTTAGGATTTAATCACACTATTATCATATCTCGATTATCGTATTATTTTATTGAGATTATAGTGGTAGATGAATGTGCGGTCAGGCTTTGAGAATTTTTTGTGTTAAGGTTAGATTTAATCAATTTACTTTGTTGTGGTTTCTGATCTATTACTAGTTGTTGTTTTTATTATTATCCATGATGTGATAGTTCACATCACAGAAGACAATTAAGATATTAATACTTCACATATGACTTGACGCGTGCAAAACACGTACATTTGACTAGTATATTAAAAATGTGAAGACCCTTAAAAAAGTGATTTTAACTTTTTGTCCTTCGTTAAAAGACTCTCTTTTAAACAGAATGTCTTTTCACTATTTTCTTTAATTTATTATTTAATTATTTTTATTATATTAACTACAATCCTAAAATATATGGGACTCCTAAAATGTAGGGAAGGAAAATCAATTAATATTTTTCTTTGTACAGATCAATTAGAAAAATACTCCTAAAATATGATAGAAAAATATTCTTAAAATAGGACTCTATTACAGAAATATTTCCATAAATATTGAAAAATACTTCTACAAATATTGAGATCTCAATTTATTCACTATTTTTGTCAACATAATAGAATTCAGCGCGCGTGTGTGTGTGTGTATATATATATATATTCTTTGTTTTCATTCAAGTCATTCTTTAGTGTCAAAATTTTCGCTTAGACAAGAATTATTTTCATCAAAACTAAAGTTTTGTGATCACTATTGTATTGTTTTGTTGTAGTTTACAAGTCGTAGATGAATTTACAGGCGGTAGATGAATGTCGGTCGGCTTTGAGAATTTTCTTTAGGTAAATATTAGGTTTAATTGTATTTTTTTATATCTTTGTTTTGAGAATTTTTTTTATGTAAAGGTAAAGTTTAGTTGTATTATTTTGATCTCTATTGTCGTACTATTTTGTTATAGTTTACAGGTGGTAGATCAGTGTTGGATGATTTTGAGGAAATTTTTGTGTAAAAGTTAGATTTAATTATATTGTTTTGATGCTTCTATCATCATATTGTTTTATTGCAATTTACAGGTGGTAGATAAATGTTGATCTGCTTTGAGAACTTTTTTTAAGGTTACGTTTAATTAAATTAATTCTCCAAAAGATGTTGAATTTAATTATTGTATTCATTTTTATTATTTAAATAAATATCCCATTTAGTGTAACGTTTGAACGCAGTAAAGTGATGTACACGCGCGAGGTGCGTACACCTAAATTAGTTAAATAAAAGAAGCCTTGCTCCGGTTATAATGGTTTTTATTGAGAGGGAAATTTTCTTGATTACATCACCAATGCAGTATAAGATAATTACGAAATATTCAATAACTTGATTTTATAATAATAAGGTCAATTACATACAGTTCTAATTTTGCTAATTTTTTTTCTAGTTGATCAAATCTTGCATTGCATATGTTACATATGACTATGTCCTAATGAGAAAATTATATAAATTTAACTGAGAATTCAATAATTACGAAGTATGGTGAAATTGTCACTTACACACTTAAACTATGTTAGAGCCATATTACCCTTCAATTTGTTTTTGTTTTTTTCATATTATTTACCATTTTGAACTTAATTTTTAGAATTATTAACCCACACTAAACTTTATACCACACACATGGCCTAGTCTAGGCGCGTGTATAAGTGTTGTTGATCAAGATAGAACCCATGACCTTTGACCCACAAAAGTGACACTTTACCACTTAAACTAGATAGTGTTTTAGTATTATGAGTGACAGATTTAATATTTTAGTATATTAGTCTCTCTATCAATAGAACATGCTTAACAAAAAAAAAAAAAATTAAAAATGATATGCTCGAGATCGAACCCACGACCTATTACCCCAAAAAGTGGTGCTCTGCCACTTGAACTAGATAACACTTTAGTATGTGACAAATTTAATATTTACTATATCCCAAGATCGAACCCACGACCTATTATACACAAACGTGGCACTTTGCCACTTGCACTAGATAGTGGTTTGATCTTAATATTTTAATATATCAGTCTATAGATATAGCTATATATATATAGAGTTTCCGTCGAAGTTTACGGGTATAGATCCGCCCCTGCTGGTCTTAATATCATATTTCATTTGTTCTTTCAGGCTCAAATCGATCGGACCTTATCGTCTTTCAAGTCTAAATTCCTTTATGGGTGGTTGGATTTTCACGTTATTATTTGTAATTTATACACTTTAACGGAGCATCAATTTTTTGGTTCTATTTATAGCTGAAAATATTCTTTGCATCTAATATGCAAGAAAGGTTGTAGACTTCTTTTATTTGTTTCAATATGCTCTATGTAGAATGCTTAGGCTTGACTTAATTACTTATGCAAAATCCTTGAGTAGTTGATGGTGAAAATGAAAAATACAAAAAAAAAAAAAAAAAAGTCTAAAGGGGTAAATAATACGAAACTAGGGGAAATAATATGAAAAAATAAGTTTAGAGGTAATAGGACTTTCACATAGTTTTAGATTTGTTTCTACGCCTTATCCTTTCCGGTTGTTTTCCATGTTTTTTTTTAAGGTAAAAAACTTTAAATGTTCTACCAAAAGAAGCATCTCTATAAATTGAGTTTTACTAACAATATTTTTTATGGTAAAAAGCTTTAAATTTTCTACCAAAAGATGCATCATTTACTAACTATATATCTTTTATGGTAAAAAGCTTTAAATTTTCTATCAAAAGATACATCTCTGTAATTTGAGATTGACCAACTAGAGTTGAACATCTCGATTCGATTTATTACTATAGTTGACACTTGACACAAGCAAATTGGCAAGTTAATGTAATAGCACAAACTAGAAAGTAATATTAAGTAAATGGTGGTATTAGATTATGAAATACAACCAAAATAAGGTAACAAAAGATTTGAAGATTACACAACTGAATACTATATATACACCTCCCCATATGTCATGCTAATTGCAAGTCAGAGGAGAGAAATACCATTTGATAAGAGAGAAGAAAATGGCTCCAATATTGAAGGATGAGGTAGACATAGTGATACCAACCATAAGGAGCTTGAACTTCTTGGAGAACTGGAGGCCATTCTTTGAGCCATACCATTTGATCATCATCCAAGATGGAGATCCCACTAAGGTGATCGAGGTCCCTAAGGGCTTCGACTATGAGCTCTACAATCGCAATGACATCAACCGCATTCTTGGTCCCAAGGCCAATTGCATCTCCTTCAAGGATGGTGCCTGTCGTTGCTTTGGTTTCTTGGTTTCCAAGAAGAAGTTCATTTATACCATTGATGATGACTGCTTTGTAAGTACTTCCTCTTAATTGTTGCGTGTGCGTAGTAGAGATATTTAGCATGTGTTCTACTTTGTCCGTGGAAGATTGATTCTTGTTGTGATAAAGGTGGCGAAGGATCCTACTGGGAAAGATATAGATACGTTAACACAGCATCTTGACAATCTGACGAAACCATCCACACCCTACTTCTTCAACACTCTGTATGATCCTTACAGAGAAGGTGCTGATTTCGTTCGCGGGTATCCCTTTAGCTTGAGGCAAGGTGTTCCAACAGCTGTCTCTCATGGACTCTGGCTTAACATCCCTGATTATGATGCCCCCACTCAGCTCGTCAAGCCTCTGGAGCGGAACACCAGGTCAGTTCATTATAGCGTCTACACTTTATTTAGAAATGCTCTCGTGCGCAGTACTTTTTGCTCAATAATGATAACTTTCTAGTGTTGGATCAAACAGGTATGTGGATGCTGTGATGACAATCCCCAAAGGGACTCTCTATCCCATGTGTGCTATGAACCTTGCATTTAACAGAGAACTTATTGGCGCTGCTATGTATTTCGGGATTATGGGTGAAGGCCACCCTCTTGGCAGATACGATGATATGTGGGCTGGTTGGTGTACCAAAGTATGATAATCTGTTTCCTGATTGTTTAAATTTGTTAGACCGCGCGATGTTGAGACAGTCCTCCACTTTTGTTTAACGCGAAAATGTACATTTAAAATGCAGGTGGTGTGTGATCATTTGGGTTATGGTGTGAAGACCGGGCTGCCATACTTATGGCACAGTAAGGCTAGCAATCCATTTGTGAACCTCAAGAAGGAATACAAGGGGTTGTTCTGGCAGGAAGAGATGATTCCCTTCTTCCAATCTGTTGTCTTACCAAAAGAATGCACCAATGCTCAACAGTGCTATCTCGAGCTCGCTAAGCTGACCAAGGAAAAGCTTGGTCCAATTGATCCCTATTTCCACAATTTTGCTGATGCTATGGTTACCTGGATTGAGGCCTGGGAAGAATTCAACCCACCAGCAAACGCCAAGACTGAATCTGCTTAGTCGCCAAGTTCATTTCGTCTCCTGATGAATCTTGAAACTTTATTTTTATCGCTTTCATTCTAGAAAACCGAGTTACCCTAGTCTACGGCAGCAGGTTAGTTGTTGCTGTATCTGTTTTCTTGTTCTGTTTGATTTAGAAAGACAGCAGCAGGTTAGTTGTTGCTGTATCCGTTTACTTCTTCAGTTCGCTCAAGAAATAAACGATGAATTTCCTTTTTAAGTCCTGGCATTGTTATAGTAGCATTATCTCATAGCGTATTGCGTCTACTGACTAAACAAATCGAAATGCCATCAACTTTTTCCAAACCATTACTCAAATCTAATTAGATACATAAAAGATCCCAACAACAAAATCTGCAAGTTTAACAAGTCGAAAAATTGAAACCAACCAGAATATAAGATGGAAGCTCATGTTGGGAGTGGAATAACTTCTTCTACTTCCTTTCCTGCTATCAAGAAACTGCCTTGTGTAAACGCGGATAGAGTGATTGCAAGAATAGCCATAACAAGCAACCATAAACAAGTTCCATAGCGCCATCTCTTCCGTTCCAGCAGATTCACTGGCGCTCTTTCATTCCCTTCAATCATCCTAATTTCGCGATCTTCTGATGCTTTTTCAGTTGAAAAAGAAGACGTTGACGAGCAAGAAATCAAAGAATCATCACCAACATTCTCAGTATTCTTGTTGCCAAGCAAAACAACACTATCATTGCATACTTCATTTTCACTGATTACTTCTTGTGAAGTAGTTGTTGTTGTTATAGAACTTTTCTCATCACTAATGTCTCCGAAAAGGCGCCTTCCTTTAAGTTTACCACTGGCTAAGGCAGTCTTTCTGTCCCTTATAATTTCTTCAACAACCAAATCATTCTTCTTTTTCACTTTCCAACTAACCCCTTCTTCTTCTATTGGTGATTTGTTGTTCTGCAGTGAAGACATTAGACTTCTTGGAGATTTTTCAAGAAGTTTATAAAAATCCAGTGAAGTAGTAGTACTAGTACTAGAAGAATCTGATTTTGCAGTAATCTGAGGAAAATGTGGTTTGTTTGATCTTTTAAAAATGGCCCAATCTTTTTCAAGATTGATTAGCTGTTGATAAAGTGCTCTATTTGCACTTTCTTTTGATATTTTCATGATGATATTGTGTTCTTTTTCTGTATTGTGACAATTCTTTGCTTTTTAGATTGTGGGGTTTCTATAGTTTTTTACTTTGAAAAAGTTGGAAAAATTAGTTTTTTTTTTTCTTTTCAAGGAAAGAAGGATTGTCTGTTGTATGAGATTAAATAGGGATTTAAAACTAATCATCTTGTCTTCTGGTTTTTGAAATTTGATTTTGTGATAAGAGTGGTTAAACGTGTTAACGAGTTTAAAGGTTTAATTAACTGCAATAAACTTTGGTAATTTTCTAACTCAAACGAATGGACTTGTAATTCTATAACAGCACTTTTGATTTATTTGAATTTGGACTTTTTAAAAATATCATGGAAAATTTTCATAAAAACACAACTTTAGTTTGAAAATTACTAAAAATCCCTTCAGTTTGAAAAAACTTCAAATATCTCAACTTTTATTAATTTAGGTTAAAAATTGAGATACATCCTAAAACACTTTTTTTTTCAATTTTAACTTTACCAACTCTTCCTATATTATGGCTACATTAACGCCAAAATTTTGGCCTCAATTTTATTCCACAATTTTTTTTTTTTCTTCTTCTTCTTCTTCACATTTTTTAATTAAGGTATTTTTTTACCAAAATTCATCTTCACTTTCTTCTTGTTATGTTCAATGATTTTTCTCAAAAATCAAATTAAACAACATCATATCTCTTTAGCTCACCCGAATGATTGTTTGGAGTTTCTTGTTAAAGATGATGATATTTTTTGTGCTCGAGTTATGGGTAAAGTTACTATTTCGGCGAAGAAAATTATCCCCGATGAGGTTATTTTCGACTGATTTTTCGTTATTGGTACTTCAGGGAAACCTTCTAATCCAATAATATTTTGTTGAGCAAAGAAAAAAATCAATTGGAACCTCCGATAAAAGATGATACGGTGACCAACGGATTTAAAGTCATTCATCTTTTCGAGAAAGAAAAAATCCAACTACACTCACCTTGGTAATACTCTCTAATCATCAATTTACTGAGGAAAAAAGTTGTGCATCATTATCTCAAAATAAAAATTCAAGATCTACGGAGACCTTCATAGCAATTTCGTGTATATGTTGTTCTCTATTTTTGTTGTTGTATGTATCTCTTGTTCTTTAAGTTTTAGTGACATAGACATATTAAAGATACATGTTAGTAAACTTAAAGATATATATTATGAATGAGTTTGTTTTGTATGTATCTCACACTATTTTTTGTTTTGATTCAAATATTTATACCAAAGATACAGATTATGTAAAACAACAGATACATTTTAATCTTTTGTATTTCTGATTCTGTATTACTATGAATTTATGTATCTCTTGTTATTTCAGATCTGGATAATTTCAGGCCTAGATACATATTTACACATACATGATACTTTTTCAATATCTTGTATCTATTGTCGTCTATTTAAGTTTTATATGTATCTCTTGTTTTTAAGTTTTAGTGAAATCACCATACTATTTAAGTTTTATATGTATCTCTTGTTTTTAAGTTTTAGTGAAATCACCATACTAAAGACACATATTAGTAAGCTTAAAAATACATATAGTGTATGAGGGCTATGTTATATTTATATGTATCTAGCATTATTTTTATTTTTATTTTTTTTTTTAATTCAATTATTTAGCGCTTGTACGTTATATCGTTAATCCAAACGCCGGAATGACGAAACAACACTGATATATTCGTTGCAATTACTTCAAACAAAATCAATAAAAATAAATAAAAAGATCGTAGGAATCGTTTATAATTGAAAACAAAATATGAAAGAATTTTTGTTTAAAAATGTGGAATAACAAGAGATACATATATATATACCTAATTTATATATGAGTGTTTTGTTACATCAATATATATATATACAGGAGTGTTTTGGAGAATAAGACTCCAAAGTCATTACTGATAAGGACTCCTAATTTAAAACAACTGCACCACTCATCAAGTAAAGTCCTAAATAAACAACTATATACAAATAGACATTCACTCGAACACCTACGTTACATTATCCTTACATAAAGTATATCACCAATAAAGACAAAAAAGAGTTATTTGGTTAGTTTCTTTATTGAGATTCTTGATGTCACTTATCTATTTGTTCATGGGTCGAAAACAAGTAAAAATATTACGTGAAATTTAGCGTCTTTTTGTATCTATTTAACCTTCTTCTTTTCCTTTTTTTTAAACGAGAATAATATCAAGGAAAAACTATCTAAAAGAATCTGTAGGATGTATCTCACGTTAGTTATATGTATTTTCAACGACAATATTTTAAAGAATTAAGATGTATTTTATCGTACAGAAAAAAATTAACGAGAGATACATATATATACAATCATGCACAATATGTATCTTTAACACTACTGTATTTTTGGTATACTGATATCACTAAAATTAAAACACCAAGAGATACATATATATACACAACCTGAACCAGAGATACAAGATGAAGGAAAAATGTATCTAGTTGACCAAATATGTATCTCAGCCTACTAAAAATAACAAAAAATAGAATTATCAATTTTATGTTACATGTATAATTGAATAAACAAGACAAAAATAACTACTTTTGTAACGTTAAACAAGATACAAATTTTTGTAACGTTAAACAAGATACAAATTTTTTTTGTCAGATCTCTTTTCGCATAAATAAGATATAGATCTTTTTTGTCAGATAAATTGGAATGAATGCTCAATGGCATACCATGCCATAACTGAAATAACAGTACACTTATCCTTGTAGATTTGTCCAACCTTAACTTCACTATTTTTGCAACCTGTAATGATCTTGCTCCCCTTCATATCGAACAACGACAACGAAAGGGGTTTGGGTGATTATGGTATAATATCGTTAATCCAAACGGCGGAATGACGTAAGAACACTGAAATATTCATTGCAATTGATGAAAAAAATCAACAAATAAAAAAAAAGAGGTCCTACAATTTTTTTTTGATGGAACGTATGAACTTTCATTGCAATTGATGAAAGAAAATCAACAAATAAAAAAAGAAAAGGAAAAAAAGGTCGTATGAATTTTTTTTGGTGGAACGTATGAACTTTTTGCAACCTGAAAACTGATTATAGAAAGGTTCTTATTTAAAATGGTGTAATAACAAACTAATTACCATATATCGTGAGATATTATTTAGTTTTTACTATAATTAGTTAGGTTAATTGCTATATTAATGTTTGTTTAGCTGTTACATCCCTTAAAATATGCTAATTAATTTAACTAATCCTTTAAAACATGCTAATTAGTTTAACTAATGCATGTATCTGTAGGTTATATCTAACTTAACTTATATGTATCTTCAAAGGCTAAATGTTGGGATTTAATAAAATTTTGAAAATAGTTGAGATTTTTAGTAAATACTAGTAAACATGTCATTATATAGGTATTTTTTACAAATATCATTGTGTGTGTGTTTTGGCATGGACTTATCTAGTGTCATTCACGTGAACTCATTAATTTTTACTCAGATTTTATATATGTAATAAAAAATCAGTTAATATCTAAAATATTTGATTGTGAATTCAGTTATTATTGTTATATCAACTTGATATCGTAGTAGCAATCTATAAACTTCAAATTTGAACTCTCCTTTGCGTGTTGGATCCTTAAATTGTAATACTGCATTTTAGAGGTTACTTAGGTACTCCCTTCGTTTCCCATTTGTATTGATTGACCCCTATGGACATCGTACATTCATTAAGAAATCAATAAATAAAGATGCATTTTACATATTTACTCTGATAAATCTTTTAAAATGCAATAATAAATGCAATGATTAAACATTAAAATTTAGTACATATTATTCCATCTCACGTATTACGTCTAGAACATTGAGTATTTATGCATCATTCAATAATTTAAAAAATATGGATGTATTTAGTATTCCTATCAAGGATAAAATGGAAAACACGTGTATAAAATACTCTAAAACAACTAAATTAAAATAAATATTTTTAAAAAGAAGATCAATTAATATATATATATATATATTATAAAGCAGAGGACAAAGCAACGAGAAGAAGCCAAGTGGCAAAATTAATGAGAAGCAACGTGTAAGTTTTAGGACAAATTATAAATGTTGTAAGAAAAATTTTGAATTGAAAATTTTGAATTAATTAAAAATATAAATTCAAATATAAGTGACAATAATTACCAGGTAAATAGTTCAAATTACTGCAAAGATTTTTCTATAACCTATCCAATCAGACCCCTATTCTCTTAAAATTTTGCATAAAATCTGCGAATAATAGTTCTCTTCCTAAAAATGTGCTAACTATCTCTAATCACATGAATCCGGTAACTTTTGTGATTTATTTAGGCAAATTTAAAATATGTGTTAGAGTAAAATATTTTAATTAAATAAATATTTTGAATTTGAAATTGAAAATGGTGACGCTGATTCATTTATTTATCTAAATTGAGAAATAAAAATTTAAAAAACTTAGAACCACGTACTATTATCACTAACTTTATTATTATTATTATTATTATTATTATTATTATTATTATTATTATTACAAGGAGACTGCTAGTGAGGTGTTGGGTATGTCCAGGGGTCGGGCTGGTCATTGTCAGGGGGATTGGTGGTGGAATGAAAAAGTTAAGAAGAAAGTGGAGACTAAGAAGAAGGCGTATGCTAAGTTGGCTGAGAGTAAGGATGAAGATGAGAAACGGGCTAATAGGAAGGAATACAAGATAGCTAGGAAAAAAGCTAAGTTGGCAGTTACGGCGGCTAAGACGGCAGCGTTCGAGAGATTGTATGCGGGGTTAGAAGAGAAAGGAGGGGAAAAAAGTTGTTTAGGCTTGCAAAGGCTAGGGAGAGGAAGGGTCGTGACCTCAACCAAGTGAAGTGTATTAAGAGGGAGGATGGTAGAGTGTCGGTGGAGGATGATCACATTAAGAAGAGATGACAGTCGTACTTTGATAGGTTATTGAATGACGAAGGGGATAAAGATATTGTGTTAGGGGAGCTGGAGCACTCAGAGGACTGTCGTGATTTTAGTTATTGTAGACGTTTTAAGGTAGAAGAGGTTAAAGAAGTTGTTCGCAGGATGCGTAAGGGTAGGGCGACGGGGCCTGATGAGATTCCTGTGGACTTTTGGAAGTTTTCTGACGAAGCGGGCTTTAGGTGGTTGACTGAATTGTTTAACGACATTTTTAAGTCGGCAAAAATGCCCGAGGCTTGGAGATGAAGTACAATGATCCCTCTTTATAAGAACAAGGGTGACATTCAGAGCTGCAAATTGACCCACACTATGAAGATTTGAGAGAGAGTAGTCGAGTTGAGATTGAGAAGGATAGTGTCTATCTCGGAGAACCAGTTTGGATTTATGCCCGGACGCTCGACGACGGAGGTGATTTACCTGGTGCGGAGACTGGTGGAGCAGTATAGGGAAATGAATAAGGATCTGCACATGGTGTTTATCGACTTAGAGAAGGCGTACAACAAAGTCCCTAGGGAGGTTCTTTGGAGATGCTTGGAGGTGAGCAAGGTACCTGTGATGTATATCAGAGTAATTAAGGACATGTATGATGGAGCCAAGACTCAGGTGAGGACGGCGGGAGGAGACTCAGAGTATTTCCCTGTCGTGACAGGGTTGCACCAGGGATCTACTCTTAGCCCGTTCTTATTTGCTTTGGTGATGCATGTGTTGACGCGGCGTATTTAAGGAGAGGTGCCTTGGTGTATGCTTTTTGCATATGATATAGTTTTGATTGACGAGAAGCGGGGGATGTGTGAATGATAAATTAGAGGTGTGGAGACAGAACCTTGAGTCTGAAGGGTTCAGGTTGAGCAGGAGCAAGACAGAATATTTGGAATGCAAGTTTAATGACTTGAGGCAGGAAGACGAGGTGGTAGTAAAGTTGGATTCCCAGATAGTGTGTAAGAGGGATAGTTTCAAGTATCTTGGGTCCATGATTCAGGGGAATGGTGAGATTGACAATGATGTCTCCCACCGTATTGGGGCGGGATGGATGAAGTGGAAGCTCGCCTCGGGGGTATTGTGTGATAGGAAGGTACCGCCTAAGCTTAAAGGCAAATTCTACAGGGTGGCAGTCCGTTCGGCCATGTTGTATGGAGCGAAATATTGGTCAGTCAAGAACTCTCACATTCAAAAATTGAAGGTGGAGGAAATGCGGATGTTGCGTTGGATGTGTGGGCTTACTAGGGGTGACAAAGTTCGAAATGAGACTATTCGGGAAAAGGTTGGAGTGACTTCGGTGGAGGACAAGATGCGAGAAACCCGTTTGAGATGGTTCAGACATGTGAAGATGAGGGGCACAAATTCCCTTCGTCGGTGCGAGAAGCTTGCTTTGGATGGTTTCAGGAGGGGTAGGGGTAGGCCGAAGAAATACTAGAGAGAGGTTATCAGGCGGGACATGGAGAAGTTACAGCTCACAGAGGACATGACCCTAGATAGGAAGATCTGGAGGATGCGGATTAGGATAGAAGGCTAGTGTTATTTTGGGTCGCTGGAGTAGGGCATTACTTGGTAGGGTATTATTCTTGTTATGACACCTTGTTGCATGCTTTATTACGAGTTTGTTTACTGCTCTTTGATTATTATTCCTTGTGGGTGGTGTAGGTATGTACCGTCATCTTGTTCAATGCTTTATTAAGAATTTGTGTATTATTCCGTGTCTTGAGCCGGGGGTCTATCGGAAATAGCCTTTCTACTTCTCCGGAGGTAGTGGTATGAACTGCGTACATCTTACCCCCCAGACCCCACTATGTGAGAATATACTGGGTGTTGTTGTTGTTGTTGTTGTATTATTTATTTATTTATTATTATTATGAAAGCTTAAAAAACTAAAAGATAAGCATCACCTAACACAAGATAACAATATGGTAATTGTTCCTCTGGTGAATGGAAAAAACTATGTGGCCAGTTCCCTGCCGCTTAGTGCGCTGACCGCAGGAACGAAGGATTAGTCTCACGGCTGCCGGCTGTGGGAATACCTTGGGAAACCAAAATAAAATAAAATATGGTAATTGTTATTATTATCATTACCTAATCATCATTATCTATAAAGTTAAAAAAAAAAAAAGATAAGCATTGTAGTAGTAGAAATCTACTGCAGAATATTGTTGTTAATATTATAATATTATAATAATAATAATAATAATAATAATCACCGTAACACAAGATAACAATATGGTAATTTTTATTATTATCATTACCTAATCATCATTATCTAAAAAGCTAAAATAAATTAATTAAAAGATAAGCATTGTAGTAGTAGAAAGCTAATGCAGATTGTTGTTGTTAATATTATTATTATTATTATTATTATTATTATTATTATTATTATTATTATTATTATTATTATAATAGTAGTAGTAGTAGTAGCAACAGTAGCATTGTAATAAAAAAAATTAAATTAAAAAATTAGAGATATTTGAAATTGAAAATATTAAATTTTTGTTAAAAAAATTGTCATTAGATTGAAACTAAGAATCTAATATTTATGAGTTCTAAATGAACTCTAACTATTCATAAATTTATTTCTTTCAATATTTTAAAATATATTTGAGTTCATTTGATTTAAATATTATGAAAAATAAAAAATAAAACAATGATAAAAAAAAATAGTAGTAGTACGTAATATGTGTTGTAGTAATTGATGATGATGATGATGATGATGATGATAATAATAATAATAATAATAATAATAATAATAATAATAATAATAATAGTGGTCTTAGTAATATACCATTATTATTATTAATAATAATAATAATATGACAACAAATTTAATAGTAGTACAATAATAATTTTTGGATTAAAATATTAAATTTATTTTAATTTAAAAATTAAAAATTAGAGATATTTGACTTTAAAAATATTAATTTTTTTTTAAAAAGAAATTGTCATTAGATTGAAACTAAGAATCTAATATTAATGAGTTCTACTATTAATAAATTTATTTCTTTCAATATTTTAAAATATATTTGAGTTCATTTGATTTAAATATTATGAAAAATAAAAAATATAATGATAAAAAAAATAGTAGTAGTACGTAATATGTGTTGTAGTAGTTGATCATAATAATAATAATAATAATAATAATAATAATAATAATAATAATAATAATAATAATAATAATAATAATAATAGTGGCCTTAGTAATATACCATTAATAATAATAATAAAAAAAAAAATTTAATAGTAGCGCAATAATAATTTTTTAATTAAAATATTAAATTTATTTTAATTTTAAAAATTTAAAAATTAGAGATATTTGAATCTGAAAATATTAAATTTAAAAAAAAAAAAAAATTTCATTGGGTTGAAACTAAGAATCTAATATTGATGAGTTCTAAATGAACTCTAACTATTCATAAATTTATTTCTTTTAATATTTTAAAATATATTTGAGGTCATTTGATTTAAATATTATGCAAAAACAAAAAACATAATGATAAAAAAAATAGTAGTAGTACATAATATGTGTTGTAGTAGTTGATAATAATAATAATAACAATAATAATAATAATAATAATAATAATAATGATAATAATAATAATAATAATAGTGGTCTTAGTAATATACCATTAAAATAATAATAATAATAATAATAATAATAATAATAATAATTAAAAAAAATAATAGTAGTGCAATAATAATTTTTGAATTAAAATATTAAATTTATTTTAATTTAAAAATATTAGATTTTTAGAATGAAAGAAAAAAATTATCATTAGCTTAAAACTAGGAACCTATAATTGAAGATATCTAATAAGCTCTTGCGGTTACATATACTTATCTCATTCAGTTATAATATATATCTAAATACAATTGATTTAAATATTAAATAAAAGATAAATTAATGAAAATAATAAAAATAGTAATAGCAGGATGTTTTTAAAAACATAAAGAACGTGTATTGCTAATGTTTCATCATGATTTTATAAGTCATTAACATAGTAATTTGTAGGGTAAAAATAATAAATAAATAAATAAATAATAATAATAATAATAATAATAATAATAATAATATAGTTTAACTATATCCAACTATACATATATTTCGGATAAAAATATATTTTTAGAATAAGCACATTTTTTTATATTTTCAAAAAGAGCATAAAATAAAAAGATAAAAAGGAAAAAGACTAAAGAAATACAAACTAAACCTAAACCAACTTAATCCCTATCCAAATAACTTTTCCATTGTTACGCACGTCACTTCAAACTAACAATTTTTAGTATATTTATTTTTATCTGTAAAGTTTATTAAAATTAATTAACAGATAAATATAAAATTTATTAAAATAAAATTTATTTTAAAAATTACTTTACGATAAAGATAAAGACAACTAAAAATTAGTAGCTGAATGAATGTTAAATTTTTGAATTTTGAATTTGAATTGAAAGTTGCAGATTTTTCAAGAATTTGAATTGGAAACCAACTCTATACAAGATAAAGGCAAATTTTAAATAACTCTTTCTTATATAAATTAATTTCTTGATCAAACTTTTTATTTTATTCTCAAAATTCTTTACTTATTCTTTAATTCTCCAATCAAATTTGTTTATGATTATGCAACATTGAGGGCTCCCCTTCTTAAATTAGCAATTCTGTGTACAATTTATTTTCTACTTAAAGTTTGAATTTAGATTAATTGGTTAGAATTTGTTAACAGTTTCTGTATTTGATTGTATAGAGTTAATCTGTCGTAAATTATTTTGGTGAAGAACATGATTAGAATGAAATGATCATAATATATATGGGACGCTGACCTACTTTCTTTGATTGTGCTAGGTTGAAAATTTGGCTACAAGATAACCGAACATACACTTTCAGATAAAATCATATTTTTATTATTTATAAAAAAAAATCTTTAGAATTTTATTTTTTGTGTAATAATTTTATTTGGTATTGTTGTCTTGCAGAAAAGATCAAAATAATGAAAAGGAGAAAAGCGTAGATAATTGCAAAAGAATAAAGTAGAATCGAAAAACTATGACAATGCATGTAAAGCCAGGTAAGTATATTTTGATAACAACTCCATCCAAAAAAATTCAAACAAGTAACGTCTTTTCCTTCCTTTTTTTTTTAACCTCTTTATTGTTTTCTTTTTCTTTACTGTTTTATTTGGTCCTCATAGACAAAAATATATAAGGATATGAAGTTTCACCATGAATAAGTTGAGGAAATAATATATTATTATAATAATGTATTTTATAAATAATATTTAATCATTATGAAATCATAGTGATTAATGATCCTAAGGAGATAAAATGTTGTAGTAAAGAAATGTTGTTGTAAACATATTATTTTATTTTATATTTTAAAATTATAATTATATTATACTCTTCAACAATTTAATTTATAGTTCTTTCTTTTTATGTTATATTGTAATGTAGTTCATATTTTTTTCTTAGTTTTTAGCAATTTAATTAAAGCTCTTTCCACAAGAAGATGATGCATTAGTTATTTATAATAATAAGGATTTTAATGTTTCTTCCTCGGATACATTTTTTTCCAGAAAACTTTTAATTTAATTAATAATCATTAAGTTATCATTAAAGTTTGGTCGTAATTTTTATTTGTATAATATTTTCAAGCCTTCAAATATCTTGAACCTTATTGCATTGATTTCAGATAATAATTAAATAATTATCTATGATAGTGTTTTATTTTATACTAGATCACTTTCTTCAAAATAAAATATCATTCGAAATAAATTTAATTTTTTGTATATTCAATGGTGTTGAAAATCAAATAAACGAACATCTTTTACATTACCCTTTAAACATAACAATAAATTTAAATTTAAATTTTAAGAAGTATTTGCAACGTTTAAAAGTTTAGCAAAGTTTAAGTTTGGACATTCCTCGAGAGTTATATCATTATCTTGAATAAATATATTCTTACCTTTTATCACTAAGTCCTTTCAACAGTTTTATGAGTGTGTTCGGTAAAGAGAAAAATATCTTTTATTTTTCTAGGAAAATAAATTTTTGAGTACTTATTTTCTTGTGTTTGGTACTATAACAACAACGTACTATATTAAAATTTTAAAAAATATTATTTTAAAATTATTTGATAGCTAACACAAAATAATAATAAAAAATGCATAAAAATAGAGCAACATATATAGTGATGCATGAGAGAGAGGGTAGGGGGTTATAGGTGGGGGAATAGGTAGGGGGAGGGGGAGGGTATTGATACAAGTAAAATGACGACCCTAATTTTCGAAGACATGATTGGAGACCATCACTTAAAAGCTCAAGACTTGGTCACCCCGAGGGCACAAGAATATGCAAGGAAGACCCATTTTGAGCCTACCGTTGAGCATATCATTTATCAAGGCCGTGAGTGGAAGATTGCTTGGAGCATTGAAGACTTGAGGATTCACGGTTTTGGACACTTAATAGCTCACGTTTTTTGGTCCATCTTCATTGAGGGCATTGTGGTCACTTCACTTTGCCCAAAATGCACTCCATGGCCACCCCTCTCATTAAGGGTAGTGTAGTTATTTATCTTCTTTTATAATTTAATATAAATAGAACAAGATAGAGTTTAAGGACTAAGTTGTTCATTGATGTAAGACTTGAAATATGAAACACCTTTAGTTGTAGGGCTTGGAATAGCCACCATACCTAAATGAGGGCAATAAGTGTGAATATCACTTGTGTTGCAATGTTGGCTTGAGACGTTGGTGTTTAGAGGAGGTAAAGTTCCTCTTGTGTCAATGTAGGAGTTAGGCTAACCGTTGTGTGTAGTGTTAAGGGTCCAAGATTACCATATTCTTGGATTCTGAAGATTATACCAACCAAGGTCTAACTATCTATCCATTTTTCTTATGTTGTAATCGTTTGTTTGTGTTCTTGTAATTCAAATCAGTGACTTATTGTTCTTGTTCCATTGTTGTTTTTCTTCATCTTTTTGTTGTTAACATAGTTTGTTGTTATCCATTTTTAGGTGATAAACACATCAATACATTGTGTTCTTGTTGTTGTTTGTTGAATCAGAGTGTGGTTTTCAAAAGAGTCCTCGGATCTTTGATCTTGTGGACTGTTTTTGAAGTGTGTTTCGTTTTGTCCTTGTAATTCTTGTATCATTTGGTATCAGAGCGTGGCTTGATTTTGTTCCCACAAGATCAATTTTGGGCTAGCTTTCTTGAAAAATTCAAAAAAAAAAATGTTGTTGAAAACTGAAAATTTCAGTAAAAAGAGCAATCTGTCCATCTTGTGTTCTTGGCCGAAAATTGTGTTCTTGTTGTGTATTGACCAACATTTTTACTTGTATTTGTTGTCTCTAAGTGTTAGTTTTGTTCTTCACTAACACATTGAGTCTATATCTAAGTTTGAGCTTGAAGTGTTGGTGTTGTTGTGAATATAAGACTTGGCCGCTTTTTGTTGAACATTGTTGTAGTGGACTATTTTGGCCATGTAGTCTTCAAATTATTGTTGTTGTAAGCTTGACCACGTGATATTGTTGTTAATTGGTGGCCTAAGAACATCTTTGTTGAAGTTGTAGTTGTCTTGGCCAGGTGTTGAAGATATTGTTGTTATGGATTTGGGAGGAGCCGTGTGGAAATTATTGATTGTTCTTGAGATTGTTGTTGTTGTTCTTAGTGAATGTTGTTATAGTTCTTGATGTTCTTCACAACCTTCATACCTTGTTAAAAATAAAGTGCTTATTTGATCCAAAAAGGTGAAGGAAAAGGTGTAAGAATTTGTTAGTCTTGCAAGACTTCTCAACCACCAAAGACTTTAACAACCATTATCCAACAACTTTCCATGATACAATGGACCATGTTTTAAGGGTGTACAAGAAAGTCAAGTCTTGAAACTTGAAGTTGAAAAAGGCTCCAAGACTTGTTTGAATTTCCCTCTTTAAACAAATTCCCCAATTCCCCAAATTGAAAATTGACCAAGACTTCCAAATTGGAAAATAACAACTTGTCTAAAATCGCAACCATTACGTGCTGCCACGTCATTATGTTTTACTGTTCACGCAACATATTTAAGCTCAAATTTTAGATTTCTTAGTTTCTTATTTGTTGATCCTTCGTTTCGTTTAATTGATCCCAATACTAATTAACAAACTAGTAAACTCCTACTAGATTGTCAATTAGTCCTTTGAATCCATTGTTTGTGTCTACGTTTCTTTTGTGCTTTTGTCGTTTTTAAAATTGTAGTACTTCTTGGTTCAAGTTCAGACATTACTTTCCTTGAGTCTTCAAACAAAGAATCCATTCCGACCAAGGAGTAGACTCACCCCTCGACTCATCACGAACTACAAGCCGACTTGCAACACTTGTGAATCCAAGTGTGAGACAATCAAGTGTGTGAGAGTGTGGTGAGGTTGTTTTGAACTAACTTGTGTTTTTCTTTGTAGTCTTGTTCTTTTTTTTTTTTTTTTTTTTAGGAACAATTGCAAGGAAACCCGCGGCTTCAACCTCTCAACCCATGGACAACAATGCCACCAATGTCATTTTGGCCTACCTTGACACTATGTCCCAAGACCTAGCTATGGCAAATGAAAGGTTAGATCGTATGGTAGGTCAAAGAGTGCAAGTGGGCTGCCCGGACACACTTCAAGAGGAAGTCCATAGCTTATGTGAGCTACGAGGTAAAAATGTTATTCCCTACACTCCTATAGACTTAGAATGTTGTGTTGTGGCTAGTAGAAGCCAAGTGGGTGTAGTTGCGGCTTTGCCTAGGGTAGAGGTGCTTGAGTCTCCCTTTTGTGATACTCTTAGTATTGTTAGGTCGCATGAGGACCAAACTCTTGTTGTAGGTACGCAAGCACTAGTTGATCCTTTAGATGACGAAATTGATTCTCCGTGTGAGAATGATTTATGTCCATCTAGTGCTAGCACTTATAACTTGACTAAGGTTCCATTACCAAGTGGCGAGAGTATTCACACACTAGTTGACACTTGTGAAAAACAAGGTGATTCTACATTTGTATATAAGTTGCCAACAACTAGTGAGAATGTGGACAATGATCAATAGGGTGGAAAGGACCTTGATGTGCTTGATTATTTATGAAACCCGAATTGTGGTTGCCTTGGTAAAGATGGTTTTGCTTGTGATCCCTTGGTTGCCCGTGGTGGTTTGTATCTAAGTGAGGACTGCTCATTTGAAAGAGAAGGTGACGTGTGCTTAGAAATTCCATCTACTTCTTCTTTAAGTGTTTCTTATGTTGGGCATATTCCTAGTGGAGATTTTGAAACTAGTAGTAAGTGCATGCATGAGAACCCTTTATTCAAAGTTGGCTTGTGGAACACCTTTCTCAACCCTCTTTTTGTGCATGATACTTCCAATGGTGATAAAGAGGGCTTGCTTAACCTTGAGGATGGCACCCTAGGGGAGAATGAGAGTGTCCGAGACCTAAGTTCTTGGTTAAGTCTTCCATTTGACCCCGATAACTTCTTAGGGTGTGAAAGACGGATAGTTGTTGGTCGGTCCACTTGTTTGAGTGATATTTCTATATGTGTTGCGTGGACTTTACTTTCAATTAGGGCACCACCCCTTTGTAATATTTTTGCTAAGCCCCTCGTGATTAAAGTCAAGGATGTGTGGCTATATCTCAAGTGTGTACCTCCTTGGCATGTTGATGTTGTTTATTGTACTAACTCTAACCCGCATGTCATGAGGATGTGGTGCTTGTTTGTATTTTCTTCGTTCTTACAAGGTTTGGATTCGAGGTCGAATCCTTTTCAAGAAGAGGAGGATGATACAAGTCAAATGACCACCCTAATTTTTGAAGACATGATTGGAGACCATCACTTAAAGGATCAAGACTTGGTCACCCCGAGGGCACAAGAATATGCAAGGAAGACCCATTTTGAGCCTACCGTTGAGCGTATCATTTATCAAGGCCGTGAGTGAAAGATTGCTTGGAGAATTGAAGACTTGAGGATTCACGGTTTTGGACACTTAATAACTCACGATTTTTGGGCCATCTTTATTGAGGGCATTTTGGTCACTTCACTTTGCCCAAAATGCACTCCACGGTCACCCCTCTCATTAAGGGTAGTGTAGTCATTTGTCTTCTTTTGTAATATAATATAAATAGAACAAGATAGAGTTTTAGAACTAAGTTGTTCATTGATGTAAGACTTGAAACATGAAACACCTTTAGTTGTAGGGCTTGGAATAGCCACCATACCGAAATGAGGGCAACAAGTGTGGATATCACTTGTGTTGCAATGTTGGCTTGAGACGTTGGTATTTAGAGGAGGTAAAGTTCCTCTTGTGTCAACGTCGGAGTTAGGTTAACCGTTGTGTGTAGTGTTAAGGGTCAAAGATTACCATATTCTTGGATTCTTAAGATTATACCAATCAAGGTCTAACTATCTATCCATTTTGTTTATGTTGTAATCGTTTGTTTGTGTTCTTGTAATTCAAATCCGTGACTTGTTGTTCTTGTTCCATTGTTGTTGTTCTTCATCTTGTTGCTGTTAACATAGTTTGTTGTTAGCCGTTTTTAGGTGATAAACACATCAATACATTGTGTTCTTGTTGTTGTTTGTTGAATCCGAGTGTGGTCTTCAAAAGGATCCTCGGATCTTTGATCTTTTGGACTATTTTGAAGTGTGTTTCGTGCTGTCCTTGTAATTCTTGTATCAGGTATGGGTTTAGGTGGGGTGGTGGATGTAAGTGGGGTTTGGGGTAGGAAAAAATATTATTTTTAAAAAAATAAAAATAAACAAATATGGTGTGCAGTGTGGATGTGGAATTTAGTGATGTTTGTGTTTTTGAAAGTGGTATAAAATATTTTAATTGAATTAATTTGAAAGATATAATAATAAGTAAAATAAAATACTTAAATCAAACAATGAAAAAATTATGAACAATAAAATAAAGAAGGAGAATTTAAATGAAGTTAAAAAGTTGTATGTGTTGGGTTTTTAAATTGAAAATAAATATGGTGTGCGGTGTGGATGTGGGTTTTAGCGATGTTGGTGTTTTTGAAAGTGGTATAAAATGTTTTAATTGAATTAATTTGAAAGATATTATAAGTAAAATAAAATACTTAAATCAAGCAATGTAAAAATTATGAACAATAAAATAAAGAAGGAGAATTTAAAAGAAGTTAAAAAGTTGTATGTGCTGAGTTTTTAAATTTAAAAATGGCGAAATTTAAAATTTGAAATCAAAAATTTTGTAATTGAGATAATTAAATATTTTTAGTATTTGAAATGGAATTGATAGACAAAACTTTTTGAATTCAGTGTACTTAGTTGTTGGGTTGACAGAGAAAAAAAAATTGAAATGAAAAATAAAGAATGTAATTGCATATCTTAATTTAGTAAATATAAAAGGTAAACCTACATCAACAAAATTAATAATTATTTTATATTTATATTTTATTAGTTTTAATGTAATAAATTAATGGAATTTCCATATTAAAACAACTAAAATAATTGAAATTGTGATTAGGTATTCGATATTAGTTGTAATTTAAATATTAACAATTATTTATAATATATTATAATCAATTTAATTTATTTAATGTGAGATAATAAAAATTGATTATATACTCGATATAATACAATAAAAAATATGCTAAAATAAATATATTCGATTATGTATATGAAAACATTTTACTACTAATTGATAATTTTAAATGTTAAATTTTATCAATTCTTAAAATACTTAAATTGTATACAATATACTAGAGAAAAATATAAAACTTTTTTGTTTTACAATTGCAGAATTATTTTTACTCGTATAAGTTTAGTTTAAAATGAGGAAGGGAGGAGTGGTGGAGGGGTGGGGGAATATTAACAATCTAATATTTTTATATTGTAAATAATATAATAAAGAAAAAATAAAATAGATTTTTTTTTTATAATTATATAATTATTTTTACATATAGATTTGGTTAGAGGTGGAGGATTAAATGGGGGTAGAGGCGTCAATCAAAACGACCCCATCCCCTCGACGATGGAAAGTGAAAGTCATTTCGTTTAGTACGAGATCGCTTCATAGCTCGTGGTGCTTACACCTCTTGCCTATCGAAGCTCTGTTAAAAAACCTGGCCACCGTCACCATCCTTTCTTTATTAGTTAGTGCCATCTCTAGCTCTCCCGACGAAGAAATATCTGTCTTTCTGCACGCGTCGGTCTTTCCAACTCGACATGTGATCTCAACCTCCTTATTACGAGGCGGGCAATGGGCTTCAGTCGACCATTAGCCCGGAGTGATCTCTTTTCGAACATAGGGTGGGGGTAATGTAGATGGTAGAAGTAGGTGGGAGTAGATTTTTTGTTTCTTTTCGCATTTTATTAAGAAATAATATAATAGTTAAATTATTTTAAAGATAATATCATTTAACATGTTCGAACGAAACATTACAATATAAAGCAGTTAAATTAAAAATAATATTTTAATATTATCCGTGTATCGCACGGGTACGTATACTAGTACGAAATAAAGAGAGTACTTAATTAGGCCGTGAGGGTATTGAGTTTCGATCTTAGTAGCCTTAATTCACGTACCGCATATGAGCATAGTTTTTTTTTCCTCGATCCTAATCTCCTTGCTTAAACTAAAGAGCTACCTTTTACTTTAAGTAGGACTCAAAGGTAAACTTAAAGTAACACCTGGTTAGTGAAAAATTCTGACATAAATTATTAACAGGTAGATATTACATCAAGAATTTACAAGAGGATCGAGGAATAATGGCGGATACCGGCTAAGTCATCCATATTGAGTATTCATACCAAATTAATTATTATACGAGCACAAGATATATATTTTTTATATACACATTTATTGGTTAAATCATATTAAGTTCTACATATACTCCTTCTATTTCAAAATAGTTGACACCTATTGACTTGATATTTTCCATACGAAAAAAATTATTAGGAGTTTACTTTACCAAATTATGCTTATTAATTATGTTTTGAAAATATAAATTTAGTCATGTATGATTAGGGCAATATAGAAAAAAGTACTAATATTCTTTTGATTTTATAAAAGGGACAATTAAATTGAAACAAATATTTTAAAAAGAGTATCAACTATTTTGAAATAAAGGGGCACCGTTCTTAATTAAAATTTCAACAACTAAGGTGATAGTTTCTTAACTACTATTCCCTCCATTCACTTTTAATTAACATTAATTTTCTAATTAGATTTTCGTTTTCTTATTTTATCCTTAACATTAATTTTTAATTCTCCAAACCATGACATAATACTTTAAACACCAATTAATATGGATGATACGGTGAAATGGTCATATCAATCATTATTTTTTAAGAGTTAATACATAAAAATGACCTTAAACTTGACACCAAATTATAACTTTGACCTTAAACTTTGATAGTGCACAAATAGGACCTTTAACTATTCAAAACCTGAACAAATATGACCTCCGATTTTGCAACCCCATGCGTGAGTTTCACTCGCGCCTACGTGGGAAGGTAATCCAATCACACGATGCCACATCGTTAAAATGGCTGACTTGGAGGGAGGTCATATTTGTGCAGTTTTGAATAGTTAAAGGTCATATTTGTCCACTGTCAAAGTTTTGCTTTTTGTGTTAAAAAAACGTCGTTTTTATTATTATTATTTTTTATTTCTATAGCTGAAACACCTAGCTTTTTTTTTTAATTAAAAAATCGAACCCGCGCAGTAGGCTGAAAGAAGCATCCAAGAAGAGCAAATAACACCACTGGGCTATCTAAGTGTCTTGTTTCATGTGGTTCAACATTAATATACGTACATAAATATAGATTTTCTACCTTATATATATAACGTAATTTTTTTACTGAGGGGGGTCGGGTGAACCCCATGGCAACCACGTAGGTCCGCCCCTGCATTAATTTAATAATGTTTTAATAACGTTAATTTAATAACATTGTAATAACGTTAATTTAATATACTACTACTACTATCCTTAATAACGTTAATTTAATAACGTTTTATTAAAACTATAATTTTTTTATTATTAGTATAGTTTCATCTTTAATTTAATATTTAAATAAATTATATTTAGATATATTATATAACTTAAATTCGGCCTCTGCTTTATAATATATATACATACCCGTGCGATTTTTTCGTATGAGGCTGACCCACCTAATTAATAAATCTTTAATATTGCTCTTTTTCCGCAGTGACAAAAGAAATTAGATGCCATTTTCATCTTTGACCCAAAAATAATAAAAAAATAATAGTGAAAAGTCATTTAAAAGTCATATTTGTGTCTAGTTTTAAATAGTTAAAGGTCATATTTGTGCACTGTCAAAGTTTAAGGTTATATTTATATATTATGCCCTTAGATTTTAAGCTGGACGCGTCCAGTTTTGCGTGTTGAACACGCGTTTTGCCACGTAGGATTGGAGGTCATATTTGTGCAGTTTTGAATAGTTAAAGGTCATATTTGTGCACTGTCAAAGTTTAAGGTCAAAATTATAATTTGGTGTCAAGTTTAGGGTCATTTTTATGTATTAACTCTTTTTTTAGTGAATGTGTCATGCATGTCAAAAGATAATAAGTAAAAAACGAAGGAGTTGTTATGAAATATAAAAGCAAAAACAAGAAAATATAAGGCCAAAGACATCGATAAACACTCAAACTTGTTGCCAAAATTCACTTAGACACCTAAACTAAGACCTGTTCCTATCAGGCCCCTAACCCCCCCCCTCCCCCCCACATTTTGTTTCAATTGGACCTTTTTTTTCCTATCAGCAAAAAGCTCAAAGTGTGTGTTGCACACACGCGATGACGTGGCAAAACGAGCTAATTGAAAGCTGACACGTGGCATTGTGGGTCCAATAATTATTAAATTATAATTTTTTAAAAAAAGTATATAAAAATGGCATTAAGGAAATTATTAAAAAATAATTCTAAAATTATTTAAAAATTAAAAATAAAAAACTAATTATTTAAAAAAAAATATAATTTTTTTTAAAAATGAAATAAATTATTAAAAAATTATTTTTAAAAAAATTTAATTATTAAAAAAATTATAAAAATTTTTAAAAATGAAAATAAAAAATGGCATTGAGGATATAAATTATGAAAAAATAATTATAAAATTATTTAAAAATAAAAAACTGATTATTTAAAAAAAATTATAAAATTTTTTAAAAAATGAAATAAATTATTAAAAATTTATTTAAAAAATTAATTATTAAAAAAAATTATAAAAATTTTTAAAAAATAAAAATAAAAAATGGCATTGAGGATCCAAATTATGAAAAAATAATTATAAAATTATTTAAAAAATAAAAATAAAAACTGATTATTTAAAAGAAATTTTAAATTTTTTAAAAATAAAAATAACAAATTGCATTGAGGATCCAAATTATTAAAAATTAATTATAAAATTATTTAAAAATAAAAATAAAAAACTAATTATTAAAAAGAAATTATAAAAAAATTTAAAAGATGAAAATAAAACTCCTCCACCTGCCCCCAGGCCACCCTCCCCCCAGCGTTCATCTGCTTTCCTTCCCCCCACCCCCAGCGTTCATCGTCTTCTCCCCCACCTCTTCTTCTCCGTGAAATAATTTTATAATTTCTCAAATTTTACACTAACACACAGCACAACAAAAACATATTCACATTACAAGAAAAAACCTTAATTTTCTTCTTAGCTTGATAATTAGTTTCCACCATATTCATATCAACAAAATAGCAACAATAGGGCGGGGTAGGGTACTATGAAACGATGAAGACGCGGAGTGGGGTGGGGTGGGGATATGAAACGATGAATAATATGTTGAAAATCCAACAATTCAAATGTAGCAAACTTTCATTTTTTCTGGCGAACTTTCATTTTTTCCGGCACTCTAATGGCGGAAAAGAATAAGAATAACAACAATTTTTTTTTTAAATCAAATTCAAAAGTAAGAACAAGAAAGGAGAAAAAATGGAATGAGAATTAAGTTTAGCAAAAAAAAAAAGAACGGAGAAGAAGAATGGTGAAGAAGATGAAATGGAGAGGAAAAAAAAATGAGGCCAGGGGTATCGGATGGGGTGGGGGGTTTTGTGGGGAGGCTTTTTTTTTATATATTCTGTTTTATTAAAAAAAAATGGGGCCCCTCTAATGCTTTTTGTTTTATTAAAAAGTTTTTTGGGGCCTTTAGTGTTTAAAAAAAATAAATTGTTATTAAAATTTTTTTGGGGCCCTCAATGCCACTTGACATCTTTTTATTCGTAAATTAATAAAAAAAATGTTCCTCATGCGCCTCCCACGATGGGACTGCACGCGCAGTGCCACATAGGCAAAAAATGCCCCATTGGAATAAAATGTGGGGAGGTTTAGGGGCCTGATAGGAACATGCCTTAGTTTAGGTGTCTAAGTGAATTTTGACAACAAGTTTAAGTGTCTATCGATGCCTTTGACCAAAATATAAAGTAACAACAAGAATAAATAGAGAGAAAAAATAGTAATTCTTTATTTCTTTCGAGGGATAAGAAATCATAATAATCCCTTTATTTATTGGAAAAATACTCTTAAAAATATATACTTTATATCCTAACAGATATCAAATAGATCTTATCTATATTCTTGAAGATAAATACTTTATACCCTAACAGATCAAATAAATTTTGATAGATCTTATCAGTATAATGTAAATACAAGGAGTGGTGTGTAATTGGTAGTTGTAGATAAGAGTGAGTTAATATTGTTTCTCTATAAATTCGACCTCGATTCACGTTGGACATTACGTGTGGCGTCTGATCATTATACTTTTGGCCCTTAAAAATGGTTGTGCGACCATTACACTTCTTAAGTACCAATTTCCAATCATATGTTCTTTTGGTATATATGGAAATAAATTCTTTTTCTCGTTTTACATTCTCTTTAATAATAATGTGTAACCAAACAAAGATACTGCTATAAGAACACGTGAAGGTCATTTTTCGGAACAGGAGGAATGGCCATGTCTGCTAATATTATTCCAAAGCCAAAGCATGATTATGACCAAAACCTTGGTGAGTTAATTAACTATATATGTAGTTTAAACTATGTATCTTGAGCGGAGGTCTATCGAAAACCGTCTCTCTACCTCTTTAGGGGTAGTGGTATGAATTGCGTATACTCTACCCTCCTCCCCAGACCCCACTTCGTGGGAATATACTGGGTTGCTGTTGTTGTTGTTGTAGTTTAAATTAAATATCATCTTGACGTAAATTTCTTTTATTTCTCTTTTTTTTTTTTTTTTATGTATGTTCCATGTGTCTTCAGGATTGAAGATGCTATTATTATGTCTAGAAGAAGAAGAAGAAATTGCAAACCATGTTATAACAAGGTGTCAAATACTCATTCCCATGTTTCTCAGGTACTTCATCTTCCCATATTCTACAACTAAAGTCTGTTCAGCTAATTGTAAAATATTTTCTTTATTTTGTTTTACTTGATCCCTTTAATTTGATTTGAAAATTCGATAATTGAAGGTATATATTACTTATTTTCCCGTATATCCCCAATGAACAAACTAGTGATTAAACATATATAGAACTTGTGTCAACTATCTATAATGAGAGAGTAGAAATTAATATGTCTCTTTTGAGAAGTGAATCATATACGGATTATTATACCTATTCATTTTTGTCTAAATCGATATGTATTTTAATGTAAACATTTTTGAAAACCTTTTGTAGCTGAAACTTTTACGTTATGGTTTCAACTTGCTACATATTTGGAGCAAAAATAAATAAATAATAAGAATTGAAATACTTTAAAGTTCTTCACCTAAAAAAATACTGTAAAAAGTGATTCACTCTATTAATTGTTAAACCAAGAGCAGCTACAAAACATATTCTTCAAATTTCATTGAACCAAATAGATTTAAGTAAATGTACCTATTTGAATCTGAAAACCAAAAGAAACAAAAACTCCTACGAATATTTCATGATGAAGTGAAGGCTATGTTATTTAAATAAATAAACAAAAGTTAAAAAGAAAATAATTCGTAAAATTGTCACGTACACATTTAATATGCTTTGAGAATTTAAAGTTCTACTTTCAACAATTTTGAAACTGTGGATACTTAATATTTCTACTAAGAATAAAATAAAAAAAATATGCACAAAATATTTTTGATTTCATAAATTGGACAGCTATCCTCTCCGTTTTATTTTACTTGCCCCATTTAAGAAATCAAGAATATTTTGTATGGCTTTTTCAATTTTATTCAAGTATCCATAATCTCTAAAATTATTGGATATAAAATTTTAAATTTTCAAAGCCTATTAAATATGTACAAATTATATGACCCCTCTTTTCTTACTTTTTCTTTATTTGCTCAATATAGTTTTTCACTTTATCATGGACTATTCGTAGCGGCAGATGTATGTTTTTCTTTATTTTTAGGCTCAACAAATACGTTTAAATCTATGACCCCTCTTTTCTTACTTTTTTTTTATTTGCTCAATATAGTTTTTCACTTTATCGTGGACTATTCGTAGCGACAGATGTATGTTTTTGTTTATTTTTAGGTTCAACAAATACGTTTAAATCTATTTGATTTAATGGATTCTGAAGAACATGTGGTGTAGTCATTCTTAGTTTAATATTCAATAGAGTGAATCACTATTTTTATAATGTTTTTTCGGGTGAAAAAATAGAAAATATTTTAATTCTTATTTTGACTCTACATATTTAACAAGTCGGAGTGATAATGTAAAGTTTTAGTTTGATAAAATGTTTTCAAAAATATTATGAGTGCAGTTAAAATAAATTAGGTGAAAATGAAGAGTTAGGTGTGGTCAGTATGGTTTATTTTTCAAAACAAACTTATTGATTTCTACTCTCTCATATTGAGTTCTACATTACATCGTTGTTTTGTTCATTGGAGTATAATAAGAACAAATAGGTAAAATACACCTTTAATCATTGAATATTTAAGTAAAACAAAACGGAAAAGGTAACATATTAAAGAAACACTTGAATTGTTTTATTATTTTGTTACAAGCACTTGCAAGTGCTCATTTCGTTAACTTTTACTTAATTCACTATTTTAATTTTTTTTTTTTTTTTTTTTTTTTAATATTTTGAACATATCAAGAAAAGATAATTATTTCCCACCTATATTTTTCTTAATATTATTATTTTTTTAAAATCTAATGCTCTAAATATATAATAGAGATAGTACTATAAAATAGTCATGTCAGTTGTTAAGAGCAATATTGTGCCTCCAATTAATTTAAATTAGTATTATTTATTTGTATTAATTTGAAGAAACAAGCAAAGATAATACATTTTGGTGAATATAATTCAGGTTGGAAATGGGAACAGAAGTTGAACAATTGACGGAGCAGGAAACTGCCATCTACGATCGACAAATTAGGGTTTGGGGCGTTGATGCTCAGAGAAGGTACTAAACTAAACATACACATAAATTTCTGTACATGATTTTCAATTGTCATTATGTGTATTCAATTTGGAATTTTAATGTGTATTATTTGCTTCAGGCTTAGCAAATCCCATGTATTTGTCAGTGGACTCAATGGAACTGCTGTTGAGGTTACCTTTACTTTTTTTGAACTCTTTTTCAGCTCAATTTCTTTGTCTGGTTCGACTTGACACTGATTATAAGAAAGATCCTAAACTAAAGAAAGACATGTAAAATGTAACAAAATGCGCTTTAATCATCTGGTATCATGTGGAAAGTTAGAATGAAAGAGTTTCGAAACAAAGATAGAGGTGTTCTTTTTTAAATGGACTAAAAAGGAAAGTAAGAAAAACAAAGGAAGTATTGCGGATTCTATTTGTTCATCAATACTAGTGACAATATTAATTATGTTTCTCCATTCAAACTATCTCATGTTTGGCTAGCTTTAAATGGGTGCGCTCCATTTAAAATAAGTTCCAAATAAGTTGGGTCAGAATTCTCACTAATTATGTTTCTCCATTCAAACTATCTCATTCCATTCAAACTATCTCATGTTTGGCTAGCTTTAAATGGGTGCGCTCCATTTAAAATAAGTTCCAAATAAGTTGGGTCAGAATTCTCACTAATTATGTTTCTCCATTCAAACTATCTCATTCCATTCAAACTATCTCATGTTTGGCTAGCTTTAAATGGGTGCGCTCCATTTAAAATAAGTTCCAAATAAGTTGGGTCAGAATTCTCACTAATTATGTTTCTCCATTCAAACTATCTCATGTCACAACTCATACAAAGTAGAAGTAGCACTAAGGGTTGTGGCCTAGTAGTCAATGAAGTGGATTGTGGTCTTAGCACCTATTTGGCTAGCTTATCTTTTCCCAAAAGTGCTTAGTTTGAAAAAAGTAAGGTTTTCAGCCAAGCTTTTGCGGGAAAATAAGTGGTTCTTGGGAGTAGCTGTTTTTCATATGCTAAAAAAGTAGTTTAAAGCACTTATTTAAGAAGCACTTTTAAAGAGCTTGGCCAAACACCATTTGTTGCCAAAAATGTTTTTTAAATTTATTGGCCAAACACAAACTGCTTCTCTCCAGAAGTGTTTTTTTTTTTTTTTGAAAAACACTTCTGCAATAAGCACTTTAAAATAAGCTGAGTTTAGAAGTTTGGCCAAACAGATTTTTAGATTCAAACTAGGTGATTTCCTCTATTTGTTAAAGCCTTGGTGCATACAGTTGTTCGGTACTTGTGTTGGTAGGAGGTAGCAAGTGCCTTGTGAAATTAGTCTAGGTGCGCGCAAGTTGGTCCGGTCACTTGATTAAAAATGATTCTTTCATTTCTATGGTTACGTCTTAAACGGTGAGGTCTTCTCTCTACACCGGAGCCTTTACTTTATACTTTAATTTAATATATATTTAATCAACTAATTGATGTTATTGGGAACTTGTTTAGTTCACACACTTTGGCTCTACCCATGAATTATCCAGTAATAGGTCTTTCTCAATTAGATCTACTATATAGTAATGGTATTTAATTATGAAAGTTTGCTGGGTGGCCGACTCTCTTAGTCCGTTCTTGTCAGATTAGGAACCTAGCTAATCTTTATGTTTTATAATTTTAAAATAAGATTTCCTCCACTTAATGGATAACCATTTGTTACCAATGGAGAATTTTTTATCTTCTTAAATTCAGGTGATTGGATTTACACCAATGGAAACCATCAACTTCATACACAATAAAGAGAAAATAAATCACAAAAAATAATTTAAATATTTTTATAAATAATAATAGCAAATAATATTGGAAGTTTTCATTCTCTTATAGGAGAGTTAATAGTAAGTCTATGATAAGGCTAAGATTCTCCTAGAAAAGCCTCAGACCTAAATAAACCTTCTAACTTGACTAAAGCATACTTCCAACTAGTTGTTATCACCTATGTAGATTCACATACTTTCAACTAGTTGTTATCACCTATGTAGATTCTTTTTCCATTGTGGCCTATCTTTAGTCAAGTCTGCTATTTCAAGGAATTATAGGTCTTTCAAGAAAATTTTCTTCCATATAAATTTTAGGTTCACCTAGTCCTTTTTTAACACCTCCGCCCAACATGGTTTCACACGTACATACCACCGGTGCATCTGGAGGTTGATGCAAGACATGGCCAAACCATCTCAAGTGACATTTTCTCATTTTATCTGCAATGTGTGCCTGCTTTCTCTTTTTGGCAAATGTGATCATTTTTAATCTTATCTAAGTTTGTATGACCACACATCCATTTTAGCATTAACGTTTCTGCAACACTCATCTTGTGGATATGTTGCATTTTAGAGGTTCAACATTCATTTTGTAATGCTTACCTTTCACTTTCGCCAAGTTGTATAAATATCATAGACATCATGATTATTGGCCCTATGATAATATATGTCCTAACTATCCCCTGCGACCCTAGTGTCTAAAATCAGTAAGAGTAATTTCTGCTGCATATCTTTTTTCTTGAGAAATAGTTTCTTATACTTATTCTAACATGTTTTTTCCTTTATGTTTTGTTTAATGATTTTCCTTCTTTTTAGTTCTGCAAGAATATTGTTCTAGCTGGAGTAGGTAGTTTGACACTAAATGATGACCGGTTGGTGACAGAAGATCTATTATTTGCTAGTTTCCTAATTCCTCCTGGTGAAAATGATTTCCGGGGGAAGTCCGTTGCTGAGCTTTGTTGTGATTCTTTGAAGGATTTCAATCCCATGGTTTCTGTTTCTGTGGAGAAAGGTTGGACTTTTTCGTATTCGATGACTTCAAACTATTAGTTTGCTTCTTTCCTTCAACTCATGCAAGATTTGGCATTTGACCCTGTTGTTCCTTGATGTGAATATTGCTTCTTGTATCATTCTTGATTTGCTGAATGTAGTCTCAAGTTGAATGACGGATGAAAGAAATATAGTAATAGAGGTTTAAAAGGGGAAAAACAAGAAAGAACACTAAGCACAACATCACAATTTCACAAGCATCATCTATCAAAAGAATACCGAAGATATTTTGATGAGCATCTTCAGTTCCAAAGGAAATCTGAGGTTGTCTCATTAAAAGAACTGATTTCTTTTGAGCATTCTTTGAAATTTTGCAAATTAAGCATTTGAGTCTCCTGATTTGCGATTGTGGTGCAACAGGAAATTGGTGTTTCACACAGTGCTGTAATCTTTTGCTCTAGAATCTCTTGACAGACAGTCATAGCCTACTTATCTGGTTATGCTCAATGTCAACCAATTAAAATGCTCACTATCTCCCAATTTTGTCTCAGCTTTCTTTTCGTGTATCTTATTGCTTATATTATTACATATCCTCGCTGAAGCTGACCACTGAATGAGGCTGTCAATACACCCATGCATTTTAAGCTATCAGATAACTCATTCAATAATTGCAAATCCTATAATGCATCATGCATGTACTTGTGTTTTTGGGCTTTATTACCTGGATGTACTTGTTATTTTTAATTTCATTAGCTGTTGTGCGATACGTATGTTGACTAACGTTGGCTATTTAATGTTAAAATCAAATTTGCTGTTGTCAAATATTGTTGGATTTCATTTCTCATATGACTTATCTACGATGCTTTTCAGGTGCTCTGTCCATCTTTGATGCTGATTTCTTTCAGAAGTTTGATGTTGTTGTTGTTAGTTGTTGCTCCCTTTTGACAAAAGTAAAAACCCTACTTCCATGATTTGTCAAAATTAAATATATTAGGCTTTCTTTAATAAATTTATTAGATTTATTTGTCACTCCGCCATAACTAGTACCTTTTAGAAAATACTTATTACTGTCGTTTTGTTGATGTTTCCCGTTGCAGAAATCAGTAAATTCAATATGTCACAAGTTGCCAAAACGTGTTGCATTTTACAGTGTGGAATGCCGTGACTCCTGCGGTGAGATATTTGTTGATTTGAAGAATTACAGCTACTGTAAGGTTATAACCGATTCATTTCTTCGTTTGTTCCTCTGCGTTCAGTTGGATTTTATCCTTCTCCTAGATATAATCTTTCCCTCCTAAATGATGATTAAGTTAGAGTTACTGCTTCTTTTCATGTCAGAAGAAACTAGACTTGAAGGCCTTTAGTAATTCCTTTATGCTCCTTTTGCAGAAAAAAAATGATGAGACGATTGAATGTGAATTGCGTTATCCAAGTTTTGAGGTATAACTCCACTGAAGTAGTAAGAAGCATTTGCTTTTGTTTAGCCATAATAATATTTTACTGACTTGTTCCACTATTAAGGTTATGATAATCTTTTTATTTATGTGAAGGTTATTATGGTTAAATAAATTTGAAGTTCTTAATCTGTAAAAAATATTCCAAATATTGAGGGTATATTTTCATTGAAGTCAATCTTAGAACTTTGTACTCAAGTTTCTGACTTCTATATCCTAGCAGACTGTATCTCAAGATTTATGAAAATTTTAGAAATTTTATTAGTTCCAACAAACAAATGGCATTTTTTTGTATCACAAGTTATAGTTGCTTGTTCTACCCTCTGACCATATGTGATTTGCTCCATCTCATATGTATGAGGTTTATATCATTGCATAAAGCATGATGTTAGTGTTTCCATTTCTTAGTTCACTTTTAGTCTTGTCTTAATGCTCTTAGAAGTATTGGATGGTCGGTATTTGGGAAGCTTTGTAAATATCTGACAGCTCTTAAATGTATATGATTTTTGCCCAAGTGATTGTCCACCTTGTGTAGGAATTTATTGGTGCAACCTCTATTCAGTCTGAGGAGAATTATTGAGGCACAAAGATGGTGTCCCTACCCACCATATCCTAGTTGATGTGTTTGTCAATGCCGCCGAGGGAACATCAAAACTTGCTTCCTGTGTTTCTTTTGCTCCTTGTATCCCATCATTGCCATTTTTACTCTACCATCGCCTAGACATCAATTGTCAGCCTCGGGAACTTGTTTATGACCTCTCTCAGCACTGAAAGCCAGCAGTTCCAGTTCTGATTTAAATTTGGACACTAATTACTGCATTTAGATTTCTAATTCAGTGAAAGTTCACATTAATCCTCTTATAATTAAAAATAGGACAAAATGCAGAAACTCTTTTGAGTTTAATTTACTTCCCATTTTCGACTACAATGTACCCAGTGTAATCCCACAAGTGGGGTCTGGGGAGGGTGGTGTTTTACGCTTCCTTACTCCTACCTTGTGGAGGTAGAGAGGTTGTTTCCGATAGACCCTGGCATATATGATTTTGAAGTCATAATATTGCTGAAGAATACCAACTAGTATCTAAATTTTGTACTCACTAGAGGATCTTTTTCACTAAAGAATCCCTTTCAAATCCTGTTAGCAACAAAAATATGAGCTCGACTCCATCGTTCCATGGGGGTCCTATGTTGACAGGTGTTTCCACAATTGGTTGCCCTAAAATTAGATTTTGCAGGAAGCCATTGCAGTCCCCTGGAAATCTCTACCAAAGAGACTGTCAAAGCTATACTATGCAATGAGAGGTAACTGTCTTTCCTCAGTTTGTATTTCTGATGAAGGTTACAATGATGGTTGGATTACAGGGACTCCTTATCTGAGATTTGCTTAATGTCGCTTATATTCAACATTTAGTAAAAAGAAAAAGGATTTTGCTTAATTTTTCAAGACTTCTGCTTGTCTTTGATGTATCAAATTACAAATAGTAAGGACTAGACTACTGTACGCCAATGAGAAATCCCTATAGAAAATGTTAATCATCAGCACCCATCTCTGGGAAAACCTATAGAAGAACCCCAAGTTTGGCCCCCTGAACCTGTAATATTTCAATTGACAATCTTATTGTCCTGTATTTATAGTAATAATGGTGACAGAGTGATAACATGTTGTTTAGATAGGTAGCGCGAGCAGAAGAATGTTTTACTTTTAAGTGGCTTGCACCTGACTCTTGACCACTAACTTCTTTGCAGTTATAGAAAGGTTTGAAGCGCTTGAGGGACGAAATCCTGGAGAAACTTCTGTTGATGACCTTCCAAATGTTCTGAATTTGAGGAAGGAAATCTGCGAGGCACATGTATATCGCTGTGGAACATGCTCTTGTACATAAGTTTCATTCTTTTCCTCTAGGTCATTTAACATATTTGCCTCTTAATTGTAGTGCTTAAACGAATCTCAGATCCCAGATTCTCTTCTTAGAAGATTGATAGCAAGTAGAACTGAATTTCCTCCAGTCTGTGCCATCGTAGGAGGAATTCTTGGCCAGGTAATTATGCCACTTTCATGTTGACTGAAGCTTTCTGACTTCTTTACTGATGCGTTGAAATTCTCTTTCTTTGCAGGAGGTTATAAAAGCAATATCCGGGAAGGGCGATCCTCTTAAGAACTTTTTCTTCTTTGATGCCATGGATGGTAAAGGGATAATAGAGGACATATCTAATGTCAACAGCTGAGGACTGACCTGTTTGGTTAAAATTTCTCAAGAGATGCTGGTCCTACTGGGTATCTTTATCTTTTGGGGTAAAGATTAGGACTAGTCATAGCTTAGTTTATCTGAACATTTCTTCAACTTGAGTTCTGATCAGCAAAATTATGATGTTTTTGACACATGAGACCATCCGTAAAGTGGTCGTGTTGGGCTAATATTTTTAAACATATGCTAAATATTGTCTCATTTTCAATCGTCTGTGTTCTCTTTAGATTTCTTATCATGCTAAATATTGTCTCATTTTCAATGGTCTCTGTTCTCTTTAGATCTCTTATCATGCTAAATTATTCTCCCATAGTAAGCAAAAGAACAGGTATATAACTATTCTCAACTGCACGTTTAGTAAACCGATGTTCATTCGAACAGAGATGGATCTATAGTGTAATCCATAAGTTCACATGAATCTATCAGCGTTTGCCAAGACCTAAGAAATTCACTAAAAGAGGCTGGGCAGCCTGTACGCTAAAGCTCCCCCGCTATATGCGTGAGATCATCTTGCATTTCTGCAGGTAATTCGCTAATTATTTATATATAAGAAAGTCAATAGTCTTTAAATCTTGACGTTTTTGCACTTTAAATCCACATGTTGGATGTGTTCCCTTCTGCCAGTCGTATTCATATCAGATTCTCACAAGGAAAAGTTAAATAAAGTGGTTCACTCTAATTTTATATTAACATCTTGGAATGTGACATGTTGTAGCATCAATATTTCAATGACACCTATTATGTTTGTTCTTCATAAGTGACTTGTTCAGCGTATTCAGTTTCCACAGAGTGTAGTTGTTGACTGCCAACTTTTGTTGGAAAAATAATTTTTCTGCTGACGTTCTACTGATCAAATATTGAATATATTAAAAAAATAAACTATTGGATAATTTGTTGAAATTCTCTTCCTTTGCAGGAGGTAATAAAAGCATAATATATTAAAGGAAAAATAACATAAACGTAGCCCTTAACTTATTATATTTACACAAATTCTCACCCTTCAAAATAATTACATAAATTCCACAAATTATGTATCTTCGTTGGACGTATCGGGAGCTAATAGAGCTAATTGTTTATGTATCTTTACAAAGAAGAAAATGTATTTTCATTGAATGAATTATGTATCTCGACGGGCACAAAATAAAAATATATATATATATATATCGGGAGCAAATTATGTATCTTCGATGGATATATCGGGAGTTAATTATGTATCTCAACAGATCTAAAATCAAAATTTTCAGTAATTATTCAAAATATCGAGATTTTCCTCGATTAAACTTCAAATTGTCGGAATTTATTGTGGATCATGTTATCGTGGAGCACCAAACCGAAAAGCCATATTTGATGTAAAACCTCGTTGACAAAGTTATCTCTATGTTTTATATAAAATATATAATTTGAAATCAATATAGTGTGGTGTATATCTCATTAATAAAAATGTCAAATCATGTAATTTTACTTTTAAGAGTGCCTTAATACAAATTAAACATGACCTCAATGTCTGTAACAGATCAACAGTTAGTTACACAACATTTTAAGCAGAATTGGTATGATTTAGTATCTGTAACATTATGAGAAGCACGAAATGTCAAGAGTTACTACCTGAAGCTTGTGCTCATAATTTATGTTACGTGAAATATTACAAAAATAAGTTACAATTGAAATATTAAAAATCAATAAAATACAATAATCTTTTTTTTTTTTTTTTTATTAAGGCGCAGATATCACGTTCTCTTTAAAAAGATTCAAGTCCACTGCAACAAATATTTTCACCGCTCAAGTAGTAATCTTCTTAACTTATTCGATCCAGGATACAACAGTCTTCTTACAAAGTACAACTCAACAAACTACGTAAGAGTTGAGTTCAAAGCTCCACAAAAAGGAACACATTCCTTCAACTAATAAACTCTCTTTTTACTAACTTTTGTGAACTCTATAATTTCATGTTCTTAGAAAAATATAGGAGAGGAAGTCTTTCTTGAAATGAATACGGGGTAGTAGAGAAGAAAGATCAATGAGAAGGATGACAAGAATAAAGAAGTAGAACAATGATAGAAATTACAAAAAAAACTTATGGTCATGTTAATTCTTACCACTAACAAAAGAGATTAATAGATACATAATATCACAAATTAATTAGAGTAATTGACAATTATGAAGTGCAAGAATTGGAAGTAAATAGCACAAAGTGCATGCCTTCAACTATGGAGTAATACTACACCACTTACTGCCAAATATTAATGTGCTAGTAAAGCACAAGACATTAATTAACACTTTCACACTAGGCCACTTAATGCCTAAACATCCACTAACGTAAGAGAAAAAGACGAGACACTAATATATTATATATTATACAAATAATATTAAAATGCTCACAAAATCCATCAATTTACGGTTAAAAAGTTTTGAGAATTGATTTCGTATTCACACTAGATCCAATTAAATTTAAATTCTCAAAAGCTTAAATTCTAAATTTTTGATTAACAGTGGAGAAGAGATCTCAACCAATCCACATTTTGACAAAAAGGTTTTATTTCTACACATGATACAGTAGTTTTATGAAGAAACCATTTTAGACAACCAAACACTAAACAAATTTGATTTTTTTTTATTTTTTTTTTGAAAAAAAAAAAAAAGTAGCTAAAAAGTATCCCAATAGGGTTAGAGGTTTAGGCTATCATAAACAATTTGTGTCCCTACTTAGAAAGGTTCCAAAAACTACAATTATCATATAGGATAGCTAGAAATATTACAAGAGGATGAAGAATATATATATATACATACACACACATACTAGGCTAAAAGTTTTTTTGTATAATGTGGTTTAACAATATACACAAAATATTTTTCTACCTATATACATAATACAATTTTTTGACTAAAGGGATTCAGCTATAGCTCGTTCAAAGAATACAAACAAATTTTAATTGATACATTTAACTTCACTAAATTGTGAACATAAAAGGGTTTTGCAATTACAAACATCTTCTTCACATCCTAAATTAGATGTTGATATCGTTCCATGATATGTTAGAATCATAGGTACGTAGTTTCTTAATTAAAAAGGAAAAATATAAGTAATTGTTATGGTACAAAAACAATTTTCTCTCATATTTCATGTTACTTTTCATATACAAATTTCATGTCGAAATGCTAGTCTTCTTATATTTTACTACCATATAATCTCAATAATTGTGTTAGCCCAATGAATCATTATTCTATATTGTGTGAGGTTTCATCTATAGATGAATATTAAAACTAGTGAAAGTGAAAACTCATTAATAATAGCTTTCAAATGTCATATGATGAGGAGGATCAAAGGAATTTTCACCACTTTTGTCGTCGAAAGAAAACCAAACAAATAAAGATAACAAAAAAGAGAGTTGATTTCGCAGATGATCACAACTAAATAATAATTATTCTCATAAAGTCTTCGATATTTATGTTCTAAGACGATATCTATTAGTTGAATGATCATACAAAAAATTGACCCTAAAAAGCGATGAAAGAGCATAAGTAAAATGATATTGGCACGGCTCAATCAAATGAAATGACCCAATATTATGGGGGAAATTTGATTTGATTGAGCCGTTCCAACATCATTCTACAGCCTTTATACATATATGCTACAAATTACAAAGACAAAAAAGGGGGGAAAAAGAACTTTTAATTTACCTTTCCACTTCAAAATTTGTAGATCATCAATAACTAAAGAATTCAATTGTTTTTGCAATATACCTAATTGCCGGCACATGATGATGGAATGGAACCCTAATTTAGAGAGGAAAAAGGGAAGAACTAATAAGAGAAAATTAGTATTGTTGAAAGTTTATATTATAGGTAGAAATATATATACTATATACTAAGTCAAATGGGCTTTTACGATATATACGTGGTGGTTGATAATAAACACCTAATATGTCACAAAACCAGGTCCCATCAATTATATTTCTCTTTGCATTTCCAAAGATTGCTTTTTAATCATTTGTCAACTTATTGCTAACCTAACCTAATTTTCATTTTAAAATTAATGTACCTTTTTCCTTAGTTGTCAATATAACCGTCATCAATATGTCATTACAATTGATTGCATATTTTGCTTAATCATGTGTTTTTAGCCTAAACTTTGTATTTTTATCATGCTCATAGTTAGTCTCTTGGATTAAATTTTACCCAAATAAACTTTGTGGAACCATCCAGGCAGAAGAACAATTAGCTTACAAATCTCTTTGACATGTGGTTATTTTATGTGACCTGAAGATTTCTTTTTTATTGAGTTTTTGTCCCAAGTGACAAATCATTAATATCTTAAATCGAATCAATATCATGGATAATAATAGTTGAACTTTTGAATCAATTCGTCGTCGAGAATCAAATAGTATAATACACAAGTTTTTCTATCCATACCGCATGTAATTGTTTTAATTGGTCAAACAATCTGTAACATAATTTTATCTTTACTTTAGCCTCATGATGGACTTCTTCAATTGGCTCATTGTTGTATAAAATTGAAATTAATTAGTCACCAACTTTGAAGAGAAATATTGTTTTCATTTATTGTACCTTGGGGTTGAAAATTGAAAAAGGTTGGACTTTAAGATAATCAAACAAAGATCACATTGAATATGGTAGTGTTGGTTGATTACTCCTATTTGGTTGTATTTTTTAACTATTGGTCGTGGGGATATTAAAGTAGTAATAATTTATATTCGACATAATAAACCAAGAAGCAAATTGTTAAATAGCTTCACAATTATTTGTTCGTACGGGCCTGCCAGAGTATCTAGTGGATAGCCTACCTGTTCTATATACAATTATTGAAGGATTTTATTTTTTACGATTGGTTGATTACATGGGCTATAAAGATATATGGAGTCCTTTGGTACACAAGATAAAGGTGGATTAAGCCTGGAATAAGATTTTATTCTGCGTCTAGTAGATGGTACAAATTATGTGTGGGGTAAATTTATATCGTCTACCAAACGCGTTATAAAGCTTATCCCATGTTTAATTGGGATACCCCACCTTATCCTATCCAGCTTCAAGTTATTTTATCCCATCTCTTTAAGTGAAATAAATTAATCCAGAAATGATAATCCCTAAAATAATTTAGTCGCCCCCTCAAAACCAAAGATTCCCTAACCTAATAAAAGAAAAAAATAGAAGGAATAAATATGGTCACCCAATTTTTTTTTGTCCCTTTCTGTGCATGACTCAATATCCAGCTGCAACAAATGTCATGGCCCCAAAAGAGAACTTGGAAAAGATGGTATTTGACCCTTGTACATTTCACACGAGTTTTTTTCTATGGTTTTGATTTTGGAGTAAAAGTCACGTTCCTCTGCCGGCTTCCATCTGATGATCACTTAATTATTTGAAGAGACAGAATCTTGCAAGACCAATTCTTGAATTTGACGCATCAATTATGGTGATCCTGCTACTGTGAGAAAATAGTGAAAACATTTTCCAGAATACGTTTTTTATTTTCATGACCAAACAAGTATATAATTCACAATATTTATGGTCAAACGCCTACTTAGTAATGCATAGTGCCACCTTGAGAGTTGAGACAATCTTAAGTCGAAGCATATACAACTTCTGGAAAGCTTCAACATGTATTGATGTCCAAATTGATGACCACAGACATCTGAGGGTCAAAAGAAAATCCTTGAACAGAGAACAAACATTTGCTCTACCTGATTGTAGAATCACACTAAGAAACAACAGATCTTAAGTTTTACTTGCGAGTCTTACAGTTTCTTATTTCCTCGGAAGAAGATCTCCCAACAAGTACAATCGGGAAGAGAAAAAATCTAAATCGAAATTCCAAATGACTTCTTAAGCTTCTCAACTTCCAAATATACGGTGGAGTAAGGCAGGAATTCTGAGAAATGAGCATTGGCCAGATCATTTACTGCAGTAGCAAGCTTAGGTATCTCTTTTATCTCTTCATGGGTCAAGGTCCGGACAAACCTTGCTGGATTGCCAGCCCAGAGTTCACCACTTGGAATCCTCCTCCCAGGTGGTAGCACTGACCCAGCCTCAAGGATAGAGTTAGTCTCCACTAATGAACCTTCCATAAGGATACAATGCTGGCCAATAATGCATTCTGGCTCAATTGTGCAGGATCGCAATAGACTGTATGCACCAACCGTAACGTACCTGTCCACTAATGTTTCTGCTGGCAGCCCTGTTAAATGAAAAGTAAAACTTAAAGCATCGCATATATCAATGAAACTTCAGCTTGATCCAGTTAAGGAACAGACGAAGAGAGACAACATATCATTCAGCTAATCTGGAAATCTTAGTTGGACGAGGAAAAAAATCAGCCTACTAGAGGATACCACTGATAGAGGTTTTATCACCTCAAAATACTCCAAGAAGTGCAATTTCTAAGTGAAATAAAGGATGTGCAACTACAGACAACCGATGTGCAACTACAGACAACCACGAATATGTCGATTCTTAAAAGATTTCAGATGAACTTGGTAAAAGATTCATCAACATTGAGACATGTCCGGCTCTTTACTATGAAAATGTGTTGGGAAAGAAAGAAAAGATGATGACATTTGACAAGAAACTACGGGCGCAGACAACTGCAGTATTGTAATTACTTTCTTTAACATTCACTCTATTAAAAACCCTCTTTCTAGCATTGGATGACATAAGTTCTCTAAAACCACCTGGGGAATTACTATACACAGCACATAAGAGCCACACTAACAAAAAGATTGGGCAGGAGGCAAAGAAAAGATAACCTACAGCAGAAGGTTCAGACAAAAAAAAAATGCATCTTTAACAAACAATCTCACATTCACATGCTTTTTTTTTTCTTTTTTAATTCCAAACTGTTAGCATAAATAATTAACTTGACTTATAGATTTCATGAACTTGCAACTTCTCCAATTGATCAACAGGATTAATTTGCTAGGGAACCACATAAATAAAATATAAATCTGAACAAATAAATTTATATTGGTATATATAGTATTCCTCACTGTTTCATAAGAAACTTGTGATTTAAAAAACTCCCAGCCCAAGGGGAAATAATCTGCAAAGAGACCTCTACAATAGAAAAAGAAAAGGCAAGGCATGTTTCTAGGTGGTCATAAACTATTTCACCAAGTCTGCATGAAAATTGAGAGATTGCACGTCTTTTAGTGCACCTTTCTTCCACGTGATTTTAGGTCCATCTTGTTTCCTTAACTCACTCAATCATCAGTGTCACACTACATCGAGCATGGCTACATCATCGCAGTCGTCAATCTCTAAATTTATTATGTGTATGCTACTCGTACCTTCTATCAGATGTGGTCATTTCTAATTCTATCCAATGTTCTATAGTTGCACATCTTATCTAGCATCTGGGTTTTTACAAAACTACAGCATTTATCATATAGATATAACAACTAAAAACACATGTATCTTGTAGACATTAGGACCTTAGAGGTATAACAGGCAATCGCGTATACTATCGTTGGTACTATAAAAACTTGTCTTTCCCCGTGGCAAATATATCTATATCACATAGCAATCCTGTGACACACTTCCAATTTTAACCATCCTACTTTAATTTCATGTTGCATCTCCCTCTATCATAGCTTCTTTATAGAATGTTAGTCTAGGTAATCAAATTGTCTTTATTTAGGCATCACAATCTTGTGTAATTTCACTTTACCATCATTCCTCTTATGAGGGCTATAACTTTTATAGGTAAGACGCACCTATTACTAGGATAGTTTTTCATCATTGTATTTTTTTATTTTGCATCAGATCCATTAGGTTCTTTGTAGTAATCGGCGACCCTTCTTTTGCTTCACATAGTTTTTTGTTTCCTTGATAGCTGGAAGTTCTCCAAATGTATGAAAGACCGAAGACTTAGTACCATTCATTCCGATGTGGTTGGATTCTTATGTTCACTTTTTAAGGATTCTAAGTTTCTCCCTCTTAAGGGTGGATGAGATACTATGCTCATTTTTTAATAAGATTATCGTGAATTTCTTTATCAAACTCATTTCCTAAGAGATATAAAGATATTGTAGTATACTACTAGGGATAACTTGTGCTATTATTCTTCTGTTAAAAGTAGGGAAGAGCAAGTGTTTCATCAGATGAATCAAGCGATAGGGGCAGACTTTACTTCACTAGGACAGAGTTGCTGCCGATTGAGGATTGGCCGGGGGGGGGGGGGCGTTTTTTTCTTTTATTAGGGAAGAGATTGTAGTTGGGTACAAATAGGCCTGTGAAAGACGAGTAGGCAAGCACGCGGGTTGTTCCGGTCAGCTTTGAGCTGTCAAGCGACGATTGGTCGAGAGGACTTCCATCATGTAGCTAGGTACAAATAAGCTAGTAAAAGACGAGTAGACAGGGCGTTAGGCTAGTGCCAGTGGGGTACGTAAACGAGGAAAAATCACATGGTTTTGTACTGGTCACTTTTAAGTTATCGAGTGACAATTGCTCATCTCTTAAGAAAGAATGTGAGGGGTTGTCTTACAATAAAGGGGGTACTCTCTTCTCTGATGTGCACAATATTATTGTGTCCCATTCCTTAAACAGTGATCCAGGATTAAGCCACGCAGCGATAACCGCCAAAAGAAAGGGGACCTTTCGTAGTCAAATGCGTACAAGGAAAAGACAATTATTCAGCGCACTAAAATCTAGTGCATGGGATTCTATATTCACGAAAAGCCAGATTTAAACCATGTTATAGAACCAAGACAACCTAATAAAAATAGGTTTACAAATAATATAATAAGAAAGAGAAAGGGCCTCCAACGTCTATAAATAGAAGCCTCTTTTTCTATTTGGCAAAGCAAAGGGAGATATGGATTCAACTACCCCTGAAAGACTTTCTCAAATTAATCAAGGAATTCTAAATGTTGAAAATTCAAAGGGCCAACGGCAACAAACTCTGCCTGCCTTTTTAGAACACGGGCCTGTTGTTTTTCGGGAGTTGGTGGAACAACGCATTCAACACCTCGTAAATCAAATAAGCACTTTGGAAGGAGAAGAGAGGACCCTCATCCGAGAAAGGGAGGACCTTATAGTAAGGATGGTCTTCCGCATCCACGACGGAAAAAACTAAGAGTCAATCGACTCTTTTGAGTTTAAGAAGATTTACATAAGTGTCTGTAGACGCTTTGTGATGTGTTTTCATTAAAGGTGTTCTTATTCTCTGTGGAGATCTACTCGTATGCGTTGTGTCTTTGTTGTGTATGTATCACTAATGCTTCCCTTTGTAATGTTGTGTTGTGTGGCTGGTCTATATGTGTTTCCCATGTAAGAAAATGCTTCTAGTGCTGGAATGAATAAAATCCGCTTTGTTCTAGTTCATTATTCTCTTTCCCCGTTTTGTGTAGAAAAATTGTTAGATTTGAATTTGCTATTACGTACGGGACCAAGTACTTTATAAGACTATAAAGCTAGGATTAGGAGCTCGTGACAGACATAACCCATTTTGAAAAGAAAATGACGAGTACCACTTTTCGAAAGAAACATCTTCCATGGGTATGTGAAGCCAGTAGCCGCGAGAACAATCATCCAAATTGGGGTTTCCACATTTGAAAGTCCTCATATTAAAGTACTTTATTTATGCCTTTGAAAGCTGATTTTACAACCTACTTCCGAACTCCCTATCGGCAGAACTAAGACTAACTCAAACATACACCACTTCATACTGACTTAACCGAGTATTAACCCTAGAAAACATGTTCCTAAAAGATCAATTATCCAGAAATTCCTCCAACTCACTTTTCTTCGACTGGATCATAGGACAACCCCTGACAGTGACAGTACTTAAATTAGAATCCCTAGCCAGAAGCCTAGCCTCAAAAAAGGCCTTTATACTGCTATTATATTAGTAGATCTCCTTCGATAGAAAATTCCATAGCGAACAAGTAATTATATAAGAAAATATACTCATTTTCGCAATGAGAAATTTGTGGAGAGAACAAGGAAAGTGCAGACACAGCCTTTAAGAGTTCCACACCACCGGAGTCCAGCTCGAAAGACTCTTTTTTTTATATATGTGACCTAACTCACGAAACCTTATTTCGTTCACATCGATAAAACCCATCTCGTTCCTGAAAAGGAAAGAACAAGAGATTAATTATAGTCTCAATTGACTTAGTTATATAAAAAATGTGAGTTTGACAAAGATGTCGGGTATGCATAGTTTCTAATTTTGTCCCAAAGAAGGACTAGCAGCATAAGGGCTTCTAGTTTTTAATGCGTTATTAGGAAGTCTCCCTGGTCGTATTGGAAGATGGGAAATGCGCTTCCAATCAATTTGTTCCTCTCGCGTCGAGTCGGTTCCATTATCACTCCTCGGCTATTAGGCGTAGTTTTGTGGAAAAACCCGATCGAATAGAACTTCGTAGAGCTGACTGTCCTTCAGCTACTAGCGTGGCTGATTTGGAGATAGATTTATATAAGAGGAAAATATCCAGTACCATCAATACAGGCAAAGGATGGAAAGAAACTGTGTCTGTTTGGATTAGCTTTTGATTTACAAGTCATAAGCTAGAAATTCTAAATTATAGCTTTGAGCTCGTTTGGAATGGCTTTATTTTAAGCGCTTTTAAGTCAAAATTGACTTTTAAGCACTTTCGAAGTGTTTGGGTATATTTAAAAAGTGTTTATAAACACTTAATTTTTAAGCTAAAATGCTAAAAATAAGCCAAAAGTCATAAGTTAGAAATCCTAACTTATGGCTTTTGGCTTAAAATGCTAAAAATAAGTCAAAAAGCTATAAGTTAGAATTTCTAGCTCATGGCTTATGACTTATAAATCAAAAGCCAAAAGTCAATCCAAACAGGCACTTAGGCTACTTTTAGCATTTTAAGCCAAAAGTCATAAGTTAAGATTTCTAACTTATGACTTTTGGCTTATTTTTAGCATTTTAGCTTAAAAATTAAGTGCTTATGAACACTTTTTAAATATATCCAAACACTTCAAAAGTGCTTAAAAGTCAATTTTGACTTAAAAGCACTTAAAATAAGTCAATCCAAAGAGGCTCTAAGCCATAAGCTAGAAATTCTAATTTATAGCTTTTGGCTTATTTTTAGCATTTTAAGTCAAAAGTCATAAGTTAAGATTTCTACATTCTAACTTATGACTTTTGGCTTATTTTTAACCTAAAATTAAGTGCCTATAAGCATTTTTTAAATATAACAAACACTTCAAAAGTGCTTAAAAGTCAATTTTGGCTTAAAAGCACTTAAAATAAGCCAATCCAAACGGGCTCTATCCCCCACTTGATCCTGACTCATGGACGCTCCATGGGAAACAACCACCAGGAGACGAAGCAAGTAGAGGATTTTGAGGAGGATATCGCCATGACATGGTAGCAGGGAACTAGGTCTTTTTAAGTAGCACTAGAGAGGGGATAGAAACTCGAGACTTCAAACTAATGTCCTCCTTCCTCTGAGCAAGGTTCCTTGTTGAGTCTACTACGAGAGACATTAAGGGTGCTCACCTAGTTGGGAAAATTTAATACTCGAATTGAACACCCTTCATTGTAAAGTTCGACAGATACAGAAGAGCTAGTTCAAATAGCTCGTGCAGCCGTGTTCTCCCTCTAGTCTATAGGGATTAGCCAACGAGTTCAAATGTTGAATTTAAGGAGGCAAGGCACTTTTTCTATTCTTATTTTTTCCCTGCTAAATCGTTAACTCGGTCAGGTCTAACAGCATTAACAATAAGTTCATTTACATTTTCTATTTTTATATGCGATAATTGATAAGTTCACGAGAGTTAATTGCTCATTACAAAGGGAAACATTAGTGATACATACACAACAAAGACACAACGTATATGAGTTGATCTCCACAAAGAACAAGAACACCTTTAATGAAAACACATTACAAAGCGTCTATAGACACTTATTTAAACCTTCTTAAACTCCTAAGAGTCGACTGAGTCTTAGTTGTTTCCGCCGAGGATGCGAAAGGCCATCCTAACTATAAGGTCCTCACTTTTTCGAATAAGGGTCCTCTCCTCTTCTTCCAAAGTGCTTATTTGATTTACGGGCTGTTTAATGCGTTTTTCCACCAGCTCCGCAAAAGCAGCAGACAAGTGTTTTAAAAAGGCATGCAGAGTTTGTTGTCGTTGACCCTTTGAATTTTCAACAATTAGATTTCCTTGTTAAATTTGAGAAAAGTGTTTCAGTTGTGGTTGGGTCCATATCTCCCTTTTCTTTGCCAAATAGAGAAAGCGGCTTCTATTTATAAACGTTGGAAGCCCTTTCTCTTTCTTATTATATTATTTGTAACCCTATTTTTATTAGGTTGTCTTGGTTCCATAACATGGTTTAAATCTGGCTTTTCATAAATATGGACCCCCTCCACTAGATTTTAGTGTGCTAAATAACTGTCCTTTCCTCGTGCACATTTGACTACGAAAGAACCCCTTTCTTTTGGCGGGTATCGCCATGCGGCTTAATCCTAAATCTCTCTTTAAGGAATAGGACACAATAATATAGCACACATTAAAGAAGAGAGTACCCCCTTTACCATAACACAAGCTCCTCGCGTCCCTTCTTAAGAGATGGAGCAATCGCCACTCGACAACTCAAAACTGATCAGTACAAAACCACGTGATTTGTCCTCATTTACGTACCCCACTGGCACTAGCCTAACGCACTGCCTACTCGTCTTTAACTGGCTTATTTGCACCCAGCTACATGATAAAAGTCCCCTCGGCCAATCGTCACTCGACAACTCAAAGTTGACCGGTACAACCCGCGTGCTTGCCTACTCGTCTTCACAAGCCTATTTGTACCCAGCTACAATTTCTTCCCTACAAAAGAAAAAAGGGCCCCCGGCCAATCCTCAATCGACAGCAACTCCGTTCTAGCGAAGTAAAGTCTCTGCCCCAATCGCTTGATTGATCTGATCAAACACTTGCTCTTCCCTACTTTTGACAGAAGAATAAGAGCACAAGTTATCCTTAGTATAATACTTCAATATCTCTATATCTCTTAGAAAATGAGTTTGATAAAGAAATTCGCAATAATCTTATTCAAAAATGAGCATAGTATCTCATCCACCCTTAAGAGAGAAAAACTTTAAAATCCTTAAAAAGTATCTCATCAACCCTTAAGACAGAAAAACTTAGAATCCTTAAAAAATGAACATAAGAATCCAACCACACCGGAATGGATGGCACTAAGTCCTCCAGCCTTTCATACATTTGCAGAACTTCCAACTATCAAGAAAACGAAAAGCTATGTGAAGTAAATGAAGAAAGGGTCGCCGATTACTGCAAAGAACCTAATGGATCTGATGCGAAATAAAAGAATACAATGATGAAAAACTATCCTAGTAATAGGTGCGTCCTACCTATAAAAATAAAAAGACATGTCTTTATGATCTTACCTGTGACCCTTTTCCAATTTTAACCATCCTATTTTAATTTCATGTTGCATCCCCCTCTTATCATAGCTTCTTTATAGAATGTTAAGTTTAGATATTCAAATTGCCTTTATTTAGGAATCACGGTTTTGTGTAATTTCACTTTACCATCATTCCTCTCATGAGGGCTAAAATTTTAGTACTCCATTATGTGTTAGTTTTACTTGTCTTAAAACTTGTAATCTTAAGAGTGTTTTCATCGTACTTCAAGCTTTTGATCAACTCTCTTTCTACTTTCTCCTATTAACATAATCTCAGTCACAAAATAGTATGCTCCATAGAGTCTTATATACTATGAGTTCATTCATAATGAGTTTAAGCAAGTATATGTTCAAAGCAGATTCATAGTATAAAACCAGTAACCAACTATCATGGAGAACTCTACATCTCTGCCCCCACCCACCCCCACCCCCAACCACTGATCTCACACGTGTGAAACTCCTTCATATATATTATATATGACATTTATATATTATATGCGAATTCTGTTCTTCTCTAGTAAAGGACTTCTCCCGACACTCTAATCATATGGATTCTCTAGGGAACAGAACATTGTTTGAAAATCTATAGCCTCTTTGTAACATAAAAAGTAGTCCTTTAATGCGTCAAATAATTTTTAACCCAGAAAGTATTTAGAACGTTAACACTGGAAGGTTTCAAGTTTTAAGCAACGGACCAGTTGTATAAGAACATAATCAGCAAAATCACAAGAAAATTTGGCTACAGTTTCAAGGGGAAGAAAGAAGTCTGAACTTCAATACTACATTTTTTCAGATTGACTTATTTAGATTGCTACCATAAAATGTGATAGGTCATTCAAACAATGTCGTCATTTATCATAATTTCTTAGGGCAGTTTTGTTATTCCCGAGTTATAGTGCGACGCAACAGTCATTTTCTTCAATCTCATTCTATAGTGGGTGAACTATGCAGCTGAAGATTTCTGTGGTTACTCATTACTAGACATCTAAACCAGCAGCACAAAACATGAATATGAGAAGCATATCTGAGTAGGTTATGTTACACGTACACCTAGTGCAGATACAGTATCCCAGAGCCTCCACCCACCTACCACACAATAATATGAATTGCTTATGCTAGGAATCAGACTCTCCTTCTTTTATGTTTTTAATTAGAAAAACTTAGAAAAACAATAATGACGCTGATATCTGGAGTTTCTTTTTTTCTATTTTTGGTATTATAGACCATGCTGCAGTCCATCAAGGATGCATATATCGGCTGTAATTTTTGGAAAGTGGACACAGCCATCAAAGAGATCTGGGAGATGGTTCCTGCAATTTTTGGGTTATTTGGAATGAGAAAAACCTCAGGTGTTTTAATAAGATTTCAACTCCTCTTCTTACTCTAAAAGCTACATATTTAGTTGGAACTTTTTCTTCCCTATAAATAGCACCGATAACTTTTGGGATTTTGTTAGCTCCATGGTTCTAGTGTAGTCTCTTTAGTCCTGAAGTCTAACATTGTTTCTGCTCCAAAAGTCTAATATTGACTTCCATAACCCTGAGGGTAGAGTCTATTTGAGTCCTCCTAAAGTTTCCATCTACCTTTATACTCAGCCCTTGAGTAGGCAACTGAGACTTGACAATAAACAAAATTCTTCCAAGGTAAAACTATAGTGATGATTACTGTAATTGGCAATACACTGGGAGAAACATGCTTATAGGTGTAAGCTAAAAGATCCTAATTCCAACCATAACTTTTGGTCAAAACAGCCTAACACTGTAGAATATATGTGACAAACAAGTTTTCAAGAGCATATATAGTTCCACAATTTAGATTGTGTTCCTGCTTAAACACTGCACTTCCCTTACTTCTGTATGTGTATTCGCTATGACTCACTTCCCACTAATAATATGCCAATGTTGTGAAAGGTAAGAAGCAATAAATAATTCTTTTTTGTTCCAATTTGCACAGAAGTCTTCGAAGCAACTACCCCTAATTGAACCAACTACCAAAACTATGATTCAATGGTTCATTTGACGCATAAGCTTTCTACGTGTTTAAAACCTTCCAACTGAAATGTACTGCATTACTTGTAAGGTCCTAATCTATGAACATTCAACAAGGTCTCCAGATTCCTCAAGTTCATGTAGCCATTTGACTTTGGAACAGAAACATCATTTAGACTCAAAGACAACAATATTCACTAAGTTCCATAAATTTCTAAATATAATTTTGTTCTAATCAACGTAGTCAAAGTACCTTCACACACTACCCCTTTTTTCACAAATTACGTAATCCACCTATCAATATTCAACTAATTCACTAAGCAATGAATTACCGAAATTCCCTTAACATACAAAAAATATAACAAAATTGGAATCAAAACATCATTTAAACCAGCTAAACTAAACTTTTTCTATAACCACGGTGACCGGGCCAGCTTTCGTGCACCTCAACTAAATCCACGAGCTACCTGCCACCTCCCATCAGCTAAACTAATTGTGCACAACATGCACTCAAATCTTATCAAAAAACAGCATAAATGTACTTCAAATTAAGCAACGAAAACGAAGTAATCACCTGTAGGAGAAGACCAAGCAGCATGAACAACACATTTCTCCTGTACATTAGCGCAGAACCCTACAGTAATCTTATTAAGATCTCCTCGAAGAACAGCGCCATTCCACACAGACGCACCATCATACACAGTCACCTGACCAGCAAGTACAACATTTGGCGCCACGTAAGCATCGACGGCGACTTTCGGGGCCCACTGACCTAGTGGAATGATTTGCCTTTGTCCTCTATAGTCCCACTTCACTCGATCCGGTGACTCCTTAATCGCCGATTGAGCTTCCGTCGCCAGCGACCGGCCGCCGAGGAGGAGGAGCTTGTGGTTACGGTGGTGGCGGAGGTGGCCGGAGAGAGATGTTGCTATGACCCTTCTCGATAATCTACCTAGTGTTGCCATTGCAGATTTTTGAGCGGCTGGACAAAGGGATTTTTGGGAATGGATGTGAAATGAAATGATTCAATGGAGTAGTGGACTTGAAGGTGTAATTTGCTTTCTTTAAGGGGGCTTGGGGGAAATGTGTGAAATAGAAATTGGAGTCCAGAAAGAAGAGACATTTCCATTTAGGCATCGATATGTTTGCGATAGTTGTTTGAGCTAGGGGTGTCAATCGTGCCGGCCCGACCCGGCCCGATTATCTAACCCGGCCCGGTAAGCCTTAGGGCTTTAGGGTTCCGGGTCCCGGGCCCGGTTATTTTGTTAAAATGGGCCCGTTTAATTAGGTCCGGATCAGGCCCGTCGGTTAATCGGTTCGGCCCTAAAAATTTTAAAAAAATAAAAATAAATTGAATTTTGGGCCAAACTAGCCGTTGACCCAACGGCTATATAGCCATTTTTGGGTCCAAACGGCTAGTTTGGGCCCATTTAGTAAAAAAAACTTAAAAAAATATTTTTTAATCCCCAAAAAAAATCTATAAATACCCTACAACTTCAAATCATTTTTCACACAATTTTTCACTCTCTCAAATCTCATTCTCTCTCAAATCTCAATTCTCAATTCTCAAATATTCAATATATTTAATTTCTTAAAGTGTTCACTTTAATTTTTTAATTTTTCGTTTACAAAGTACGAGCGAAAGTTTCTAAAGTCGCAATCTTCGGATACTTCCAAAATTTGGTATTGTCGTTCCATCTCTTACGTTTAATTTTTATTTATTGTATTAATTGTTTAATATTTAATTTTATTATATTTGTGTATTTTGAATATTTTTAGTTTAATTTAATTTATATTATGGATAAATTAAAAAACCTCGCTACTAAAGGTGTTAAAATTTTTTGTCCCGGAAGCGGTAGTGGTAGTAAAAAGCGAATTACTAGCAGTAGAGATAGTTCAAGTAGTAGATATACCCGTGTGCCTTCGCCTCCGGTACCGCTTGGTACACCTTTTGAGGAAGAAATAGGTGTAGGTGCTCACGATATGGATTATGTAGAAGCTCAGAAAAATTACGGTATAGAAGAAGAAAATGAAGTAGATGCGGTTAATTTAGATGAAGATAATGAAAATATTGCTGAGACACCCGCAGTAGGAGATGCTAACGTTAGATCTGAATCAGTTAATCTCCCTTCCCGTCCTCCCAGTGCCCCAAAACCTCGTAAAAAAACTAGTATTGCATGGCAATTTTTTGAACGTATATCAGATATTGAGGTGCAATGCAATATTTGTCAACAAATATATAAGCATAGAAGTGGAGACAAGCAAGGGGGTACGGGTACGTTAATGAGACATGTAGCTGAAGATCACAAAAGAGAGTTAAATATTGCAAAAGGTGGTGGGGATGTTGATGGGTCAACAACGCAAACTAAAATGGACCCAGCAACCGGTCAAGTAGCAAAAAAGTATAATAAATTGAGGGACAGGGAAGAAATAGCTAAAATGGTAGCTGTGGGTTGTTTGCCTTTTAGTTTTCCTTCTTCTGATGCCTTTATTCGTTATATACAAGCAATTTATAATCCTATGTTTAATGGTATTCCTAGAACTACTTGTCGGTCTGATATTTTTAGACTCCATTCACAATATTGTTTTTATTTATCAACATTGTTAAAAAATATTCAATGTAGATTGTCCCTAACTTCTGATCTTGATCGTGCTGTAAATAAAAATGATTATTTAACCGTTACTTGTCATTGGATGGATAGTAATTTCGTGATGCAAAAACGTATTCTTGCTTTTTTATATGATGAAGATCGTAAACATACTGGACAATTTATTGCTGATTCTATTGTTAAAATTATCGGATATTATGGTATAGAAAATAAAATTTTATGTATTGCTTTTGATAATGCTTCTAACAACAAGACTGCTATAACTAAAATAAAATCTACGTTATCTCTGCCCTTGCCTGAAATTTTTCATATTAAGTATGCATGACATATATATAATTTAATTGTAAAAGATGGTCTTGAGTTTTTTGAGCTTTATATTGAAAAAATTCGTCTTGCCGTTGGTTTTATTCAAGGAAATAATCATAGATCGAGAATTAGAGAATTTAAAGTTAAATGTCAAGAAAATGGACTTACACCGATTTTGATGCCTGAGGAAATTGATACTAGATGGAATTCTACGTATGAATTTTTAAAAACTTGTTATAAATATAGAATTCCTATTACACTAGCTTTTAACCAACATTGCGGTTCATTTGCTGATTTTGCTGATTGCATGCTACATAATTCTGATTGGGTTGTAATTAATGATCTTGTTAAGTTTTTAAAAAAATTTTATGTAGCTACGGTTGAATTTTTCGGTGCTTACTATCCAAGCTGATCTTGTTAACCAACAGCAGCTTGGAGACAACCGATACTCATTGGGAAGCAATGCAATGAATGTTCTAGTTTGCCTCAGAGATTGGATTAGAGCGGAAAGAAGAAACTAAGGAATGGAACCGAAGTCGAGCGACGAGCTGAAACTTGAAGAAATTATGACTTCACGGGAGAACTCAGCAGAATCAAGTCCAATGCATAGTTTTGCCCCCGTTGACTTCGACTATCCTATGCAAGTTCACATTAATATTAACATGAATGAGTTGGAAAAAATGATGCATAATTTATAGATTTTTCATTCATGTAAATTATAAATTTTGGATCATTTTGCAATCAATAAAATTTCCCAAATTCATTCAGTCCTTAGTCGTTGTTTTTTATTATTTTTGTATTTAACGGTTTAAAATTTTAAATTGAATTTCTAGTTTTCTACTTTAAATTAAAAACTTACTTCTAATATATTATTAATTTACTACCAAATATTATTAATTTATTATATTAAGTAGCATATGTTTTGTATATTTGTGCATATATCTTCTATAGAAGTGTATATTTAACGTATACATGTGTATATGTTTTATAAATTAGTATATAAGTATATTTATACATATTGTAATGTATATATAATGTAGTATATTTTATAAGTAGTAGTATATATACATTGAATGGTGTGTATACACGTGTATATATCTTCTATAGAAGTGTATATTTAATGTATACATGTGTATATGTTTTATAAATTAGTATATAACTATACAAATATATATTGTAATGTATATACATTATAGTATATTTCATTTAAAGTATTACATATACATAGAATAGAGTGAATGGATCTTCTATAGACGTGTATATTTAACGTATACATGTGTATATATTTTATAAATTAGTATATAACTATACAAATATATATTGTAATGTATATATATTGTATATATCTCATTTAAAGTATTACATATACATAGAATAGAGTGTATATATGTGAATAGATCTTCTATAGACGTGTATATTTAACGTATACATTACTTTATGTTTTATAAATTAGTATATATATTGTAGTATATACTTTTTTTAAAGTAGTACATATATATTGAATGGTGCGTATATATGTGTATATATCTTCTATAGACGTATATCTTTAAAGTATACAAGTGTATATGTTTTATAAATTAGTATGTAACTATATATATATACATATTGTTGTATATATATATATGTATATCACTATATTGTAGTATATATTTTATTTAAAGTAGTACATATATATTGAATGGTGCATATATATGTGTATATATCTTCTAAAGTAATATATATTTAACGTATACATGTGTATATGTTTTAAAAATTAGTATATATATATATTGTAGTGTATATATATATATATTATACTATTATAGCATATGTTTTATTTAAAGTAGTACGTATAGTCATATATAATTATATATTGAATGGTACGTGTATATGTGTAATTGTTTATACTTTATATATTTTTTTAAAAATATATATTGTATATTGGAGTGTATATAGTGTATATTGGAGTGTATATAGTGTATATTGGATTTTTTATTTATTTTTTAAACGAGTTTGACCGGTTTTTAACCGGGTTTGACCGGATTTTGGTGGGTTTGACCGGATTGGGTTAAGTGGGCCGGGTTCGGGTGGGTTTTAATTTTTTTACTGTTTGACCCGGCCCGGCCCGACCCGGTTAACGCCAAACCCGGCCCATAACCGGCCCGGAACCCGGGTAAAATGGGAGGGCCGATTCCGGGTTGGCCCGGCCCGACTCGTTTGACACTCTTAGTTTGAGCGCCTTAAACATTTCGTAACGATGAACACACACTTTTTTATGCTCTCTAAACTCCACTTTATGGGACTATACTGGTGTGTTGTTGTAGTCTATGCACCTTTATTTTATGAATAATAGTACTTTTGAGCCTCGGTTATTGATTAAATTTAAATTTTTATCTTGTGATTTTTGATCACACGGTTGCGTTGAATATAGGCTGAAGTCTTACTTGCTTAGCGTAACTTTCATGTCATACATTTCTTTTTTTTTAGCTTTGAAGTCATGAAAATTTGATATGATTTATGAGTTATTCAACGTCAAAACATTTAGATAAAATATTACATAAAATTATATTTGTCTATCATGACTTCATATTATAGTCCCAAAAATAGAATAACATTAATTAAATAAAATAAACAAAAAGGAAAAGATATCAACAATGAAGAGAGATAAATAAAGAAAAGGTAATGTGAAGAAAAGTAATAAATAAGTGAAATAAACTTAGACGATCGAGCTATCATAAATAGTAAAGTGACAGAGAATAGTAATGAGGGAGGTGTCACAAGTGAAATGACACAAAAGAGACCCTCTTAGTGGGTTGTTGGATACACGGAATGCACCCCTCCTTCGACCCCCTGCATGCTGAGTTTAAGGCACTGCTGAGAGGCCTGAGGATTGCTACTACAATGTGTTGACACCTAATTTTTGCTCTCCACAACTGCGTTTAAACTCGAGTTTCTTCGGTCTTCAAATAAAATCACAACAATTATTTTTCCAAATAAATGCATTTTAAAATAGGTATTTGGGCTAATTTTATCATTTAAGTGATGATTATATATTTTCGTATTTGCATATACGAGATTGTATAAATGATGTCATTTAAATGAACATTTTCATCAAATTGGGCTTTAAATTAAGGATTATTTGAAAAATAAATAAATAAAGTCTTGATTTAAACAAAATTTATTCTCAAAAATAATTTATTTGGATAAATATGTGTTTGATTTATTTTAAATTAAGAAGCTCGGGATTAAACAAGTATTTAATTCATATCAAATTTCGTTTTGATTTAGTCAATTTATTAAATTCGGTCCCAATTGGAATCAAATTGGCCACAATCGCAATCCAATTGACCAAATCTCCAATTACCTAATCCACCCTATACCTAATTAAACTTTTCGGCCCATTTTTTTAGACTACAAGCAGCAGCCCATTCCTTTATTTCTCATCACCAGTCGGCCCAATAATTCCCCTTGAACCGGCCCATTCCCTTATATCTCCCCCTTCAGCATATCAACACCAACCTTCACCACATCGAACAACAACATATACATGACAACTCCATCAACTTCACGACTCAACTGCGTACAACCCTCAACCCGAATCTGACGAACCCAACCCGACCAGCTCCAAATCGATCATAACCGACCCGTTCGTGGTCTTCATCACTCCGTCACGCGCGAGTCCATGCGAGAAAACCTTAGAAGCTTCTAGAAGAGTGATACGTCAGCCCCCTCCAACGTTCGAATCACGGATTTTTCGAGTTGATCGGTATGAATTCGTACCTCTGTGGGGAAATTTCATTGGTTCTTGGGAGGATGGTTTTCTATTGGCTAATCTTTTTTGAATTTCTTGAGAAAAACAACAAAAGGGTACGGGCTGTTGGAGGGTAGCTGGATCCGGGTGGAGATTTGAAGTCCCCCCCCCCCCCTTTTTTTTGAAATCCCTAGGGGAAACCCTAATTCGTCTCCTATAAAAAGGGCCCTTGAGGTCACTATTTGGGGATTTTTTTTTTCGGCTCAGGGGTTCTTTCGAGGGTTGATTTTTTTCCAGAAAATTGGTTTTTTCGATTCTTGGGGTTCAAAAGTCAGAGTTTCTTCGGGGAGCTACTGTTTTTGGGGATTTTTTTTGGGGATTCTTGGCTCTAGGGTTCTAAGTTTGGGGCTGGAAATTTTGAAGAAGTTTTTTTGTGGGTTCGAATGATTCGAAAATTCGGAGACGGGGGATTCAGAAAAAGCTAAGGGAGAGAAAACTTTCTTTGAGGAAAAACTCAGTAAAAACTTTAATTTTCTAGTAGGTTTTTGAAGTCGTCGATTGATCGAAACTCTAGAGAGGTGGATTTTCAATGATGTTGGAATCTTATATTAGCTCGAAAGTCTCGTTTTGCTGCCACAAAATAGGTGACGCTCCGTTCCTTTTATCTTTCGATTGTTTTCTACTTCATCTCCACTTCTGTAGCCGTATGAATGCTTTGTTACGAGTATTGTGTGCTGGGATTGTGTGTTGTAGAGGTCTTGTAAGACCATAGGATACGTTAGATGAAGTTAATGTTTGTCGTATGATTATGTTTGACGATTAAACTCTTAGTTTAGTCTTTAAAACTTTCGATTTCAGTCTTACTTGCTTGCCTCAATTTTATAATCGGTTATCTGATTTTGACATCGCTAATTAGCTTCCAATTTGCTGCTTTGTATTGTATATTGCTTCTAAGTTTGACTTACTGAGTTCGATAGAGATTCCTATTTCAATTTTTCGCTTCGCCGGCTTGCTGAATGTTTGTTTTGTTCGAGTAGCCGCCCTTCTGTTTAGCTGGTGATATCACTAGCAAGACCAGTTTTGCGAGTTTCTTTGCCTTCTCAAATGTCAAAGAGAATGACCAAAATGTGTCCAACAATGAAAGGTTGCCAAGAGATCCTAGAATCTCCTCGACGGCCATTTCGTTTGAGTCTATCGAAATAAGGAGGAGAACAAAAGATATCGTATCTCATTAGCTCCTTTCTTTAGTTTATTGATTGTGTTTCCCCTTTTTAGTAAAATTTTGAAGATTGATTCTTTGCTTTGGATTCATTTTAAGCCAATAGTCTTGTTTGTTTGAAGTCCATGAAAGAATAAAATGGCTTTGTTGAAGAATATTATATATGAGAATGGATTTGGCCTTGTCGATGTCCAAAATCATTGCTATGTGTGTATTCTCCCTCAAGGATGGCTCGTATATTTCTTTTAGTTATTAATTTCAAGGTCTAAAACTCTTGAGGTTTTGTAAGACCATAGTTGGAGAATAGCCGTATTCGATTCTCAAGCCTGCTGTTTTAAATAATGGAAATTCGGGAGACTGCTTTGCACTATCGCGACTTTAAGTAGTTTGAGGTTTATTTGGAGTAAAAGAGGAACTTCTGGGGGTTTTGTTTTTCTGGAATTTTCTATTATCTATTTTGAGGCATTTGTTTGTATAATTTAACGTGACTCACGAGGTCTTTTTAATTCAATGATATTAAAAGAGACCTAGGAGTTTGCCATAGAGCTATGATAACAATCCAGGGAATCTCTAATAAACCTTGGTTTACATTCTTGCACTATTTGGCAAGGAGAGGAGGATCTGTTCAAGGCTGTTAGCCTAATTGAATGATATTTGGATCAGTGCATGGATTGTTTCCCGCCACTTGGCTAGGTTTAAAGGACTTATTCAACTGACCATGATTTTCAGATTGCGTTGCCCCCCTTCTTTGGCTCTATTTGTTCTCCTATAGAGTGTGTCATTATTTCTGCCTCCATGTTTCATTCTCGCTTTCCTTGCTTTCTTTTCTGGTTGGGGTTTTCTACAATATGTGTGGAAGTAGGTTTCGGGTAGGGTAAAGTTTTTGCATGGCTTAATGAATCTATGTGAACATAAAAGCTCGATACGACTAATAGAATTATCGCTTGCGTTTGAATTAATCTGAATAATTATACATTACTTGACTGAACAATTATGATGGGTACAATATGCTATAACTTAGAGTTGAGTAGTTTATGCTTCATGTATAATCCCGCATTTTAAGATTAACCTGTTTTCCATCTGTCTATTCGTAACTTCGATGATCGTTGATGATATCTCTAAAAAAGGATAGCTAGAACACTCTTTAAATTTAAACCCCGAAACCCTTTCCCAGTGTTTTTTCCTGAATGTGATAATGGGTGCTAAATCCTCTTATGTATTCTATGGGACCACCTTGAGCATGAAGTATAATCTTTCTGGTTGCTATTTGTGGTTTATTATGATGAATGATCAGTTACACTAAGTTTAAAGGTCTAATGTAGTGCCTTAACCCTTTTCTCTTTATTTCGATGCATGTGAATTCATTGGAGTCCAAACGGACTCTTTGCATTCCCTAATGGGCCAATAAGGCCCATCCATTGAGTCGAGCTCGGAAGAGAGTATAAGGTAGCATAGCATACGAATGCGAGTCGTTGAAGGAAGAAGAAATTAGATCAGAGTCTCATCTTTGAAGCAGCTATGAGATTCGAAAGTCTCATTTATTATTTTGTCCATTTACTTATTGTCGTCTTTATTTATTTATTTATTTATTTATTTTCTTATTTACTCATTTGGGCCTCGAAGCCAAAGTTGTACTTAATACAGGTGAAACGGGACTCTTGCTAAAGGCTCGAAAACATAGAATTAGGACAGGTGAAAATGGGTCAACAACCCAACTAGATTAGGATAGGGTTGACGGTTTGGGCTTAAAAGCCTAAATCACTACTTCCCCGTTTTCCCCCTTTTCCTTTCATTTAATTATTTGCTTGTCTCTTTGCAAACCTAGTTAAATCCCTAACTATGTCGCTAAAAAGCTGATTTCGCGAAAACCTTTTCCTTAACCAATTACTTTTTCAACAAACCGATCTTCCAAAGTTAGTCAAAAGACTTTTACAAACAGTCCGGATAACCGCAAGTTAGCGGACGTTTTAGGTGCCTAACACCTTCCTAAAACGTTAGTAGGAACCTCTTATCTAGAATCTCTAACTTAAAATGATTTTTCTGTTTTGAATCGTTTTAAGTAACTCTCTAAAGGTTTCTTAATTCCTTTTCAAAATTAAGTGGCGACTCTCAAAAAGTCAAAATTTCCGCAAAACAGAAATGACGACTCTGCTGGGGATCTTTAACTCGGTTCTAACCAAATGATTGATTTCGTCTTTTGATTAACTGTTTATGTGTTCCGATTATGTAAAGTTTAATTATCACATCTCATGGCATATTCCTACATTATTTAAACTGTTTTGGGGTTTCGTGGATGTCCCGACCCCTGTTGTTCAATTCCAAAATGTGTTGGAAATACGAACAGTTTATCAACACGTGAGTCGTCTGACGCTGTTCGTATTTTCAAACTCAAGTTATCCGCTTGAGAACCAGTGTCCAAGCCCACTCTAGACACCGAGGATTGAATGAAACCAAAACCCTATTTTAGGCATGTGCCTAGGACGACCCAATATCCGAGCGGGGTATTGAGTCCATTAGAAAATCTTCCCTGCGTCTATTGACCCCGAGTCAATTACAGACGAATCATATTTATGTGTTGAAAAAATACATGCTTATCTAAATTCAATCCATTATCCTTTGGGGTCGGGGGAAGGCTTATCTTTGTCTGCTTTCATGTAGGATATGACTCAACTACATTCTCGCAAAAAGTTCAAGATGGTTACCAAACCTGACGGTTTTTTGAAACTATGGTGGGACCACATGAGCGCAGAACAAAGAAAGATTGTTAGAACACACATTGGGAATCTTCCTTTTTTGATCGAGATGGACGCTTGGCCCGAAATGATCCATGTACTAATAACTTTTTGGGATGATCAGAACATGGTATTTCGCTTTGGGGATGTTGAATTGACCCCAGCATTGAAGAGGTATTGATTTGTTACGAGAGTACAGAAATGTGTTTTAAGAGAAGGAACACACCGAATAAAAATATTTTAGTCCCGGATGTGTGGGATCGTCAAAAGATCAAGGAGGTATTTTTAACTGATGATGACACCTGGCTAGGAGAACATGATGGAGCAAATATCACTTTTCGTGAGTTGTATCGTCGGTTTGGAAGATTCAACTATTTTCATATATTTGGGCATAAATTGGAGTCGGAAGCAAAATGGAAGGAAACGAGAGCTTTTGCATTCGCAGTAGGCCTACTTGGAACCATGGTGTTCCCGTAGGGGGAAAATGGCACAATTCATCCGAGGGTTGTCACAGTGACCCATGCAATCTTCTTTGGAATGGAATACAATTCTAAAAAAGTATTCCACAACTTAGCCCCCATGATTGTCGCCGACACATATCGCGCTTTGGGAAGATGTCAAGTCGAGAATCGTTTCTTTCAAGGCTGCAACCTTATATTACAATGGTGGATGATGATGCATTTGGTGAAAAATCCTAGAATGGCACAACCTGATCATAAAACAAAGAGGAATCTGCTAGAATCGCACGACATGTGGTTATTTTTACACAAGTTTAAAAAGGAAGCATCCCACGAATTTTGGTTTAAGACTCTTGGAGAATTAAGAGATGGCGATGTCTAATGGTCCCTTAACTATCTTCGTTCAGGGAAATACATTATTCGAGGGGGCGAGTGGCCTTTTTTAGTGCTTCCGGGTCTCAGGGGAACCCGTCCCTACAATCCCCGCAGAGTTCTTAGGCAATTCGAGATCATGCAGGAGACGCCTCAAATTGATTCTATGCTCAGATTCTTCACCGAATATGATGAAAGTGAGCCCTCGCTCAAAGACTACATGATAAATGGATGGAGAAGGAAAAGGTGGATGAAAGTCTTTTTCCGTATAGGGTATGAACCTGAAGTCAGCGACACTTACAAGGAGTGGTTAAAAAAGAGCTTCGCCGGAGCATTGAATTCGGGACCAAATGTTCCCACTCGGGTTGTGGATGTAGAATCCAAGCATTAAATTTGGCTTCACAGGCTACAAGATGAGTTCCAGAAACGTGAAATCGCGCACCGGAAGATGCACATGGAGGACGCTTTGACCATACGTATGTTGAGGGAAGAGTTGAAAAGAGCTAGGCAAGACACTGATGATGCCAGGCAATGTTTAATCGATTTGGATGGTAGCATGGCCTCCCAATTCGATAGCATAGGGAAAATGACTTACGACTGCAAGACACAGTTATGCGGGAGTCATCTTATCATCAATAGGTATCAAATAGCACATGAGGTAAGCAAGGCAAAGAAGGCAAAAGCAGACGAAGGAGCCTCCAGTAGCTAGTTTTTCAATTCTCCCCTGCGCGGGAACTTATCTTCTTTCATGTTATTTTCCCTTTTCCCTAAATATTGTATCCCTATTTCATTATCTTTTGTAGGCATTTATGCCCTTTTTGTGTCTATATGAGTTGGGGTTTAATGGATTGACTTTGAGGAAGCATATATTTTCTTCAAAAAAAAAAATCGTTAGGCCTGAACCCTTGGCTCAAAAAGGATCACCCCAACTAGGATACGCGTCATTATATTGTTTTGTGTGATATAACTGTTTTATGTGCTTATGTGCGTTTGTTGAGATCAAAGGAAAGTTTATCCACTATGTCCCACGGATGAATTTGTCTATGACTCGAACAACTCTGTGTGGTTATTTCCTGTCAAATATTTTGCATTACTTATCACATACGAAAACTAACACATTTGTCTTTGAGTCGTTTTACTTTGCAGATAATAGAAATTACTCCATGTTGATATAAGCTGGCAGAATATCCCTACTTCACCCGATCGAAAGCGCACAAAATCCCATCCTCTAACCATCATCCAGAAATGACAGGAAATAACGAAGAGAGCGCACTGACTATCCGGGACAATGTGATAGCGGAACAGAATGAAATGATTGCGGAACTTGCAAGAAAGTTAGAAATGCTTCAGGAGGAAGTAAATCGCACTTGAAATTTGGCTAACTTGGCCATCACCGTCAATGCCCCCGCTCCAGACAGACACAATACTCCACTTCAAATCTCTCCCCTCAGCACCCTTATTCTCGGGGACCAGCCAACTAACGTATCATCCGGATCCGCTCCTTCATTTATTCAAAATACTAATCATTAAAATAATCTAGACGCCTACCATCCACAAAATCCATCAGTAACCCCACAGAACCCATCTTCAAATCCATTCCCAAATCCTCAAAACACATTCTTAAATCAATAAAACGCATTTCCAAATCCGCAAGATTCACTCCCAAATCTACAAAATACGTCAAACCTACCTTCGAATCCACCAAATTCATTTCCAAATCCGCAAAATCCTTCTCCGCCAAACTACTTACAAATTCCACAGAACCTTTCTAATTTCCAGAACATCCTCCCCACTTACCAACCAAGTTCCTTCCTTTCGCAAAATCAGGCCTCTCTTCTAAATCCCCCTCAAGCCATCATATCCCCTGATATCTATGAACCCCTTCCTAACCCCGAGATGGGCCATTACAAGGAGAAGGAGAAAGAATGGAGGGCCCAGCATGAAAGGAATTTACTAGCTATGAAGGAAGAGATCATGAGGATCAAAGAGTCTCATGGAGCCAAGGACCACGACGATTTGGGGTATGACGATTTATGTGTTCACCCGGGAGTAGATCTACCAGAAGGGTACAAAGTCCCTAAGTTTGAGATGTTTGACGGTACCAGAAATCTAATGGCCCATCTAAGAAGGTATTGTGAGCAACTGGTAGGGATAGGAAAAAACGAGACGCTATTGATGCGCCTATTCAGTCAAAGTTTGAATGGTGCAGCCTTGGAGTGGTTCATGTCTCAGGAGCCAAAAAAGTTGACTGGTTGGAAAGCATTGGCCAAGGGTTTCCTTGACTGGTTCACATTCAACATCGAAATAGTCCCTGACCGGTATTCACTAGATCGGATCAAATAAAAGAGCGTTGAGAGTTTTCGAGACTATGCTTTTCGTTGGAGGAAAGAAGCTGCCAAAGTGCAACCCCCATGTCCGAGGAGGAAATGGTATCCGTGTTCTCTCGCGCTCAAGAAGGAGAATATTATACCAGAATGGTGTCCCCTGTCAGAGCAACCTTTGCGGATTTGGTAAAAATTGGAGAATCATTGGTAGAGGGTATTCGGACAGGGAAAATTGCCAAAACCCCGACATCGTCTGGAACTGCCATGTTTTCTAAGAAGAAGAAGGAAGAGGTAGGTATGGTTTCTGCTAATTCTGTTAAAAAATCAAAACAATGGTTCAACTCTAGAAATGTTTTATCTTCCCCGCCGTCACCTAACCTTCCGCACGCGTTCTATGCCTACCCCCAATACCAAACTCCACTCTCAAACATCCAATCCTCATACCAAGATCCACAGCCAAACACCTTTCCCCAATACCCAGTTTCACTTCCAAATTATCAGTCTCATTTCCAAACCACTCCTCTAAATAATCGAACAAATTTTCAAACGCCTCCTAATTATCACCAAGTACCCCCTCCTACAAACCTAAGCCAGTATAACCCCCAACATCCGAACTACGAAAAGAAACCTCCCCGTAACTTCACCCCACTAGCTGAAAGTCGTACCCAATTATTTGAAAGATAGAGGAATGCCGGTCATTTACAACCAATACAGTCAAAGAGTGTCAATCCCAACTCTCGATTTTTTAATGCAAGTCAACATTGTGCCTATCATTCGGGGGCAGCAGGGCACAGTACAGAGGATTGTGTCCACTTGAAACACAAGATCCAGGATTTAATCGATAAAAAGGTCATCACGCTCCAGGCACCTACTCCAAATGCTAGCAGTAATCCACTGCCCAACCATGGGGGATCTACAGTTAACATGATTGAGATAGAGAGAGAATGGGCATCTGGCAAGACCATTACCCAGGTGAACTCCGAAAAGCGCAAAAGAGCGGAAGAGGTAGGAAAGATAGAAAAGGCTGTGGCTGCCTTAAGTATCAGCGAGAAAACCCCATTTATAGTGATGACAACCCCAACTCAAGTGTATGATCCCCCGCCAAGAAAGGAATTTATTGTGGAAACCGCTGCTGACCAAGGGATGACGCGATCGGGACGATGTTACATCCCTGAAGAATTGACCAACAAAAGAGATTCACAGAAACGGCCAATCACTGAAGGATATGATGAGGAATTTTGGAAGCGTATGCAACCAAAGTATTACTCAATTGTCAAACACTTGGAGAAAACGCCAGCCCAAATCTCTGTCTTGGCACTATTAATGAGTTCGCAATACCACCGACAGGCTTTATCGAAGGTCTTGGAGGAAGCATATGTTCCCGCAGGAACGAGTGTTGAGAACCTGGCTGCGATGATAGGGAACATTGTAGGGAATCATCGCATATCATTCAGTGATGAAGAGTTGTCGTTTGAAGGGGAGATGCACAATAAAGCCATGCATGTCACCGTCATTTATCGAGATTATGCAATTAATCAAGTATTAATAGACGAAGGATCTGGTGTGAATATTTGTCCCCTCTCTACGTTGGTTCAAATGGGCTATGATCTGGGGAAAATTCGTCAAAGCCACGTAAATGTAAGAGCATTCGATGGAGGGCAGAGAGATACTATAGGAGAGATTGATTTGCATATCCAAATGGGGCCTGCTAAGTTCAAAACTAAGTTTCATGTTATGGATATTCATCCTAGCTACAACCTGCTCTTGGGAAGACCATGGATACACGGTGCAAAGGCAGTTTCATCACCCCTTCATCAATTATTGAAGTTCATTTGGGAAGATCATGAAGTAGTCATCCAAGGAGAAGGAAGTCGAGCGGACTGTCCCAATGGTTATGTGCCGGTAATTGAAGATGTTCCAAAAGGTAGCAGTTTCTATACAGTGAAAATTGTAAATGCTACAGACAGAGATTCGACACCCAAAGTACCAATGCCTTTTGTCTACAAAATAATTGTAACGGTGATGTTGAGAAATGAGTTCGAACCTGGTCGAGGCTTGGGCAAGAATCTGTAAGGAATTATCGAGCCAATTGCAATCCCAGAGAGAGGCTCTAAGTACGGGTTAGGATATCAGTCTGCCAAGAGGGATAGGGTTGAGGATGATCCAGAGAAGAGTCTGTTTAGGCCCTTGCCACTCCTGTTCCAGTCATTTCCTATACGAGAAGTGCCCGATGATGATGGTCTTGGGGATGGGATAGGAGATTTGTTCGAAGGATGCAATGCTGTACCAGAAAATATCCCAAAGTCCAGTGGGGTGAAGCAGATTGCGCCAGGGGAGGCCTTTCGAAATTGGACCTCCACTCCACTCATAACCCGTCGGCCGTCGTGGTAGATGAAAGGGCAATTACTAATAGTTTTGAAATCGGTGATGATCCGAAGGAGGCCCCGCGATCCACCTTTTATATCTCAAAACTTTCTTTTCATATCTTACTGCTTTAAAAAGGCAGGGACTTGTATTTGTGCAAGTAACGAGCCATGGTTTTGTAATTATCTCTCAAATTTCAATGAAAAGGCCTTCATTTATTTGGAAAACTATATTATTTATAAAACGCTCCTAGTCATATGTTTTGTTATTATTTTCTTATCATCTAACTTAGTTTGTTTGTCCATTACAGTAACAGTAGCAGTAACAATAGCTTAAAACCTGCCAATGTCGTGTCATGTCAAAGCTTGAACGAACAAAATAAAGGGAACAATGATGATTGGAAGGACGATGACGAGGAACGGTTAGTTGAAGATATGGAGGAATTTGAGAATCGCGAAAAACCCAATCTGGAGGAAACTGAAACAGTCAACTTGGGAGATCATGATGAAATTAAAGAGACAAGTGTCAGTGTCCACCTGGCGACGCCACAAAGGGAAGAACTCATCCACCTGTTGCGGGAATACATCGACGTGTTTGCTTGGTCCTATAATGATATGCCGGGGTTGAGCACCAGCATTGTGTCACACAAATTACTGATAAATTCTGAGTTTGATCCAGTCAAACAAAAAATGCGGAAGTTCAAGCCAGATTTGAGTCTAAAGATCAAGGAAGAAGTGACAAAACAGATCCAATATAAGGTTGTCGAGGTCACAAAACATCTGACGTGGTTGGCCAACATCGTCCCTGTGCCGAAGAAGGACAACAAGATTCGAATTTGTGTTGACTACGGAGACTTGAACAGAGCCTGTCCTAAAGATAATTTTCCGTTGCCCAACATCCACATTCTCATAGATAACTGTGCAAAACATGAAATGCAGTCATTCGTTGATTGTTTCTCCGGGTATCATCAGATATTGATGGATGAAGAAGATACAGAAAAAACGGCTTTTATTACGCCCCGGGGCGTTTATCATTACAGGGTAATGCCGTTTGGTCTCAAGAATGCGGGTGCAACATATATGAGGGCTATGACGACTATTTTCCATGATATGATCCATAAAGAGATTAAGGTATACGTGGATGATGTAATTATCAAATCCCGCGAGAGTTCGGATCATCTGACTCATCTGGAGAAATTCTTCAACAGATTAAAAAGGTACAGTTTGAAGTTAAATCCTACTAAGTGTGCTTTTGGTGTGCCATCAGGAAAGTTGTTGGGGTTCATAGTCAGCAGAAGAGGAATCGAGCTAGACCCTTTCAAAATTAAGACAATTCAAGACTTGCCACCGCCAAGGACCAAGAAGGAAGTTATGAGTTTCATGGATCGTTAGAATTACATTAGCATATTCATCGCTCAATCAACAGTCATATGCGAGCCAATTCTCAAGATATTGAAGAAAAATGCACTGAATGAGTGGACAGAAGAATGTCAGAGAGCTTTTGACCGCATCAAGGAATACCTGTCCGCACCACCGGTTTTGGTCCCACCAAGAGAAGGAATTCTATTATTACTTTACCTGTCAGTCTCAGAAAATGCTTTCGAATGCGTCCTCGAGCAACATGATGAGACCGGCAGGAAAGAGAAAGCCATTTACTACTTGAGTAAAAAGTTCACGCCATATGAAGACCGTTACACTCTTGTAGAAAAAACATGTTGTGATTTGACTTGGACGACAAAAAAGTTGAGGCATTATCTGTCGTCCTACACAACATACCTCATCTCGAGAATGGATCCATTAAAGTACATACTCCAGAAGGCCATGCCTACGGGGAAGCTAGCCAAGTGGCAAATGTTGCTGAGTGAGTTTGACATTGTGTATGTAACCCAAAAAACAATCAAGGGGCAAGCCGTAGCAGATCATTTGGCAGAGAATCCAGTCGATGAAGAATATGAGCCACTTCGAACTTACTTTCCAGATGAGTAAGTCTTGTTCGTAGGATAAGACATTACAGAGATTTACCCCAGATGGAGGCTATTTTTTGATGGGGCAGTCAACTTCAAAGGTTCAGGAATCGGAGCAATTTTGGTGTCAGAAATGGGCCAACATTATTCGGTAACTGCTAAGTTACGTTTTCCATGCACCAATAACATGGCTGAATATGAGGCTTGCATCCTGGGTCTCAGATTGGCACTTGATATGGGTGTTCATGAATTGTTAGTCATCGGAGATTCAGATTTGCTGATTCACCAAGTACGGGGAGAATGGGCGGTAAAATTTTTTCAAGATTACTCCTTATGTAGAGCTGGTGCAATAATTATGCCAAAGATTCAAGGATGTTGATTTTAGACATATCTCACGGATACAAAATGAGTTTGTTGACGCTTTGGCCACGATATCTACCATGATTCAGCACCCGGATTAGAGTTACATTAATCCTTTGGAAATAAGCTAGAAGGAGCAACCCGCACATTGCATACACGTGGACGAGGAGCCTGATGGAAAGCCCTGGTACTATGACATTAAGAGGTACTTGGAATCTGGAATATATCCTGAAGAGGCTAGTAACAACCAAAAGAAGACAATCCGGCGTTTGGCAAAGAATTACTTTCCGAGTAGGGAAATTCTTTTTAGGAGGACTCCTGATTTGGGATTCCTAAGATGCGTCGATGCTGCAGAAGCCAATAAATTGATAAAAGACGTACACGCTAGAGTTTGTGGGCCCCACATAAATGGGTTTGTCCTTGCCAGAAAATCCTGAGAACCGGTTACTTTTGGATGACTATGGAAAATGATTGTGGAAAGTATGTGCAAAAATATCCAAAATGTCAGATACATGGAGATTTGATTCGAATGCCTCCACATGAGCTTCATGCAATGAGTTCATCTTGGCCCTTCGTAGCTTGGGGCATGTATGTTATTGGATCAATAGAGCCATCAGGATCGAATGGACATAGATTTATTTTAGTCGCTATTGATTATTTCACTAAGTGGGTTGAAGCTGCTTCATACAGAGCCGTCACTAAGAAAGTGGTTGCAGATTTCGTCTGGAATAACTTGATTTGTCCATTCGGAGTGCCGGAATCAATCATTACGGATAATGGGGCAAACTTGAACAGTCACTTGATGAGTGAAATTTGTGATCAGTTTAAAACCGTGTATCGTAATTCGACTGCATACCGTCCCCAAATGAATGGAGCTGTGGAAGCGGCCAAGAAGAATATCAAGAAGATCTTGAGAAAGATGGTCGAAAATAATAGATCATGACATGAGATGTTACCTTACGCTTTGCTAGGGTATCGCACAACAGTTCGAACTTCCACCGGGGCGACCCCTTATTTACTTGTCTATGGGAATGAAGCTGTGATACCTGCTGAAGTTGAAATACCTTCTCTAAGGATTATTAAAGAAGCTGGGCTGAGTAACGAAGATTGGGTCCGCGCTCTCCATGAGCAACTCATGTTGATTGATGAGAAGAGAATGGTCGCTGTACGCCATGGTCAGCTGTATCAACACAGGATGGTTCGTGCTTTTAATAAGAAGGTGAGAGCTCGAACATTTGAAGTGGGGCAACTGGTTCTCAAGCGAATATTCCCTCACCAAGAGGAGTACAGGGGTAAATTCTCTCCAAACTGGCAAGGGCCATACATAGTTCGCAAGGTACTACCTGAGGATCTCTGATTTTGCCTGAGATGGATGGCATAGAGTGGACCAAACCAATCAATTTTGATGCGGTAAAGAGATATTATGTTTGAACGATGTACTAGTTTTTGTGTTTTCTTAGTTTACTTGTAATCGCCTTTGTAGTAATATTGTTTGCTAGTGTGTAAATTCCTATAATCCCTTTCCTTTAATGTACGAACTACGTTTGACCTGAATTCCCAAGAAAGGGATACGTAGGCGGCCTATGCCGGCTTCGGTCAACCCATTAATTTCTAAGCGTAATTCTGAACTACGTTTCACCTGATTCCTACTTCAACGGGATACGTAAGCGCTCCAACGGCTCGGTCACATAACCCCAGGAAATGGAAACTGGGGCAGAATTTTTGAGAAGGAATCTAAAAAATTCAGAAGAGAAGATCGACATCCAACAAAGAGAATGAAGATCAGCAAAGACTTCAGATCCACTCGGATTGGTATCATCTCAAACAACTTTAAACTGAGGCAGAAATTTTGAGGAAGACCTCAAAATTTCCACCAAATGCCGGAACATATTCCAAATTCCCCAGCACCAGAGGTTAAAGCTTAGGAAGCCACCAACTATAACAAAGTCTGGGTAGACTCAATTTTTGGCTATGATAGAACTACTTGAAGAAACCCTCCAACAATGATCATGAGTTTTGGAAACCATCCGTCGAATATAGTCAAAACCACGAGGAGGACGTTCCTTGAGCTAGTACATGACATGACTGGCAGAGATTTTCTAAAGTTTTACAGATGTTTTCGAAATTAGTTTCAAAAATTTAAGTCTATTTTCAAAAATCTTACGACTCACTTATTTAGTACTTACCTAGACATCATTTGGGATGGAGTGTCAGGGTGGAAGTCCCAACATGACGGAATGCCCGAGAGATGGCAAGGAGCAAATCGAGGATCGAAGAAGGTCAACATGGAGTAATTTCATTCAAACTAATCATTTTTCTGTGGATGCAGGGATCAATACACAAAAATGAGAGTCTCTTTCAAAAATCCCTGAGCAAATTGGGAGCCACAACAGATCATTAATGCCCAAGAATGGTATTTTAGGGTAGCCCTAAAAATGGGTTAACAGCTATTTATTGAGGACCTTTTGCTTTGTCCATCTCATTTCTTGAGATCATAGGCGACAAACAAAAGTGTCTAGTCTTTTTTACAAATATTGTATTTAGAAGTTTCCTAAAAATAGTCGCTAGCAAAAGCGACTTTGTGTCTACTAATCGCCTACCTTGAGCACAGGTATATGTAGAAAGCAAGACGATGACAGATGAATTCAAGTTAAATTATTTTTATCATTGCCCCAAGGGCTATTGCATATCATCGCCACAAGGGCTATTGCATATCATCGCCACAAGGGTTATTGCATATCATCGCCATAAGGGCTATTGCATATCATCACCACAAGGGCTATTGCATATCATTGCCCCAAGGGTCATTACATATCATTGCCGCAAAGGCCATCTCATACCATCGCCCCAGAAGGCATTCAACATCTGTTGACACGCTAGACAGAAATGCTGGCGTCGAGGATATCTCATCATTTCATGAATCAGCATATGAATGCATCGAGGGTACACGATTTGAAGGAACGTCTTTAAGTCGCTATCCAAGGATGAATGATATATAAGGTTTCTTGGAAATTGCCAATTTGAGGGTCACCTATAAGTCACATTATTTGAAATAGGATAGTGTGCAAGATCACCTATGAGTTGATAGCCTGTAGGTCATCCGTAAGCCACAACAACATTCTAACCGAATAGTGTGCAAGATTGTCCAAAAGTTGATAGTTCAAAGGTTATCCGTAAGTCGCAACTAAATCCTTACCGGAGGATATGCAAGATTGTCAAATTGATACGTCCAAGGGTTCTCTATAAGCCGCATCATATCCAAGATCGATTATGTGCAGGATTACCCAAAGACTATCAATTTTAGGGATTATTTATAAGTCATATTGTATCCAAGGTCGGATGATGTGCAGGAACACCTAAAAGCTAGAGATTGGAGGGATATCTGTAAGCCATCTCTTATCCAAAGTCGGATGATGTGCAGGATTGCCTAAAATCTAGAAATTCAAAGGATATCTGTAAGTCGCCTCGTATCCAACATCAAATAATACGCAAGATTATCCAAAGATTGATAATTTAAGAAAAATTTATAAATCGATCATCGGCTATAACCGGAGAGGTTATCATTCCATATACAACAAGTGATACAGGTAACCAAAAAGGTTGCCACACCAACATAAGATTACACGGTTGTAGGGACCATTCTACAAAAAGTATCTCCGATGTCCAAAAGGGCCACCCCACTTTGAAGACATATTCAACCGACGAATGTCATAATTATACAACAACCAAGGAAGTTGTTGTGTCTGTTATTGCGTTTTATTTTCTATCAAATAGGTACAAGAAAGGATGACTTTATTTTTTTATTTTTTTATTTTTTAGACAACAACTCACGCGGAGATATGGTAAAACACTATATACTTCTTTCGTGAATTATGTTAGTACTAACAATTTTGTTTGAGATATTATTGAGAGCATTCGAAAGGATGAAAATTTTAAATCAAAACCACAGGTGCGGACGACTCCAAAAAGGACGCAGCACAACGTGAAACTCTTTGTCAACAGCAAAACGGGACATAGTCTGGAGAGGGATGTCAAACTCTCTAGACGTGAGCTAAATGATGATCACCACCACTATCTAACCACACCTATATTAGAAGGCATGTGGGTATTTTTGGATATTCTGGTCTCACCTTTACCTCTGGGATGTTGGATTAACTCATACTGAGGGGAACTTTCTATTTCTTTCAAATTCGGGTGGCAATACACTTAGAGTTTTGGAAATTATGTCCGGGTAAGTACTTACCTATGGATGTGAAGAGCTCCACGTTCATGGTTAAGAGGTTACAAGCCTCTTTTCTGCAACTTGATTAACTTGTCACTCATCCCGAGCTAAAAATGGTCTGAAATAAAAGACTATCTTTTCTATCGATTGAGTCGAACTACAAACAGTCTGATTCCCTGAAATCTTGGGGATATGTAGGCTGGGATCAATGTAGAAAACTCGACTGCATTCCAAGCTCCTCCCTAATCCCTTCATTCCCCAACTTTTTGGTTTAACCAAAAACTCTAAACCCATGATAGTTGGTGAATTTTCTTGAAAATCATGCATAAAATCAAGCTTTATGAACTACAAGTGGCCTGAATTCTCATGAAACCAGAATATGTAGGAAATCTGATACTGAGGTCCGGCCATAACTCCATGAAACTCGTGCGAAAAACCAACCTCTCTTAGATACGAATTTGTGGTCGAAAAAAAATTAGGAACGTCAACCTCCCTTTACCCAGGATTCCTTGCATCCATCCTACCCAAAGGGAGGGGGAAGTTGCTGACACCTAATTTTTTCCCTCCACAACTACGTTTAAACTCGAGTTTCTTCGGTCTTCAAATAAAATCACAATTATTTTTCCAAATAAATGCATTTTAAAATAGGTATTTGGGCTAATTTTATCATTTAAGTGATAATTATATATTTTCGTATTTGCATATACGAGATTGTATAAATGATGTCATTTAAATGAACATTTTCATCAAATTGGGCTTTAAATTAAGGATTAGTTGAAAAATAAATAAATAAAGTCTTGATTTAAACAAAATTTATTCTCAAAAATAATTTATTTGGATAAATATGTGTTTGATTTATTTTAAATTAAGAAGCTCGGGACTAAACAAGTATTTAATTCATATCGAATTTCATTTTGATTTAGTCAATTTATTAAATTCGGTCCCAATTGGAATCAAATTGGCCACAATCGCAATCCAATTGACCAAATCTCCAATTACCTAATCCACCCTATACCCAATTAAACTTTTCGGCCCATTTTTTTTAGACTACAAGCAGCAGCCCATTCCTTTATTTCTCATCACTAGCCGGCCCAACAATTTCCCTTGACCCGACCCATTCCCTTATATCTCCCCCTTCAGCATATCAACACCAACCTTCACCACATCGAACAACAATATATACACGATAACTCCATCAACTTCACGACTCAACCGCGTACAACCCTCAACCCGAATCTGACGAACCCAACCCAACCAGCTCCAAATAGATCGTAATCGGCCCATTCGTGGTCTTCATCGCTCCGTCATGCGCGAGTCCATGCGAGAAAACCTTAGAAGCTTCTAGAAGAGTGATACGTCAGCCCCCTCCAACGTTCGAATCGCGGATTTTTTGGGTTAATCGGTATGAATTCGTACCTCTGTGAGGAAATTTCATTGGTTCTTGGGAGGATGGTTTTCTATTGTCTAATATTTTTTAAATTTCTTGAGAAAAACAACAAAGGGGTACGGGCTGTTGGAGGGTAGCTGGATCCGGGTGGAGATTTGAATTCCCTCCCCCCCCTTTTTTTTTGAAATCCCTAGGGGAAACCCTAATTCGTCTTCTATAAAAAGGTCCCTTGAGGTCACTGTTTAGGGGGGGGGGGGGTTTCAGCTCGGGGGTTCTTTCGAGGGTTGATTTTTTTCCAGAAAATTGGTTCTTTCGATTCTTGGGGTTCAAAAATCAGAGTTTCTTCGGGGAGCTACTGTTTTTTGGGATTCTTGGCTCTAGGGTTCTAAGTTTGGTGCTTGAAATTTTGAAGAAGTTTTTTTGTGCGTTCGAATGATTCGAAAATTAGGAGATGGGGGATTCAGAAAAAGCAAAGGGAGAGAAAACTTTCTTTGAGGAAAAACTCAGTAAAAACTTTAATTTTCTAGTTGGTTTTTGAAGTCGTCGATTGATCGGAACTCTAGAGAGGTCGATTTTCAGTGGTGTTGGAATCCGATATTAGCTCAAAAGTCTCGTTTTGCTGCCACAAAATAGGTGACGCTCCGTTTCTTTTATCTTTCGAATGTTTTCTACTTCATCTCCACTTCTGTAGCCTTATGAATGCTTTGTTACGAGTATTGTGTGCTGGGATTGTGTGTTGTAGAGGTCTTGTAAGACCATAGGATACGTTGGATGAAGATAATGTTTGTGGTATGATTATGTTTGACGATTAAACTCTTAGTTTAGTCTTTAAAACTTTTGATTTCAGTCTCACTTGCTTGCCTCGATTTTATAATCGGTTATCTGATTTTGACATCGCTAATTAGCTTTCAATTTGCTGCTTTGTATTGTATATTGCTTCTAAGTTTGACTTACTGAGTTCGATAGAGATTCCTATTTTATTTTTTGCTTCGCCAGCTTGCTGAATGTTTGTTTTGTTCGAGTAGCCGCCCTTCTGTTTAGCTGGTGATATCACTAGCAAGACCACTTTTGCGAGTTTCTTTGGCTTCTCAAATGTCAAAGAGAATGACCAAAATGTGTCCAACAATGAAAGGTTGCCAAGAGATCCTAGAATCTCCTCGACGACCATTTCGTTTGAGTCTATCAAAATAAGAAGGAGAACAAAAGATACCGTATCTCATTAGCTCCTTTCTTTAGTTTATTGATTGTGTTTCCTTTTTTTAGTAAAATTTTGAAGATTGATTCTTTGATTTGGATTCATTTCAAGCCAATAGTCCTGTTTGTTTGAAGTCCATGAAAGAATAAAATGGCTTTACTGAAGAATATTATACATGAGAATGGATTTGGTCTTGTCGATGTCCAAAATCATTGCTATGTGTGTATTCTCCCTCAAGGATGGCTCGTATATTTCTTTTAGATATTAATTTCAAGGTCTAAAACTCTTGAGGTTTTGTAAGACCATAGTTGGAGAATAACCGTATTCGATTCTCAAGCTTGCTGTTTTAAATAATGGAAATTTGGGAGACTGTTTTGCACTATCGCGACTTTAAGTAGTTTGAGGTTTATTTGGAGTAAAAGAGGAACTTCTGGGGGTTTTGTTTTTCTTAAATTTTCTATTATCTATTTTGAGGCATTTGTTTGTATAATTTAACGTGACTCACGAGGTATTTTTAATTCGTTGATATTAAAATAGACCTAGGAGTTTGCCATAGAGCTATGATAACAATCCAGGGAATCTCTAATAAACCTTGGTTTACATTCTTGCACTATTTGGCAAGGAGAGGAGGATTTGTTCAAGGCTGTTAGCCCAATTGAATGATATTTGGATCAGTGCATGGATTGTTTCCCCCCACTTGGCTAGGTTTAAAGGACTTATTCAACTGACCATGATTTTCAGATTGCGTTGTCCCCCCTTCTTTGGCTCTATTTGTTTTCCTATAGAGTGTGTCATTATTTCTGCCTCCATGTTCCATTCTCGCTTTTCCTTGCTTTCTTTTCTGGTTGGGGTTTTCTACAATATGTGTGGAAGTAGGTTTCGGGTAGGGTAAAGTTTCTGCATGGCTTAATGAATCTATGTGAACATAAAAGCTCGATACGACTAATAGAATTATAGCTTGCGTTTGAATTAATCTGAATAATTATACATTACTTGACTGAACAACTATGATAGGTACAATATGCTATAACTTAGAGTTGAGTAGTTTATGCTTCATGTATAATCCCGCATTTTAAGATTAACCTATTTTCCATCTGTCTATTCGTAACTTCAATGATCGTTGATGATATCTCTGAAAAAGGATAGATAGAACACTCTTTAAATTTAAACCCCGAAACCCTTTCCCAGTGTTTTTTTCTGAATGTGATAATGGGTGCTAAATCCTCTTATGTATTCTGTGGGACCACCTTGAGCATGAAGTATAATCTTTCTGATTGCTATTTATGGTTTATTATGATGAATGATCAGTTACACTAAGTTTAAAGGTCTAATGTAGTGCCTTAACCCTTTTCTCTTTATTTCGATGCATGTGAATTCATTGGAGTCCAAACGGACTCTTTGCATTCCCTAATGGGCCAATAAGGCCCATCCATTGAGTCGAGCTCGGAAGAGAGTCTAAGGTAGCATAGCATACGAATGCGAGTCGTTGAAGGAAGAAGAAAGTAGATCAGAGTTTCATCTTTGAAACAGCTATGAGATTCGAAAGTCTCATTTATTATTTTGTCCATTTACTTATTGTCGTCTTTATTTATTTATTTATTTATTTTCTTATTTACTCATTTGGGCCTCGAAGCTAAAGTTGTACTTAATACAGGTGAAGCGGGACTCTAGCTAAAGGCTTGAAAACATAGAATTAGGACAGGTGAAAATGGGTCGACAACCCAACTAGATTAGGACAGGGTCGACGGTTTGGGCTTAAAAGCCTAAATCACTACTTCCCCGTTTTCCCCCTTTTTCTTTCATTTACTTGTTTGCTTGTCTCTTTGCGAACCTAGTTAAATCCCTAACTAAGTCTCTAAAAAGCTGATTTCACGAAAACCTTTTCCTTAACCAATTACTTTTTCAACAAACCGATCTTCCAAAGTTAGTCAAAAGACGTTTTCAAACAGTCCGGATAACCGCAAGTTAGCGGACGTTTTAGGTGCCTAACACCTTCCTAAAATGTTAATAGGAACCTCTTATCTAGAATCTCTAACTTAAAATGATTTTTCTGTTTTGAATCGTTTTAATAACTCTCTAAAGGTTTCTTAATTCCTTTTCAAAATTAAGTGGTGACTCTCAAAAAGTCAAAATTTCTGCAAAACACAATGTGTATCAAACCTCTCATCATTTTTACCAACTCAAAGGAGCTTGTCAGCGCTATTACCTGTGGCCACGAACTTTATGCTAACTTGATTTTTGAGTGAAGGTCCCTCCTACAGGTGCTCGAGGAAACAAGAATCAACCATACCTTCAGGGAACAAAATAGAGTTGCGGACAACTTGGCTAAGGAAGGCAGCAAACTCATGCAACTTAGCGCACCAATTATTTTGTCAAGTCCACCGGCTTCTGCAGTACCTTTCGTAGAAGCGGACAAGGAAGGAAAAGTTTTTGCTAGGCTAATTAATCCTTCTATTTTGGATCTACATGGCCGGGATGTGGCTCATGCTAACTCATCTAAACCCCCACCCCCCAATACTTCGAGTGGAGCAGTGGCTCTACCCATTGATACTCATGTTTACCTTGGCTAAGTTGTTAATAAATTGCCCCCTTTTAACCAAAAAAAAAAAGAAAGACCCCCCCCTCTAACCCCCCTCCCTAAAATAGTGTTATAAGTGAAATGACACAAAAAGAGAAAAAAAAAATATGTTTAAACTATGTGTATTGAGTGAAAAGTTTAAATTAAGATGATTTAAAAGGATTTACGAGTTATCCAATAGTATAACTAGGTAGATTAAATACATGCATAAAATCATACATGCATGTTTATTATAAATTGTATGTAATCAATTTAAGATATATTTTCTCCTAGCGTTATTTATAACTCTGAAATCATGACAATTCAATATGATATGTAAGTAATTGGGTATTAGAACTAATATGAGTAGTAAATATTTATCACGACTTGTATGTCACATAACCTCTTCGTTTTTATCTTCAAATTTTGATGATTTAATATAATTTGTGAACAATTTAATAGAGCATTTTGATACAGTAAGAGCCCATTTTAAGTGATTAAAAGCTTAAAATAAGTGCTTATAAATTAAGCAGATAAGTGTTTGGATAGACGTGCTGAAACTGAAAAAAAATTATTGATGCGTTTAGTAAACAAGTGATGTTAAACACTTTTTTGTTGTTAAAATGACTTAAATGTCCTTAAAGTTGTTAACATCATAAATAAGGAGAATTATTTATAATTTTTAATTTTAAAATAAATTTTTTGAAAAAACCTTCGATTAATGATGGATTCGATGAAAACAAAGAAGAAAGATGAAAAGAAAATTGGAGGGAAGAGATGAATCGAAGCGGCAAAGAGAAAAAGAAAAAAAAACTATATATTTAAGGGCTACAAGTTTAGAATATTGTTGGAATTGCAGGAAAATATAAGGGATAAAAGGTAAATGTTTTGATCAAATCTAAAAGAATTTTAATCTAAAAAGCAAAAAGTTAAGAGTACCCAGATTCTCACTTTTCGATTCTTTTAATCATTTTTTATTTTTTTTAAGCATTTTTTAGTTTTACCAAACATCTTAAAAAACAAAAAAAAGAAATAAAAAGAGATTAAAAGCTGATTTGATAAGATTTTAATCCTATCTGTAGACACCTAATTTCGTCCCTCCCCAATATCATTTTTACCCATTTTTTATACCCCACAAAAATACAAAAATAAATGAATAACAAACCCACTAACAAACCTAATCCTCAATTATTCTTTTGGTAACAAAATTAACCACTCCTCCTATCAATTTTGAACAACACATCACCACCCCACACCTTACCCTACCTCACCCCTACCCCTATCCTCAACCCCCCGACCCCATCTACACGTTTTTTACTGCCATCCTCATATACAAAAACAAGAAAAGCACATAAAAGGGAGTAGGGGGACCCAAGGAAAATGATATGCCTTGATTTTCAAAGGCATTAACAAGAAAGGGGAACCAGCTTTATCTCTTCTCCTTTTCTCTTCACACACTCACAACAACACCATATACAATCATAGACCATCCTTCACAATATACCACGCACACACGGGTCACACCAGAAAACACAGAAAAACACACACAAAATCGCACACCCAGTGAGACTGAGAGTAGATTGAGAGAAAACTAGGTAGAGAAAGAGATTTGACAACGATGGAGAGAGAGAACGAAGCAGAACGAAACGTGAGAGCTAAGGGAGTATCGTTATTTCGTTATTTTTCCGGCGATAAACTCGTCGAAAATGCGTCAAGACTGTCACAAATCTATTCAAACCCATCAGAATACGACACAACTGGTACGTTTCTGTTTGTTTACGGTCATCACTGAAGCTACGGGAGTCGCGGCGTCGTAAAGCAGTCGAGTGAATCTCGATTGGCTTTCGATTCCGTTCAAAACTCATTAGGATCCTGTACGGATTTCTCTGGTTCTCACGATATTTAGCTCAGGTTTGTTGATTCTCATTTCGGGTTCTGGGATTTGGTTTTCGTTCGTATTGACCAATCTATTGAGATCAATTTGGATATCGAAGTTGGAGTTCGTCACTGTTGAGGTTCCATTTGAAATTTCAAGTCCGGGTTTTCTTTATTATCAACGAAAGTCGCTATCGAAAGGTCCATTTCTGATCCCTTTTAGTAATTTTTAATTTTGATATGTGGTGTGGTGAATTGATATTGTGTGAATCTTTCTCTATTGGATTTGGTGTTGTCTGAATCACGGAAGTTGGTTAATTGATCACTTGATTTGCGTGTTGGTTAATGTTCGATACCAAGTTAAAAATTGATTTGGTAGTTGAAGATTTATTGGTTTGGGGTGGGATTGAAACTCGACAGAAGTGAATATTAACTCGGGTTGATTAATTAGTTTGTTTGATTTAAATTGGATATTAATGTTGTTAAATTCGGGTTAATTTTGATTCGTAGATGTTACTAAACGCAATAGTATCATGATAGAACGTAGATTGGGTAGGCAAAGTTAGGATTAAATGTTTTGTTGAATGTTTGAAATTTTGTTGAGTGATTGAAGTTCTATTGAATAGTTTGGTTTTCTCGTACTGAAAAAATATATTTACTTAGCCGGGGAATGTCCCGAGGCCTTATGTACTTATTCGCCGGGGAATGCCCCGAGGTATCTTATACGCAAAGGAGGTTCGTGATGAAGGCCCAAGGCATCGGGTAAAGCAACGGAGTTTAGCTTAGGATTAGTGTAGGTTAGAATAGGATTTATATTTTCGCACTTTCATTTTGGTCTGTATAACTGGACTGGACATTATTATTTTGTTTTGTTTGTTTGTTTGGTTGTTTTACGTGTTTTTGTGTGGTTCTTACATCGTAGTGCCAAATTAGTCGATTCACTCCACCAAGCGACCGTGGTCGAACCACGGGATCAAGGGGTGCCTAACACTTTTTCCTCGGTCAACAGAATTCCTTAGTCGGAATCTCTGTTCGCGGATCAGTTTTATGGAGTCAAAACCATTTTGAAAAAGGATATCCACGGGTGATTTGACACACCCGATTTATGCCAAGTGGCGACTCTGAGTTTTGAAACTAATAAATCCTTTTCAAAACAATTTTCATCTTTTGTCACTTTAATAATAAAATCCTTTCGAACCATAAAATCAATTCTTTTGGAGAACGAAAAAGGGGTGTGACAGCTCTGGTGACTCTGTTGGGGACTTGTTCAGAATTCGAGCTTATTTTAGAGTCGTATCGGCTTTGTTTGACACTATAGGTGTATAAACATTTTGTTTGTGTTGTTTTGTGTTATTGTTTTATCATTATGGAATATTTTTGTGCTCAATGTGTACAGTATTTATCTTATGTGTTACCGCTTTTATATCTAGCATCATGTGTCCACCCCCCGACCTTCTTTCTGCAACAAGTCCGTAGTACACGTGTTGTACACGACCTCTAGTTGAGTCACCCTTATTTTAGGGTGGGAGCCGTCGGTATTATGGAGTAGGTGGAAAGCTGTCGCAGCCACTATTGACCATACGCTCCCCCGAACAGCCTTGTTAGTGAACCCCAACGTAGGTCAACCTTTAGGTCATACTTATATGCATCATATTGAGACCTAGCGGGGCCCACTTGATTCTTTGTAGGAGACTCACCTCTAACGCATCCCTACATGCTAAATTTTGCATCTTTGAGGGTAATGGGGTCATTTGACGGACTGATTTGGGGAAAACATGTGTTAGAAGTAAGGTGCGTAGGCAAGAACTGTTGAAAAAAATAGAGAAAAAAAGTGAAGTGAGTCGAAAAGAAGAAAAAAAAAAGAGTGTCGTAGCTTTTAGTGTTCTTTATGGCTTTTGTTTTTCGCAATTCAAAAGATTTTTCTTCATAATTGTTGGTGTCAGTTTAGTTGAAGTGTCTAAAAAAAAACCCCAAAAAGATTTTATTCGTTTGTCTTTGGTTGTGTCCCTTAAGTTAGGGTCAATTTGTTAGTTAATTGTTAATTGTCCAATCTGGACGAACTATGCACCCCTAATTCTCCTCTCTCAGGAGTGAGATACGTAGGCAACCTATTGTGGGTTCGGGGATCTTATTTCAAAAAATCCAAAAATATTTCTTCACTCTCCATTTAGAGTAGGCGTTTCATATACGTATTTAAAAGAAAACTACAAAAAGATTTTCCTTTAATAGGTTCAAGTTTCATTTTCACATGAAATTCAAAAATCGAAAACCCAAAAAGATTTTTCTTTGGTAATCACAGGTTTCATTTTGTATAGAGATTTAAACCTAAAAAAAATGCAAAAAGATTTTCGTCAATTCTTTTGACACTTTGTTTCAAGAAAGAAAAAAATGTTTAATTGTCCATTTTGGCAAAACTTCACGAACTACGTACACCTGATTCTCCTCTTTCGGGGGTGAGATACGTAGGCGCCCTTCTGGGGTTCGGTGATCTTTTCTAAAAGAAAAAAAAAGGTTTTGAAGAAAAATGTTGAACTCTAACATATTTGTTGCCTCTTGTTCAGTTAGTTTAAGGTGGTTGGTTTGTGGCTTCCTTGCTGGTCCTCCATATCACACCAAATCCAAGGAAAGTTTAGTTGTGTCCAAAAAGGATATAGAGAGTGGCATCATGGATGAAACAAAGAGTCAGGAAATTAAAAGTTTAAAGGAAGAAAATTTGAGACTGAGACAACAAATGATGAAAATGTACCGAGCTTGGGCCAGTAGGCTGCCTCCACATCCGTTCCTCACTTTTGACCCTGCAAATACCTTGAGTCTTCCACCAAAATTGTAAAATCAGTTTTCTACTGTTGTTGATGCACCACGACATGCCTCAGAATCCATTCCACGTCAAATGCACCTCAATACTTCCACCACTTTTTCTTTAGCTCCTCAGTATAAGTCTACCACATTCACATCACCACATACCATCTGTGCTTTTGTTGCTCAACCTTCTGCTAAGGCTTCCACTTTGGCTATCAATCCAACGATTGTGCTTTTCCAGTCCACTAGTGAATCCACATTCAATACTCTTGATGATCATTGCTATACTCTTGAGCCTACAGTTAAGTTAAGTGGACCGCCAAAATTTCTTACTAAGAAGCCTAGCATGCTAGAAGAGCTCGAGAAAAAGGTTGGGAAGGTTAAGAGTGTAGAAAATAATATGAAAAGTTCCTTGGGACTTGTGGGCTATGAAGATGTTTCATATAAAAACTGGGGCATGTTTTCAAGTGTTAGCCTTCCTCCAAGCTTTGAGACGTCAAAATTTGAGGAGCTTGATGGATAGAATGATTCTGTGAAATATTTGGGACGATATTGCAATCGATCAAGGAAAACTGAAGGAAAGAAGAAGGAAAACGCCCCTGTTGTCGTGCCAGGGCCAAAGAAGATTTTAAGAGGTTCAAATCACCAATAATGTCAGCCTCAATCTCGAGCTTACATATCAAATCCGCTCACTCATCTGCAACAAGGTTCCTCTTTTCAAAATCCAAAGAGTTTTATTCCACTTCCTCAATGTCCTTTGAATAATGCACAATTGTTTACCCATCCGTCTTCTTATCCACAATAGTATGCATCTGTCCCTCAACATCATCCTCAACCCCCACAAATTTACCAAGGAACCTCTAAATCCACGTTTCATCCAAGGCTAGAGTTCGCAATGATGGGGAAGAAAAAGGATAATTTTACTCTTATTGGGGAATCTTATGCGTGTTTGTTCCAGAGATTGAGACATAGGGGCATGATTACTCCTATCCTTGGGCACACTCTTAATCGGCGTTCAAGAAATTTTGATCCTAGTGCACGTTGTGCGTATCATTCTGATGCTTAGGGTCATAGTATTGAAGATTGTCGAGAGTTAAAAAGAGAAATTGAAAAGATGATTCAAGATGGATCAATTATGGTGCCGAACATTAATAGTGAGGGAAGATCTAGTCACTATGATATGCAAATCAGTGGCTAATTTGTCAGGCTGAGCAATTGAGAAGTCACCCCTCTCCCTACTAGGAAGAGGTTTGGTAGTTTTTTTTTCTTCTATTTTTTGAATTATTTCAGGGTTGTAGTTCGGGATCTATCTTGTTTTGTCCTTTTGTCGTTTATGTTCAAACCCTTCTATCTTTTATTTCAACTAAATGAATTGTCCCTTTTCCTTTGTGTTTTAAATATGTGTTATTTGTTTGTTTTCTTTATACAATACATTTTATGTTGACTCTAGTGATATGACATGCTTGCGAAATTTTCAGCCAGATCTTAAAGTCCAATTTAACCATGAAACATTAAATCAGAGAGTTAAGGTGAGAAAAATTGATAGAGTGTTGACACATTCGGTGACCATGTTGAAGACTTCTTTCAAAATTAAAGCAATTATTTTGAGAATCACAAGAATAACTTGGTCATCAATTGAAAAACAAAGCTCAATTAGGTCAAATAGCGGATGTGTGCTCCCGAGGAACAAAACAAAAATCAACTCCACGAAAGCATGAGTCATTCAATGTGAGAGATGTTCAACAAAGGTGGAGTTGTATGTTCGACAAGTGTAAAAGAAGAGGTGACACATATGCTCGGGGCAAGTTAGTGTTGTAAAACATGTCATAAGTGATATTGATGGTGTACTTTCACATTGCATGCTATGTACTAGCATCTTCAAGGATTGATATGATGAAGGCATTTCATTCTGCTATCCATATATTGTGTCATCCTTTGTGTACCCCATTTGAGCCTTAGTTTTGTTTTCTTTCATACCCCTCTTTTGGAATCAAGATACAGTCAACAAAGGTCAAAAGATAAGTGTCGAGCAAAAGAATAGAGTCAAAAGTTTCAAAAAAAAAAGTGTCAAAAAGAAGGAAAAGAAAAAGTGTCAGGTAAAATAGAGTCAGAAAAAAAAATCAGAATCAAGCAAAAGAACAAGCTGCCAGAACTACGTGTGACCTGATTCTCATCTCTCAGGGGTGAGATATGTAGGCTGCCCTACTAAGGGTTCGGTCCAACCAAATAAACAATTTAGAATTGCCCAGTCAAAAGAAACTGGGGCATGAGGTAATCCTCATTGTTTGAGTCGATTCCAAAAGTTGTAAGTCCCACCCAATAAACAATTTAGAGTCATCCACTTCAAGTGTCGTTTGGGCCCCATGCCATCCTTTCTTTCTAACCCTATCCAAAAAGCCAAGTTACAACCAAAGAAAGACCTTCAAATCAATCTTTGAGAATGTTAAGACTAAGCATGCAATGGATGCGATGACGCATTTTGGTAAATACTTGTCTTCCTTGGCGTAAGGAATCAGGAGAGAGATAAAAATGAGAGAGTCTTATAGGTGAAAACCCTCACGGGCGTCGTAAGATGATGGTGAGCTGAGAGAGATAATAATGAGAGAGTCTTATCAGTGAAAACCCTCACGGGCACTGTAAGACGACGGTGAGTTGAGACAAATGAAAATAAGAGAGTCTCATTGGTGAAAAACCCTCACGGACACCATAGGGAAATGGTGAGCTGGGAAAAAGAAAATGAGGGAGGTTTGTTGGCAAAAACCTTTCAAGGTACCACTAGCCGAATGCGGTCTTAAGTGCAATTGACCTAAGGAAGCAACTTAATTTCGAGGTCATTAACTCAACAACAATTGGTAGGAGGTTTTGGATAGAAAGATCAGGCAGTTTAATCCGATATGCATGGCATAATCATTAGAGTTGATTGTCATTTCAGATAAATTTTTCATTTTTTTGTTTCAAACGGGGACATTCATTGTCTTTTCTTTCTTCTCTTTATTTTTATTTTGTTTTCTTGAGTCAGTGGTCCAAATAAAAGTCATTGTCATTTTTCTCTTGTCTTTGAGTCAAGTCCATATCAAAACAAGTGAGAAAAAATTTCAAAATTAGCTACCAGCTTCTTTAATTGCACAAAGCAAGATAAAAGGCCAACACATGAAAGAGACATGATTGTGAGCTGAAATAAGGCATGCAAAAAGTTTTGTCAACCGACAAGTCTGAGAACTCATGAAAATACCAAGGTTCAAAGGGTTTATTTGAGAAGCATGGCAAAACAGAAATACTGTGTTTGTTTCAGAGTCACTCTTAATAATCTGAGTTCGGATCAATGATACAACAAGTCAATGACATATGCTAAGGGTTGAAAGCAAGATTAATGTGACAGGGGCAAGAGAGATTTCCACGAAAGCCAAATCCACAAACCAGCCACCATGTTTTTAAACTAACAAGTTTTCTTTGTATGAAACAGGAACACATGCTACCTTCGAATCAAGGATTTCAAATCCTAAACATCAAAGGCCGTAACATTATCACTTTTTCAAATGGAACAGGCAATATTGCTGCACATATTTGATATTCAAAGCCATGGAGACACACTTCCTAATTTTGGTAATTCAAGCGGTGTTGGTAAGGAGAAATACTTCCTTGTTTGGTAATTCAAGCGGTATTTGTAAGGAGACGCACTTCCTTGTTTGGGTAATTCAAGCAACATTTGTAAGGAGACGCACTTCCTTATTTGGAAAATTTAAGCAAACATTTGTAAGGAGACGCACTTCCTGGTTTGGGCAATTCGAGCAATATTTGTAAGGAGATGCACTTCCTTAATTCAAGCGCTATCATAATGAGACACACTTCCTTGTTTTGGTAATTCAAGCGGTGTTGGTAAGGAGAAGCACTTCCTTGTTTGGTTAATTCAAGCAACATTTGTAAGGAGACGCACTTCCTTGTTTAGGCAATTCAAGCAACATTTGTAAGGAGACGTACTTCCTTGTTTGGACAATTCAAGCAACATTTGTAAGGAGACGCACTACCTGGTTTGGGTAATTCGACCAACATTTGTAAGGAGATGAACTTCCTTAATTCAAGCGCTATCATAAGGAGACGCACTTCCAAAGGAGACACACTTCCTTGTTTTGGTAATTCAAGCGGTGTTGGTAAGGAGAAGCACTTCCTTGTTTGGTTAATTCAAGCAACATTTGTAAGGAGACACACTTCCTTTTTTAGGCAATTCGAGCAACATTTGTAAGGAGAAACACTTCCTTGTTCGGTTAATTCAAGCAATATTTGTAAGGAGACGCACTTCCTTGTTTGGGGCAATTCGAGCAACATTTGTAAGGAGAAACACTTTCTTATTTGATTAGTTCAAGAAACATTTGTGAGGAGATGCACTTACTTGTTTGGTTAATTCAAGAAACATTTGTGAGGAGACGCACCTCCTTGTTTGAGTAATTCAAGCAACATTGGTAAGGAGACACACTTCCTTGTTTTGGTAATTCAAGCAACATTGGTAAGGAGATGCACTTCCTTGATTGGGTAATTCGAATTTTTCTTTTTAGGTGATGCACTTCCTAACTTAAGTCTTGATTCATAGAAAATGCACTTTCTAGTCGAGTTATCGCACTTAACCCTAAGGAGCCGCACTTCCTTGCTAATTTTCATTTGTCAGGTGGCACACTTTTAACTTAAACTTGTATCTCTAGAAGATGCACTTTCTAGTTAGAATCCCTCACTTTAATTCTTAGGAGACGCACTTCCTAGTCTTGGTTATTCAATTTTACTCTCAAGAGATGCATTTCTTGGTTAGAGTCTTGATTCATCATTGCAACATGCAAGTAGGTATGATGTGACTTTTCCAAAAGTCTTCTGATGATAAACTGGAAAAAAAATTAATTTCTGTTTTTGAAACTTTAGTTTTCTGGCAAACAAAATTTCTCTTTATAATAATCTTTATTTGGGATAATTTTTCCTTTTTTAGTTTTGATGTGATTTCAGGAGTCCGCCTGAAGAACAGAGTGAATAAATGGAAAGTCAAACAACAAAGTTAAGAAATGAAAAGTCAAGCAACAAGGTGAAGAAGTTGAAAACAAAGCAACAAGGTGAAAAGTTGAAAGTTAACAGATTGAAAAATAGCAAGTCAGGAGCCCGCCTGAAGAATAGGGTGAGGAAATTGCAAGTCAGGAGCCCGCCTGAAGAACAGGGTGATGAAATGTCAAGTCAACAGCCCACCCGAAGCACAGGGCGAATAAATGGAAATTTAAGCAACGAGGTGAAACAATTGAAAGCCAAACAACAAGTTGAGGAAATTGCAAGTCAGGTGCCCGCCTGAAGAATAGGGTAATGAAACTCAAGTCAAAAGTCCAGAAAAAGCTGCATAGATAGGATTTTGTAATTTCGTTTATGTTTTTAACTTGTAATTTTCATTTTTGATGTAATGACAGAGCTGCGGATTGGAACCTCGATGGAACCTCACTCGACTCTCCAACTCGGTTGCCATTCTTCATTCTGTTTCTTCCTTTGAATAATGGTCGGGACAAAATTCTGTCTTGTTGTCTACTTCTTTGTCTGAAAACACTATGTGTTTACATTCAAAGGGGGCATGATGTAGACACCTAATTTCATCCCTCCCCAATATCATTTTTACCCATTTTTATCATACACCCTTACCCATGTGATTATACCCCACAAAAATACAAAAAAAATAAAATAACAAACCCACTAACAAACCTAATCCTCAATTATTCTTTTGGTAACAAAATTAACCACTCCTCCTATCAATTTTGGACTGTCATCACCCCACACCTTACCCTACCTCACCCCTACCCCTATCGTCAACCCCCCGATCCCATGTACACGTTTTTGCTGCCATCCTCATATACAAAAACAATAAAAACACATAAAAGGGAGTAGGGGGACCCAAGGAAAATGATATGCCTTGATTTTCAAAGGCATTAACAAGAAAGGGGAACCAGCTTCATCTCTTCTCCTTTTCTCTCCACACACTCACATCAACACTATATACAATCATAGACCATCCTTCACAATATACCACGCACACACGGGTCACACTAGAAAACACAGAAAAACACACACAAAATCGCACACCCAGTGAGATTGAGAGTAGATCGAGAGAAAACTAGGTAGAGAAAGAGATTTGACAACGATAGAGAGAGAGAACGAAGTAGAAGGAAATGTGAGAGCTAGGGGAGTATGTTATTTCGTTATTATTCCGGCGATAAACTCGCCAGAAACGCGTCAAGACTGTCACAAATCCGTTCAAACCCATCAGAATATGACACAACGGGTACGTTTCTGTTTGTTTACGGTCATCACTGAAGCTACGGGAGTCGCGGCGTCGTAAAGAAGTCGAGTGAATCTCGATTGAATTTCGATTCCGTTCAAAATTCATTAAGATCCTGTACGGATTTCTCTAGTTCTCACGATATTTAGCTCAGGTTTGTTGATTCTCATTTCGGGTTCTGGGATTTGGTTTTCGTTCGTATTGACCAATCTATTGAGATCAATTTGGGTATCGAAGTCGGAGTCGCTGTTGAGGTTCCATTTGAAACTTCAAGTTCGGGTTTTCTTTATTATCAACGAAAGTCGCTATCGAAAGGTCCATTTCTGATCCCTTTTAGTAATTTTTAATTTTGATATGTGGTGTGGTGAATTGATATTGTGTGAATCTTTCTCTATTGGATTTGGTGTTGTCTGAATCACGGAAGTTGGTTAATCGATCACTTGATTTGCGTGTTGGTTAATGTTCGATACCAAGTTAAAAATTGATTTGGTAGTTGAAGATTTATTGGTTTGGGGTGGGATTGAAACTCGACAGAAGTGAATATTAACTCGGGTTGATTAATTAGTTTGTTTGATTTGAATTGGATATTAATGTTGTTAAATTCGGGTTGATTTTGATTCGTAGATGTTACTAAACGCAATAGTATCGTGATAGAACGTAGGTTGGGTAAGCAAAGTTAGGATTAAATGTTTTGTTGAATGTTTGAATTTTGTTGAGTGATTGAAGTTCTATTGAATAGTTTGGTTTTCTCGTACTGAAAAAATGTATTTACTTAGCCGGGGAATGTCCCGAGGCCTTATGTACTTTTCGCCGGGGAATGCCTCGAGGTATCTTGTACGCAAAGGAGGTTCGTGATGAAGGCCCAAGGCATCGGATAAAGCAACGGAGTTTAGCTTAGAATTAGTGTAGGTTAGAATAGGATTTATATTTTCGCACTTTCATTTTGGTTTGTATAACTGGACTGGACATTATTATTTTATTTTGTTTGTTTATTTGATTGTTTTACGTGTTTTTGTGTGTTTTGTACATCGTAGTGCCAAATTAGCCGATTCACTCCACCAAGCGACCGTGGTCGAACCACGAGATCGAGGGGTGCCTAGCACCTTTTCCTCGGTCAACAAAATTCCTTAGTCGGAATCTCTGTTCGCGGATCAATTTTATAGAGTCAAAACCATTTTGAAAAAAGATATCCACGGGTGACTTGGCACACCCGATTTATGCCAAGTGGCGACTCTGAGTTTTGAAACTAATAAATCTTTTTCGAAACAATTTTCATCTTTTGTTACTTTAATAATAAAACCCTTTCGAACCATAAAATCAATTCTTTTGGAGAACGAAAAAGAGGTGTGACACTATCCAAACGGACTCTAAAACTCTAGCTATACGCAGAATTCAAGAAAAGTCCTACCACAAATCAACTTCTCATTGATTTTTTCTATAATTTTTTTTTTCATCTTTTAATTTCCTGTACAGTAAGAAACATAAATTCAATGTCTATTACATGCTTTCCTTAACTTCCCTTTTCAAATTCCAATCCCTAAATTAAAAGAAAATGAGAAATATCAATTTCTTTTTGCAATAATATACCACAACCAAACTCTACGATACTCCATATATCTAATAGTAACACAATACAATTTCATTTCCCTTTTTTTAACCCGACATCGATTTGGATTGAAAATTTTAGAAACTAAATAAATACATTCAAATAACACAAGAAATTTATCATCTTTAAATATATCATACATACTATTAATATATGCTACGTATACATATACTTAGGATATACGCTTTACACAACCATTCAATTGGAGCTTGATCTATAAATCACTTCACTCCTCATCCCTACACAGCACAACCATAAGGAAAGTTAAAAAGGAGACAAAAGAAGAAGAAAAAGGAAGTGTAATTAGAATAATCAAATTGATATAACATGGTTAAATACATATAATAAGAACATTCTCAGACTTATACAGTTCAAGGGTCGTTTGGTAGAGTGTATTGAAATGTTAATGCATGCATTAGTTTAATGTGTATTAGTAGTATCTTGTTTGGTATACCTTCTTGCATTAGTTATACACTCTATTGTGTATTAAGGTGTATATTACTAATACCTCAAACTCCATGGCATTAGTAATGCAATGGATCTAATGCATGCATTAACATACTTAAGGACCCTATTACCCCTCAAAAAAAATTTCGCATCCTTTCCAACATATATATTGAGAGTATTATGTAAAAGCAATTTATTTATTTTTAGAAATTATGTAATTCATGTTTTTTTTAATACATCGAACCAAACACTGCATAAGAAAAATACAAGCATAACTAATGCAAGCATAACTAACACAAGCATTACTAATACACCATATTTTACATTATTCTTATACACTCTACCAAACCACCCCTAAATTAATTTACCTTAGAAAGTAAGCTCCCTTCTGCTTCACACAACCTTACCTGCATTTTGGAATTAATTAATTAATTGAAGTGCAGACACACAAATATATACACAACTCGTAGTAAAATCAACTATAAAGATATCATACATTTAAATTCAATAGTTTATATATACGCAATATACATAGTCTCTTACTTAAATGTGGATGTTCAACTAACCCCCTCGTTTGTTTTTTACCCCATTTTTTCTAAACACAGATAATTTAATTTGAGAATACTGTATATTTTATACATAAACATGACTAATTACCTATTGAAATATTCAGAAAATATGAAAATACATGCAAACACTCACTTGCTTTTGGAGATGGATGTTTTCCTCATGAAGGATTTTATGCTGCATAAGATGAATACAGTTCATTACAAAAATAAAAATAAAGTTACTTTCTCTTTTAGATTGCATAAACATTTTTCTCTTAAATTTCTAAATCATTAACATTTTGCATTGATCTATTTGGGATAAAGAATCTATCCTTTACATAACCAATTACAAATGAATTTATTCTTTTTGTAAATTTCAATTTTAAAAAATTGCTACTTTCTTCTGCTAAATATATATCACTCATTAATTAGAGTCTCACCCTTCTCTTAAGCCAGTTGATATGTTCGGAAACGATACGCCTCTGTTACATGAAAGTAAATGAACTAATTAGATTTAGTTCTCTTAATTATATATCAAGTATATATACATTTGGTGGAAATCAATTTAAATTATAACTTATATGAATGTATTTAAGTTTATGATTATCTCGTATATAAATTAATTAACCTTTTTAGAGCGAATGCGTTCAGCCCCAATTCTGAGCTGACGCTCCAACTGTTTCAATTCTTTCATGCCAAGACTTGATAAATCTTCTCCAGCCAAATGTCTGCCCAAAATATATAATACAAGGGAAAGTCACAGATAAATATCGTTTGGCCAACTAATTTATCAATATGATTGAAATTATATTTAATATAAAATATATACAATCAATACACTTTATATATACATATATACATATACATATACATATACATATACACATACACATACACATACACATACACATACACATACACATACACATACACATACACATACACATACACATACACATACACATACACATACACATACACATACACATACACATACATATACATATATACATATACATATACACACACATATATATATATATTAGACTAGATAGTCTACCGATTCAGATCCGTAATTATCCCCTTATACAATTTTGGAAATTATGAAGAGTAATATGCGCATATAATACTTCAATAACTAAACAAAGTGAAATAATCTATCTATAGTCTATATCTATAATCTATATATTCTATATCTATAATATATTAAAAGTGTGAAGACCCTTAGAAAAGTGATTTGAACTTTTTACCCTTCATTAAAATATTCTACAATAGACAAAATCGTCTTTTCACATTTTTTGTCTAATTATTATTCAATTCTCTTTATAATATTTAAGACTTTAAAATCAACTAAAATTTTACTTATTAATTTTTTTCCTTATTTGAATAATGTAAAAAGTCCTGAAATAAAAAAAAATTGTGTTAATTGATTTTAGGAGTCCTTTTCCTCTTATAATTTTAATAGACATACCACAATAGACAAATCAAGTAAAAATAAGGAGAGTAATTACACTACAGAAAGAAGAAGGAAAATCACGTAAAAAAAGAGGGAATAAAGAAAGGAATACATGGAAAGAAAAACCTGAAAAAGCAATCACGTAAAAAAAGAAACAAAGAAAGAAAAACATGGAAAGAAAAACCCTGTAAAAATTTGCATAAATACAATGTCAATTTCAAAATTTTGCGAACAAGATCTGATTTCTTCGCCTCTTTGTGTGAATTTAATATCTAGCCAAGGCGACTTTATTTGTAAGACACTACTTTTATTATTTTCAATGTGTATTTAGCTTGATTCATGGTTACAAGAAGTGCTTGTGCTTCAACTTCAATTTGTTATAATTAGTTTTCTTCAGGATTATCTCGTCCTTAATATAATGCATAACTGCATATATGTAATGCCATGTTCTTCGATTGAAAATTTGGGCATATAGAAAATAAGTGTGTGGCAGAGTGAAATTGTCAATCCCATTTTTCGCTTTTACACTTTTAGTGTAGTGCTTGGATGTCTTCATGCATATTCACTAACATTGAAAAGTTAGGCATCTCATGCGATTCTTTGTTGTACTATAAAGACGTATACTTTCTTTTAATAAAAATATGTGTCTTTGTCTATTCTTTGTTGTATTTTCATACGATTTTGAAGACATGTACTTTCTTTTAGCATAACAAAAATATGTGTCGGTTCTAACTTTGATGGACAGATTCAGCGTGCTTACTTGATTGTAAGTGTTCCTAGAATATTGTTTTTGCTTTTAATGATCCATAGACACGTTTTGCATCAGCTTTATCAATTATTTTTGCAACTTAATATGTAATTATGTGTCTGTGTAATAGTCACTCTGAAATATTCTTTTACAATTATGCCCCTGTGTTTGCTAAGAGTGTTTAGTTTGGTTAGAGATTTGTATGTCAAAGTAGTGAATAAGGAATATATTGATAAGAGTTTTTACAAGAATTGATGTAGACTCCAAAAATATATGGGAAGAAGACTTAGGGATCGTTTGACAGAAGAGATAAGAAAAATAATCTCGGAATAAAGTTTAGGATTAACTATATCTCATATTTGAGATAGTGTATTACTTAATCTCGAGATTATTTTATCTCATTATTTATACTAAAATGATGGGATTACCATCAAAGGATTTGTTGAAAGTCATTTTCTATCATGCCAAATAGACTCCCGAGGTATATATGTGTATGGACATGTGGAGGAGTCCTAATATAATATCAAACATAAAAGAACACATTTCATACAAATTAGAGTGAAAAATGATGTTGATAGGTCAAATTTTCATGCCACTGGTGTATTATGCATTGAAGCGCACTTGGACTGACAATTTCTAATTATACTTGAATTGTTCTGGAATGTTAAAGTCATTAATGTAAATATCAAGTATTAGTAGAATATGAATTTGTGGTAACAAAGTATGTCCCTTATATACTATATATGGGTATAAGTAGTTATAATAATCTTATGAATTATTATTGTAATAAAAAGTTGATTTCTTATATGATTACGTGCAACAATTAAGAAATTGAAGGAAAAAAAAATACAAATTTGAAGCTTGAATACTCAAAAAGTTTTTCGATAACATCCAAACAAATAAAAATGTTCAATATCCTAAAATATGTCTTAGTTATTATATTAAAGCTGATATAAATTATGCATGATGAAATTTAAATTTCAAGCTCACAACAAAGTGTTCTATAATTAACTAAACCTAAACTTTGTATCTTTATGGGTTCAAAAAGACACTCAGTTACTTTGAATTCAAATATTAATGTGTCAATGCAGTATGGGAACATTTATATTTTTATTTAAAAGAATGTGATATCTACCTCAGCGTCAATTGATAATGCACATAATTCATTTTATTTTATTTTATGTGTGCTTTTTATAAGCATAACATTCACGTGCAACATATGTATGATTTAAATTTTTTGCCCTTCATTTAAGAACTTCACCATAGATAAAATTGTCTTTTCACTTACTTCCTTCAAATTATTAATTAATTATTAAAAATCTAAAGAGTCATAAAATACATCTAAGAGAAAAATATATGATAAATTTAAAATATTATTTAGTTTGAATTCTTTTCAAAGTCATATATATTACCGTATATGGTTATAAACTTTTGACTTTAGAGTTTAAGGACTTTCTATTAAAGAAGGTTAAACAAGACTTTGACTCCTTATAAATATTAATTATCACGTTCTTTTTATTAGAATTTGCTATAATTTTCCACCATAATTCAAAAATAAAATTATGCAAAATATTTTCTTTTTTTGAAAATATTTCTTCCACATTTGATTAGTCCTTTTGGACTTCTATAAATTGAGGATCTTTTCTTCCTACAAATAATACCTATATATTAATTTTTCAATATATAGGTCATAGTACTAAAGAATATTAAATATTGTGCCGTTTTTATTATAATTTTTTTTGTAATCTTATTTTGTAAATGTTTAATTTAAATTTAGCATAACGTCATGTTATTTTAATTTCAACTTTAAATATTTTTTAGGTTTACGAGTATATTTTCTGTTATAGAACTTTATGAGTTAGAGCTGTAATTTTTATTAACGGATCTTCAATTTTGTGATTTTCATATTTGTTTTCTTATGAACAAAAATATTTATATTTATTTGTTCTTGGTTAATAGAACGATTGAAAATTTTCTTATGTAGGTGTGAACATGTATTAAATTATAACGTATGTTAATACCTCGTGGAAAGGATTCTGAGGTCAATTTTTTTGCAGGTTAAAATTTTTTTCCTATCAGTTTGAGTTTAAATTTTCTACTCAATTAATCATATTCATCTTTTACATGAATTTGCAATCTATGTTAAAGTACACATCAAAAAATTAATTTAAATAATTAAAAAAATCTAAATAAAAAATTAATCGATCATATAGTCCTAGATTAAGTGACATGAAAGACATTGTGGTTACATAAGCATTAAATTAAGTATATGTTTGGAAATAGCATAGGTTCAAGGATGAGAGATTGAATTAAAATAAATCTAACAAACAAAACGAGTTTTAACTTTTACTTTTCAGAACCTAAAAAAATTAATTTTGTTTTAAAAGAATTTTTGAGAAAAATACATTTAAAAGCACTTATAAAAACTTACTCAAACACTGATAGTTAGAAAAATATTAATAGTTGCTCTGTCTTTAAATTTATTAATCAAATACAAATTATTTTTCATCGAAAAATACACATTAAAGTGATTTTATAAAATTGAACTTATAAAAGCAAATTACACGCGTAAAACACGTATACTAAGACTAGTATACATAAGTATATATAGGAAAAATGAGCAATATCTTAGTGGTGGTAGCAACACTAATTAATTGGGGCTATTTATGTTTGGCCAAACTAAATCATGATTTTAGTATCTACAAGCAGTGAGTTCAGAATGTACGTGATGATTATATTATATGTATATTCATTCTAAAGTATTTTTCACTCCTCTCCAAACGATTTTTTAACAAATGTAATATGCAAATTAAAGAGAGAGATAATAAATCACACACTTATCTCTGACTTCAAGTTCATCTATTGTTCTCCTCATGTCAGCAATCTTAGTCTTCCAAACCTAATCAATGAGAAAAATTAATTTATACTCTTCAAAATTGATCAAACTACATATTTAGTGACATATTAAAGTAAAACAAGAGTAATATATATTAGAAAAAGAAAAGAAAATAGTTACTCAATTACTGTTTAATTAGCTCGATTTGTACTAATAACTATCTCTTTTTCTCTGTTGCTTAATTACCATAAGTATAATTTTATAATAATTACCTCCATAGCTCTGAGGCCTTGATCACTATTATTGGACAGTCCAACTTCATTCTTGTACCTTAAAATGGTCCTTTCCATGCTGCATAGCAATCCATTAACAAAACAATGTTAATTTCGTTGCTTCACAAATAAATATAATACAACGAACTGTATTTTAGTTAAACTCACATAACTCGTCCCGAAAGATAGTACTCCTTCGTTTAATTTATGTCTTAGTTTTCTTTTCAATACATTTCAAAAGAGTTTCAACTTTCAACATGAATATTTAAAATCACAAGATTAAATGATATTTTGTTACTCTCTCCGTCTCATATTACTTGATGTTTGCCTTTTGTACAACTCTAAAGAAAAAATTAATATCGGGTGTAAATTGACTAATATGACCCTACTAAACCCCTACTAAATGTTGTCATTACCTATTTGAGTAAATTACCCTTCTATTAAATTACTAAGGATAAAATTGTAAAAAAATATTTAATTATCTCTTGATTCTTTAAAAATATCAACTATTTTGAGATAATTTTTTTTTAGTAAATATGCCAAGTAATATGAGATTGAGAAGCATTCTACGTAACTTTAATTTATGAACACAACAACAAAAGTCTTATTTATTTTTTAAAATTCCTTGTTAAATTAAAATCAAATAAATAAATTAAAACGTAGAGAGTAAGACTTACTCATGGCTAGCAAATTGATAAGCTTTACCAGAGGGAGAGAAAAGGAGAAGGGCAACTTCAGCATCACAAAGAATGGAGAGTTCATAAGCTTTTTTAAGTAAGCCACTTCTTCTCTTGGAGAAGCTGACTTGCCTATTTGTATGATTCTCTATTCTCTTCAATTCCACCTTCCCTCTCCCCATTCTTGAAAATGATATGATAGATAACTAGTGGGATTTCTTGGAGTTATTCCTTCTCTTTTTTTTTTTTTTGCCTTGTTTTAAGAATTGATTGCATAACACACCATATGGTATAAATATACACACATGTAATTATTCTACGCATGACCCTTGAAATCAATTTTTGTGATCTCATCTTGGCTAATATTGACGTAATACCTTAATTATATATGTAATATTCTAACTTTTACTAAACCATGACTTAGTTTGACCTTATCTCATAGGTCATTTTAACTGTTCTTTTAATTATTATTTTTTTAAAATATTATTTTTGAGTAACATTACTAGGTGCTACTTTACGAATTCCATTGAGTTCACGCTTCACCATGATACGGATTACGGACGAACAAAGGATTGGTACTAACTAAAATGCTCATACATATTGAATAACCAACAAATGCTAATATTAATATATTTTTGTGTCCTAATATTATGTTGGATCTTGAAATTTATTATTTTAATATTCATGCATCTGCAAGCATTTTAGACATGTACAAAAAGCTAGATAGTTATATTTCATTACAGTGTTTCATTATCTTATTGAAATTAAAAGAGTGGTGATAATGGATATTTGATGCAGAGTTCACAAATTAAACATGCATCTTTGAATTCTTAAATCATCCAAGAAGACATGATGTTTTTGGTCGGAATTATTCGTAAATATTAGCACTTGACATGCTGATGCTCCTAGGAATGAAATTCTGGGATAGACACGACAAACTTTTGCTATTCCGCTTTTCGCCAACAAGCATATTATATTGGCGTAATATATAGCCAACCATTTTATACATATTGTTTCATAATGTAATAGTATATTATATTATACTATTTTAATAAATATAATATATGAATAAATTATATTATTTTTATCATTTCATAAATTCACACATCAATAATTGAGAGATATACTTACAAAAAGAAGTAGGATACACGGATCGAGTAAAGAATAAAATAAAATTATTAAATAATAAGTAAGGATAAAATAAAAAAAATATTGTAAGACAACGATACGATCACACCAAATCGATTGTTACAGGATATAAAATTTTTCACCATTATCTAATGATTGATTTAATGATACAAATTTAAATAACAAACAAAATAAAAATGATATTTAAACTAACAACACAATAGATAACAACCATCCAAACAAGTTATAAATCAGAATATTTTATTTAAACACTCAAATTAATATGTATACACACACCAAAAAAGTTTATATTTTTCTTCGTGTTTATATTTATTTATTTTTATAATTTTTTTTTATAAGAAATCACTTAAATTATGATGTAGGCCCGATTACTTGAGCTGACTTAGGTTGGCACCCCCTCCAATAGAGGTCACCAACCTAGCCCATGGACCTTTCTAATCGCCCATTGATCTCGTCCATGTAAGTGGTTCTGTGTTTATTTTTAATGACTTTTTTTTCATGAAAATCTTAGCTAACGCCTGAGAAATGTGTGGGAAACTTCTAATTAAAACATCTTCTGAGAAATCGACACGTAGGTATTTTGGATGAATGAGTAGCTCCTACAAGCATCGACACGTGTTATGTAGATGTGATTGATAGTATATCATAAAGTTTTGATGTCCCAAAAATAGGGGAAAGAAACAGCCTGGTCTCCAACATTATCTTAAAAAAGAGTTCGCGAAACCATATAATTGCATCTTTGAAGTAATAGTGGGTCATTTTTGCAAGTAATTAAATCAATCAGGCTTTTCGTGGGTAGTTTTTGCAAGTAATTAAATCAATCAGGCTTTTCGTTAATTTTGCTATGAGGAAACTGTCTAATTTGTCGGATTATCTTAGAACTTGTAGGATCAATTTAAGGTAAGGGTGTCAAACGGGCCGGGCTGACCCGGCCTATCCGGCCCGATTAGCTAACCCGGCCCGGTAAGCCCTAGGGCTTTAGGGTTCCGGGTCCCGGGTAGATTTTTTTGTTAAAATGGGTCCGGTTAACCCGGCCCGGATCAAGCCCGGTCCAGGTCCGCCGGTTAATCGGCCCGGCCCGGCCCGACAATTTAAAAAAAAAAAGATTTTGGGCCAAACTAGCCATTGGCCCAACGGCTATATAGCCGTTTTTGGGTCCAAACGGCTAGTTTGGGCCCATTTAATAAAAAGAAAAAAAAAAACTTTAAAAAATATTTTTTAATCCCCAAAAAAAATCTATAAATACCCTACAACTTCAAATCATTTTTCACACAATTTTTCACTCTCTCAAATCTCAATTCTCTAATATTCAATATATTTAATTTCTTAAAGTGTTCACTTTAATTTTTTAATTTTCGTTTACAAAGTACGAGCGGAAGTTTCTAAAGTCGCAATCTTCGGATACTTCCAAAATTTGGTATTGTCGTTCCATCTCTTACGTTTAATTTTTATTTATTGTATTAATTGTTTAATATTTAATTTTATTATATTTGTGTATTTTGAATATTTTTAGTTTAATTTATATTATGGATAAATTAAAAAACCTCGCTGCTAAAGGTGTTAAAATTTTTTGTCCCGGAAGCGGTAATGGTAGTAAAAAGCGAATTACTAGCGGTAGAGGTAGTTCAAGTAATAGATATACCCGTGTGCCTTCGCCTCCGGTACCGCTTGGTACACCTTTTGAGGAAGAAATAGGTGTAGGTGCTCATGATATGAATTATGTAGAAGCTCAGGAAAATTACGGTATAGAAGAAGAAAATGAAGTAGATGCACTTAATTTAGACGAAGATAATGAAAATATTGCTGAAACACCCTCAGTAGGAGATGCTAACGTTAGATTTGAATCAGTTAATCTCCCTTCCCGTCCTCCCAGTGCCCCAAAACCTCGTAAAAGAACTAGTATTGCATGGCAAATCTTTAAACGTATATCAGATATTGAGGTGCAATGCAATATTTGTCAACAAATATATAAGCATAGAAGTGGAGGCAAGCAAGGGGGTACGGGTACGTTAACGAGACATATAGCTGAAGATCACAAAAGAGAGTTAAATATTGCAAAAGGTGGTGGGGATGTTGGTGGGTCAACGCAAACTAGAATGGACCCAACAACCGGTCAAGTAGCGAAAAAGTATAATAAATTGAGGGACAGGGAAGAAATAGCTAAAATGGTAGCTGTGGGTTGTTTGCCTTTTAGTTTTCCTTCTTCTGATGCTTTTATTCGTTATATACAAGCAATTTATAATCCTATGTTTAATGGTATTCCTAGAACTACTTGTCGGTCTGATATTTTTAGACTCCATTCACAATATTATTTTTATTTATCAACATTGTTAAAAAATATTCAATGTAGATTGTCCCTAACTTCTGATCTTGATCGTGCTGTAAATAAAAATGATTATTTAACCGTTACTTGTCATTGGATGGATAGTAATTTCGTGATGCAAAAATGTATTCTTGCTTTTTTATATGATGAAGATCGTAAACATACTGGACAATTTATTGTTGATTCTATTGTTAAAATTACCGGATATTATGGTATAGAAAATAAAATTTTATGTATTGCTTTTGATAATGCTTCTAACAACAAGACTGCTATAACAAAAATAAAATCTACGCTATCTCCACCCTTGCCTGAATTTTTTCATATTAAGTGTGCATGTCATATATATAATTTAATTGTAAAAGATGGTCTTGAGTTTTTTGAGCTTTATATTGAAAAAATTCGTCTTGCCGTTGGTTTTATTCAAGGAAATAATCGTAGATCAAGAATTAGAGAATTTAAACTTAAATGTCAAGAAAATGGACTTACACCGATTTTGATGCCTGAGGAAATTGATACTAGATGGAATTCTACGTATGAATTTCTAAAAACTTGTTATAAATATAGAATTCCTATTACACTAGCTTTTAACCAACATTGCGGTTCATTTGCTGATTCTGCTGATTGCATGCTACATAATTCTGATTGGGTTGTAATTAATGATCTTGTTAAGTTTTTAGAAAAAATTTATGTAGCTACGGTTGAATTTTCCGGTGCTTACTATCCTACTGTTTGTAATATTTTGGCATATATAGCCGATATTTCTGGTTTGCTCCAACAATATAAAAATAAAGAAGGTTATAAAGAAGCTGTTGGCGCCATGTTTACGAAATTTAAAAAATATTTTTTCCCGATTCCCCCTATTTACTTGGTTGGTGCTATGCTAAATCCGTGCATGAAATATAATCATATGTGTCACTTTAGTACTCTTATTTATACTAACTTAGAAATAAATACTAACCATGATTCTGAACAAGTACAGCCTGATTTGTGGACGGCTACGGCTGATGCAAAGGATTATATAGAAAAATTATATAATCACTATGCTGATTTATTTGATTCAGCCTTACCTACAAATATCACTCCAACTGTCGCTCCTCATCCTCCCGAGGAGCCATCATCTTCTAAAAGGCCGGCACATAGTAGTTTTTCTGATTCGTTTTATGATTTAAATTGTTGGAACAGTGTTGATGAGAGAACTTACACATCAACTTATCGGGAAGAGCTGAAATATTATCTTCGGACGGCACCAGAGGATCGCAGACGACGGATCAACACGCTGGATTGGTGGAGGAATAATGAATCACAATATCCTGTGCTTTCAAGATTAGCTAGAGATATCTTGAATGTTCCAATGTCAACCGTTGCATCAGAGAGCGCCTTCAGTCAGGGACGACAGCAGCTTGGAGACAACCGACACTCATTGAGAAGCAATGCAATGAATGTTCTAGTTTGCCTCAGAGATTGGATTAGGGCAGAAAGAAGAAACCAAGGAATGGAACCGGAGCCGAGCGACGAGCTGAAACTTGAAGAAATTATGACTTCACGGGAGAACTCCGCAGAATCAAGTCTAATGCATGATTTTGCCCCCGTTGACTTCGATTATCCTATGCAAGTTCCCATTAATATTAACATGAATGAGTTGGAAAAAATGATGCATAATTTATAGATTTTTCATTCATGTAAATTATAAATTTTGGATCATTTTGCAATCAATAAAATTCCCCAAATTCATTCACTCCTTAGTCGTTGTTTTTTATTTTTTTTAATTTAATGATTTAAAATTTTAAATTGAATTTCTAGTTTTCTACTTTAAATTAAAAACTTACTTCTAATATATTATTAATTTACTACCAAATATTATTAATTTATTATATTAAGTAGCATATGTTTTGTATATTTGTGCATATATCTTCTATAGAAGTGTATATTTAACGTATACATGTGTATATGTTTTATAAATTAGTATATAAGTATATCTATACATATTGTAATGTATATATAATGTAGTATATTTTATAAGTAGTAGTATATATACATTTAATGGTGCGTATACACGTGTATATATCTTCTATAGAAGTATATATTTAATGTATACATGCGTATATGTTTTATAAATTAGTATATAACTATACAAATATATATTGTAATGTATATACATTATAGTATATTTCATTTAAAGTATTACATATACATAGAATAGAGTGAATGGATCTTCTATAGACGTGTATATTTAACGTATACATGTGTATATATTTTATAAATTAGTATATAACTATACAAATATATATTGTAATGTATATATATTGTATATATCTCATTTAAAGTATTACATATACATAGAATAGAGTGTATATATGTGAATAGATCTTCTATAGACGTGTATATTTAACGTATACATTACTTTATGTTTTATAAATTAGTATATATATTGTAGTATATACTTTTTTTAAAGTAGTACATATATATTGAATGATGCGTATATATGTGTATATATCTTCTATAGACGTATATCTTTAAAGTATACAAGTGTATATGTTTTATAAATTAGTATGTAACTATATATATATACATATTGTTGTATATATATATATGTATATCACTATACTGTAGTATATATTTTATTTAAAGTAGTACATATATATTGAATGGTGCATATATATGTGTATATATCTTCTAAAGTAGTATATATTTAACGTATACATGTGTATATGTTTTATAAATTAGTATATATATATATTGTAGTGTATATATATATATATTATACTATTATAGCATATGTTTTATTTAAAGTAGTACGTATAGTCATATATAATTATATATTGAATGGTACGTATATATGTGTAATTGTTTATACTTTATATATTTTTTTAAAAATATATATTGTATATTGGAGTGTATATAGTGTATATTGGAGTGTATATAGTGTATATTGGAGTGTATATAGTGTATATTGGATTTTTTATTTATTTTTTAAATGGGTTTGACCGGTTTTTAACCGGATTTGACCGGGTTTGACCGGGTCTTGGTGGGTTTGACCGGATTGGGTTAAGTGGGCCGGGTTCGGGTGGGTTTTAATTTTTTTACTGTTTGGCCCGGCCCGGCCCGGCCAACCCCAAACCCGGCCCGGAACCCGGGTAAAATGGGAGGACCAGTTCCGGGTTGGCCCGGCCCGGCCCGTTAGACACCCTTAATTTAAGGTGGTAATTAACAAGTTCAACTTTTGATAAAAATGCAAGATAAAATTGTGTATATAGATTCTTTATAGTCCGTCGCTTTTTTGAATTTCGCAGCGGGAGATTAGCGATGTGCTGGGCTGCGCTTTTTATAATTAATAACAAGTACATCATCTTAACCACTAGATCTATGAGCATGGTTATCAATCTAGTAGTTTGTCTCCAACATCCCAATCCTGCAGAAAGTATCATGTTCTTAATATACAAATATGAATATTATGAGATAATATTTTTAGTTTACTAAATAAATAATAAAAAATAAGATAGAAAAATGATTTATTCTTTTTTCAAAAATATTTTTCTTCGCATCAATCACGCCCTCAATGAATGTTTCTCCTAGGTTCTATATAAAGTGGGAGATATGAAATTTTTGTACAATCAATTCTTATCCAGAATAATTAATTTTGAAATTAGTTATCCACTCTATATATATGTGTGATAATTTATTCTATTATTATGGTGTAAATGGTGGGATAGATAATTCCGGGACTAACTAATACCTCACACCAAATATGAAATAAAATAGTTCTTTATTTTATCTTGAGACTATTTATCTCTTATAACTCATACCAAACGATTCCTAAGTACTATATGATTTCTTGTGCGGAATATTAATAAAGGAGGGAGTTGAATTTATGGTGCTTGAATCTGGATTTTGTGTATGCATGAGTTTGGTTATCCTAATAATTGGGTCAAAGAAGGCCCCAACTCTGAAGTGTGGTTTGGTTCAAAACAAGATTATTCCAGAATTATAGCTTTATCTCATGTATCAATATAATTAAATGGTAAATAAATGCAATCCTAAATTTAAAACTGAAGTATCTTCATCGAATTAACGTACTTTACAAACCTCCATAGTCAGAGTTTATATGATATTCCTAATATGTATCACCAGATTGATCCCCACTAATTAAGGAACACACCATTGTTTAGGGCATAAAAAGATATATTTCCTTTGTTTCACTTTGTTTGTCTGATTTTAAGTTGTTAAGAAGTTTAAGAAAGTCAAGAAAATTATAAATCATGTAGTCTGGAACTAATTATATGTACTAGAATGTGTCAAAATATGTTTTAATTCTATGATTTTAAATATATCACGTCAAACTTGGAGAGTAACGTGATTAGTTTAGTTTACATATGAATGAGCTATGGAGCCATCATATAAGTAGCAGGAACTTTTGCTCAATATTGGACCAAAAGCACACAAGATAGCGCAATTATTCACCAAAGAGAGTACTTTATATTTGAGTGTTTTACTGGCATATTCCATTTATTTTCGTAGTGTCCAAGGACCATGGAGCTTTAAGAGATTGATACCCATTCGAGTCCTATAGTGCTGTGAACATACGTGATGAATACTTTTCAGTTTTCACTTTTATCTTTGATTTGATCATAGCAATCACTATATTTGAGAATATATGCATGCCTACGTATAATCCATTTACGGCTAGCGATCGAGCCATATTTTATAGGGATCTTTGCATTAATAATTAATCGGATCCACTATTTACTTTTCTTAATCTATACACATGGATTATATATACATTATCCATGAATTATACATATCTATTTTTAATTAAAACAATTGAATGAGCAACTATTTAGATTAATTCTTCTATATAATTTTGGACCAACATTGGGTCTACTAATTAGTTGGTTTGGATAAATAATGCTTCCCTGGGTGGTTGTTAATCACATGGAATTTCGATTTACCATTAAACCACCATTGTAATCAACGGTGGACGTCTTGTTTAAATACGATGGATACATACATAAATGAACCCCAATTTCTACTGTATAAGAAACTGAAGTATATTCAACCAGTAATTAACTCCAAATGAGGTAAATACGCACTATATATCAAAAAGCAACCTCGAACTGATTTTTTTTTTTTGTAAAGAACCAATAAACTACAGATTACCTTGTTTACTCTTCAACTCAGCTGAAAAGTCAGTCAAGTCTCACAAAACTGTTCAGAATCTTTAAACAACCTAATGAACGTCTTTCTCAGAATATTTTTGCTTCTTACTTCAGTCAATTGGCAATGTTTTTTCCACGAATAAAGAGTGTGCTCAAAACAAAATAAATCAACCCGAATACTTATTACTAATGGATCAAAACCGATCTTTCATTTTACGAGTGGTATATTTCCTATCTGGAGGAACCGCAGTCCCATTTCTCCTCAACTGTTCTTTCTTCTTCAGAACCCAGTCCCTCCCTTTGTCTTTCTTGTTTGCCTGATCTGCTTTTTTCTAGGTCTGCACCTGTCAAATATGCAAATCTGCTCAGTAGGGAGAAATGAAAAAGTGGGATGATCATATCAAAAGATAGTAACAGAAGAAATAACAGAAAATGGGGAGATGGTAATAAAAACAAAAAGAAGATATGGTTTGGGGAGGAGGAAAGCCACTGGTTAGCTTAACCACTGTTATTTTGGTGCCCTTGAATTACTTGCTGTCTGGTTTTCTTCATCCTCGCTACTGTCTTCATCAGAACAATTCTCTCCATCTTCACCCTTCCCTTGCAAGTAGTGGTGCTGAGAGACGGCAGACCAACCAGGCCAGTAAGAACTAAGTATTCCTTCCTCCTTTTAGAACTGTGGCAACAACAGAACGTACAATCTTGTGTCAGTAGCCAAATCAAAACAAAATTAACCTTCACTGGAAAGTGCATTGTAATCATATCAGGGGGTATGCATATATATCTACATACATCTCAAGCACCAATAAATTCAGGTTCATTGGTTCTACTTTGTGGTTAAAACTTACACTAATTGATACAGGTCAATTCATAATTGTCATTGTTATTAAGGCAATATCTTTTCAAAGTACAAAAACAAAGTGATATTAACAAGGTAAGGGAAAAAGATTTATCAAGAAAAAGAGTAGAAGAAATAACCATGCTGGAAAACGATATCCAAATGACTTAGTACTTGCATGCCTACAATGCCTTTTCTTTTGAAATCCTAAATGTAGCTGATAGTTATAGGCAGATTATTTGTGTGATATAAGAGAGCTCAGGGAGAAATGTGCATGGGCTGGTACTGATGCAAAACTCCACCTAATATATAGATGACCTGGCGACAAAATTATATGAGATACGGAATTGTTGAATAACTTATTCTCAATTTGAGAGTGACATAACAGCTTGTAATTTGTTTCATCACTCGATTGTCATCAAAACGGAGAAGAAAGATACGTCAAGCAAAATAGACTGTCATACGCTTTATGTTTTAATGAGAAGCTAGAAAACTGATTTGGCCCGAAAACGGCCCGTTCGTGTCGTTACGCCCGTTTGACCACTCAAACGGCCCCACTGACGCTGCCGGCCCACCCCTAGGCGATCCATAGCACGCCTGAGAGTCTCCGGTCGATTTTCGGCCCAAAATACGCCCGAGCTATGGATCTGCTATAGCACACCGATTTGGCCCAAAAATGGTCCGTTCGGGCCGTATTGCCTGTTTGACCACCCAAACGGCCTCGCCGGCCCCAAGGGACCACACTCTCCCGCTCACCAACCTTCCTAGGAGCCCCAGGTCGATTTCGCCCCATTTCACGTCCGGGCCCCGGGCACACCCAGAAAACCGTAGGCTATAGCACATCAATTGACCCGTTTGACCACCCAAACGGCCACACCAACGGCCACACCAACGGCCACAATCCCCCGCTTCCCAGCCTGCCTGAGAGCCCCAAGTCGATTTTTGACCCATTTCATGCCCGGGCCCTGGGCACACCCAGAAAACCGTGGGCTATAGCACACCGATTTGGCCCGAAAATGACCCGTTTGACCACCCAAACGGCCCCAGCCCACCCTAAAGGCCACCACTCCCCCACTCCCCAGCATGCCTGGGAGACCCAAGTCGATTTTCACGTTCGTGCCCTCGGTACACCTAGAAATCCGTGGGCTGTAGCACCCCTATTTAGCCCCAAAATGGCTCGTTCGCGCTGTTTCGCCCGTTTGAACACTCAAATGACCCCACTACCCCAATGACCCACACTCCCCCGCTTCCCAGCTTGCCTGGGAGCCCCAGGTCGATTTTCGACCATTGTCACGCTCGGGCCTCGGGGATCCAGAAAACCGTGGGCTATAACACATCGATTTGGCCCGAAAATGGCCCATTCGTGCCATCTCACTCGTTTGGCCAACCACAGCCCCCGCACCTTAATGGCCCACTGGCCCACACTCTTTCGCTCCACACCCTGTTTGGGAGCCCCAAGTCATTTTTTGGCCCATTTTACACCCAGAATTTTTGGACCCACGACACCCCTGGACCCCGAACCCACCCCCGAAACTGTGGGCTATAGCACACCAATTTGGCCCGAAAATGCCCTGTTAGCACTGTTTTGCCCGTTTGACCACACAAAAGGACTAGAATAAATAAATGAACCACACTGGAACGATCCCCAACCTCCCTGGCTCGCCCCGATCGATTTTCATCCCCCAACACCCCTGAACCCTGAGCCCGCCCCCAAAACCGTGGGCTATAGCATACCGATTTGGCCCAAAAATGCCTCGTTCTCGCCGTTTCGCCCGTTTGACCACCAAAATGGCCTTGAATAAATAAACGGACCACATTGGGACTATCCCCAACCTCCCTGGCATACCTCTGTTTGATTTTTGGCCCACGAAACCCCCGAACACCAGGCCCACCCCTGAAACCGTGGGCTATAGCATACCGATTTGGCCCAAGAATGCCCCGTTCGAGCCGTTTTTTCCCATTTGACCACAGAAATGGCCTCGAATAAATAAATGGACCACACTGGGACGATCCTCAATCTCCCTGGCATGCCCCGATCAATTTTTGGCCCACGGCACCCCTAAACCCCGGGCCCGCCCCCGAAACCGTGGGCTATAGCATACATTTGGCTCGAAAATGCTCTGTTCGTGCCATTTCGCCGGTTTGACCACCCAAATGGCCTCGAATAAATAAATGGACCACATTGGGACGATCCCCAACCTCCCTGGCACGCCTCGATTGATTTTTGGCCCATAACACCCTGAACCCCGGGCCCAACCCCAAAACCGAGGGTTATAGCACACCAATTTGGCCTGAAAATGCCCCGTTCACGCCATTTCACCCGTTTGACCACCCAAATGGCCTCGACTAAATAAAAGGACCACACTGGGACTATCCTTAACCTCCCTGGAATGCCCCGGTTGATATTTGATCCACGAAACCCCAGAACCCCGGTCCCAACCCCAAAATCGTGGGCTAGCACACCAATTTGTCTTGAAAATGCCTCGTTTGCACCGTTTCGCCTTTTTGACCACCCAAATGGCCTCGAATAAATAAACGGACCACACTGGGACGATCCCCAACTTTCTTGGCACGCCCCGGTCGATATTCGACCCATGACACCCCTGGACCCCGGGCCCATCACCGAAACCATGGGCTATAGCACATCGATTTGTCTAGAAAATACTCCGTTCGCGCCGTTTCGCCTATTTGATCACCCAAATGGCCTCGAATAAATAAATGGACCACACAGGGACGATCCCCAACCTCCCTGGCACGCTCCGATCAATTTTTGGCCCACGGTACCCCCGTACCCCGAAACTATAGGCTATAGCACATCGATTTGACCCAAAAATGCCCCGTTCGCGCCTTTCGCCTTTTGACCATCCAAATGGCATCGAATAAATAAACAGACCACACTGGGACAATCCCCAACCTCCCTAGAACGCCCTGGTCAATTTTTGAACCACGGTGCCCCAAGACCCCGGGCCCACCCCTAAAATCGTGGGCTATAGCACACCGATTTGGCCCAAAAATATCCCGTTCGCGCCCTTTCGCCCGTTTGACCACCCAAATGGCCTCAAATAAATAAATGGACCACACTGGGACTATTTCCAACCTCCTTGGCACGCCTCGGTAGATTTTTGGACCACCCCCATAATCGTGGGCTATAACACAGAGATTTGGCTTGAAAATGCCCCGTTAACGCCATTTCTCGCGTTTGACTACCTAAATAGCCTCGAATAAATAAACGTACTACACTGAGATGATCCCCAACCTCCCTGGCACGTCCCGGTCTATTTTTGGCCAACAGCACCCTCGAACCTCGGGCCCGCCCCCAAAATTGTGGGATATAGCACACCGATTTGGCCAAAAAATGCCCCGTAAATGTCGTTTCGCCCGTTTGACCACACAAATGGCCTCAAATAAATAAACGGACCGCAATGAGACGATCCCCAACCTCTCTGGAATGCCCCGGTCGATTTTTGGCCCACAGCACCATCGGAACCTGGGCCCACCCCCAAAACTGTGGGCTAGCACACCGATTTGGCTCGAAAATGTCCAATTTGCATTGTTTCGCCCGTTTGACCACCCAAATAGCCTCGAATTAATAAATGGACCACACTGGGATGATCACCAACCTCCCAGGCATGCCCCATCGATTTTCGGCCCACAACACCATCGAAACCCATGCCCGCCCCCAAAATTGTTGGCTATATCACACCGATTTTGCCCGAAAATGCACTGTTTCACCCATTTGAACACCCAAATAACCTCGTATAAATAAACGGACCATACTGGGATGATCCCCAACCTCCCTGGGACACCCTGATCGATTTTAAGCCCAATGCACCCCCAAACCTCGGGCCCACCCCCAAAACCGTGGGCTATAGCACACCGGTTTAGCCCTAAAATGCTCCGTTAAGTCCGTTTCTCCCGTTTGACTACCCAAATGGCTTCAAATAAATAAACGGACTACTCTGGGATGATCCCCAACCTTGCTGGCACGTCCCGATCAATTTTTGGCCCACAGCACTCCCGGGCCCCATGCCCACTTCCATAATCGTGGGCTATTGCACACCGATTTGGCCCGAAATGCCCCATTCGCACTGTTTCACCCATTGACCACCCAAATGGCATCGAATAAATAAACGGACCATACTGGGATGATCCCAAACCTGCCCTGACATACCCTGATCGATTTTAAGCCCATGGCAACATCGGACCTCGGGCTTGCCCCTGAAATCGTAGGCTATAGCACACCGATTTGGCCTGAAAATTCCCCGTTCGCACCGTTTAGCCTGTTTGACCACCCAAATGGCCTCGAATAAATAAACGGGCCACATTGGGATGATCCCTAACCTCCCTGGCATACACCATACAATTTTCGGACCACGACACCTCCGAACCTCGGGCTCAGCCCCGAAACCGTGGGTAAAGCACACCGATTCGGCTCGAAAATGCACCGTTCGCGTCACTTTGCCCGTTTGACCACCAAAATGGCCTCTAATAAATAAACGACCACACTGGTACGATCCCCAACATCCCTGGCATGCCCCGATCGATTTTCGGCCCTTGGCACCCTCGGACCCCGAGTCCACCCCCAAAACCGTGGGCTATAGCACACCGAATTGGCCCGAAAATGCTCCATTTGTGCTGTTTCGTCGTTTGACCACCCAAATGGCCACGAATAAATAAACAAACCACACTGGGACGATCCCCAACCTCTCTAGCACGTCCCAATCAATTTTCAGCCTACGGTACACCCGGACCCCAAGCCAACCCCCAAAACTGTGGGCTATACCACACCGATTTATCCCGAAAATATCTCGTTCACGCCGTTTCGCCCGTTTTACCACGCAAATGGTCTCGAATAAATAAACGGACGATACTAGGACGATCCTAACCTCTCTGGCATGCCTCTATCAATTTTCGGCCCAAGGCACCCCGAACCCCGGGCCCACCCCCAAAACCGTGGGCTATAGCACATCGATTTGGCCCGAAAATGCCCCATTCGCGCCGTTTTGCCTGTTTGACAATGAAAATGGCCTCGAATAAATTAAAGGACCACACTGGGATGATCCCCAACCGCCCTGGCACACCCCGATTGATTTTCGGCCTACGGTACCCCCGAACACCGAGTCCACCACCAAAACCGTGGGTAGCACACCGATTTGGCCGAAAAATGCCACATTCGCACCCATTTGCCAGTTTAACCACCTAAATGGCCTCGAATAAATAAACGGACAACACAGGGATGGTCCCCAACTTCCCTGGCACGCCCCGATTAATTTTTGGCCTACAACACCCCCGGGCCAGCCCCCGAAACCGTGGGCTATAGCACATCAATTTGGCCCAAAAATGCCTCGTTCGCGCTGTTTTGCCCGTTTGACCACCCAAATGGCCTCGAATAAATAAACGAACCACATTGGGACTACCCCTATCCTCCCTGACATGCCCTGGTCGATTTTCGGCCCACGACACCCCCAGACCCCGGGGCCACCCCTAAAACTGTAGGTATAACACACCAATTTAGCCCAAAAATGCCCCATTCGTCGTTTCGCCCGTTTGACCACTGAAATGGCCTCAAATAATTAAATGGACCATACTGGGACGATCCCCAATGTCCCTGGCATGCCCTGGTCAATTTTTGGCCTATGGCAACCCCGAACCTACCCCCAAAACCGTGGGCTATAGCACATCGATTTGGCCCGAAATGCCTCGTTCCCGCTGTTTTGCCCGTTTGACCACGCAAAAGGCCTCGAATAAATAAATGGACCATACTGGGACGATCCCAACCTCCCTGGCACGTCCTGGTCGATTTTCGGCCCACAGCACCCCTGAACCCTGAGCCCGCCTCCAAAACCGTCAGCTATAGCATACCGATTTGGCCCGAAAATGCCCCATTTATGCCGTTTCGTTCGTTTGACCACTGAAATGGCCTTGAATAAATAAACGAACCATACTGAGATGATCCCCTACCTCCTTGGCAAGCCCCGATCGATTTTTGACCCACGGTACCACTGGACCCCGGGCCCACCCCCGAAAGCGTGGGCTATAGCTCACCAATTTAGCCCGAATACCGTTCGCGCCATTTCGCCCGTTTGAGCACCCAAATAGCCTCGAATAAATAAACGGAATACACTGGGACGTTCCCCAACCTCCCTAGAACGCCCCGATCAATTTTCGGCCATGACACCCTCGGACCCCAAGGCCACACCCGAAACAGTGAGCTATACCACACTGATTTGACCTAAAAATACCCTGTTCGAGCCGTTTCACCTGTTTGACCACCCAAATGACCTCGAATAAATAAACGAACAACATTGGGATGATCCCCAACCTCCCTGGCAAGCCCCAATCAATTTTCAGCACAAGACACCCCCGGACTGCAGGCCCACCCCAGAAACCGTGCGCTATAGCACACCAATTTATCCCCAAAATACCTCGTTCACGCCGTTTTACACGTTTGGCCATGCAAATAGCCTCGAATAAATAAACGGACCACACAGGGACGATCCCCAAACTCCCTGGCATGCCCCGGTCGATATTTAGCCCACGGCACCATCGAACCCCAGGCTCATCACCGAAACCGTGGGCTATATCACACCGATTTGTCCCAAAAATGCCCCATTCGCGCCGTTTTGCCCGTTTGACCACCCAAATTACCTCGAATAAATAAATGAACTATACTGAGATGATCCCCAACCTCCCTGACACGCCCCGATCAATTTTTGGCCCACAACACGCCCGAACCCCGAGCCCACCCCCAAAACCATGGGCTATAGCACACTGATTTGGCCCAAAAATACCTCGTTCGCGCCATTTCGCCAGTTTAACCATCCAAATGGCCTTGAATAAATAAGAGAACCACACTGGGACAATCCCCAACCTCCCTGGCACGCCCCTGTCGATTTTCATACCACGGCGTCCCTGGACCTCGAGCCCACCTCCAAAACAGTGTGCTATAGTACATCAATTTGGCCCGAAAATATGTCGTTCGTGCCGATTTACCGGTTTGACCACCCAACCTCCCTGGCAGACCCTAGTAAATTTTTGGCCCATGAAACTCCTAGACCCCAGGCCCACCCCCGTAACCGTGGGCTATAGCACACAAATTTGGCCTGAAAATGCCCCGTTAACGTCGTTTCGCCTATTTTGCCACTTAAATGGCCTTGAGTAAATAAATGGATAACACTGAGATGATCCCCAACCATACTAGCATGCCTCGGTCAATTTTTAGCTAACGACACCCCCAAACCCCGGGCCCACCCCCAAAACCGTGGCCGATAGCACACCGATTTGGCTAAAAAATGCCCCGTTAGTGTAGTTTTTCCCATTTGACCATGCAAATAACCTCGCATAAATAAACGGACCACACTGGGATGATCTTCAGCCTCTCTTGCATGCCCCGATTGATTTTTGACCCACAACTCCCCCGGACCCCGGGTCCACCCTCAAAACCGTGGGCTATAGCACACCGATTAAACCCAAAAATGCCTTGTTCACGCCGTTTTGCCCGTTTGACCACCGAAATGGCCTCGAATAAATAAATGGACCGCACTGGGATGATCCTCTACCCCCCTGGCAAGCCCCAATCAATTTTTGGCCAATGACACCCCCGAACCCCGGGCCCACCCTAGAAATCGTGGACTATATAGCACACCGATTTGGCCCGAAAATGCCCGTTCACGCCGTTTTACCCGTTCACGCCATTTTACCCGTTTGACCACGCAAATGGCCTCAAAAAAATAAACAGACCACACTGGGACGATCCCCAACCTCTCTAGCATACCCCGGTCGATTTTTGGCCCACGACACCACCGAACCCTGGGCCCACCCCCAAAACCGTGGGCTATAGCACATCGATTTGGCTCAAAAATACATCGTTTGCGTCGTTTCGCCCGTTTGACCACCTAAATAGCCTCGAATAAATAAACGAACCATACTAGGATGATTCCCAATCTCCCTGGCATGCCCCGGTAAATTTTCGGCCCACGACACCCCTGAACCCCGGGCTCGCCCCCAAAACCATAGGCTATAGCACACCGATTTGGCCCAAAAATATCCTGTTAACGCCATTTCGCCCGTTTAACCACCCAAATGGCCTCAAATAAATAAACGGATCACACTGGGGAGATACCCAACCTCTCTGGCATGCCCTGGTCGATTTTTGGCTAAAGCCACCCCCGAACCCGGGCCCACCCATAAATTTGTGGGTATAGCACACCGATTTGGCCCCAAAACGCCCCGTTCATGCTATTTCTCCCGTTCGACCACCAAAATGGCCTCTAATAAATAAACAAACCACACTAGGACGAACCCCAACCTCCCTGGCACACCCCGGTTGATTTACGGCCCATGGTACCCCTGAATCCTGGGCTCGCCCCCAAAATCGTGGGCTATAGCCCACCAATGTGGCCCGGAAATGCCCCGTTCGCGGCGTTTCACCTGTTTGACCACCCAAATGGCCTCGAATAAATAAACGGACCACGCTGAGATGATCCCCAACCTCCCTGGCATTCCCCAGTCGATTTTAGGCCTACGACACCCCCGGACCCTGGGCCCAACCCCGAAATAGTAGGCTATAGCACATCGATTTGGCCCGAAAATGCCCCATTCGCATGTTTCACCCGTTTGACCACCCAAATGGCCTCGAATAAATAAACGACCAATACTTGGACGATCCCAAACCTCCCTTGCATGCCCCGGTCAATTTTTGTCCTCCGGCACCCCGGACCCCGGGCCTACCCCCGAAATTGTGGGCTATAGCACACTGATTTGGCCTAAAAATGCCCCATTCGCACCATTTTGCCCGTTTCACCACCCAAATCATCTTGAATAAATAAACTGACCACACTAGGACGATCCCTAAACTCCCGAGCCCACCCCTAAAATCATGGGCTATATCACTGATTTTTCCCGTAAATGCCTCGTTCGCGTGGTTTCGCCCATTTGAACACCCAAATAGCCTCGAATAAATAAATGGACCATAATGGGACTATCCTAACCCCCTGGCACACCCCGATCGATTTTTAATGCATGACACCTTCGAATCCCGGGCCCACCCTTGAAACCGTGCGCTATAGCACACCGATTTGGCCTTAAATGCCCCGTTCGCGCCGTTCTGCCCTTTTGACCACACAAATAGAATCAAATAAATAAACGGATCACACTGGGACGATCCCCAACTTTGCTGGCATGCCTCGATCTATTTTTGGCCCACGACACCTCCGGACACTATGCCCACCGCCATAACCGTGGGCTATTGCACATCGATTTGGCTTGAAAATGCCCCATTCGCACCGTTTCGCCCGTTTGACCACCCAAATGGCCTCGAATAGATAAATGAACCTTACTGGACAATCCCCAACCTCCCTGGCACACCCCGATCGATTTTCAGTCAACGGTAACCCCGGACCCCGTGTCTGCCCCCTAAACCGTGGGCTATAGCACACCGATTTGGTCCAAAAATGCCCCGTTACGCCCGTTTGAGCACCCAAATGGCCTCGAATAAATAAACGAACCACACTGGGATAATACCCAACCTCCCTGGCACACCCGGGTCAATTTTCGGCCTACGACACCCCCGAACACCGAGTCCACCCCCGAAACCGTAGGCTATAACAAATCGATTTGTCCAGAAAATGCCCCATTCGCCCCGTTTCACCCGTTTAACCACCCAAATGGCCTCGAATAAATAAACAGACCACACTGGGATGATCCCCAACCTACCTGGCACGCCCAGATCAATTTTTGGCCTACGACACCCCGAGCTCCAGGCTCGCCCCCAAAAACATGGGCAATAGCACATCGATTTGGCCCAAAAATGCCCCGTTTGCGCTATTTTGCCCATTTGACCACCCAAATGGCCTCGAATATATAAATGGACCACACTGGATTGATCCCTAACCTCCCTGGCATGCCACAGCCAATTTTCATCCCATGGCATCCCCGGACCCCGGCCCCACCCCCAAAACCGTAGTTATAGCACACCGATTTAGCCTAAAAATTCCCCGTTCACCGTTTCGCCCGTTTGACCACCGAAATGGCCTCAAATAAATAAATGGACTATACTGGGATGATCCCCAATGTCCCTGGCACTCCCCAGTCGATTTTTGGCCCACGACGACCCCAAACCCCAGGCCAACCTCCAAAACCGTGGGCTATAGCACACCGATTTAGCCCGAAAATGCCCCGTTCGTGCTGTTTCGCCTGTTTAACCACCTAAATTTCCTTTAATAAATAAACGGACCACAATGGGACGATACTAAACCTCCCTAGCATGCCCCGGTATATTTTGGACCCATGGCACCCTCGAAACCCAGGCCCATCCCCTAAACCGAGGGTTATAGCACAGTGATTTAGCCCGAAAATGCTCCATTTGCGCTGTTTTGCCCGTTTGACCACGCAAAAAGCCTCGAATAAATAAACGGATCACACTAGGACGATCCCCAACCTACCTGTTACGCCCCAATCGATTTTTGGCCTACGGCACCACCGAACCCTAAGCCCGCCCCCAAAATCGTGGGCTATAGCACACCGATTTGGACAAAAAATGCCCCGTTTGTGCCGTTTCGCCCGTTTGTCTACCCAAATAGCCACAAAAAATAAAACGAACCACAATGAGACGATCCCAAATTCCCTGGCTCGCCCCGACCAATTTTCGGCCAACAGCACACTCGAACCTCGGGCCCACCTCCGAAGTTGTAGGCTATAGCACACCGATTTGCCCCGAAAATGCCCCGTTCGCGCCTTTTAGCTCGTTTGTCCACCCAAATGGCCACAAAAAATTAAACGGACAACACTGGGACGATCCCCAACCTCCCTGGCGCGCCCCATCGATTTTTGATCCACTGCCCGGCCCCCTGGCCTACCCCCAAAACCGTGGGCTATAACATACCGATTTGGCCCGATAATGCCCCGTTCGCGCCGTTTCTCCCGTTTGTCCACCCAAATGGCCATGAAAAATTAAACGGACCATACTGGGACGATCCCCAATCTCCTTGGCAAGCCCCGGTCGATTTTCGATCCACAGTACGCCCGGACCCCGGCTCCACCCCCAAAACTGTGGGCTATAGCACACTGATTTGGCCCTAAAATGCCCCGTTTGCGCTGTTTCTCTCATTTGTCCACCCCAATGTCTATAAAAAATTAAAAGGACCACACTGGGATGATCCACAACCTTCCTGGCTCGCCCCGATAGATTTTCAATCCATGTCACCCCCGAACCCTGAGCCCGCTCCCAAAATCATGGGCTATATCACACCTATTTGGCTCAAAAATTCCCCGTTCATGCCGTTTCGCCCGTTTGTCCACCCAAATGGCCACGAAAAATTAAACGGACCTCACTGAGACGATCCCCAACCTCCCTGGCCTACCCCGATTATTTTTTGCCCAATAGCACGCTCGAACCGGGAGCCCACCCCCAAAAACGTGGGCTATAGCACACTGATTTGGCCTGAAAACTCCCCGTTCGCGCCGTTTCACCCGTTTGTCTATCCAAATGGCCACGAAAAATTAAACGAACCACATTGGGATGATCTTCAACCTCCCTAGCATGTTCTGGTCGATTTTTTCCCCACAGCACGCCCGGCACGCTCGGACCCCGGGCCCACCCCCGAAACCATGGGCTTTAGCAAACCTATTTGGCCCGAAAATGCCCTGTTCACGCCGTTTTGCCCGTTTGTCCATCCAAATGGCCACAAAATTAAACGGACTACACTAGGACGATCCCCAACCTCCCTGGCATGCCTCGATTGATTTTTGGCCCACAACACGCTCGGACCCCGGGTTCACCCCCGAAACGATGGGCTATAGCATACCGATTTGGCCCGAAAATGCCCCGTTCATGCCATTTCGCCCGTTTGTCCACCAAAATGGCCACAAAAAATTAAACGGACCACATTGGGACGATCCCCAACATCCCTAGCTTGCCCCAGTCGATTTTTGGCCCACAGAATGCCTGAACCCCAGGCCCACCCCCGAAACCGTGGGCTATAACACACCAATTTGGCGCCGAAAATGCCCCGTTAGCGCCGTTTCACCCGTTTGTCCATCCAAATGGCCATGAAAAATTAAACGGACCACACTGGATGATCCCCAACCTCCCTGGCATGCCTCGGTTGATTTTCAGCCCACAAAATAATTGAACCCCGCGCTCACCCCCTAAACCGTGGGCTATAGCACACCGATTTGGCCCAAAAATGCCCCGTTCTCGCCGTTTCTACCTTTGTCCACCCAAATGGTCACGAAAAAGTAAAAGGACCATACCGGGATGATCCCCAACCTCCCTGGCACGCCCTGATCAATTTTTGACCCACAGCACGCCCAGACCCCAAACCCACCCCCAAAATCGTGGGCTAAAGCACACCAATTTTGCTTGAAAATACCTCGTACGCGCTGTTTTGCCCGTTTGTCCTCCCAAATAGCCACGAAAAATTAACTGGACCACACTGGAACGATCCCCAACCTCCTTGGCACGCCTCAATCGATTTTTCGTCCACAACACGCCCGGACCTCGAGCCCACCCCCATATAGCACACCGATTTTGCTCGAAAATTCCCTATTTGCGCCGTTTCAGCCTTTTATAACCACCCTAATTGCCACGAAAAATTAAACGGACCACACTAGGATGATCCCCAACCTCCCTGGCATGCCCCGATCTATTTTTGGCCCACAACATGCCCGAACCCAGGCCCACCCCCAAAACCGTGGGCTATTGCACACCTATTTGGCTCGAAAATGCCCCGTTCATGCCGTTTCTCCCGTTTGTCCACCCAAATGGCCACTAAAAATTAAACAGATCACACTAGGACGATCCCCAACTTCCCTGGCATGCCCTGGTTGATTTTCGGCCCACAGAATGCTCGAACCCCGCGCCCACTGATCTTGGGTGTATTTATACGCCTATGCACCATAACTTATCCATATTTTAGATAAGTTTAGAGAACAAAGTGCCTAGTTTCTTATGTTTTTACTCTACTTCTATGTAATTGAGCTAATCGATGTGATTAGCATGATTTCAGGTACTAATGAAGTAGATGAAGACATAATGGGACTATGGAATGTGGATGGCATTTGACACAAGAGAGAGTAGCAGTCTGGACCAAATGTGGCACCTAAAAACTATGTCCAAGACTAGTTTGTCATTTATAATTAGTTTAGGGACTTAGAAGGCAAATATGAGAGAAAAGATTATTAAAAGGTTTAATGCTGAATTTTTATTCGTAATTCATTATTCTGTATTATTTTTGGGGAGAAGAGTAAGGCGGCTTAGCTTGAGGAGAGAGAGAGAAACGTTTTTCTCTTGTTTTCCCTATTCGCACACCAAGATCTTCTTCTAGTTTTTGGTATGATGAATATACTTATGATGATTTTCGTTTTATTCATGAGTATCTAAGTTTATTAGTTAGGGTTATGGAAGCCTTGTAGCATACAATCTATCACTTTGGGTTTTGAATTCATTATGCATTGATTTGTTTACATCATACTCTCTTCACTTATCTTGAATTCTCGTGGTTGCAAACATAGAGGATATGCCTTAAAACGCAACTTGTTCGAAAGAAAGGTTGATGTTCAGAAAAGAGAGTAGTGACAAGAAAATAGGATTCCCAACCCCTATTTCATATGTTAATGCCTAAGCAGGATTAACTACTTGGAGATTTCGTATTGTTTTTGGTAAATGCTTTTGATTCGAGAGAAATAAAGTGAATTAGTCCTTGATGGTTGAGAAACACTAGGATTATGTTATTAAATACAATACGTTTCTCTGTAAGCACGAAGCAAGCATGAATTCGTAAAGCCCATAGTTAGAAAGTATTGAAAACTACAAGTTGGACATAACCCTAGCTTGTTATTTCTCGGAATTTGAATACTTCTACACATACTTCATCTTGTTAAACTGAAACCATTAATTTGTGAACTAAATCAAACCCTCCCTATTTATTTTACGGAAACAAATGATTAAAAGTCAACTAATCTGCATACAACTTAATTAGCACCATATTCCCTGTGGGATTCGACCCCAACCTAGTTGGGTTATATATTTAACAACGATCGCTTACTCTCTCGTAAGAGAGGTGTAATTTGGGCGTATCACCCACCCCCGAAACCATGGGCTATAGCTCACCCATTTGGCCCGAAAACGCCTCGTTCGCGCCGTTTCACACGTTTATTCACCCAAATGGCAATGAAAAATTAAACGGACCACACTGGGACGATCTCCAACCTCTTTGGCATATCCTGGTCGATTTTCGCCCTACAGCACGCCCGGACCCCGAGCCCACCCCTAAAACCGTGGGCTTTAGCATACCAATTTGGCCCGAAAAATGCCTCGTTCGCGTCGTTTCGCTCGTTTGTTCACCCAAATAGCCATGAAAAATTAAAAGGATCACACAGGAATGATCTCCAACCTCCCAGACATGCCCCGATCGATTTTAGGCCCACAGCATGTCCGAACCCTAGGCCTACCCTCGAAACCAAGCGCTATAGCACACCGATTTAGCCTGAAAATGCGTCGTTCGCGCCGTTTCACCCGTTTGTCCACGACAAATGGCCACGAAAAATTAACGGATCACACCAGGGCGATCGCCAACCTCCCTAGCATGCCCAGGTCAATTTTTGCCCCACAACATGTCAAGACCTCGGGCCCACCCCCAAAATCATGGGCTATGGCACATCGATTTGGCCCGAAAATGCCCCGTTTGTGCCGTTTCACCCATTTATCTACTCAAATGGCCATGAAAAATTAAACGGACCATATTGGGATGATCCCTAACCTCTCTGGCACGCCCCGACCAATTTTCGGCCCACAGCACGCCCAGACCCTGGTCCCACCCTCGAACCCGTGGGCTATAGCACACCAATTTGGCCCGAAAATGCCCCGTTCGCGCCTTTGAGCTTGTTTGTCCACCCAAATAGCCATGAAAAATTAAACGAACCATACTGGGATGATCCCTAACCTTCCTGGCGCGCCCCATCAATTTTTTACCCACAGCACACCGGACCTCGAGCCCACCCCAAAAACCGTGGGCTATAGCATACCAATTTGGCCTGAAAATGCCTCGTTCGTGCCGTTTCTCCTATTTGTCCACCCAAATGGCCATGAAAAATTAAACGGACCATATTGGGACGATCCCCAACCTCACTGGCATTCCCTGGTGGATTTATGACACACAACACGCCTGTACCCGGGCCCCACCCCCAAAACCGTGGGCTATAGCACACCTATTTGGCCCCAAAATGCCCCGTTTGCGCCTTTTCGCCCGTTTGTCCACCCAAATGGCCACAAAAAATTAAACGAAACATACTGGGACAATCCCAACCTCCTTGGAATGCCTTAGATGATTTTTGGCCGACAGCACACTCGAACCCCGAGCCCACCCCTAAAACCGTGGGCTATAGCATACCGATTTGGCCCGAAAATGCTCGGTTCGCGCCGATTCACCCGTTTGTCCACCCAAATGGCTATGAAAAATTAAACAGCCCACACTGGGATGATCCCCAACCTCCCTGGCAAGCCCCGATCAATTTTTGATGTACAGCACGCCCGTACCCCTGGAGCACCCCCAAAACTATGGGCTATAGCACACCAATTTGGCCCGAAAATGACCCGTTTGCACCGTTTCGCCCGTTTGTCCACCCAAATGGCCACAAAAAATTAAACGGACCACACTAGGATGATTCCTAGCCTCTATGGCATGTCCCGATCGATTTTTAACCCACAGCATGCCCGAAATCGGGCCCACGGCCCACCCCCAATACCGTGGGCTATAACACACCGATTAAGCCCGAAAATATCCCATTCGCGCTGTTTCACCTATTTGTCCACCAAAATAGCCACGAAAAATTAAACAGACCACACTGGGACGATCTCAACCTCCCTGGCAAGCCCCGATCAATTTTCACCCTACAGTACGCTCGAACCTCGAAACAGTGGGCTATAGCAGTCCGATTTCACCCAAAAATGCCTCGTTGGCGCCATTTCACCTGTTTGTTCACCCAAATAGCCACGAAAAATTAAACGGACCACACTGGGATGATCCCCAACCTCCCTGGCATACCCTAATAGATTTTTACCCCACAGTACGCCCGTACCCTGGGCTCACCACCAAAATCGTAGGCTTTAGCATACTAATTTGGCTCGAAAATGCATCGTTCGCGCTGTTTTGCCCGTTTGTCCACCCAAATGGCCATGAAAAATTAAACGGGCTACACTAGGACGATCCCCAATATCCCTGGCATGCCTCGATCAATTTTTGGCCCACAGAATTTCCGAACCCCAGTCCCACCCCCAAAATCGTGGGCTATAGCACATCGATTTGGCCTAAAAATGCCCCGTTAGCATCGTTTCACCTGTTTGTCCACCCAAATGGCCATGAAACATTAAACAGACCACAATGGGACGATCCCAACCTCCCTGGCACGCCCCGGTCGATTTTTGGCCAACAGAATAACTGGACCCCGGGCCCACCTCTAAATCGTGGGCTATAGCACACTGATTTAGCCGAAAATTGCCCCGTTTGCGCCGTTTCTCCCGTTTGTCCACCCAAATGGACACAAAAAATTAAACGAACCACACTGGGATGATCCCCAACCTCCTTGGCACGCCCCGATCAATTTTTGACCCACAGCACGCCCGAACCCCGGAACCACCTCCAAAACCATGAGATAAAGCACACCGATTTTGCTAAAAAATGGCCCGTATGTGCCGTTTTGCCCGTTTGTCCATCCAAATGGCCACGAAAAATTAAACGGACCCCACTGGGACGATCCCCAACGTTCCTGGCATGCCCCGGTCGATTATTGATCCACAGCACGCTCGAACCCCGAGCCCACCCCCAAAATCGTGGGCTCTAGCACATAAATTTTGCCTACAAATGCCCCATTTACGCCGTTTCCCCCGTTTAACCTCCCAAATTGCAACAAAAAATTAAACGGACCACACTAGGACGATCCCCAACATCCCTGGCACGCCCTGGTCGATATTAGACCCACAACATGTTCGGAACCCAAGCCCACCCCCAAAACCGAGGGCAATAGCACACCGATTTAGCTTAAAAATGCCCCGTTCGCGCCGTTTTGCCTGTTTGTCCACCCAAATGGCCACGAAAAATTAAAGGGACCACATTGGGATGATTCCCAACATTCCTGGTATGCCCCGATCGATTTTCAGCCCACAGTATGCTCGAAACCCGGGCCCACCCCCAAAACCGTGGGCTATAGCACACCGATTTGGACAGAAAATGCCCCGTTCACGATGTTTGGTCTGTTTATTCACCCAAATGGCCACGAAAAATTAAACGGACTACAATGGGACAATCCCCAACCTCCCTGGCATACCCCGGTCGATTTTCACCCCATAGCACGCCTGGACCCCTGGTCCACCCCCGAAACCGTGGGCTTTAGCATACAAATTTGGCCTGAAAATGCTTCGTTAGCGCCGTTTCGCCCGTTTGTCCACCCAAATAGCCACAAAAAATTAAACGGACCACACAGGGATGATCCACAACCTGCCAGGCACACCCCGATTGATTTTTTGCCCGCAGCAAGCCCGGACCCCGATCCCACCCCCTAAACTGTGGCCTATAGTACACTGATTTAGCCGGAAAATGCCCTGTTCGCGTCGTTTCACCCATTTGTCCACCCAAATGGCCACGAAAAATTAAACAGACTACACTGGGGTGATCCCCAACCTCCCTGGCATGCCCCGATCGATTTACGCTCCACATCATGCCCGAAACCCAGGTACACCCCCAAAATCGTGAGTTATAGCACACCGATTTGGCCAGAAAATGCCCTGCTCGCACCGTTTCGTCCGTTTGTCCAACCAAATGGTCACGAAAAATTAAACGGACCATACTAAGACAATCCCCAACCTCCCTGGAATGCCCCGACTGATTTTTGGCCCATACCACAGCCGGACCGTGGGCTCACCCCCAAAATCGTGGGCAATAGCACACCGATTTGGCCCGAAAATGCCCCATTCACGCCGTTTTGCCCGTTTGTCCATCCAAACGACCCAGAAAAATTAAACGGACCACACTATAATGATTCCTAACTTTCTTGGCATGCCCCGATCGATTTTCGGCCCAGAGCACGCTCGAACCATGGGCCCACCCCTAAAACCGTAGGTCATAGCACACCGATTTGGCTAAAAAATACCCAGTTTTGACCCACAGCATGTCCCGACTCTGGCACGCCCCAGCCTATTTTTGACCCATAGCATGCCCAAACTCTGGGTCCACCCCAGAAACCATGGGCTATAGCACACAGATTTGGCCCTAAAATGCCCTGTTCGCGCCATTTTGCCTGTTTGTCCACCCAAATGGCCACAAAAAATTAAACGGACCACACTGGGGCGATCCCCAACCTCCTTGGCATGTCCCGGTTGATTTTCAGCCCACAGCATGCCCGGACCCCGGGCCCCCACACAAAACTATAGGCTATAGTACACTGATTTGGCCCCAAAATGCCCCATCCACGATGTTTCGCCCATTGGTCCATCTAAATGGACACGAAAAATTAAACGAACCATACTGAGATGATCCCCAACCTCTCTATCATGCCCCGATCGATCTTGGGCCCATAGCATGCCCGAACCCCGGGCCCACCCCCGAAACCATGGGCTATTGCTCACCTATTTGGCCCGAAAATGCCCCGTTCGCACCGTTTCGCCCATCTGTCCACCAAAATGGCCACAAAATATTAAATGAACCACACTGGGATGATCTCCAATCTCCCTGGCACGCCTCAATCGATTTTTGGCCCACAACAAACCCGAACCCTGGGCCCACCCCCAAAACCGTGGGCTATAGCACACCGATTTAGCCTGAAAATGCCCCGTTCCTATCGTTTCGCCCGTTTAACCACCCAAATGGCCACGAAAAATTAAACGGACCACACTGGAACGATCCCCAACCTCCCTGGCACGGCCCGGTCGATTTTTGGCCTACAGTAATCCCGGACCCCGATCCCACCCCCAAAATCGTGGGCTATAGCACACCGATTTGGCCTTAAAATACCCCGTAAGAGCCGTTTCGCCCATTTGTCAACCCAATTAGCCACAAAATTAAACGGACCACACTAGAACGATCCCCAACCACCCTGGCACGCCCCGGTCAATTTTTGGCCCATACCACGCTCGAACCCCGGGACCACCCACGAAATTGTGGGCAATAGTAAACCAATTTAGCCTAAAAATGCCCTATTCATATCGTTTTGCCCGTTTGTCCACCCAAATGGCCACAAAAAATTAAACGGACCATACTGGGACGATTCTCAACTCCCCTGGCACGCCTCGATTAATTTTCGGCCAACAACACACCCGAACCCTGGGCCCATCACCAAAACCGTGGGGTATAGCACACCTATTTGGCTCGAAAATGCCCCGTTCATACCTTTTAGCTCGTATGTCCACCCAAATAGCCACAAAAAATTAATCGAACCACACTGGAACGATCCCCAACCTCCCTTGCACGCCCCATCGATTTTTGACCCACAACACGCCCGGACCCCAAGCCCACCCCCAAACTGTTGGCTATAACACACCGATTTAGCCCAAAACAGCCCCGTTCGTGCGATTTCTCCCATTTGTCAATCCTAATGGCCATGCCTCAACCTCGTTGGCATGCCCCGGTTGGTTTTCGACCCACAGCACGCCCGGACCTCGGCCCTACCCCCAAAACCGTGGGCTATAGCATATAAATTTGGCCCCAAAATGCCCCATTCGCTCTGTTTCGCCCGTTTTTCCACCCAAATGGAGAATAAAAATTAAACGGACTACACTGGGATGATCTCTAACCTCCCTGGCATGCCTCAATCAATTTTTGGCTTACAGCACCCCCGAACCCTGGGCCTAACCCAAAACCGTGGGCTATAGCACTCCGATTTGGCCCAATCTCCCTGGCCTGCCCCGACCAATTTTTGACCCATACCACGCCCGAACTCTGGTACCATCCCCGAAGCCATGTGCTATAGCACACCGAATTGGCTTGAAAATGCCCCGTTCACGCCGTTTCACCCGTTTGTCCACCCAAATGGCCACTAAAAATTAAACGGACCACACTGGGGCGATCCTCAACCCCCTTGGCATGCACCGGTCTATTTTTGGCCCACATCATCCACGAACCCCTGGCCCACCCTAAAAAACCGTGGGCTATAGCACATTGATTTTGCCCCAAAATGCCCCGTTCGTGCCGTTTCGCCCGTTTGTCCACCCAAATGGCCACGAAAAATTAAACGAACCATACTGGGATGATCCCCAACCTCCCTGGCATTCCCCAGTTGATTTTTGGTCCATAACATGTCTGGATCCTGGGCCCACTCCCAAAACCGTGGGCTATAGCACACCGATTTGGCCCGAAAATACCCCGTTCGCGCCCTTTCACCGGTTTGTCCATCCAAATGGCCACAAAATATTAAACAAACTATACTGGGACGATACCCAACCTCCCTGGCATGCCCCGATCGATTTTCAACCCACAGTACACCCGAACCCCGGGCCCAGCCCCAAAACCGTGGACTATAACACATCGATTTGGATTGAAAATTCCCCATTCCTGTCGTTTTGCCCGTTTGACCACACAAATGGCCATGAAAAATTAAACGGATCACACTAGGACGATCCCCAACCTGCCTAGCATGCCCCGTTTGATTTTCGATCTACAGCACGCCCTGACCCCAGGTATACCCCCAAAATCGTGGGCTATAGTACACCGATTTAGCCCAAATATGTCTCGTTCGCGTCGTTTCGCCCGTTTATCCACCCAGTTAGCCACAAAAAATTAAACGGACCATACTGGGATGATCCCCAACCACCCTGGTTTGCCCCGGTTGATTTTTGGCGCACACCACACCCGGACCCCGGGCCCACCCCCGAAACCATGGGTAAAGCACACCGATTTAGCTCGAGAATGTCCTGTTCGCACCGTTTTACCCATTTGTACACCCAAATGGCCACGAAAAATTAAACTTACCATATTGGGACGATATCCAACTTCCTTGGCATGCCCCGGCCAATTTTTGGCCCACAGCACGCCCGAACCCTGGGACCACCCCTGAAACCGTGGGATATAGCACACCAAATTGGCCCAAAATGCCCCGTTCGCGCCGTTTCTCTTGTTTGTCCACCCAAATGGCCATGAAAAATTAAGCGGACCATACTGGGATGATCCCCAACCTCCTTGGCATGGCTCGATCGATTTTCAACCCACAGCACGCCTGGACCTCGGCCCATCCCCCAAAACCGTGGGCTATAGCACACCGATTTGGCCCCAAAATGCCCCGTTCACGTCGTTTTACCCGTTTGTCCACCCAAATGGCCACGACAAATTAAATGGACCACACTGAGATGATCCCCAACCTCCCTCGTATGCCCCGATCAATTTTTAGCCCACAGCACGCCCGAATCCCGGGCCCACCCCCAAAAATGTGGGCTATAGCACATCGATTTGGCTCGAAAATGCCTAGTTCGCACCTTTTTGCCCGTTTCTCCCCCAAATGGCCACGAAAAAAAATGGACCATACTGTGATGATCCCCAATCTCCTTGGCACGCCCCGACCGATTTTTAACCCACAACACGCCCGGACTCTAGGCCCACCCCCAAAACCATGGGATATAGCACCCCGATTTAGCTTGAAAATGCCCCGTTTGTGCCGTTTCGCTCGTTTGTCCACCCAAATAGCCACGATAAATTAAACGGACCACACTAGGGTGATCCTCAACCCCCTAGGCATGCCACGGTCGATTTTCGGCCCACAGCATGTCTGTACCCCAGGCCCACCCCCAAAACCGTGGGCTATAGCACACCAATTTGGCTCCAAAATGTCCCGCTCGCGCCGTTTTTCTCGTTTGTCCACCCAAATAGCCACGGAAAATTTAACGGACCATACTGGGATGATCCCCAACTTCCCTGGCATGTCCCAGTCGATTTTTGACTCACAGCACACCCGAACCCTGGGACCACCCCCAAAACCGTGGGCTATAGCACACCAATTTGGCCCGAAAATGCCTCGTTTGCGCCATTTAGTTCATTTGTCCACCCAAATGGCCACAAAAAATTAAACGGACCATACTGGGACGATCCCCAACCTCTCTGGCGCGCCCCATCAATTTTTGACCCACAACACGCCTGGACACCAATTTGGCCCGAAAATGCCCAATTCGCGCTATTTCTCCTGTTTGTCCAACCAAATAGCCATGAAAAATTAAACGGACCATACTGGGACAATCCCCAACCTGCCTGGCATGCCCCAGTCGATTTTTGATAAACAGAACGCTCGGACCTAGACCCCACCCCCAAAACCGTGGGCTAAATACACACCAATTTGGCTCAAAAATGCCTCGTTCGCGCTGTTTCACCCGTTTGTCCTCCTAAATAACCACGAAAAATTAAACGAACCATACTTGGACGATCCCCAACCTCCCTGGCATGCCTCGATCAATTTTTGGCACACAGTACGCTCGGACCCCGGGCCAGCCTCGTAAACCATGGGCAATAGCACATTGATTTGGCCCAAAAATGCCCCATTTACACCGTTTCACCCGTTTATTCACCCAAATGGCCACAAAAAATTAAACGAACCACACCGGGACGATCCCCAACCTCCCTGCCATGCCCTGATCAATTTTTGCCCACAGCACGCCCGGACCTCGGGCCCACCCCCAAAATCGTGGACTTTAGCATACCGATTTGGTCCCAAAATGCCCAATTCACGCCGTTTTGCCCGTTTGTCCACCTAAATGGCCACGAAAAATTAAACGGACCACACAGGGATGATTCCCAACGTCCCAAGCACGCCCCGATCATTTTTGGCCCACAGCATAACCGGATCTCAGGCCCACCCCCGAAACCATGGGCTATAACACACCGATTTTGCCCAAAAATGTCCTGTTCGCGCAGTTTCACCCGTTTGTCCACCCAATTGGCCACGAAAACTTAAACGAACCACACTGGGGCAATCCCCAACCTCCCTGGCATGCCCCGGTTGATTTTCGCTCCACATCATGACCAGAATCCAGGAACACCCCCAAAACCGTGAGCTATAGCACACCGATTTGACCAAAAAATGCTCCGCTCGGTTCGTTTTGCCCTTTTGTCAAACCAAATGGCCACGGAAAAATAAACAGACCATACTAGGACGATCCCCAACCTCCCAGGCATGCCCCAATCAATTTTTGGCACACTGCACACCCGAACCTCGGGCCCACCCCTGAAACCATGGGCAATAGCACAACGAATTAGCCTGAAAATGTCACGTTCATACCGTTTTTCCCGTTTGTCCTCCCAAATGGCCACGAAAAATTAATCGAACCACAATGGGATGATCCCTAACTTCCCTGACACGCCCTGTTCAATTTTCGGCCCACAATATGCCCGAACCCTGGGTCCACCCCCAAAACCGTGGGCTATAGCACACCGATTTTGCCCAAAAATACCCAGTTTGTGCCTTTTCGGCCGTTTATCCCCCAAATGGCCAAGAAAAATAAACGGACCACACTAGGACGATCCCCAATCTCCCTTGCATGCCCTGACTGATTTTTGACCCACAACAAGCCCGAAATATGGGCCCACCCCTTAAACCATGGGCTATAGCGCACTGATTAGGCCCAAAAATGCCCCGTTCAGGCCGTTTCACCAGTTTGTTCACCTAAATAGCCACGAAAAATTAAGCGGACCACACTGGGGCGATCCCAACTTCCTTGGCATGCCCCGATCGATTTTAGGCCCACAGCATGCCTGGAGCCAGGGCCCACCCCTAAAATCGTGGGCTATAGCACACCGATTTGGCCCCAAAATGTCCCGTTCGCGCCGCTTCGCCCGTTTGTCCACCCAAATAGCCACGAAAAATTAAATGGACCACACTGGGATGATCCAAAACCTACCTGGCATGCCCCATCAATTTTTAACGCACAGCACGCCCAAAGGCCTGGCCCATCCCAAAAACCGTGGGCTATAGCACACTGATTTGGCTCAAAAATACCCCGTTCGCGCCGTTTCGCCCATTTGTCCACCTAAATGGCCACGAAATATTAAATGGACCACACTGGGACGATCCCCAACCTCCCTGGCATGCCCCGATCGATTTTCGGCCCACAACACACCTGAACCTCAGGCCCACCCCGAAATCGTGGGCTATAGCACCCCGATTTGGCCGGAAAATTCCCCGTTCTTGGCACACCGATTTAGCCTGAAAATGCCCTGTTCGCTTTGTTTCACCCGTTTGTCCACCCAAATGTCCACGAAAAATTAGACGGAACACACTAGTGCGATCCCCAACCTCCCTGGCATGCCCCAGTCAATTTTTGCTCCACAGCATGCCCGGAACCTAGGTACACCCTTAAAACTGTGAGCTATAGCACACCGATTTGGCCAGAAAATGCCCCGCTCGTGCCATTTCGCCTATTTGTCCAACCAAATAGCCACGAAAAATTAAACGAACCATACTAGGGCGATCCCCAACCTTCCTGGCACGCCACGGACAATTTTTGGCCCACACCACGCCCGGACCCAGTGCCCACCCCCGAAACCGTAGGCAAAATCACACCAATTTGTCCCGAAAATGCTTTGTTCGTGTTGATTCGCTCGTTTGTCCACCTAAATGGCCACAACATGCCTGAACCCCGGGCCTACCCCTAAAACCATGGGCTATAGCACACCGATTTGGCCCGAAAATGCCCAGTTCGCGCATTTTTGCCCATTTTCCCCAAATAGCCTCGAAAAAATAAACGGACCACACTGGAACGATCCCCAATCTCCCTGGCATGCCCCGATCGATTTTCAACCCACAGCATGCCCGGACTCTTAGCCCACCCTCGAAACCATGGGCTATAACACCCCGATTTGGCTCGAAAATGGCCACAAAAAAATAAACGGACCACACTAGGGCGATCCCCTACCTCCTTTGGATACCCCTGTCGATTTTTGGCCCACAGCATGCCCGAACCCCTGGTCCACCCCCAAAACCGTAGGCTATAGCACACCGATTTATCCCGAAAAAGCCCCGTTTGTGCCGTTTTGCCCGTTTATTCACCAAAATGGTCACAAAATATTAAACGGACCACACTGGGACTATCCCAACCTCCCTGGCACACCCCGATCAATTTTTGGCCCACAACACACCCGAACCCCGGTCCCACCTCCTAAAACGTGGGGTATAGCACACCGATTTGGCCTGAAAATTCCCCGTTCCTGCCATTTTGCCTGTTTGACCACCCAAATGGACACAAAAAATTAAACGGACCGCAATAGGATGATCCCAACCTTCCTGGCACGCCCCGATTGATTTTCGACCCACAGCACGCCCGGACCCTGGGCCCACCCCTAAAATAATGGGCTATAGCACACCGATTTGGCCCTAAAATTCCCCGTTCACGCCGTGTCTCTCGTTTGTCTAGCCAAATAGCCACAAAGAATTAAACGGACCACAATAGGATGATCTCCAACCACCCTGTCACTCCCCGATCGATTTTTCGCCCACAACACGCTCGGACCCCGAGCCAACCCCCAAAACCGCGGGTAATAATAGTTCACCGATTTTGCCCGAAAAGGCCCCATTCGCACCGTTTCGCCCGTTTGTCCACCCAAATGGCCACGAAAAATTAAACGGACCACACTGGGATAATCCCCAACTTCCCTGGCATGCCCCGAACAACTTTTGGCCCACAACACAATCGAATCTTGGGCTCACCTCCAAAACCGTGGGCTATAGCACACCGATTTGGCCCGAAAATGCCTCGTTCGCACCTTTTAGCTCGTTTGTCCTCCCAAATGGCCACGAAAAATTAAACGACCCACACTGGGATGATCCTCAACCTCTCTGGCGCACCCCATTGATTTTTGACCCACAGCACGCCCGTACCCCGAGCCCACCCCCAAAACCGTAGGCTATTGCACACCGATTAGGCAAGAAAATGCCCTGTTTGCGCCGTTTCTCCCGTTTGTCGACCCAAATGGCCATGAAAAATTAAACGTACCACACTAGGACGATCCCCAACCTTCCTGGCAACCCCGGTCGATTTTTGACCCATAACACGGCTGGACCCCGGCCCCACCCTCAAAACCGTGGGCTATAGCACACCAATTTAGCCCAAAAATGCCCAGTTTGGGCCGTTTCGCGCGTTTGCCCACCCAAATGGCCACGAAAAATTAAACAAACCACACTGGGATGATCCTCACCTCCCTGGCAAGCCCCGGTCAATTTTGGTCCCGCAACACGCCCAAAACCCCGGGCCCACCCCTAAAATTGTGGGATATAGCATACTTGTTTGGCCTGAAAATGCCCATTTCACGTCTTTTTGCCCGTTTGTCCCCCAAATATCCACGAAAAATGAAACGGACCATACTGGGATGATCCTCAACCTCCCTGAATTGCCCCGATCGATTTTCGTCCCACAGCACGCTTGAACCCCTGGCCCACCCCCAAAACCGTGGCCTTTAGCATACCAATTTGGCCCGAAAAAGCAACGTTCGCACCGTTTTGCCCGTTTGTCCACCCAAATGGCCATAAAATATTAAACGTACCTTATAGGGATGATCCCTTACCTCCCAGGCACGCCTCGGTTAATTTTTAGCCCACAGCATGCCCGAACCCTGGGCCCACCCCCAAAACCGTGGGCTATAGCACACCTATTAAGCCTGAAAATGCCCCATTCGCGTCGTTTCACCCGTTTGTCCACCCAAATATCCATAAAAAATTAAACGGAACACACTGGTGCGATCCCCAACCTTCCTGGCATGCCCCAGTCAATTTAAGCTCTACAGTATGCCCGGAACCTAGGTACACCCCCAAAATCGTGAGTTATAGCACACTGACTTGGCCAGAAAATGCCCCACTCGCGCCGTTTCGCCCATTTATCCAACCAAATAGCCAGGAAAAATTAAACGGACCACACTAGGGCGATCCCCAACCTCCATGGCACACCTCAGTCAATTTTTGGCCCACACCACGCCCGGACCCTGTGCCACCCCTGAAACCGTAGGCAAAAGCACACTAATTGTCTCGAAAATTCTTCGTTTGTGTCGTTTCGCTCGTTTGTCCACCTAAATGGCCACGAAAAATAAAACGGACCACACTGGAACGATCCCTATCTTCTTTGGCATGCCCTGGTCGATTTTCAGCCCACAACACGCCCGAACCCCGGGCTCAGCCCCAAAACCATGGGCTATAGCACACCGATTTGGCCCGAAAAAGCCAAGTTCGCACCTTTTCGCTTGTTTGTCCCCAAATGGCCTCAAAAAAATAAACGAACCACACTGGGACGATCCCCAATCTCCCTGGCATGCCCCGGCCAATTTTTGACCCACAGCATGCCCAGACTCTTAGCCCACCCTCGAAACCATGGGCTATAGCACACTAATTTGGCCCGAAAGTGCTCCGTTTGTGCTGTTTCGCCTATTTGTCCACCCAAATGGCCACAAAAAATTAAACGGACCACACTAGGGCGATCCCCTACCTCCTTTGGATGTCTTGATCAATTTTTAGCCTACAGCATGCCCGAACCCTGGATGCACCCCTTAAACCGTGGGCTATAGCACATCGATTTATCCCAAAAATGCCCCGTTTGTGCTATTTTGCCCGTTTGTTCACCAAAATGGCCACAAAATAGTAAACGGACCACACTAGGATGATCCCAACATCCCTGGCACTCCCCGATCGATTGTTTGCCAACAACACACCCAAACCTCAGGCCCACCTCCAAAACCGTGGGGTATAGCACACCGATTTGGCCTGAAAATTCCCCGTTCCTGCTGTTTTGCCCGTTTGACCACTCAAATGGTAACGAAAAATTAAACGGACCATAATAGGATGATCCCCAACCTTACTGGCACGCCCCGATTGATTTTCGACCCACAACACCCCCGGACCTCGGGCCCACCCCTAAAATCGTGGGCTATAGCACACCGATTTGGCCCTAAAATGCTCCGTTCGCGCCGTTTCTCTCGTTTGTCCACCCAAATAGCCACAAAGAATTAAATGGACGACACTAGGATGATCCCCAACCACCCTGGCACTCCCCGATTAATTTTCAGCCTACACAATGCCCGAACCCCGAGCCCACCCCCAAAACCGTGGGTAATAGTTCATCGATTTGGCTCGAAAAGGCCCCATTTGCGCTGTTTCGCCCGTTTGTCCACCCAAATAGCCACAAAAAATTAAATGGACCACACTGGGACGATCCCCAACTTCCCTGGCATGCCCCAGACAACTTTTGGCCTACAACACAATCGAACCCAGGGCTCACCCCCAAAACCATAGGCTATAACACACTGATATGGCCCGAAAATGCCTCGTTCGCACCTTTTAGCTCATTTGTCCTCCCAAATGGCCACGGAAAATTAAACGGACCACACTGGGATGATCCTCAACCTCTCTGGCGCGCCCCATTGATTTTTGACCGACAGCACGGCCGGACCCCGAGCCCACCCCCGAAACCGTAGGCTATTGCACACTGATTAGGCCAGAAAAGGCCATGTTTGAGCCGTTTCTCTCGTTTGTCGACCTAAATGGCCATGAAAAATTAAACCGACCACACTGGAATGATCTCCAACCTCCTTGGCATGCCTCGACCGATTTTTGACCCACAACACGATCGGACCCCGGCCCATTCCCCAAAACTGTGGGCTATAACACACCGATTTAGCCCAAAAATGCCTAATTTGTCCCGTTTCGCCCGTTTGCCCACCCAAATGGCCACGAAAAATTAAACGTACCACACTGGGATGATCCCCACCTCCTTGGCAAGCCCTGGTCGATTTTTTGCCTACAACACTCCCAAACCCCGGGCCCACCCCTAAAATTGTGGGCTATAACACACTGATTTGGCCCAAAAATGCCCATTTCATGCCTTTTTGCCCGTTTGTCCCCCAAATGTCCACGAAAAACTAAAAGGACCACACTGGGATGATTCCCAATCTCCCTGGCACGCCCCAGCCAATTTTTGACCCACAACACGCCCGAACTCTGGGCCCACCCCTGAAATCATGGGCTATAACACACCGATTTGGCCCGAAAATGCCCCGTTTATGCCGTTTTGCCCGTTTGTCCACCCAATGGCCACAAAAAATTAAATTGGCCAAACTGGGGCAATACCCAACCTCCTTGGCATGCCTCGGTCGATTTTTGACCCACAGCATGCCCGGACCCCGGGCCTACACCCGAAACCTTGGACAATAGCATACCAATTTGGCACGAAAATGCCCCGTTCGCCCATTTGTCCATCCAAATGGCCATGAAATATTAAACTAACCACACTGGTGCGATCCCCAACCTCCCCGGAATGCCCCAGTTATTTTACGCTCTACAGCATGCCCGGAACCTAGGTACACCCCCAAAGTCGTGAGCTATAGCACACCGACCTGGCCAGAAAATGCCCCACTCGTGCCGTTTCGCCCATTTATCCAACCAAATGGCCAGGAAAAATTAAGCGGACCACACTAGGGCGACACCCAACCTCCCTGGAATGCCTCAGTCAATTTTTGGCCCACACCACGCCCGAACCCAGTGCCTACCCCAAAAACCGTAGGCAAAAGCACACCAATTTGTCCCAAAAGTGCTTCGTTCGTGTCGTTTAACTCGTTTGTCCACCTAAATGGCCACAAAAAATTAAACGGACCACACTGGGATGATCCCTATCTTCCTTGGCATGCCCTGGTCGATTTTCATCCCACAACACGCCCGAACCTCTGGCCCACCCCTAAAACCATGGGCTATAGCACACCGATTTGGCCTGAAAAAGCCAAGATCTTGCCTTTTCGCCCGTTTGTCCCCAAATGTCCTAAAAAAAATAAACGAACCACACTGGGACGATCCCCAATCTCCCTGGCATGCCCCGACCGATTTTTGACCCACAACATGCCCGGACTCTTAGCCCACCTTCGAAACCATGGGCTATAGCACACCAATTTGGCCCGAAAGTGCTCCGTTTATGCTGTTTCGCCCATTTGTCCACCCAAATGGCCACGAAAAATTAAACGGACCACACTAGGGCGATCCCCTACCTCCTTTGGATGCCCCGATCAATTTTTGGCCCACAGCATGCTCGAACCCCGGGTCCACCCCCAAAACCATGGGCTATAGTACATCGATTTGTCCCGAAAATGCCCTATTTGTGCCGTTTTACCCGTTTGTTCACCAAAATGACCACAAAATATTAAACGGACCACAATGGGATGATCCCAACCTCCCTGGCACTCCGCAATTGATTTTTGGCCCACAGCACACCCGAACCCCGGGCCCACCTCCAAAACCGTGGGGTATAGCACACCGATTAGGCCTGAAAATTCCTCGTTCCTGCTGTTTTGCCTGTTTGACCACACAAATGGACACGAAAAATTAAACGGACCACAATAGGACGATCCCTAACCTTCCTGGCATGCCCCAATTGATTTTTGACCCACAGCACCCCCGGACCCCGGGCCCACCCCTAAAATCGTGGGCTATAGCACACGGATTTAGCCCTAAAATGCTCCATTTGCGCCGTTTCTCCCGTTTGTCCACCCAAATAGCCACAAAGAATTAAACGGACCATACTAGGATGATACCCAACCACCCTAGCACGCCCCGATCGATTTCCGGCCCACACTACGCCCTGACCCCGAGCCCACCCCCAAAACCGTGGGTAATAGTTCACCGATTTGGCCCGAAAAGGCCCAATTTGTGCCGTTTCGCCCGTTTGTCCACCCAAATGGCCACGAAAAATTAAACGGACCACACTGGGAGGATCCCCAACTTCCCTGGCATGCCCAGGACAACTTTCGACCCACAGCACAATCAAACCCTGGGCTCACCCCCAAAACCGTGGGCTATAGCACACCGATTTGGCTCGAAAATGCCTCGTTCGCACCTTTTAGCTTGTTTGTCCTCCCAAATGGCCACGAAAAATTAAATGGACCACACTTGGATGATCCTCAACCTCTCTGGCGTGCCCCATTGATTTTTGACCTACACCACGGCCGGACCCAGAGCCCACCCCCGAAGCCGTAGGCTATTGCACACCGATTTGGCCAGAAAATGCCCTGTTTGCGCCGTTTCTCTCGTTTGTCGACCTAAATGGCCATGAAAAATTAAACCAACCACACTGGGACGATCTCCAACCTCCTTGGCATGCCCCGATCGATATTTGACCTACAGCACGACCGGACCCCGGCCCCACCCCCGAAACCGTGGGCTATAGCACACCAATTTGGCCCAAAAATGCTCAGTTTTGCCCGTTTGCCAACCCAAATGTCCACGAAAAATTAAACGAACCACACTGGGATGATCCCTATCTCCTTGGCAAGCCCCGGTTGATTCTTCGCCCACAACACTCCCAAACCCCTGGCCCACCCCTAAAATTATGGGCTATAGCACACTAATTTGGCCTGAAAATGCCCATTTCACGCCTTTTTGCCTGTTTGTCCCCCAAATGTCCATGAAAAACTAAAGGGACCACACTGGGATGATCCCCAATTTCTCTGGCATGCCCCAGCTAATTTTTGACCCATAGCACGCCCGAACTCTGGGCCCACCCCAAAAATCATGTGTTATAACACACCGATTTGGCCCGAAAATACCCCGTTTGCGCCGTTTCGCTCGTTTGTCCTCCCAATGGCCAGAAAATATTAAACTGGCCAAACTGGGGCAATCTCAACCTCCTTGACATGCCTCGATCGATTTTTGATCCACAGCATGCCCGGACCCCGGGCCTACCCCCGAAACCGTGGACAATAGCATACCAATTTGTCACAAAAACTCCCCATTCGCACCGTTTCACCCATTTGTCCATCCAAATGGCCACAAAATATTAAACTAACCACACTGGTGCGATCCCCAACCTCCCTGGCATGCCCCAGTCAATTTACGCTCTACAGCATGCCCGGAACCTAGGTACACCCCCAAAACCGTGAGCTATAGCACACCGACTTGGCCAGAAAATGCCCCACTCGCGCCGTTTCGCTCATTTATCCAACCAAATGGCCAGGAAAAATTAAACGGACCACACTAGGGCGATACCCAACCTCCCTGGCACGCCTCGGTCAATTTTTGGCCCACACCACCCCCGAACCCAGTGCCCACCTCCGAAACCGTAGGCAAAAGTACACCAATTTATCCCAAAAATGCTTCGTTCGTGTCGTTTCGCTCGTTTGTCCGCCTAAATGGCCACGAAAAATTAAACGGACCACACTGGGACGATCCCTATCTTCCTTGGTATGCCCTGGTTGATTTTTAGCCCACAGCACGCCCGAACCCCGGGACCACACCCAAAACCATGGGCTATAGCACACCGATTTGGCTCAAAAAACCAAGTTTGCGCCTTTTCGCCCGTTTGTCCCCAAATGGCCTCGAAAAAATAAATGAACCACACTGGGATGATCCCCAATCTCCCTGGCACGCCCCGACCGATTTTTGACCCACAGCATGCCCGGACTCTTAGCCCTCCCTCGAAACCATGGGCTATAGCACACCAATTTGGCCCGAAAGTGCTCCGTTTACGCTGTTTCGCCCATTTATCCACCCAAATGACCACAAAAAATTAAACGGACCACACTAGGGCGATCCCCTACCTCCTTTGGACGCCTCGATCAATTTTTGGCCCACAGCATGCCCGAACCCCGGGTCCACCCCTAAAACCGTGGGCTATAGCACATTGATTTGTCCCGAAAATGCCCCGTTTGCGATGTTTTGCCCGTTTGTTCACCAAAATGGCCACAAGAAATTAAACAAAGCACACTGGGATGATCCCAACCTCCCTGGCACTCCTCGATCGATTTTTGGCCCACAGCACACTCGAACCCCGGGCCCACCTCTGAAATCGTGGGGTATAGCACACCGATTTGGCCTGAAAATTCCCAGTTCCTGCTGTTTTGCCCGTTTGACCACCCAAATGGACACAAAAAAATAAACGGACCACATTAGGATGATCCCCAACCTTCCTGGCACGTCCCGATTGATTTTCGACCCACAGCACCCCTGGACCCCGGGCCCACCCCTAAAATCGTGGGCTATAGCACACCGATTTGGCCCTAAAATGCTCCGTTCGTGCCGTTTCTCCCGTTTGTCCACCCAAATAACCACAGAATTAAACGGACGACATTAGGATGATCCCCAACCACCCTGGAATGCCCCGATCAATTTTCAGCCCACACCACGCCCGGACCCCGAGCCTACCCCCAAAACCGTGGGTAATAGTTCACCGATTTAGTCCGAAAAGGCCCCATTTGCGCCGTTTCTCCCGTTTGTCCACCCAAATGGCGACGACAAATTAAACGGACCACACTGGGACGATCCCCAACTTCCCTGGTATGACCCGGACAACTTTCGGCCCATAGCACAATCAAACCCTGGGCTCACCCCCAAAACCATGGGCTATAGCACACCGATTTGGCCCAAAAATGCCTCGTTCGCACCTTTTAGCTCGTTTGTCCTCCCAAATGGCCACAAAAAATTAAACGGACCACACTGGGATGATCCCCAACCTCTCTGGCGCGCCCCATTGATTTTTGATACACAGCACGCCCGGACCATGAGCCCACCCCCAAAACCGTAGGCTATTGCACACCGATTTGGCCAGAAAATGCCCTGTTTGCGTTGTTTCTCCAATTTGTCGACCTAAATGGTCATGAAAAATTAAACCGACTACACTGGGACGATCTCCAACCTCCTTGGCATGCCCCAGTCGATTTTCAAACCACAGCATGACCAGACCCCAGCCCCACCCCCGAAACCGTGGACTATAGCACACCGATTTGGCCCAAAAATGCCCAGTTTGTCCCGTTTCGCCCATTTGCCCACCCAAATAGCCACAAAAAATTAAATGAACCACAATATGATGATCCCCACCTCCTTGGCAAGCCCCGGTTGATTTTTTGCCCACAACACTCCATAACCCCGGGCCCACCCCTAAAATTATGGACTATAACACACTGATTTGGCCCGAAAATGCCCATTTCACGCTTTTTTGCCCGTTTGTCCCCCAAATGTTCACGAAAAACTAAAGGGACCACACTGGGACGATCCCCAATCTCCATGGCATGCCCCAGCCAATTTTTTGACCAACAGCACGCCCGAACTCTGGGCCCACCCCTGAAATCATGGGCTATAACACACCGATTTGGCCCGAAAATGCCCCGTTTGCGCCGTTTCGCCCGTTTGTCCACCCAATGGACACAAAAAAGTAAACTGGCTAAACTGGGGCAATCCCCAACCTCCTTGGCATGCCTCGGTCGATTTTTGACCCACAGCATGCCCATACCCCGGGCCTACCCTCGAAACCGTGGACAATAGCATACCAATTTGGCATGAAAACTCCCCGTTCGCAGCATTTGACCCGTTTATCCATCCAAATGGCCTCAAAATATTAAACTAACCATACTGGTGCGATATCCAACCTCCCTGGCATGCCCCAGTCAATTTACGCTCTACAGCATGCCCGGAACCTAGGTACACCCCCAAAACCGTGAGCTATAGCATGCCGACTTATCCAGAAAATGCCCTGCTCGCGCCGTTTCGCCCATTTATCCAACCAAATGGCCAGGAAAAATTAAACGGACCACAGTAGGGTGACACCCAACCTCCCTGGCATGCCTCGGTCAATTTTTGGCCCACACCAAGCCCGTACCCAGTCCCTACCCCCGAAACCGTAGGCAAAATCACACCAATTTGTCCTGAAAATGCTTTGTTCATGTCGTTTCGCTTGTTTGTCCACCTAAATGGCCACGAAAAATTAAACGGACCACACTGGGATGATCCCTATCTTCCTTGGCATGCCCTGGTCGATTTTCAGCCCACAGCACGCCCGAACCCCGGGCCCACCCCCAAAACCATGGGCTATAGCACACCGATTTGGACCGAAAAAGCCAAGTTCGTGCCTTTTCGCCCATTTATCCCCAAATGGCCTTGAAAAAATAAACGAACCACACTGGGACGATCCCCAATCTCCCTGGCATGCCCCGGCCAATTTTTGACCCACAGCATGCCCGGACTCTTAGCCCACCCTCGAAACCATGAGCTATAGCACACCAATTTGGCCCGAAAGTGCTCCGTTTGCGCTGTTTTGCCCATTTGTCCACCCAAATTGGCATTTAACGGACCACACTAGGGCGATCCCTTACCTCCTTTGGATGCCCCTATCGATTTTTGGCCCACAGCATGCCCGAACCCCGGGTCCACCCCCAAAATCGTGGGCTTTAGCACATCAATTTGTCCCGAAAATGCCCCGTTTGCGCTGTTTTGCCCGTTTGTTCACTAAAATGGCCACAAAATATTAAACGGACCACACTGGGATGATCCCAACCTCCCTGGCACTCCCCGATCAATTTTTGGCCCACAGCACACCCGAACCCCGGGCCCACCTCCAAAATCGTGGGGTATAGCACACCGATTTGGCCTGAAAATTCCCCGTTCCTGCTGTTTTGCCCATTTGACCACCCAAATGGACAGGAAAAATTAAATGGACCACAATAGGACGATCCCCAACCTTCCTGGCACGCCCCGATTGATTTTCGACCCACAACACCCCCGGGCCCCGGGCCCACCCCTAAAATCGTGGTCTATAGCACACCGATTTGGCCCTAAAATGCTCCGTTCACGCCGTTTCTCCCATTTGTCCACCCAAATAACCAAAAGAATTAAACGGACCACACTAGGATGATCCCCAACCACCCTGGCACGCCCCGATCGATTTTCGGCCCACACCACGCCCGGACCCCGAGCCCACCCCCAAAACCGTGGGTAATAGTTCACCGATTTAGCTCGAAAAGGCCCCATTTGCGTTGTTTTTCCCGTTTGTCCACCCAAATAGCCACGAAAAATTAAACGGACCATACTGGGATGATCCCCAACTTTCCTGGCATGCCCCGAACAACTTCGGCCCACAGCACAATTGAACCCTGGGCTCACCCCCAAAACCGTGGGCTATAGCACACCGATTTGGCCCAAAAATGCCCGTTTGTCCCCCAAATGTCCACGAAAAACTAAAGGGACCACACTGGGATGATCCTCAATCTCCCTGGCACGCCCCAACTATTTTTTGACCCACAGCACGCCCAAAATCTGGGCCCACCCCTGAAATCATGGGCTATAACACACCGATTTAGCCTGAAAATGCCTCGTTTGCGCCGTTTCGCCGGTTTGTCCACCCAATGGCCACAAAAAATTAAACTGGCTAAACTGGGGCAATCCCCAACCTCCTTGGCATGCCTCGGTCGATTTTTGACCCACAGCATGCTCGGAACTGGGCCTACCCCCGAAACCGTGGACAATAGCATACCAATTTGGCACGAAAATGCCCCGTTTGCATCGTTTCACCCGTTTGTCCATCCAAATGGCCACGAAATATTAAACTAACCACACTGAGACGATCCCAAACTCCCTGACATGCCTCAATAAATTTTTAACCTACAGCACACTCGAACCTCTTGCCCACCCTAAAAACCGAGGGCTTTAACACACTGATTTAGCTCAAAAATTCCTCGTTCCTACCGTTTCACCCGTTTGACAACCCAAATGGCTACGAAAAACTAAACGGACAACACATAGACGATCCTCAATCTCCCTGGCATGCCCCGGTTGATTTGTGGCCAAAAGCACGTCCGGACCCTGGGCCCACCCCCAAAATCGTGGGCTATAGCACACCGATTTAGTTCAAAAATACCCTGTTCGCGCTGTTTTGCCTTTTTACCCACACAAATAGCCACAAAAAATTAAACGGACCATACTGGGATGATCCCCAACCACCCTGGTATGCCCCGGTTGATTTTTGGCCCACACCACGCCCGGACCCTGGGTCCACCCCTGAAAACGTGGGAAATAGCACACTGATTTGACTCAAAAATGCCCCATTAGAGCCGTTTCGCCCGTTTGTCTACCCCAATGGACACAAAAAACTTAACGGACCACACTGGGATGATCCCCAACCTCCCTGGCGCGCCCAATCAATTTTTGACCCACAGCACGCACGGACCCCGGGCCCAATCCCAAAACCGTAGGCTATAGCACACTGATTTGGCCCAAAAACACCTCGTTCGCACTTTTTCTCCCTTTTGTCCCCCCAAATGGCCATGAAAAATTAAACGGACCACAATGGAATGATCCCCAACCAACCTGACATGCCCCGATCAATTTTTTACCCACAGCACGCCTGGACCTCGGCCCCACCCTAAAAAATATGGGCTATAGCACACCGATTTGTCCCCAAAATGCCCCATTCGCGCCGTTTCGCCTGTTTGTCCACCCAATGGCCACAAAAATCGACCGGGGCGTGCCAGGGAGGTTGAGGATCATCCTAGTGTGGTCCGTTTAATTTTTCGTGGTGATTTGGGTTGACAAACGGGACAAACAGCACGAATGGGGCATTTTTGGGCCAAATCAGTGTGCTATAGCCCATGGTTTTGGGGGCGGGCTCGGAGTCCGGGCATGTTTTAGGCTAAAAATCAATCGAGGCATGCCTGGGAGGTTGGGGATTATCCCAGTGTGGTCCGTTTAACTTTATGTGGACATTTGGGTGGACAAACGGGTGAAACAGCTCGAGCGAGGCATTTTCAGGTCATATCAGTGTGCTATAGCCAACGGTTTCAAGGGTGGGCCAGGGGTTCGAGCATGTTGTGGGCCAAAAATCCATCGGGGCGTGCCATGGAGGTTGGGAATCATCTAAGTGTGGTCCATTTAATTTTTCATGGCCATTTGGGTGGTCAAACATGAAAAATGATGCGACAGGGGCATTTTTGGGCTAAAACAGTGTGCTATAGCCCACGGTTTCGGGAGTGAGCCCAGGGTCCGGGCGTGTTGTGGGCCGAAAATTGACCAGGGCATGCCATGGAGGTTGGGGATCATCCCAATTTGGTCTGTTTAAATTTTTGTGGAAATTAGGGTGGACAAACGGGCGAAACGACACAAGCAGGGTATTTTTGGGCTAAATTGGTGTGCTATAGCCTACGGTTTCAGGGGTGGGCCCAGGGTCCGGGCGTGCTATGGGACAAAAATCGATTGGTGTGTGCCAGGGAGGTTAGGGATCGTTCTAGTGTGGTCCGTTTAATTTTTCATGGCTATTTGGGTGGACAAACGGGCGAAACAGCGTGAACGGGGTATTTTAAGGCCAAATCGGTGTGTTATAGCCCACGGTTTTAGGGGTGGGCCCAGAGTTCGGGCATACTGTGGGCCAAAAATTGATTGGGGAATGCTAGGGAGGTTGAGGATCGTCCCAATATGTGTCGTTTAATTTTTTATGGCAATTTGGGTGGACAAACGGGCGAAACGGTGCGAACGGGGCATTTTTAGGCTAAATCACTGTGCTATAGACCACAGTTTTGGGGGTGGGCCCAGGATTCGAGCATGCTGTGGGCTGAAAATTGACCGGGGCATGCCAGAGAGGTTGGGGATCATCTCAGTGTGGTCTGTTTAATTTTTTGTGGCCATTTGGGTGGACAAACGGGTGAAACGATGTGACCTGGGTATTTTTAGGCCAAATCGGTGTGCTATAGCCTACGGTTTCAGGGGTGGGCTCGAGGGCCCGGCGTGCTGTGGGACAAAATTTGACTGGGGCGCGCCAAGGAGGTTGGGGATCATCCCAATGTGGTCCGTTTAATTTTTCATGGCTATTTGGGTGGAGAAACGATGCAAATAGGGCATTTTTAGGATAAATCGGTGTTCTATAACCTACAGTTTTGAGGGTGGGCCCGGGGTACGAGCGTGCCGTGGGCTAAAAATTAATCGGGGTGTGCCAGGGAGGTTGGGGATCATCTCAGTGTGGTATATTTAATTTTTCGTGGCCATTTGGGTGGTTAAACGGGAGAAACATCACGAACGAGGAGTTTTTGGGCCAAATCGGTGTGTTATAGCCCACTGTTTTGGGGGTAGGCCCGGGGTTCGGGCGTGCTGTGGGCCAAAAATCGACTGAGTTGTGCCAGGGAGGTTGAGGATCATCCTAGCATGGTCTGTTTAATTTTTTGTGGCTATTTGGGTGGACAAACGAGCGAAACGACGCGAACGGGGCATTTTCGGGCCAAATCGGTGTGCTATAGCCCACAGTTTTGGAAGTGGGCCCAGGGTCAAAGCGTGCTGTGGGACAAAAATTGACCGAGGCTTGCGAGGGAGGTTACGTATCGTCCCTGTGTGGTCTGTTTAATTTTTAATGGCTATTTGGGTAGACAAACGGGTGAAACGGCGCGAATGGGGAGTTTTCTAGCCAAATCGGTGTGCTATAGCCCACAATTTCAGGGGTGGAACCGGGTTTCGGGCGTGTTGTGGGCCGAAAATCAATCGAGGCGTGATTAGGAGTTTGGGGAGTGTCCCAGTGTGGTCCCTTCAATTTTTCGTGGCCATTTGGGTGGGAAAACAGGCGAAATGGTGCGAATGGGGCATTTTTTAGCCAAATCGGTGTGCTATAGCCCACGGTTTTAGGGGTGAGCCTGGGTGTGATGTGGGACAAAAATTAATCGGAGCGTGCTACTGAGGTTTGGGATCATCCCATTGTGGTCCGTTTAAATTTTTGTGGCCATTTGTTTGGACAAACGGGCGAAACAGCACGAACGAGGTATTTTCAGGCTAAATCAGTGTGCTATAACAACCGTTTTGGGGGTGGGCCAAGGGTTCGGACGTGCTGTGGGCCGAAAATCGATCGAGGCATGCCAGGGAGATAGGGGATCGTCCAAGTGTGGTCTGTTTAAATTTTCGTGGCAATTTGAGTGGACAAACGGGCAAAACGGGACAAACGTGGCATTTCGGGCCAACTTGATGTGTTATAGACCACGGTTTTGAGGGGGGCCCGGGCTTGCTGTGGGCCAAAAATCGACTGGGGCGTGCCATGGAGGTTGGGGATCATCCCATGTGGTCCGTTTAATTTTTTGTGGCTATTTGGGTGGACAAATGGGCAAAACGGCGCGAACGAGGTATTTTCAGGCAAAATTTATGTGCTACAACCCACAGTTTCGTGGGTTGGCCCAGGGTCCGGGCGTGCAGTGGGCCAAAAATTGATTGGGGCATGCCAGAGAGGTTGTGGATCGTCCCATTGTGGTCGGTTTAATTTTTTGTTGCTATTTGGATGGACAAACGGGCAAAATGGCGCGAACAGGTCATTTTTGGGCCAAATCGATGTGCTATATCCCATGGTTTTGGGGATGGGCTCGGGGTTCGGGCGTGCTGTAGGCCAAAAATCGACCGGGGTATGCCAAAGAGGTTGGGGATCATCCCAGTGTGGTTCGTTTAATATTTTATGGCTATTTGGGTGGACAAATGGGAAAAACGACGCGAACGAGGCATATTTGGGCCAAATCGGTGTGCTATAGCCAACGGTTTCGGGGGTGGGCCTGGGTTCCGGGAGTGCTGTGGGCCAAAAATCGACTGGGGCATACCATGGATGTTGAGGATCATACTTGTGTGGTCCGTTTAATTTTTTGTGGCTATTTGGGTGGACAAATGGGCAAAACGGCATGAACGGGGCATTTCTGGGCTAAATCAGTGTGCTACAGCCCACGGTTTTGGGGGTGGGCCCGGGGTCTGGGAGTGCTGTAGGCCAAAAATTGACCGGTGCGTGCCAGGGAGGTTGGAGATCATTCCAGTGTGGTCCGTTAAATTTTTCGTGGCCATTTGGTTGGACAAATGGGAGAAACGGTGCGAGCGGGGCATTTTAAAGCCAAATCGGTGTGCCATGGCCCACGATTTTAGGGGTGGGCCCGGGGTCCGGACGTGCTGTGTGATAAAATTCGACCGAGGCCTGCTAGGAAGGTTGGAGATCATTCCAGTATGGTTTGTTTAATTTTTTGTGGCCATTTGGGTAGACAAACGGGCAAAACAGCCCGAACGGGGTATTTTAGAGCGAATCAGTGTTCTATAGCCCACAATTTTAGGGGTGGGCCCGGGGTTCGGGCATGCTGTGGGCCAAAAAATGATGGTGGCGTGCCAGGGAGGTTGGGGATCATCCCAATGTGGTCTGTTTAATTTTTTATGGTCATTTGAGTGGACAAACGGGCGAAATGGTGCGAACGGGTTGTTTTCGGGCCAAATCAGTGCGCTATAGCCCACGGTTTAGGGGGTGGGCCCGGGTTTCGAGCGTGCTGTGGGTCAAAAAATTTATCAGGGCGTGCCAGGGTGATTGGGGATAGTCCCAGTATGGTCCGTTTAATTTTTTGTGGCCATTTGGGTGGACAAGCGGGCAAAACGGCACAAACGGGACATTTTTGGGCCAAATTAGTGTGCTATAGACCACGGTTTTGAGGGTGGGCCCGGGCGTGTTGTCGGCCAAAAATCAACCGGGGCGTGACAGGGAGGTTTGGGATCATCCCAGTGTGGTCCTTTTAATTTTTTGTGGTCATTTGGGTGGACAAACTAATGAAACGGCATGAATGGGGCATTTTCAATCCAAATCGGTGTGTTATTGCCCACGGTTTTGGGGTTGGGCCTGGGGTCCGGGGGTGCTGTGGGTCAAAAATCGATCGGGGTATGCCAGTGCAGTTGAGAATCGTCCCAGTGTGGTTCGTTTAATTTTTCGTGGACATTTGAGAGGAGAAACGGGCAAAACAGCGCGAACAAAGCATTTTTGAGCCAAATCGGTGTGCTACAGCCCACGATTTTGTGGGTTGGCATGGTATCGGGTTTGCTGTGGGCCGAAAATCGATCGGGGCATGCCACGAAGGTTGGGGATCATTTATGTGTGGTCCGTTTATTTATTCGTGGCCATTTGGGTGGACAAACGGGCAAAACGGCACGAGCGGGGTATTTTCGGGCTAAATCAGTGTAGCCTACGGTTTTGGGTGTGGGTTAGGGGTCTAGGAGTGTTGTGGGTCAAAAATCATTGAGGGCGTGCCAGGGAGATTGGGGATCATCCCATTGTGGTCCGTTTATTTTTTTGTGGCCATTTGGATGGACAAACGGGCGAAACAGCACGAACGGGGCATTTTCAGGCTAAATCGGTGTGCTATAGCCCATACTTTTGGGGGTGGGCCTAGGGTTCGAGCGTGCTGTTGGCCAAAAGTCAATCGAGGTGTGCCAGGGAGTTTGGAGATCGTCCCAGTGTGGTTTGTTTATTTTTTCATGGCCATTTGGGTGGACAAACAGGCAAAACAACGATAACGTAGAGTGTTTTGGCCAAATCGATGGGCTATAGCCCACGGTTTTGGGGGTGGGCCCGTGGTCTGGGTGTTCTGTGGGCCAAAAATTGACTGAGGCGTGCCAGGTAAGTTAGGGATCGTCCCAGTGTGGTTCGTTTAATTTTTTGTGGCCATTTGGGTGGACATACGAATGATACGGCGCGAATGGGGCATTTTAGGGCCTCATTGTTGTGGTATAGCCCACGGTTTCGTGGGTGGTCCCGGGGTCCAGGCATGCTATGGGCCAAAAATCGACCGAGGTATGCCAAGGAGGTTGGGGATCTTCCTAGTGTGGTCCATTTAATTTTTTGTGGCTATTTAGGTGGACAAATGGGCAAAATGCTGCGAACGAGGTATTTTCGAGCCAAATTGGTGTGCTATAGCCCACGGTTTTTGGGGTGGGCCTAGGGTCCGAGCGTGCTGTGGGACAAAAATTGACCGGGGCGTGCCAGGGGGGTTGAGGATCATCCCTGTGTGGTCCATTTAATTTTTTGTGGCCATTTGGGTGGGCAAACGGGCGAAACTGCATGAATAGGGAATTTTTGGGCCAAATCGGGGTGCGATAGCCCACGGTTTTGAGGGTGGGCCTGGGTTTCGAGAGTGCTATGGGCCAAATATCGATCGGGGAGTGCCAGGGAGGTAAGGGATCGTCCTAGTATGGTCTGTTTAATTTTTTATGGGAATTTGGGTGGACAAACGGGCAAAATGCTGCGAACGAGGTATTTTTGGGCCAAATCGGTGTGCTATAGCCCACGATTTTGGAGGTGGGCCCGAGCTCCGGGCGTGCTTTGGGCCAAAAATTGATCGGGGCATCCCAAGGAGGTTGAGATAATCCAGTGTGGTCCGTTTAATTTTTCTTGGCCGTTTGGGTGGACAAACGGGCAAAACGGCGTGAACGAGGCATTGTATGGCCAAATCGGTGTGTTATAGACTACGATTTTGGGGGTGAGCCCGGGGTCCGGGTGTGCTGTGGGCCAAAAATTGATCGGGGCATGCCAGGGAGGTTGGGGATCATCCCAGTGTGGTCCGTTTAATTTTTCGTGGCTATTTGGGTGGACAAATGAGCGAAATGGCGCGAACGGGGCATTTTCGAGCAAAATTGGTATGCTATAGCCCACGGTTTCGGGGATGGGGTCGGGGTTCAAGCATTTTGTGGGCCAAAAATTGGCCGGGGCATGCCAGGGAGGTTGGGAATCGTTCCAGTGTGGCCTATTTAATTTTTCGTGGTTATTTGGGTGGACAAATGGGCGAAACGGCGTGAACGGGGCATTTTTAGGCTTAATCGGTGTGCTACAACCCACAGGTTTGGGGGTGGGCCCGGGCATGCTGTAGGCCAAAAATTTACCGGTGCATGCCAGGGAGGTTGGGGATCATCCCAGTGTGGTTCATTTAATTTTTATTGGCCATTTGGGTTGACAAACGGACGAAATGGCGCGAGCGGGGGTGGGCCTGGGTTTCGAGTTTGCTGTGGGACAAAATTCGACCGAGGCCTGCCAGGGAGGTTGGAGATCATTCCAGTATGGTCCATTTAATTTTTTATGGCCATTTGGGTAGATAAACAGGCGAAACAGCGTGAACAGGGTATTTTAGAGCGAATCGATGTTCTATTGCCTACGGTTTCGGGGGTGGGCCTAGGGTCCGAGTGTTATGTGGGCCCAAAATTGACCGGGGAATGCCAGGGAGGTTGGGGATCATCCCCATGTTGTCCATTTAATATTTTATGGCTATTTAGGTGGGCAAACGGGAGAAACAGCGCGAATGTGGCATTTTTGGGCCCAATCGGTGTGCGATCGCCCACGGTTTTGAGGGTGGGCCCGGGTTCCGGGAGTGCTATGGCTGAAAATCGATCGGGGCGTGCCAGGGAGGTTGGGGATCATCCCAGTGTGGTACGTTTAATTTTTCATGGGCATTTGGGTGGCCAAACGGGTGAAACGGCACAAATGGGGCATTGTCGGGCCAAATCGGTGGGCTATAGACCACGGTTTTGGGGGTGGGCCCGAGCGTGCTATGGGCTGAAAATTGACCGGGGATTACCAGGGAGGTTGGAGATCATCCCAGTGTGGTCCGTTTAATTTTCTGTGGCCATTTGGGTGGATAAACGGGCAAAATGGCGTGAATGGTGCATTTTTGGGTTAAATCTGTGTGCTATAGCCCATGGTTTTGGGGGTGGGCTCGGGTTTTATAGTGTTGAGGGTCAAAAATTGATCGGACCATGCCACGGAGGTTGGGGATCATCCCAGTGTAGTTCGTTTAATTTTTCGTTGCCATTTGGGTGGACAAACAGGCAAAACGGTGCAAACAGGGCATTTACGGGCCAAATCGGTGTGTTATGTCCGTCGGTTTCGGGGGTGAGCCCAGGGTCCGGGCATGCTGTGGGCCCAAAATCGACCGGAGAGTGCCAGGGATATTGGAGATCGTCTCGGTGTAGTTCGTTTAATTTTTCGTGGCTATTTTGGTGGACAAACGGGCAAAACGGCACAAACGGGGCATTTTCAGCCCAAATCGGTGAGGTATACCCTATGGTTTGGGGGTATGCCCGGGGTTCGAGTGTGGTGTGGGCCATAAATCAACCAGGATGTGCCAGGGAGGTTGGGGATCATCTCAGTGTGGTCTGTTTAATTTTTTGAGGTCATTTGGGTAGACAAATGGGCGAAACGGTGCGAATGAAGCTTTTTCGAGCCAAATTGATGTGCTATAGCCAACAGTTTCGGGGGTGGTACCAGGCGTGCTGTGGGCCAAAAATTAGTCGGGGCATGCCAGGGAGGTTGGGACTCATACCAGTATGGTCCATTTAATTTCTCGTAGCCATTTGGGTGGACAAATGGGTCAAACGGCGTGAATGAGGCATTTTCGAGCCAAATCAATAAGCTATAGCCTACGGTTTTGGGGGCGGGCCTAGGGTCCGGGCGTACTGTGTGACAAAAATTGATCGGGGCATGCAAGGTAGGTTGGGGATCGTCCCAATATGGTCCATTTAATTTTTCGTGGCCATTTGGGTGGACAAACGAGCAAAACAGCGTGAACGGGGCATATTCGGGCCAAATCGGTGTGCTATAGCCCACAGTTTTGGGGGTGGGCACGGGGTCCGGCGTGCTATGGGGTGAATATCGATCGGGGAATGCCAGGAAGGTTAGGGATCATCCTAGTATGGTCAGTTTAATTTTTTGTGGGCATTTGGGTGGACAAACGGGAGAAACATTGTGAACGGGCATTTTTAGGCCAAATCGATGTGCTATAGCCACGATTTCAGGGGTGGGCCCAAGCTCTGGGCGTGCTTTGGGCCAAAAATTGATTGGGGCATCCCAGGGAGGTTGAGATAATTCTAGTGTGGTCTGTTTAATTTTTCTTGGCCGTTTGGGTGGACAAACGGGCAAAACGGCGTGAACGAGGAATTGTATGGCCAAATGAGTGTGCTATAGCCTACGATTATGGGGGTGATCCTGGGGTCCGGTTGTGCTGTGGGCCAAAAATTGATCGGGGCATTCCATAGAGGTTGGGGATCGTCCCAGTATGGTCCGTTTAATTTTGTGGCTATTTGGGTGGACAAACGAGCGAAACGGCGCGAACGGGGCATTTTAGGGCCAAATCGGTATGCTATAGCCCACGGTTTTGGGGATGGGGCTGGGGTTCGGGTATTTTATGGGCAAAAAATTGGCCGGGGCATGCCTGGGAGGTTGGGATCATCCTAGTGTGGTCCGTTTAATTTTTCATGGTCATTTGGGTGGACAAACGGGCAAAACGACATGAATGGGGCATTTTTAGGCCAAATCGGTGTGCTACAACCCACGGTTTTGGGGGTGGTCCCGGGGTCGGGGCGTGCTGTAGGCCAAAAATTGATCGGTGCATGCCAGGGAGGTTGGGGATCATCCCAGTGTAGTTCGTTTAATTTTTCGTAGCCATTTTGGGTGACAAACGAGCGAAACGGCGCGAGCGGGAAATTTTTGGGCCAAATCGGTGTGCTATCTCTCAATTGTGCTCTTTTGGATGACGGAAAAAATCTTTCTAGGAAAGCGTCTCTCAATTGCCTCCAATTTATAATAGAATCAGGAGTCAGCCCATTCAACCATAGAGTTGCCTCCCCAGACAGAGACAATGGAAATAAGCGTAATCGGATTGCATTCTGACCAACACAAGGATTGTCAAACGACTTGCATGTAGAAATAAATTTGATGAGATGCATATTCGGATCATCGCCTGCTAGTCCACCAAATAATCCCTTGAGTTGCAATAACTGAATCATGGTGCTCGTGATGTTGAACTTGGCTCCGGGTGCCAATGGTGGAGGAATAATGGCTCCTGTGGCTCCGGCTCCATCAAGATCATCATCATCATCGTCGAAAGCTGGCTGCATAGCTTGGCGTTCAGGCCTAAACCTAGCTTGACGATCTCTTCTGTTGGCAGGTGTTGCGATCTCAGCGGCATGCCTAGGGTTTAGTAGCTCGTCATCACCTAGATCTTCATCGTCAGGATTTGTTGCTCGCCCAGGGTTATCAATATTCTGTTGATGCACTTGAGCGGCGGCTAGCGCAGCTAGTCTCGGCTGTTCCTGTTGAGCAGCCATCCTTTCAATTGCGTGTTGTGCCTCCATTCTGCGAATACGTTATGGTTCAGGATTGATAGGTAATAACGGTTGACCAGAACTTCGGGTATGGGGCATGCACTGAATAAAAACCTGCAGTAAACAAAAACAAAAACTAAAAGTAAAAGTACGAGAATCTTTGACCAAAGGGTCTAGTAATTATTACGAACTTAATTGACACTTGTATACCCCGGCAGCGGCGCCAATTTTTGATAACGCTCAATCTACAGCTCTCGTAGGAGTGTAAAGCGGTTGTTATCAAATATAGAACCCAACTGGGTTGGGTATCGATCCCACAGGGAATAGCTTGGTCAACAAGTAAGTGAAGATTACTAGACTTTTAGTGAAAGTCTCGAAAAAGGGGGGATTCTTGTTGTGCAAGTAATGTAACCAAATAGTAGCTAAAAACGCCAATAGCAAAGTAAAAAGAGAAAGAATATTTTAGTAAGATGTAAACAATGAGAATTGAGGAGTTGGGGTTATGTCCACCTTCTGAGTTATACGTCTCTATTGGCTATGAGTGTGCGGAATTCAGACATGCATGTGCTTATAGAGAATTGTATTCGATGGTAAATCCAGGCGTCTTTCGACCTATTCGAGGATTATTTCACTTTAACTCTTTCGAGCTTAAAGCGTGTCTAACGGTACGAATTCTCCAAGAGGTTAATCCAGTTACGACACTAACTTTTTAATAGGGGATGGGACCCTACTACCTTGACATTATCTCTTTTCCAGATAGATAAACTTTCTTTCGAACAAGTTAAATGTTATACTGGCGTATTCTTGCGTTTGCAACCACAAAGAATTTAGATTAAGATGAAGAGAATAATGATATAAGCAGCATACGTGTCACGAACTCACAAACTCACAGCATTGGATAGTATCTCATACGGCTTCCATAACCCCAACAGAGAAGTTTAGTTACCCATGAATGCGAAGGAAATCACAATTGACATTGTTGTTATACCATAATTAAGATTTCACGTTTATAATGGTGTGGTAGGCGTTTAGGCGTGAATTTCTTAGCAAGGTAACGTTTCTCTTGTTGCGGTATTTAATAATAGAAGAAGAAAAATAGAATTAATGGAAGAATATGTTCTGAGATGTTCTAAAATCTCTAGGAAGATAGGGTATTTATAATACCCATATCCTATTCCTACAAAGCTAATGAAATGCTTAACCAAATCCTACTAAGCTAATGAAATACTTAACCCAATTGTACTAGGTTAATGTATCATTATCCTAATCCTAACAAGCTAATGTAATACTTAATCCAATTGTACTAGGTTAATGTATCATTATCCTAATCCTAATAAGTTACTGCTAGTCCCCAAAGTCTTCAGAAATGTTGTTTTAGCCCGGGACAGAATTTCCATGCGCCATCTTTAGTTCTTGGCGTCCAAGATTGGCTTTTCTCCTTTTGTGAAGCTTTCTTTGGCGTCAAGTTATCCATGAAATGCTGAATTCTGCATCATTTATACCTGAAACTTTGCTAATCATGTTCGTTAGCTCACTTACAGGAAAATGGACAAAAAGTGCATGAAATATATAATTTGTTCTCAAAACTAGGCTAAAATATGGGCAAAATATAGTGCTATAGTCTTGTAAATTCGCCTATCATCAACACCCCACACTTAAAGCTTTGTTCTTCCTCGAACAAAATATCATGTCCCTCTAAATATCAACTTAGGGTTTCACAGCAACAACATAAAATATTCGTCAAGACAAGCACAACAATTATCAACAAAGAGTAGTTTTCCGATCATTAGTAGAGACCATTTAGCCTCCAACATAGACTCGTGATGGTGGTCAACTCATATTCAAAGGTTAAGGCACAATGAATCATACACTACTACCCAAAACTCGTCAACCATGTGTGTCTCACAATAAATTACCCATAATCACTCCCAAGTGTAGCATATTTTTCAAACATGGGTATCAAAATATCCTTGCTCTCACTCTCACAAAGAATTCATATGTAGCAACTGATGACCATAGGCTTGCCCTTAGTGTAATGCTCCACTAAATGTCAGAATGCTAAGCTTAGGATCAAATAGGTCTTTTGCTGGTTGTAATGTAGGCTAAGGGACGGGTAGGACTATTTTGGCCAGAAATAGTGACTATGTTCCTAAGCGCTTTAATACATCACATTATATCATTTAACACTTTTCTTTCAAACAACCTCTCTACTTTCTTTTAATCTACCGCCCTTTTTCTCCTCTTTTGTTTTTCAATTTTAAACATAACTAACTTTTCAGTTTTCCTTTCCTTTTTCTTTTGATAACATACCTCTTATGATAGCACTTTCTTTTTCATAACTCATTCAAGCACCAATGCATTCTAAAGCATCATACTCACCAAATTTCCTCTTATTTTGTCACATGATTTTTTTTTTCACTTTAAAGCACTTAGGAATTTGGATCAAATTATGGTCTTGAAAAAATGGATTAGGCTCACATATGAGGTTTGTCAAAGAAAATAGACTAAAGGCTCAAAAGGGGTTAACTAGGATGATGTCCATGGGTAGGTAAAACGAAGGTAAATAATCATAGGTTGACAAAGAAATGACTAAATCATCTCCTAGACTTGCACTCTTTATTTTCGCTTTACATACATACCAGACAAGTTCTAGCATCAGCCACAAGCACAGAATATACTATTATCTCACACACACAAGGCACATGGTCGACTTTATTGGGAGTAGTATAGACTCTTGACCCAACAGATGAAGGAATTAAATCAAACAATATCACATAATGAGTCACAATTAGAGCCTAAATGTCTCAATAGTCATGATTTTAGCACAAACTCTTGTCATAATCTCATGCTGCCTATTAGAAAAACAATTAACTACAAACAAACATAAATAAATGCAAATGTGGATGAAGAAGTATAGCATGCAAATACCAGCACCCCACACTTAGATGGGACATACTGTCCTCAGTGGAAAATAAATAAGAAGAACCTGGTTAGTCGGACTCATCCTCTATGTCTGGGGTCATACCCCTTGCATCGGAATCATCATCAGAGTCGTCATCCTCAGAAGTTCCTCATAAGTATCCCACTTAATTCCAAGAGTGAGTCGAGGTATTTGCAGCGAGGAGGGTTCTCCTTACTCTTTTCGGCCTCTTTTCTTGCCTTTTTGTGAAGTGGTAGCCTTATCTTTGCCTTGTATTGCTTTAGGTGCCATTGTACCTGATACTTAAAACAATGTTCATGTTAGCATCATCTCGATGGATACAATCTATAAACAAGCAGTAGTGGCACCACCCCACACTTAGTTTATTGGTACAGACTAGTGAAGTGAAAGTGGTCGATTACTCAGACTTCATCGACACACGTTTTAGGGGCTATATTCCAACAAGAAATTCAGATATGTAACACTTCTTGCAATCTTTGCAATACTTTCATGTTAGGTATATCAAGACTTCTACATAGGGATTACATCATGGTATAGTTTCTATCAATAATCACAATCTCCTATGTCGGTAGGCAACTATAAGTCTTATTCCGATGAGCGAGACATACCAACATGTACGTATTCAAGTGACAAGAGTATGCAATGTTCATGAATATAGCAATTCCGCAATTAGTATGACAATGCATCAAAATCGAATTGAAGTCGGAAACAAGTTAAGATCATCCTAACGTATATGTTCACTCACTTGGTTGTGTATCAACAATTCAAACACATTCACATCTCCAATACTTCTTCAAGATTTAGCAATTCATAATAGACATAGTAATGTAGTACTTACGAAAAATAGATGAAGAACACAAGAGTACTTACGTGATTGAAGCCTTTGGAGATGTTCTTGTGAAGTGGAAGAGCAAAAGTTTTAAGAAGATTTGGATGCTATGTGCGGTGCCTATGTTAGGTTTTCAATGTGTTTGTGCCTCAAGACTAAGTCTCCTTTATATAGGAAAAGAATGGGTCGGGTTTTGACCCATTTAAAATCAGTTTTGGAGACAAAAACTGACCATAGGCGGCGCCTTTAGCTTTGCCTATGCTTAGCATAGGCGGCGCCTAATGCAAAGCCTATGGTGAGCATAGGCGGCGCCTAGTTCAATGCCTTTAGTGACCATAGGCGGCACCTTTAGCATGGCCTATGAGATTCAGAGACAAAATGCTTTGGCATAGGCGGCGCCTATGCTATGGCATACTTGAGCATAGACGGCGCCTATGCTATAGCACACTAGATTCCGAGACCTTGGGCTATAGTATAGGCTTTGCCTTGTTCGTGGCCTAGTTTTACCTAGGCCTAGCCTTGCTCGATGCCTATTTTGTCATGAGCAATGCTCAATCCATAGACTTATGCATCTTAATTCCTAACTTACCACCTTTACCATGCCATACGTCCAAATCGCATCTGAAATCGATCTCCTCGTTTTATACCTCTTGCACCTACATTCGTTCAAAAATAATGAAAACGATTAGTACGATGGGTTGCCTCCCATCAAGCGCCTTAGTTTTGGTCATGGAACGACTCTTATTTTTGGATTTTTATTTATCAAAAATGAAACACGTACTAGAATGAGAGAAAGACAAAAAAACAATAAACGATAAACGATGAACGATGGGTTGCCTCCCATCTAGCGCTTGATTTATTGTCGCGGCACGACATAGTTACCTCGAGTACTTAGACTTCATCGGGATAGATGGTGGATCGTTTTCTGAATGGATTCAGACGATAATGAGGCTTACTTGTAGGCATGCAATCTTCTTCGAGATGACCCTTGTGCATGCCTATCCCAGGAGGGATACCAATTATATCATCAATAGTTCAACCCATAGCTCTCATGTATCTCTTCAGAGCAGAGATGAGAGCCTCTACGTGCTGTTTACTTAAATCATCCGCACTCACCGGAAGTATATTTATACTTTCCAAGAACACATACCTTAGATAATCGGGGAGCTCTTTCGATTCTAGCATTGGTGGCTCTTCAATAGATGGCTTGGCTGGTGGTGTGGGTCGATTGTTGAGATCGAGGTCCAGCTTTTTGGGAGTATGGGAATAGGACTCTATTTCTGTTAGAGCACATATAGTTTCTTCATAATCTTCATCATCCTTATGCTCAACATTCAACAACACATCAGATAGTGGCTCAACAGTAAGCTGTTTCTCTACGGACAATGCTTTCTTATCCTCAAAGTAAACATCAGCCAGCGAGAATACGTTCAGCTCTTTGGGTTGCTTCATTGATTTGCACACATCAAAGCGAACTACTTCGTCATTTATTCAAAATGAAAGCTCATTAGCTCTCAAATCAATAAGCACGCTTCCTGTAGCAAGGAAAGGGCGCCCCAAGATTATGGGAACTTCTGAGTCTGCTTCACAATCCAAAATAACAAAGTCTGCCGGAAAGATGAATGAAGAAACCTTTACCAATACATCACATAGAATCCCAACAGGTCGTTTTACCGACCTATCCGCCATTACGAGCCTTATATTGGTTGGAGTAGGATCATCTAACCCCAACTTTTTATAGATAGATAATGGCATCAAATTGATGCTGGCTCCTAAATCACATAATGCCTTGGCAAAATTCAAAGATCCAACAGTGCAAGGAATAGTGAAAGCTCCGGGGTCAGCCTTCTTCTGAACTAGTGATCGGGTAGCGATGGCGCTGCAGTGATGAACATTATCTTTCAAATCATAGCTTGTTGCCCGCTTTTTCGTCAAAAGATCTTTCATAAATTTCGCATACCCAGGCATTTGTTCAAGTGCTTCCACCAATGGAACATTAATGGTCAGCTGCTTTAACATAGTCATGAATTTGCTGAACTTCGTATCATCCGCCACCTTCTTCAATCTTTGGGGAAAAGGTGGTGGTGGGTATGGAATTTTTCTCTCCACGGATTTCTTCTCCTCTTGCTTCCGTTTTTCAGCTTTTCCAGGCTGCACGTCGTGAGGAGTGACGTTAAGGACGTTAGGATCGGCTGCTGCGGCATCTTCCCCTTTCGCCTTATCATCAATTTCCGCTTCTTCGTCAACCACTTGCTTTCCTTTTTCTGAAGTTTCCAGCACCTTACCACTTCGGGTAGTGATGGCCATGCATGACCCATCATTGCTTGGGTTTTGCACAGTATCGCTAGGTAAAGTGCCAGCCTTTCTTTGATTGAGTGCTGCTGAAAGTTGGCTCAATTGCTGCTCTATTTTCTTGATTGAAGTGGAATGTGAATCAACTAATTGCTTTATCGAGGACAAATCATTTATTACCTCTGTTACTCCCGCGCTAGTTGCTTCCACTCCTTTCAGTAGTTTAGCCATCATGTCTTCCATACTTCCAGAACTAGATGTGGTGGCGTCACGTCTTCCAGGGGGAACATACAAACCACTTTTGTCATTCTTGTTCTTCCAACTACCTTGGTCCTTGTTTCCATATTTATCATAATAGTTCCGACCTTGGTTTCCTTGGGTATTACCTCGGAAACCCCCCTGATTGTTCAAGTAGTTGGCTTCCTCTTCCGAATCAGATTCGTCTCTTCCTTTTGACGCAATAGCTTTCACTTTTTTGGTCTTCCCTGATAATAAATGCTTTGTAAGAAGATCCACTTGTGTTTTCATGTGCGCCATATCTTGATCTCGTTCTTCTTGTCTTCTTCTTTGGTCTGCAGTCATGCCAATAGATAAAGTGGGGCTTGCTACCTCAGAATCCCTGGTATGCCAAGCTCTACTTTGTTTCGTCATACGATCTAGCATATTGCTTGCTTGACCAAAGGTGAGATCCATAAAGGATCCTCCAGCCGCATTATCCACCACTGGTTTAGTTATTGAATTCAGGGCTCTATATAATATCTCCATTAGGTGAACATTAGTCATATGATGGTTTGGGCACCTCGCTAGCTTTGTCTTGAACCTCTCACATGTTTCATGAAGAGCTTCAGTGGGAAGCTGACGAAAGTTGCTGATTTCATCTCTCAATTGTGCTCTTTTGGATGGCGGAAAGAATCTTTCTAGGAAAGCGTCTCTCAATTGCCTCTAATTTGTAATAGAATCAGGAGTCAGCCCATTCAACCATAGAGTTGCCTCCCCAGACAGAGACAATGGAAATAAGCGTAATCGGATTGCATTCTGACCAACACCAGGATTGTCAAACGACTTGCATGTAGAAATAAATTTGATGAGATGCATATTTGGATCATCGCCTGCTAGTCCACCAAATAATCCCTTGAGTTGCAATAACTGAATCATGGTGCTCGTGATGTTGAACTTGGCTCCGGGTGCCAATGGTGGAGGAATAATGGCTCCTGTGGCTCCGGCTCCATCAAGATCATCATCATCATCGTCGAAAGCTGGCTGCATAGCTTGGCGTTCAGGCCTAAACCTAGCTTGACGATCTCTTCTATTGGCAGGTGTTGCGATCTCAGCGGCATGCCTAGGGTTTAGTAGCTCGTCATCACCTAGATCTTCATCGTCAGGATTTATTGCTCGCCCAGGGTTATCAATATTCTGTTGATGCACTTGAGCGGCGGCTAGCGCAGCTAGTCTCGGCTGTTCCTGTTGAGCAGCCATCCTTTCAATTGCGTGTTGTACCTCCATTCTGTGAATACGTTGTGGTTCAGGATTGATAGGTAATAACGGTTGACCAGAACTTCGGGTATGGGGAATGCACTGAATAAAAACCTGCAGTAAACAAAAACAAAAAGTAAAAGTACGAGAATCTTTGACCAAAGGGTCTAGTAATTATTACGAACTTAATTGACACTTGTATACCCCGGCAGCGGCGCCAATTTTTTATAACGCTCAATCTACAGCTCTCGTAGGAGTGTAAAGCGGTCGTTAGCAAATATAGAACTCAACTGGGTTGGGTATCGATCCCACAGGGAATAGCTTGGTCAACAAGTAAGTGAAGATTACTAGACTTTTAGTGAAAGTCTCGAAAAAGGGGAGATTCTTGTTGTGCAAGTAATGTAACCAAATAGTAGCTAAAAACGGCAATAGCAAAGTAAAAAGAGAAAGAATGTTTTAGTAAGATGTAAACAATAAGAATTGAGGAGTTGGGGCTATGTCCACCTTCTGAGTTATACGTCTCTATTGGCTATGAGTGTGCGGAATTCAGACATGCATGTGCTTATAGAGAATTGTATTCGATGGTAAATCCAGGCGTCTTTCGACCTATTCGAGGATTATTTCACTTTAACTCTTTCGAGATTAAAGCGTGTCTAACGGTACGAATTCTCCAAGAGGTTAATCCAGTTACGACACTAACTTTTTAATAGGGGATGAGACCCTACTACCTTGACATTATCTCTTTTCCAGATAGATAAACTTTCTTTCGAACAAGTTAAATGTTATACTGGCGTATTCTTCCGTTTGCAACCACAAAGAATTTAGATTAAGATGAAGAGAATAATGATATAAGCAGCATACGTGTCACGAACTCACAAACTCACAGCATTAGATAGTATCTCATACGGCTTCCATAACCCCAACAGAGAAGTTTAGTTACCCATGAATGCGAAGGAAATCACAATTGACATTGTTGTTATACCACAATTAAGATTTCACGTTTATAATGGTGTGGTAGGCGTTTAGGCGTGAATTCCTTAGCAAGGTAACGTTTCTCTTGTTGCGGTATTTAAGAATAGAAGAAGAAAAATAGAATTAATGGAAGAATATGTTCTGAGATGTTCTAAAATCTCTAGGAAGATAGGGTATTTATAATACCCATATCCTATTCCTACTAAGCTAATGAAATGCTTAACCAAATCCTACTAAGCTAATGAAATACTTAACCCAATTGTACTAGGTTAATGTATCATTATCCTAATCCTAACAAGCTAATTTAATACTTAACCCAATTGTACTAGGTTAATGTATCATTATCCTAATCCTAATAAGTTACTGCTAGTCCCCAAAGTCTTCAGAAATGTTGTTTTAGCCTGGGACAGAATTTCCATGCGCCATCTTTAGTCCTTGGCGTCCAAGATTGGCTTTTCTCCTTTCGTGAAGCTTTATTTGGCGTCAAGTTATCCATGAAATGCTGAATTCTTCATCATTTATACCTGAAACTTTGCTAATCATGTTCGTTAGCTCACTTACAGGAAAATGGACAAAAAGTGCATGAAATATATAATTTGTTCTCAAAACTAGGCTAAAATATGGGCAAAATATAGTGCTATAGGCTTGTAAATTCGCCTATCATCATGGGCTCGGGTGTCGGGCGTGCTGTGGGACAAAATTTGACTAGGGCCTGCCAGGGAGGTTGGAGATCGTTCCTGTGTGGTCCGTTTAATTTTTCATGGCCATTTGGGTAGACAAACGGACGCAACGGTGCGAACAGGGTATTTTAGAGCAAATCGGTGTTCTATAGCCCACGGTTTCGGGGGTGGGCTCGGGTTTAGGGTATTTTGTGGGCCGAAAATTGACGGAGGCATGCCAGGGAGGTTGGGGATTGTCCCAATGTGGTCCGTTTACTTTTTCGTGGCCATTTTGGTGGACAAACGGGCGAAACGGTGCGAACGGGTTGTTTTCGGATCAAATCGGTGAGCTATTGCCCATGGTTTTGGGACTGGGCCAGGGTTTCGAGAGTGCTGTAGGCCAAAAATTGTTCGGGGTGTGCCGGGAGATTGGGGATAGTCCCAGTGTTATCCATTTAATTTTTCGTGGCCATTTGGGTGGACAAATTGATTGGGGTATGCTAGGGAGGTTGGTAATCATCCCAGTATGGTTCGTTTAATTTTTTGTGGCCATTTGGGTGGACAAACGGGCGAAATAGTTTGAACGGGGTATTTTCGGGCCAAATTGATGTGCTATAGCCCGCGGTTTCGGGGTTGGACCCGGGGTCCGGGCGTGCTGTGGGCCGAAAATTGACAGGGGAGTTCCAAGGAGGTTGGGGATCATCCCAATGTGGACCGTTTAATTTTTTGTGGCCATTTGGGTGGATAAATGGGCAAAACGGCGCGAACGAGGAATTTTCGGGCCAAATCGGCGTGCTATAGCCCACGGTTTTGGGGGTGGCGCCGTGGTCCGGGTGTGATGTGAGCCAAAATCAATCGGGGCGTGCCAAGGAGGTTGGGGATGGTTCTAGTGTGGTCCGTTTAATTTTTTGTGGACGTTTGGGTGGACAAATAGGAAAAACGGCGCGAATGGGGCATTTTTAGGTAAAATCAATATGCTACAGCCCACAGTTTCGGGGGTGGGTCCAGGGTCCGGGCATGCTATGGGCCGAAAATCGATCGGGGCGTGCTAGGGAGATTGAGGATCATCCCAGTGTGGTCCGTTTAATTTTTCGTGGCCATTTGGGTGGACAAACGGGCGAAACGGCACAAATGGGGCATTTTTGGGCCAAATTAGTGTACTATAGCCCACGGTTTTGGGGGTGGACCCGAGCGTACTGTGGGTCGAAAATCAACTGAGGCATGCCAGGGAGGTTGGGGAACGTCCCAGTGTGGTCCGTTTAATTTTTCTTGGCTATTTGGGTGGATGAATGGGAAAAACAGCCTGAACGGGGCATTTTTGAGCAAATTCGGTGGGCTATAAGCCACGGTTCGGGGGTGGACCCGTGGTCCGGGCATGTTGTGGACTGAAAATCGACCGGGGCATGCCAAGGAGGTTGGCGGTCATCCCAGTGCGGTTTGTTTTATTTTTTGTGGCCATTTGGGTTGACAAACGGGCGAGATTACGCGACTGGGCATTTTTGGGCTAAATTGGTGTGCCATATCCCACGGTTTTGGAGGTGGGACCGGGGTCTGGGCGTGTTGTGAGCCGAAAATTGACATGGGCCTGCCAGGGAAGTTATGGATCATCCCAGTGTGGTCAGTTTGATTTTTTGTGGCCATTTGGGTGGACAAACGGGTGAAACGGCGCGAGCGGGGAATTTTTAGGCCAAATCAGTGTGCTATAGCCCACGGTTTCAGGGTTGAACCGTGTTTCGGGCGTGCTGTGGGCCAAAAATCATCCGGGGCGTGTAAAGGAGGTTGGGAAGCATCCCAGTATGTTTCGTTCAATTTTTTGTGGCCATTTGGGTGGGCAAATGGGAGAAACAACGTTAACTGGGCATTTTCGGGCCAAATTGGTGTGCTATAGCCCACGGTTTCAGAGGTGAGCCTGAGCGTGCTGTGGGACAAAAATTGGCCGGAGCGTGCTAGTGAGGTTGGGGATCATTCCAGTGTGGTCTGTTTAAATTTTTGTGGCCATTTGAGCGGAAAAACGGGCGAAACGGCGCGAATGAGGCATTTTTGGGCTAAATCGGTGTGCTATAACCACAGTTTTGGGGGTGGGCCCAGGGTTTGGGCGTGGGCCCAGGGTTCGGGCGTGCTGTGGGCCGAAAATCGATTGGGGCATGCCAGGGCGATAGGGAATCGTTCTAGTGTGGTCCGTTTAATTTTTCATGGAAATTTGGGTGGACAAACGGGCAAAATGGCACAAATGTGGCATTTTGGGACAAATCGATGTATTGCTATAGACCACGGTTTCGAGGGAGGGCCCGAGCGTGTTGTGGGTCAAAAATCAATCTGGGCGTGCTAGGGAGGTTGGGGACGTCCCATATGGTCCGTGTAATTTTTCGTGGCTATTTGGGTGGACAAACGGGCAAAACGGCGCGAACGGGGCATTTTCAGGCCAAATCTAGGTGCTACAACCCATAGTTTTGAGTGTGGGCCCGGGGTTCGGGGGCATTGTGGGTCAAAAATCAACAGGTGCGTGCCAGGGAGGTTTGGGATCATCCTAATATTGTCCTTTTAAGTTTTTATGGCCATTTGGATGTACGAGCGGGCGAAACGGCGCGAACGGGGTATTTTTGGGCTCAATCAGTTTGCTATAGCCCATGGTTTTGGGGGTGGGGCCGGGGTTCGGGTGTGTTGTGGGCCAAAAATCAACCGGGGCGTGCCAAGGAGGTTGGGGATCATCCTAGTGTCGTCCATTTAAATTTTCGTGGACAAATAGGTAAAACGGCGCGAACGAGGCATTTTCAGGTAAAATCAGTATGCTATAGCCAACAGTTTTGGGGGTGGGCCCAGGGTCCGGGCGTGCTGTGGGCCAAAAATCAACTGGAGCGTTCTAGGGAGATTGGGGATCGTCCCAGTGTGGTCCGTTTAATTTTTTATGGCCATTTGTGTAGACAAATGGGTGAAACGGCACAAATGGGGCATTTTTGGGCCAAATTAGTGCACTATAGCCCACGGTTTCGGGGGTGGGCCCGAGCGTACTGTTGGCCGAAAATCAACCGGGGCATGATAGGGAGGTTGGGGATCGTCCCAGTGTGGTCCATTTAATTTTTCTTGGCCATTTGGGTGGACGAACGGGCAAAACGGCGTGAACGAGGCATTTTCGAGCAAAATCGGTGGGCTATAAGCCATGGTTCGGGGGTGGGCCCGGGGTCCGGGCGTGCTTTGGGCCGAAAATCAATTGGGGCATGCCAAGGAAGTTGGGGGTCTTCCCAGTGCGGTCTGTTTAATTTTTTGTGGCTATTTGGGTGGACAAACGGGCGAGATTGCGCGACTGGGGCATTTTTGGGCTAAATTGGGGTGCCATATCCTACGATTTTGGGGGTGGGACCGGGCTCTGGGCGTGCTGTGAGCCAAAAATTAACCTGGGCCTGCCAGGGAGGTTGTGGATCATCCCAGTGTCGTCATTTTGACTTTTTATGGCCATTTGGGTGGACAAACGGGCGAAATGGCACGAGCGGGGCATTTTTGGGCCAAATCAGTGTGCTATATCGCACAGTTTCAGGGGTGGAACAGTGTTTCGGGCGTGTTGTGGACCGAAAATCGATCGGGGCGTGCCAAGGAGCTTAGGAAGCATCCCAGTATGTTCCGTTCAATTTTTTGGGGCCATTTGGGTGGGCAAACGGGCAAAACAGCGCAAACGGGGCATTTTTTGGGCTATATTAGTGTGCTATAGCCCACGGTTTCAGAGGTGAGCCTGGGCGTGCTGTGGGACAAAAATCGACTGGAGCGTGCTAGTGAGGTTGGGGATCATTCCAGTGTGGTCCGTTTATATTTTTTGTGGCCATTTGAGTGGGCAAACGGGCAAAACGGAGCGAATGAGGCATTTTCGGGCTAAATTGGTGTGCTATAACCACAGTTTTGGGGGTGGGCCTCGGGTTCGGGCGTGCTGTGGGCTGAAAATCGACTGGGGCATGCCAGGGAGATAGAAGATCGTCCTAGTGTGGTCCGTTTATTTTTTCATGGCAATTTGGGTGGACAAACAGGGAAAACGGCACAAACGTGGCATTTTTGGGATAAATCGGTATGCTATAGACCACGGTTTTGAGTGAGGGCTCAGGCGTGCTGTAGGCCAAAAATCAATTCGGGAGTGCTAGGGAGGTTGGGGATCGTCCCATGTGGTCCGTGTAATTTTTCGTGGCTATTTGGGTGGACAAACGGGCAAAATGGCATGAACGGGGCATTTTCAGGCCAAATCTGGGTGCTACAGCCCACAGTTTTGAGGGTGGGCCTGGGGTTCGGGCGCGTTGTGGGCCAAAAATTGACAGGGGCGTGCCAGGGAGGTCTGGGATCGTCCCAATGTGGTATGTTTAAGTTTTGTGGCCATTTGGATGGACGAATGGGCAAAACGGCGCGAATGGGGCATTTTCTAGCCAAATCGGTGTGCTATAGCCCACGGTTTTGGGGATGGGCCCGAGATTCGAGAGTGCTGTGGGCCAAAAATCAACTGGGGCATGCCAGGGCGGTTGGGGGTCATCCCAATGTGGTCTGTTTAATTTTTTGTGGCCATTTGGGTGGACAAACGGGCAAAATAGCGCGAATGGGGCATTTTTGGGCCAAATCGGTGTGCCATATCCCACAGTTTTGGGGGTGGGCCTAGGGTCCGAGCATACTATGGTAAAAAATTGACCGAGGCACGTCAGGGAGGTTTGGGATCATCTCTGTGTGATCTGTTTAATTTTTCGTGGCCATTTAGGTAGATAAACGGGCAAAACGACATGAACGGGGCATTTTTAGGCCAAATCGGTGTGCTATTGCCTATGGTTTCGGCGGTGGGCTCAGGGTCCGTGCGTGCTGTGGGCCAAAAATTGATTGGGGCATGACAGAGAGATTGGGGATCATCTCTGTGTGGTCCGTTTAATTTTTTATGGCAATTAGGGTGGACAAACGGGCAAAACGACACAAACGTGGCATTTTCGATCCTAATCGGTGTGCTATAGACCACGGTTTCGAGGGTGCGCCCGGGGCTGGGGGCCAAAAATTGATCGGGGCATGTCAGGAAGGATGGGGATCATCCCACGTAGTCCGTTTAATTTTTCGTGGCCATTTGGGTGGACCAACGGGTGAAATGGAGCGAATAGAGTTTTTTCAGGCCAAAACAGTGTGCTGTAGCCCACAATTTTAAGAGTGGGCTTGGGGTCCGGCTGTGCTGTGGGTCAAAAATCAACCGAGCATGCCAGGAGGTTGGGGATCATCCCAGTGTGGTCTGTTAAATTTTTTGTGGCCTTTTGGGTGGACAAACGGGCGAAACGGCTCGAGTGGGGCATTTTTGGGTCAAATCGGTGTGCTAGCCCACGGTTTTGGGGGTGGGCCTGGGGTCCGGGCATGCTGTGAGACAGATATCGATCGGGGCATGCTAGGGAGGTTGGGGATCATCCCAGTAAGGTCTGTTTAATTTTTCGTGTCTATTTGGGTGGACAAACGGGCAAAACAGCGCGAATTAGGTATTTTCGGGCCAAATCGGTGTGCTATAGCCCACAGTTTTGGGGGTGGGCCCGAGGTCCGGGTATGCTGTGGGCCGAAAATTGACTGGGGCATGCTTGGGAGGTTGGGGATCATCCTAATGTGGTCCATTTAATTTTTCGTGGCCATTTGTGTGGACAAATAGGAAAAATAGCACGAATTGGGCATTTTCGAGTCAAATCGGTGTCCTATAGCCTAGAGTTTTGGGGTGGGCCCAAGTTTTGAGCGTGCTGTGGGCCAAAAATCAATCGGGGCATGCCAGGGAGGTTTGGGATCATCCCAGTATGGTCCGTTTATATTTTCGTGGCCATTTGGGTGGACAAACGGGCGAAACAACGCGAACAGGGAGTTTTTGGGCCATATTGGTGTGCTGTAGCCACGGTTTTGGGGGTGGGCCCAGGGTCCGAGCATGCTGTGGGTCAAAAATTAACCGAGACGTGCCAGGGAGTTTGGGGATAATCCCTGTGTGGTCTGTTTAATTTTTCATGGCCATTTGGGTAGATAAACGTGCAAAATGGCGCGAACGGGGCATATTTAGGCCAAATTTGTGTGCTATTGCTCACGATTTTGGGGGTGGGACCGGGGTTCGGGCGTGCTTCAGGACGAAAATTTACTGGGGCATGCCAGGGAGATTGGGGATCATCTCAGTGTGGTCCGTTTAATTCTTCGTACCCATTTGGGTGGGCAAACGGGCAAAACGGTACAAAAGGAGCATTTTTTGGCCAATTTAGCATGCTATAGACCACAGTTTCAGGGGTGGGCCTGGATGAGCTATGGGCCAAAAATCGATCGGAGCGTGCCACGGAGGCTGGGGATCGTTCCAGTATGGTCCGTTTAATTTTTCGTGGCCATTTGGGCGGACAAACGGGCAAAACGGCACGAACGGGGCATTTTCAGGCCAAATCAGTGTGCTATAGACCACAGTTTTGGGTGTGGACCTGGGATTCGGGCGTGTTTTGGGCTAAAAATCGACCAGGGAGAGCCAGGGGGTTGGGGATCATCCCAGTGTGGTCCGTTTAATTTTATGTGGCCATTTGGGTGGACAAACGAGTGAAATTGCGCGAACGGGGCATTTTTGGGCCAAATGGGTGTGCTATAGCCTACTGTTTTGGGGGTGGGCCCAGGCGTGTTGTGGGCCAAAAATCGATCGGGGCGTGCCATTTATGATCCCATTGTGGTTGGGGATCATCCCATTATGGTCCGTTTAATTTTTTGTGGCCATTTATGTAGACAAACGGGAAAAACGGTGCAAACAGGGCATTTTCTGGCTAAATCGGTGGGCTATAGCCCACGGTTTTAGGGGTTGACCCAGGGTCCGGGCGTGCTGTGGGCCGAAAATCAATCGGGGTGTGTCGGGGAGGTTCGGGATCATCCTATTGTGGTCCGTTTAATTTTTCATGGCTATTTGGGTGGACAAACGGGAGAAATAACGTGAACGAGGCAATTTCGGGCCAAAATGGTGTGCTATAGCCAACGGTTTTGGGGGTGGGCTCGGGGTTCGGGCGTGCTGTCGGCCAAAAATCGATCGAGGAGCGCTAGAAAAGTTGGGGATCATCCCAGTGTGGTCCTTTTAATTTTTCGTGGCATTTGGGTAGATAAATGGGCGAAACGGCGCGAATGGTGCATTTTTGGGCAAAATTGATGTGTTATAGCCCACGGTTTCGGGGGTGGGCCCGAGGTCCGGGCGTGCTTCGAGAAAAAAATCAATCGGGGCGTGCTAGGGAGGTAAAGGATCATCCCAGTGTGGTCTGTTTAATTTTTTGTTGCCATTTCGATGGACAAACAGGCAAAATGGTGTGAATGAAGCATTTTCGGGCCAAATCGGTGTGCTACAGCCCACGGTTTTGGGGTGGGACTGGGGTTCTAACGTGCTGCGGGCCAAAAATCGACCGGGGCATGCTAGGGAGGTTGGGGATCGTCCCAGTGTGGTTTGTTTAATTTCTTGTGGCCATTTGGGTGGACATACGTGTGAAACAGCGCGAACGAGGCATTTTCGGGCAAAATTTGTGTGCTATAGCCCATGGCTTCAGAGTGGGCCTGGGGTCCAGGCATACTGTGGGCTAAAAATTGATCAGGCTGTGCCAGGGAGGTTGGGGAAAGTCCCAATATGGTCCGTTTAATTTTTCGTGGCCATTTGGGTCGACAAACGGGCAAAACGGCGCGAGCGGGGCATTTTTGGGCCAAATAAGTGTGCTATAGCCCACGGTTTTGGGGGTGGGCCTAGGGTTCGGGCATGTTGTTGTCTGAAAAATGATCGGGGCATTCCAGGGAAGTTGGGGATCATTCTAATATGATTCATTTAATTTTTTGTGGTCATTTGGGTGGACAAACCGGTGAAAAGGCCGAACGGGGCATTTCCGGGTCAAATCGGTGTGCTATAGCCTACGGTTTCATGAGAGGGCCCAGGGTTTGGGAGCCCTGTGCACCAAAAATTGATCGGATCATGCCAGGGAGGTTGGGGATCGTCGGAATGTGGTTTGTTTAATTTTTTGTGGCCATTTGGGTGGACAAACGGGCGAAACGGCACTAACTGGGCATTTTCGGGCCAATAGATGTGCTATAGCCAATGATTTCAGGGGTGAACCCGGGGTCCGGGCATGTTGTGGGTCAAAAATTGACCGGCGCATACCAAGGATATTGGGGATCATCCCAATATGGTTCGTTTAATTTTTTGTGGCCAATTGTTTGGAGAAACGGGCGAAATGGCGCGAACGGTGCATTTTTGAGTCAAATCGGTGTTCTATAGCCCACGGTTTTTGTGGTGGTACCATTGGCACGCCAGAGAGGTTGGGGATCGTCTCAGTGTGGTCTGTTTAATTTTTTGTGGGTATTTGGGCAGATAAACGGGCGAAATCTCACGAGTGGGGCATTTTCGGGCCAAATCAGTTTGCTATAGCCCACGATTTAGGGGGTAGGTTAGGGGTCTGGGCGTGCTGTGGGCCGAAAATTGACTAAGCATGCTAGAGAGGTTGGGGATCGTCTCAGTGTGGTCCGTTTATTTTTTCGTGGCCATTTGGGTTGACGAACGGGCCAAACAGCGCGGACGGGGCATTTTCGGGCCAAATCGGTGTGCTATAGCCCACAATTTTGGGGGTGGGCCCGGGGTCTAGGCATGCTGTGGGTCGAAAATCCATCGGGGCCGACCAGGGATGTCGGGGATCATCCCAGTATGGTCCGTTTAATTTTTTGTGGCCAATTGTTTGGACAAACGGGCGAAACGGTGTGAACGGGGCATTTTTGGGCTACATCTATGTGCTATAGCACACGGTTTTGGTGTTGGGCCCGGGGTCTGGGCATGCTGTGGGATGAAAATTGACCGTGGCGTGCCAGGGAGGTTGGGGATCATCCCAGTGTGGTTCGTTTAATTTTTTGTTTCCATTTGAATGGACAAACGGGCGAAATAACATGAATTGGGCATTTTTTGGCCAAATAAGTGTGCTATTGCCCACGATTTTGGGGGTGGGCCCGGGGTCTGGGCGTGCTGTGGGCCAAAAATTGACCGAGGCGTTCCAAGGATGTTGGGTATTGTCCCAGTGTGGTCCGTTAAATTTTTCGTGGCCATTCGGTTGGACAAACGGGGGAAACGGCGTGAACGATGATACAAATCAGACCACGAAGATGCCAAAACAGTTCACAAAACGTAAGAAGAACAAGCAACATAGAAGGATACAAGATAACAAACACAAAAACACACGGATTTTCATAATAATGAAAGGATAGATAGTGAGACCAAGATCATTACAAGATTAAGAACCAAGTATATTTGAACATTAACCCCTAATGAATGTAATAATCAAAACCACACTCTTACGATGACCGCCAAGGTAATCGACTCACCCCAAGATCCACTGTTTCCAAGCAAAGAACAATATTGAATTTTCCAATCCCTATACTAAGGATGACTTTTCCAAGTCCTAACTAAGACTATACTAAGGTGGTCTACTCTCAAGAGAGTAGGTTTCAAGTGTTTCAACCTTTCATCTTTCATAAAATTAACTAGCAAATGAACTAATAGAACCTATTTATAGTCTAACTTATTACATAACAAAATGACCACAATACCCTTAATGAAAAGGGGTGGTCATGGAGTGTTACTTGGACAAGTCTAAGTAACCAAAATGTCCTTAATGAAGGCCCAAAACCGTGAGTCCTCAATCTTTAATGCTCCAAGCAATCTTTCACGCGTGGGATTGCTATTTGATATACTCAAATCGGCCCCTCCATTTAGGATCCCATTTCCTTAATGCGACCAAAGCTTGATGCCCCACGTACTGACTTCGAATGATGTCATTGAAAGTTAAGGCGACTATTTGAATCGTATTATCCTCCCCTTCTTGAAAAGGATTCGACCTCGAAACCAAACCTTGCAAAACCAAAGAAAGAACACCCAAATACAAACTCCTCATGGCATGAGGGTTAGGGTAAGCACGACAAATCACCTCAAAATTCCAAGGTTACACATATTTAGAATACAACCAAGGATCCTTTGAACTAAATATTACATAATTAATGAAAAATGCAAATAGGATTTGGCTATAGAATTCACGAAAAATGATACTTTGCTTGTCATGTAAACCAAGCAACAAGTTGGGAGCACCATCATCACCAATTCTATATTTGGCACAGGGGTCAAATGGGAAGAGTGGCCATAGACACGAGTCTAGACAACACCCCCCTTTCCCGTGGTCTCCACCCAAACTAAACGGCATACTCTTTACAATAGAATACATATTATCCAGAGCAAATAGAAAGTAGAGAAAGGTATCACTCAAGTCGACTTCTACTAATGTGACCTCATGTGTGTACTCACTACTAGTTTCACAATCATCACCATGAGTACTCTCAACAATAAATTCACACAAAGTAGAAGGAGAAGTAGTTTCCAAAACCACACTTCACTTACCCTTAAGAGTACTCTCATATTCCAAGAAGAGATTTCCATCTTTAGGAGGAATGTTGTCACACCATAGTGGGTTAGCATATTGGCTATAGCTTTTAAGGCAAGATATACCATTATTTTCACCACTAGGTTCATAAGGAATGGTTATATCATCTTCAAACAAGACATTATACCTTAAGAGACCATGATCTATTTCACGAGCAGATTTGGAACAGACATATTCATCACTCTCTAAAACATTAATATCAAGTTTCAAAGAGATTTCAAGTGCAAGATTATCCCAAGAATAGCTCTCGGGTTCACTCCTATTCCTTTGATCAATATTTTCAACATCATCACACACTTGAGATTCATTAATCACATCACACACATCCTCAAGTGGTTGGCAATTTTCACACAAAAATTGATCAACATAAATTTCATAAAACGATGTACTTTCATTCAACACAATGGTTTCAACACTAGGTGGACATAAATCGATCTTACAAGAAGATTTGATTCGATCATTAATAGGATAAACTAGTGTATCCACACTCATAACAAGTACATCATCATCAAGCGGCAAAGAAATAATAGACTCATAAATAGGCAAGCTATAACTCACACTCAATGGGCTACTAGCCACACAATTATCATTCACATGTATAAAAGTGTAAGGGTTAGATATTTTACCTTGCATTTCATGACTATTTTCGTCTTTACCTCGGTGTGAAAGTCCATCACAAGATTGGGCAGAAAATTCCTTCGGGAAGCTTTCATCGCAAGTTGTTTGGATAAGAGGAATTGGATTTTGAGGGAAAAGCTTAGGTAACAATTGGCGTATAATTTCAATGTGCCATTGCATATCTTCAAGATCGTCATTGATGCGATCATACGTGGCCTTGAAATTATGGGCAGCCATGGTACCTAACCAAAAAAAAAAAGACAACAACAAACAAATGAAAATAAACAACATTAGTAGTAAAAGCTCCTCACAAACACTCGTAGACACTCACTTTTGTGATCCTCACAATTGGAGCGGCGAATATTGAAAGTTGCATATACTCTGGTAGTCAATAAGATGTCAATTCTACTTAGCGGCCGGAATAGATTCTTCTTTGATTGACTCAAGACGCAAAACAAAAAATTCTACTTACGAACTTGAAACAAAAAGTTACGACGAATTAAAAATGAGAAAAGCACACAAATAACGAAGGCACGATAAAAACAGATTCAAAAACTAATTCACAATCTAATAGGTGATTACTAGTTGCTAATTAGTATTAGAATCAAGAAATAAAACTAATGAAACAAAGAAAAGAAACTTTAAAATCTGAAATTTGAGCTTCAAGGATTTTTGGAACGTTGATGATGTGGCACTTAGATGACGTGGCAATATGGTGACATGGCAATTTTGGTGACATGGCAGTTTGCAATTTGGATTGGTCAAATTTTTAATTTAGGAGAGTGAAAAATCAGCTAAAGGAGGGAAAGCACAAGACTTAGAGCCTTTTTCAAAATTCAAAAGACTTCGACTTTCCTTGCACCTTTTTGGCAAGACATCTTTTTGAAAGCCTTTGTCTCCTTTCCTCTTTTGTTTGTCTTGGTATGTGCCCTTACTCCCTTTTGGTAATGAGTTTTTTTGAAAGTCCTATTGTCCCCTTTCTTCTTTTGTATGTTCTTTGGGATGTGTTTCAAGACTAACAAAAGACTACACTCTTTTCTCCACTCTTTAAGATAAAACCACACCTATTGAATATTCTTTTTCAACAATAAATGATGAACATGAAGAACAACAAGAACACTCAAAAGATTGAAACTAAACCAAATGAACTCCAAATTGAATAATTTTGGATTCCTTTTGCTCACGTTAAACTCCACAACACAACCATGCATTTTTCAAGCCACAATATCAACAACAACCCTTCCAATTTCGAGCTTCACCTTACTAGTTTCTTCAACCTTAAACTCAACAATGTTGAACAACTCAAAACCACTCGGATTAAGCTCAAATCCAAGATCTAGACTCACTTAGTGTTAGGGAACAAGAACCTAACACTAGAAACAAACAAAACACACTAAAATCTCCTAAATCTAAGTCTCAAATTTCAGCTAAACACAAAAACGGGAAAAAATTCTTTTTTTTTTTAGATTTTTGGTTTTTCAACACTTTTTTTTTTAATTTTTCAACTAACAAGCTCAAGATTAATTTTGTTGGAACAAAATCAATCCTTGCTCTGATACCAAATGATACAAATCAGTCCACCAAGAGGCCAAAACAGTCCACAAAACATGAGAAGAACAAGCAACACAGAGGGATACAAGATGACAAACACAAAAACATACGGATTTGCAAAATAATGAAAGGATAGATAGTGAGACCAAGATTATTACAAGATTAAGAATCAAGTATATTTGAACATTAACCCCTAATGAATGTAATAATCAAAACCACACTCTTACGGTGACCGCCAAGGTAATCGACTCACCTCAAGATCCACCGTTTCCAACCAAAGAACAATATTGGCTTTTCCAAGCCCTATACTAAGGATGACTTTTCCAACTCCTAACTAAGACTATACTAAGGTGGTATACTCTCAAGAGAGAGGATTTCAAGTGTTTCAACCTTTTATATTTCATAAAACTAACTAGCAAATGAACTAACATAACCTATTTATAGTCTAACTTATTACATAACAAAATAACCACAATACCCTTAATGAAAAGGGGTGGTCATGGAGTGTTACTTGGACAAGGCTAAGTAACCAAAATGTCCATAATGAAGGCCCAAAATCGTGAGTCCTCAATCTTTAATGCTCCAAGCAATCTTTCACACGTGGGATTGCTCTTTGGTGTACTCAAATCGGCCCCTCCATGTAGGATCCCATTTCCTTAATACGACCAAAGCTTGATGACCCACGTACTAACTTTGAATGATGTCATTGAAAGCTAAGGCATCCATTTGAATCGTATCATCCTTCCCTTCTTGAAAAGGATTCGACCTCGAATCCAAACCTTGCAAAACCAAAGAAAAGACACATAAATACAAACTCCTCATGGCATGAGGGTTAGGGTAAGAACGACAAATCACCTCAACAAGCCAAGGTTGGACATAGTTAGAATATAAATAAGGATCCTTTGAACTAAATATTACATAATTAATGAAAAATGCACAAAGGATTTGGCTATAGAATTCACGAAAAATGATACTTTGCTTGTCATGTAAACCAAGCAACAAGTTGGGAGCACCATCATCACGGTGCGAACGGGGCATTTTTTGGGCCAAATCGGTGTACTATATCCCACGATTTCAAGGGTGGGCCAGGGGTTCGGGCGTGCTGTGGGCCGAAAATCGACTGGAGCATGCCAGGGAGGTTGGGGATTATCCCAGTGTGGACCATTTAATTTTTCATGTCCATTTGGGTGGACAAACGGATGAAACGATGCGAATGAGACATTTTGGGGACAAATCAGTGTGCTATAGCCCACGGTTTTGTGGGTGGGGCTGGGGTCTGGGCGTACAGTGGGTCAAAAATTGATCGGGGCATGCCAAGGAGGTTGAGGATCGTCCCAGTATGGTATGTTTAATTTTCCATGGCTATTTTTATGGACAAATAGGAGAAATGGCACAAACGGGAAGTTTTCGAGCGAATCGGTATGCTATAGCCTACGGTTTTGGGGGTAGGCCCAGGGTTCGGGCGTGCTGTGGGCCGAAAATCAATCGAAGCGTGCAAGGGAGGTTGGGGATCCTTCCAGTGTGGTCTGTTTAATTTTCCGTGGCCATTTGGGTGGTCAAACGAGAGAAATGGCAGGAACAGGGAATTTTTGGGCCAAATCGGTGTACTATAACATATGATTTTGGGGGTGGGCCCGGGGTTTGGGTGTGTTGTGGGTTGAAAATCGATCGGGGCATGCCAGGGAGGTTGGGGATCATCCCAATGTGGTCCGTTTAATATTTTGTGGCCATTTGGGTAGACAATCGGGCGAAAGGACATGAACGGGGCATTTTTGGGCCAAATTGATGTACTATATATACCTTACGGTTTAAGGGGTGGGCCCGATGTTCTGGTGTGGTATGGGCCAAAAATCGATCGGGGCGTGCCAGGGAGGTTGGGGATTATCCCAGTGTTGTCCATTTAATTTTTCGTAGCCATTTGGGTAGACAAATGGGCGAAATGGCGCGAACGGGCAAAATGGTGCGGACGAAGTTCGGGCGTGCTGTTGGTCAAAAATCGGTTGGGGCGTGCCAGGGAGATTGGGGATCGTCCCAGTGTGGTCCATTTATTTTTTCGTGGCCATTTGGGGGACAAACGAATGAAAAGGCACGAACTTGGCATTTTCGGGCCAAATCGGTGTGCTATAGCCCACGGTTTTGGGGGTGGATACGGGGTTTGGGCGTGTTGTGGGACGAAAATCGACCGGGGCATGCCGGGGAAGTTAGGGATCATCCCAGTGTGGTCCGTTTAATTTTTCGTGGCCATTTGGGTGGACAAACAAGGGAACTGGCGCGGGCGAGGCATTTTCTGACCAATTGGTGTGCTATAGCTCACGATTTCAGGGGTGTACCTAGTTTCCGAGCATGCTGTGGAGAGAAAATCGATCGGGGCATGCAAGGTAGGTTGGGGATTGTCCCAGTGTGGTCCGTTTAATTTTTCGTGGCTATTTAGGTGGACAAACGACTGAAACAGCGCGAATGGAGCATTTTTGGGCTTAATCGGTGTGCTATAGCTCACATTTTCAGGGGTGGGCCCAAGGTCCGGGCATGATGCGGGCCAAAAATCAATTGGGGCGTGCCGGGAGGTTGGGGATCGTCCTTGTATAGTTCGTTTAATTTTTTGTGTCCATTTGGGTGGACAAACGGGTGAAACGGCGCGAACGGGGCATTTTCGAGCCAAATAGCCCACGGTTTTGGGGGTGGGCCAGGGGTCCGGGCGTGTTGTGAGGCAAAAATTGATCGGGGCATGCTAGGGAGTTGGGGATCATCCCAGTGTTCTCCGTTTAATTTTTTGTGGCCATTTGGGTGAATAAACGGGTGAAATGGCGCGAACGGGGTATTTTTGGGCCAAATCGGTGTGCTATAGCCCACGGTTTTGGGGGTGGGCTCAGGGCTCGAGCGTACTGTGGGCCAAAAATCGATCGGGGCATGCCAGGGAAGTTGGGGATCATCCTAGTATTATCCGTTTAAATTTTCGTGGCCATTTGGGTGGACAAATGGGCGAAAAGGCACGAACAGGGCATTTTCGGGTAAAATCGATGTGCTATAACCCTCGGTTTTGGGTGAGGGCCCGGGGTCCGGGCGTGATGTGAGCCAAAAATTGGTATGCTAAAGCACATGGTTTCGGGTGTGGGCTAGGGGTCCAGGCGTGCTGTGGGGCAAAAATCGATCGGGGCAATCCAGGGAGGTTGGGGATTATCCCAGTGTTGTCCGTTTAATTTTTCATGACCATTTGGGATGACAAACGGGTGAAACGGTGTGAACGGGGTATTTTTGAGCTAAATCGGTGTGCTATTGCCCACGGTTTTGGGGTGGCTTGGGGTTCGAGCGAGCTGTGGGGAAAAAATCGACCGGGGCATGCCAGGGAGGTTGGGGATCGTCCCAGTGTGTTCCGTTTATTTTTTCGTGGCTATTTGGGTGGACAAACGGGTGAAACGGCACGAACGGGGTATTTTCGGGCTAAATCGATGTGCTATAGCCCACGGTTTAGGGATGGGCCCGGGTCTGGGAATTGTGTGGGTAAAAAATTGACCGGGGTATGCCAGGGAGGTTGGGGATCGTCCTAGTGTGGTTCGTTTAATTTTTCGTGGCCATTTGGGTGGACAAACGGGCGAAACAACGCAAACGGGTTATTTTCGAGCCAAATTGGTGTGCTATAGCTCACGATTTCGAGGGTGGGACAGGGGTACGGGCGTACTATGGGCCGAATATCAATTGGGGCTTGCCAGGGAGGTTGAGGATTATCCCATGTGGTCCGTTAAATTTTTCGTGGCCATTTGGATGGCAAACGGGTAAATCGGCGCAAACGGGGTATTTTTGGGCCAAATCTGTGTGCTATAGCATACGGTTTTGTGGGTGGGCCCAGGGTCCGAGCGTGTTGTATGCCGAAAATCAACCGGGGCATGCCAGGGTTATTGGGGATCGTCCCAGTGTTGTTCGTTTAATTTTTCGTGGCTATTTGGGTTGACAAACAGGCAAAACGATGCGAACGGGGCATTTTAGGTCCAAATTAGTGTACTATTGCCCACGGTTTTGGGGGTGGGGCCGGAGTCCAGGCGTGCTGTAGGTCTAATATCGATTGGGGCATGTCAGAGAGGTAGGGGATCATCCCAGTATGGTTCGTTTAATTTTTTTTTTGCCATTTGGGCGACAAACGGATAAAAACGCGCGAACTTGGCATTTTTGGGCCAAATCTGTGTGCTATAGCAAATGGTTTTGGGGGTGAGCCCGGGGTTCAGGCGTGCTGTGGGCCAAAAATTGACCGGGGCTTCCCAGGGAGGTTGGGGATCATCCCATGTGGTTTGTTTAAATTTTTGTGGCCATTTGGATGGACAAAATCGTAAATCGGCGCGAACGAGGCATTTTCGGGACAAATTTGTGTGCTATAGCCCGCGATTTTGGGGGTGGGCCTAGGGTCTGAGCGTGCTGTGTGCCAAAAATTGATCGATGCATGCCAGGGAGGTTGGGATCGTCCCACTGTTGTCCGTTTAATTTTTCGTGGCTATTTGGGTGTACAAACGGGCAGAACTGCACAAACGGGTTATTTTTGGGTCAAATTGGTGTGTTATAGCTCACGATTTCGTGGGTGGGACAGCGGTATGGGCGTACTGTGGACCAAAAATCGACCGGGACATGCCAAGGAGGTTGGGGATCATCCCATGTGGTCCGTTTAATTTTTCGTGGCCATTTGGATGGACAAACGGGTAAATCAGTGCGAACGGGGTATTTTTGGGCCAAATCTGTGTGCTATAATCCACGGTTTCAGGTGTGGGCCTAGGGTCCGAGCATGCTGTATGCCAAAAATTGACCGGGGCATGCCAGGGTGGTTAGGAATCATCCCAGTGTTGTCCGTTTAATTTTTCGTGGCTATTTGGGTGGACAAACGGGCAAAACGATGCGAATGGGGTATTTTAGGGCCAAATCGGTGTACTATTGCCCACGATTTCGGGGGTGGGGCCGGGGTCCAGGCGTGCTGTAGGTCAAAAATCAACCGGGGTATGCCAGGGAGGTTGGGGATCATCCCAGTATGGTTTGTTTAATTTTTCGTGGCCATTTAGGCGACAAACGGACAAAAACGCGCAAACTGGGCATTTTCAGGCTAAATCTGTGTGCTATACGCGGTTTTGGGGATGGACCGGGAGTTCGGGCGTGCTGTGGGCCAAAAATCGATTGGGGTTTGCCAAGGATGTTAAGAATCATCCTAGTGTGGTCTGTTTAATTTTTCGTGGAAATTTGGGTGGACAAACGGGTGAAACGACGCGAACGGGGCATTTTTGGGCCAAATCAATGTGCTATTGCCCACAGTTTGGGGGTGGGCTCGGGGTCCGAGCGTGGTGTGGGCCAAAAATCGACCGGGGCTTGCCATGGAGGTTGGTGATCATCCTAGTATAGTCCATTTAATTTTTCTTGGCCATTAGGGTGGACAAACAAGGGAACCGGCGCGGGCGGGGAATTTTTTGGCTAAATCGGTGAGCTATAGCTCACGATTTTGGGGTTGTACCTGGATCCGAGCGTACTGTGTGCTGGAAATAGACCGGAGCATGCCAGGGAGGTTGGGGATAGTCCCACTGTTGTCCGTTTAATTTTTCGTGGCTATTTGGGTGGACAAACAGGCGAAACGGCACGAATGGAGCATTTTGGGGCCAAATCGGTGTGCTATAGCCCACGGCTTTAGGGGTGGGGCTGGGGTCCAGGCGTGCTGTGGTACAAAAATCAACTGGGGTATGCCAGGGAGGTTAGGGATCGTCCTAGTATGGTCTGTTTAATTTTTAATGGCCATTTGGGTGTACAAACGGGAGAAACAGCGCGAACGGGGTGTTTTCGGGCCAAATCGGTGTGCTATAGCCTACAGTTTCGGGAGTAGGCCCGGGGTTCGGGCGTGCTGTGGGTCAAAAATCGATTTGGTGCATCAGGGAGGTTGGGGACCATCCCAGTTTGGTCTGTTAAATTTTTCGTGGCCATTTGGGTGGACAAACGGGCAAAACAAAGTGAACGGGGCATTTTTGGGCAAAATCGGTGTGCTATTGCCCACGGTTTCGGGGGTGGGCCTGAGGTTTGGGCGTAGTGTGGGCCAAAAATTAACCGAGGCATGCCAGGGTGGTTGGGGATCATCCCAGTGTGGTCCTTTTAATTTTTGTGGCTATTTGGGTTGGCAAACGGGTGAAACAGCGCAAACGGGGCATTTTTGAGCTAAATCGGTGTGCTATAGCCCACGATTTTGGGGGTGGACCCGGGGTCCGGGTGTACTGTGGGCTGAAAATCAACCGGGGCGTGCCTGGGAGATTGGGGATCATTCTAGTGTGGCCCGTTTAATTTTTTTATGGCTATGTGGGTCTACAAACGGGCAAAACGGCGCGAATGGTGTATTTTCGGGCTAAATCAGTGTTCTATAGCCCACGGTTTTAGGGGTGGGCCCGGGGTCCGGGCGTGCTGTGGGCCGAAAATTTACTGGGGCATGCCAGGGAGGTTGGGGATCGTCCCAATGTGGTCCGTTTAATTTTTCGTGGCCATTTAGGTGGACAAACGGGCAAAATGGCGCGAACAGGGCATTTTTGGGCCAAATCGGTGTCCTATTGCCCATGGTTTGGGGCCGGGGTCCAAGAATGTTATGGGCCAAAATTCAATAGGGGCTTGCCAGGGAGGTTTGGATCGTCCCAGTGTGGTCCGTATAATTTTTTGTAGCTATTTGGGTGGACAAACGGGCAAAACAATGCGAACGAGGAGTTTTTGGGCCATATCGATGTGCTATAGTCCACGGTTTTGGGAGTGGGCCCAGGGTTCGAGCATGCTGTGTGTTGAAAATTGACCGAGGCGTTCTAGGGAGGTTGGGGATCAACCTTGTGTGGTCTGTTTAATTTTTTGTGGCCATTTGGGTAGACAAATGGGCAAAACGGCGCGAACGGGGCATTTTTGGGCCAAATTGGTGTGCTATTGCCCACGGTTTCAAGGGTGGGCCCGGGGTCCGGGCGTGATGCAGGCCAAAAATTGACCGGGGCATACCAGGGAGATTGGGTATCATCTCAATGTGGACCGTTAATTTTTGGTGGCAATTTGGGTGGTCAAATGGGAAAAACTGCACAAACGTGGCATTTTCGGGCCAAATTGATGTGCTATAGACCACGGTTTCGAAGGGGGGCCCGGGCGTGCTGTGGGCCAAAAATCGATCGAGGCGTGCCAGGGAGGTTGGGGATCGTCCCATGTGGTCCGTTTAATTTTTCGTGGCCATTTGGGTGGACAAACGGGCGAAATGGCGCAAATTAGGCATTTTCAGGCCAAATCTGTGTGCTACAACCCATAGTTTTGGGGGTGGGCCCGGGGTTCGGGTGTTCTGTGGGTCGAAAATCGACCGAGACGTGCCAGGAGGTTGGGGATCATCCCAGTGTGGTCCGTTTAATTTTTTGTGGCCATTTGGGTGGACAAACGGGTGAAACGACGCGTGCGGGGAATTTTTGGGCCAAATCGATGTGCTATATTCTATGGTTTCAAGGGTGGGCCAGGGGTCCGGGCTAGTTGTGGGCCAAAAATTGACCGCAGCGTGCCAGGGAGGTTGGGGATCGTCTCAATGTGGTTCGTTTAATTTTTCGTGGCCATTTGGGTGAAAAATGGGAGAAACGGCGTGAACGGAGTATTTTTAGGCCAAATCAGTGTGCTAACCTACGGTTTTGGGGGTGGGCCCGGGGTCCGGGCGTGCTGTTCGCCAAAAATTAACTGGGGCATGCCAGGGAGGTTGGGGATCATCCCAATATGGTCCGTTTAATTTTTCGTGGCCATTTGGGTGGACAAACAGGCAAAATAGCACGAACGGGGCATTTTCTAGCAAAATTGGTGTCCTATTATAGCCCACAGTTTTGGGGTGTGCCCGGGTTCCGAGCGTACTGTAGGCCAAAAATCAACCGGGGCGTGCCAGGGAGGTTTGGGATCATCCTAGTGTGGTCCGTTTAATTTTTCGTGGCCATTTGGGTGGACAAACGGGAGAAACAGCACGAACGGGGAGTTTTTGGGCCATATCGGTGTTCTATAGCCCACGGTTTTGGGGGTGGTCCTTGGGTCTGAGCATGCTGTGGGTCAAAAATTGACCGAGGTATGCCAGGGGGGTTAAGGATCATCCCTGCGTAGTCTGTTTAATTTTTGTGGCCATTTGGGTAGACAAACGTGCAAAACAACGCAAATGAGGTATTTTTAGGGTAAATCGATGTGCTATTGCCTACGGTTTTGGGGGTGGGACCGGGGCTCGGGCGTGCTGCAGCCGAAAATTGACCGAGGCAAGACAGGGATATTGGGGATCATCCCAGTGTGGTTTGTTTAATTTTTCGTGGCCATTTGGTTGGATAAACGGGCAAAATGGTACAAACGGGGCATTTTCAGGCCAAATTGGTTTGCTATAGACCACGGTTTCGGGGGTGGGCCCGGGCGTGCTTTGGGCCAAAAATCAACCGGGGCGTGCCACGGAGGGTGGGGATAGTCCCAGTATGGTCTGTTTAATTTTTTGTTGCCATTTGGGTGGACAAACGGTCGAAATAGCATGAACGGAGCATTTTTGGGCCAAATCAGTGTGCTTTAGCCTACGGTTTTGGGGGTGGGCCTGGGTTCGGGCGTGCTATGGGACAAAAATCGACTGGGGAGAGCCAGGGAGGTTTGGGATCATCCCAGTATGGTCCGTTTAATTTTTCGTGACTATTTGGGTGGACAAAAGGGCGAAACAATGCGAATGAGGCAATTTTAGGCCAAATTGGTATGCTATAGCCCACGGTTTTGGGGGTAGGCCCGGGAGTGCTGTGGGCCAAATATCGATCGGGGCGTGCCAGGGAGGTTAGAGAGCATCCCAGTGTGGTTCGTTTAATTTTTCATGGCCATTTGGGTAGGCAAACGGGCGAAACGGTGCAAATGGGGCATTTTTGGGCTAAATCGATGTGCTATAGCCCACGGTTTTCCTGGGTGGGGCCGGGATCTGGGCGTGCTGTGGGCCAAAAAATATCCAGGGTATGCCAAGGAGGTTGGGGATCGTTTCAGTGTGTTCCGTTTAATATTTTATGGCCATTCGGGCGGACAAACGGGCAAAACGGCGCGAATGGGGCATTTTTGGGCAAAATCAATATGCTATAGCCCACGGTTTCGGGGGTGCGCCCGGGTTCTGGGCGTGCTGTTGGCCAAAAATCAACTGGGGCGGGCCAGGTAGGTTGGAGATCATCCCATTTTGTTCCGTTTGTTTTTTGTGGCCAATTGGGTGGACAAATAGGCAAAACGATGGGAGCGGGGTATTTTTGGGCCAAATCGGCGTGCTATAGCCCACTGTTTTAGGGGTGGGCCTAGGGTTCGGTCGTCCTGTGGGCCAAAAATCGACTGGGGTGTGCCAGGGTAGTTGGGGATTGTCCCAGTGTGGTCCGTTTAATTTTTCGTGGTCAGTTGGGTGGATAAACGAGCGAAACGGCGCGAACGGGGCATTTTTGGGTCAAATCGGTGTGCTATAGCCCACAGTTTTGGGGGTGGGCCAGGGGTCCGGGTGTGCTGTGGTCCAAAAATCGACCGGGGCGTGCAAAGGAGGTAGGGGGATGGCTTTCTTGTTGTTGTTGTTGAAGTTCTTCTGTTGTGTTGAAGAAGTCCTGTAAAAGGTTGTTGTTTGATCCAAATTCAAAGGGAAGAGAGTTTGGGATCTTGTTATTCTTGAAACAACTTTCAAGACATTACCAAAGAGGAAAAAGAACAAAATACCTCCCAAAAGTCTTCATACAAAAAGGGAGTAAGTTCATTTTTCTAGACAAGCCAAAAGAGGAAAAGAGGACAAGACCTCTAAAAGGTTGTCTTGCCAAAAAGGTGAAAGTTGGTCAAGGTTTGAATTTTGAAAAAAGGGACTTAAAGTCTTGTTTGTTAACCTATCAAAACCAAAATTTCCCCATCTTTGTGAAATTTGAACAACCAAAATTGTGGAACAAAAATTTTCAACTTCAACAATATTTTTTTATACATCGACCAATAGTCGAGTGCCACGTCATCAATAACTCAAGAACGTTGGAATTCCTAGTTTCACTTTTTTGATTCTATTGGTTTCCATTTTTTTAGTTTTCATACTAATTAGCAAACTTGTAAATACCTACTAGATTGTAGATTAGTTTTTGAGTATGTTTTATTTCGTGTTAAGCATTGTATTTTGTGCTTTCTCATTTATAAGTCGTAGTATTTTCTTTGTTTCAAGTTCGTAAGTAAATTTTGTTTTGGTGTCTTGAGTCGATCAAACAAGAATCCATTCCGGACATCAAGTAGAATTGACATCCTATTGACTACCGAAATATAAACAACTTTCAATATTCGCTGCTCCAATTGTGAGAATCACAAAGGTGGGTGTATACGAGTGTTGGTGATGAGCTTTTACTACTAATCTTGTTTGTTCATAGTATAGGTACAAAGGTGATATAAGGGGAACATGTCTTTGATAGCCGAGGATTATTGTGACAACAACATGGGAGACTATGATTGTAGTGAGGGGTTTTATGGCTACGAAGTTGAGGGAGATTGCGGAGGCTATGAAAATAGCCATGATCAAAACTTGGGCAGATTTGAGAGTTACGGTTTTGAGGGGGAAAATGAGGTGAATGAAGTGCCTAGTGCTTATGGTGAATTTGGATATGATGTAGGACCTCGTGATGGATCTTATGATGACGTTGGGGAAAATGAGGAGTCTTACTCTTCTCACTCCGAACCTAGATTTGGTGTTAGGTATAACCCTTTCATTCACAAAGCTTATGGGAGCTATGATGAGAGTACACATGAGGAGTGTGAAGATTCATATTCTCCACCTTGTAGTAGTTCTTATTAAGGTCGATATAGTGTGAATGGTTATACTAGCTCCAGTGGAGGTTGTCCAACGAGAAGAAGAGGGTATGCATCTCCAAAATTGAGGGGTACTCGTGTTCTTTACAATGTTGATCCGAGAAGGAGTGTACACTCCGGAAAGGTGACCATTTGTGGGATACTGGGCTGCCTCGTTGTGTTAAATGATAGGTAATATAGTAACTACATCGTTCCATCCATGGTTGACTACTTGGGGTTATTTCGTGAGCCTTTACATGTTCCATACTTCTTGGATGGGTTTAAGGTTACCGAGAGGATCAAGGTTGTCTTCTCCCAATTTGAATACCATGAGGAGGTGTGGTACGATATTCTTCCATTGATATACGGTCATGTATGCTTAGGTGCCGATTGGTTTGCACAACATAGAGTTCCAAATGTGCAAAATTGGCCAAATATTGTAATAGTCTGGTGGGGAAATCACCTCGTGAAATACATGTTGCCTGAGCCGTAAAGAGAAGTGAATACTTACTCCAATCCTAATTCTTATGAGAGAAAAAATATTGAGAGGAGTAAAGGTGTGAAAGGTGGTAATCCAAGAGTGGAAAAAAGAGAGATTGTGTGGAGCTAAGTGAGGGGGTTGGCACCAAACCAAGCTAACATTGTTTGTCCTTCTATTTCTAAGGACATTTTTGTAGGTACCGACATGGCAAGTGAAGGAGAGCAATGCCAAAGTGAAGTTTCTTCCCAAGCTTGTGGAGGTCCTTCACAACACGAAAAAGGAGAGTCGACTCAAGAACTTCAAGGTAAAATAGCTAACTCTTACACTTTTGTGCATGTGAATGATAATTGTGTGGCTAGTAGCCCATTGAGTGTGAGTAGTATCTTACTTACTTGTGAGTTTAATGATTCTTTGCCTTTTGTTGATGATGTACATGTTGTGAGTATGGATATACTAATTGATCCTATTGATGACCAAATTGACTCTTCCTATAAGATCAATTTATGTCCACCTAGTGTTGAAGCCCATATGTTGAACGAAAGTACATCGTCTTGTGTAATTGGTGTTGATCAACCGATTTGTGAAAATTGTCCACCACTTAAGTATGTGTGTGATGTGATTAATCAAACTCAAGGGAGTGAAGTATTTGAAAAAGTTGGTCAACAAAAGGGGAGTGAACCCGATTGCTATTGTTGGGACAATCTTGTGCTTGAAACTATGAAACTTGATATTGATTTCTTAGAGAGTGAGGAACTTGCTTGTTCCAAATCTGCCCGTGGGTTGGATCATGAACTCTTTAGGTATAATGTCTTGTTTGAAAGTGATATAAACACTCCTAATGATCCTAGTGGTGAAAAAGATGGTATAGCTTACCTTGGAGGCTATAGCCTATATGTTAACCCACTACGGTGTGACAAAATTCCTCCTAAAGATGAAAATCTCTTCTTGGAAAATGAGAGTACTCTTAAGGGTAAGGAATGTGTAGTCTTGGAAGTTACTCCTTCTTCTACTTTGTGTGACTTTATTGTTGAGAGTACTCATGGTGATGATTGAGAAACTAGTTGTGAATACGCACATGAGGGCACCTTAGTAGAAGTCGACTTGAGTGATACTTTTCTCTACTCTCTATTTTCTTTCGATGATATGTATGTTACTTTAGAGAGTATGTCATTTAGTTTGGGTGGAGACCACGGGAAAAGGGAAGGTTGTCTAGACCTGTGTCTATGGCCACTCTTCCCATTTGACCCCGGTGCCAAATATAGAATTGGTGATGATGATGCACCCAACTTGTTGCTTGGTTTACATGACAAGCAAAGTATCATTTTTGGTGAATTCTATAGCCAAATCCTTTGTGCATTTTTCATTAATTATGTAATATTTAGTGCAAAGTATCCTTGGTTATATTCTAAATATGTGCAACCTTGGCATGTTGAGGTGATTTGTCGTGCTTACCCTAACCCTCATGCCATGAGGAGTTTGTATTTGTGTGTCCTTTCTTTGGTTTTACAAGTTTTGTATTCGAGGTCGAATCCTTTTCAAGAAGGGAAGGATGATACGATTCAAATGGCCTCCTTAGCTTTCAATGACATCATTCGAAGTCAGTACATGGGGCATCAAACTTTGGTCACATTAAGGAAACGGGATCCTACATGGAGGGGCCGATTTGAGTACACCAAAGAGCAATCCCACGCGTGAAAGATTGCTTAGAGCATTGAAGATTGAGGACTCACGGTTTTGGGCCTTCATTATGGACATTTTGGTTACTTAGCCTTGTCCAAGTAACACTCCATGACCACCCCTTTTCATTAAGGGTATTGTGGTCATTTTGTTATGTAATAAGTTAGACTATAAATAGGTTCTATTAGTTCATTTGCTAGTTAGTTTATGAAAGATGAAAGATTGAAAACTTGAAATCCTCTCTCTTGAGAGTAGACCACCTTAGTATAGTCTTAGTTAGGACTTGGAAAAGTCATCCTTAGTATAGGGCTTGGAAAAGCCAATATTGTTCTTTGCTTGGAAACGGTGGATCTTGAGGTGAGTCGATTACCTTGGCGGTCACCGTAAGAGTGTGGTTTTGATTATTACATTCATTAGGGGTTAATATTGAAAAATACTTGGTTTTTAATCTTGTAATAATCTTGGTCTCACTATCTATCCTTTCATTATTTTGCAAATCCGTGTGTTTTTGTGTTTGTCATCTTGTATCCCTTTGTGTTTCTTGTTCTACTCATATTTTGTGGACTGTTTTGGCATCTTGGTGGTCTGATTTGTACCATTTGGTCCACCTAAAAGGCCACAAAAAATTAAATGGACCATACTGGGATGATCCCCAGCCTCCCTGGCATGCCCTGGTCAATTTTTGGCACACAGCACACCCGGACCCCAGGCCATCCCTGAAACCGTGGGCTATAGCGCACCGATTTAGCCCAAAAATACCCCATTCGAGACGTTTTGCCCGTTTGTCCACCCTAATGGCCACAAAAAATTAAACGAACCACACTGGAAAGATCCCAAAACTCCCTGGCATGCCCCGATCGATTTTTGGCCCACAGCACGCTCGGACCCCGGGTACACCCCCAAACCGTGGGCTATAGCACATCGATTTAGCCCAAAAATTCCCCGTTCACGAAGTTTCGGTCGTTTGTCCAAATAATTGGCCATGAAAAACTAAACGGACCATACTGGGACGATCCCCAACATCCCTGGCACACCCCAGTCGATTTTTGACCCACAGCACACCCAGACCCCGGACCCACCCCTAAAATCGCGGGCTATAGCACACCGATTTTGCTCGAAAATACCCCGCTCGCGCCGTTTCTCCCGTTTGTCCACCCAAATGGCCATGAAAAATTAAACGGACCATACTGGGACGATCACCATCCTTCCTGGCATGCCCCGATCGACTTTAGTCCTACAGCACGCCCGAACCCTAGGCCCACCCCCGAAACCGTGGGCTACAACACAATGATTTGGCCAGAAAATGCCCCGTTCTTGCTGTTTTACCCGATTGTCTACCCAAAAGGCCACAAAATATTAAATGGACCACACCGGGATGATCCCTAAGCTCCCTGGCACGCCCCGATCGATTTTCGGCCCACGGTACGCCCGAACTCCAGGCGCACCCCCGTAACCGTGGGCTATAGCACACCGATTTAACCCGAAAATGCCCCGTTTGCTCTGTTTCGCCCATTTATCTATCCAAATGGCTATTAAAACTTAAACGGACCACACTGGTACGATCCTTAACCTCCCTGGTACACCCCGGTAGATTTTCAACCCACAGCATGCCCGGACCCCGGGCTCACCCCCGAAACCGTGGGCTATAGCACACCGATTTTCCCCAAAACACCCCGTTTGCGCCGTTTTTCCCGTTTGTCCACCAAATGGCCACGAAAAATTAAACGGACCACACTGGGATGATCCCCAACCTCCCTGGCATGTCCCGGTCGATTTTCGGCCCCCAGCATGCCCGAACCTGGGCCCACCCCTAAACCGTGGGCTATAGCACACCGATTTGCCCAGAAAATGCCTCGTTCACATCGTTTCTCTCGTTTGTCCAAATAATTGGCCATAAAAAATTAAATGGACCACACTGTGATGAACCCCAACATCCCTGGCATGGCCCGGTCAATTTTTGTCCCACAGCACGCCCGAACCCCGGGTCCACCCCCAAAATCGTGGGCTATAGCACACCGATTTAGCCTAAAAATGCCCCATTCCTGCCGTTTTGTCCGTTTGTCCACGGAAATTAACATAAAGAATTAAACGGACCATACTGGGATGATCCCTAACCTCACTGGCAAGCCCCGAATGATTTTTAGCCTACAACATGCCCGAACCCTGGGCTAACCCCCAAAATCGTGGGATATCGCACACCGATTTGGCCCAAAAATGCCTCGTTTGCGCCATTTCACCCATTTGTCCACCTAAATAGCCACGAAAAATTAAACGGACCACACTGGGATGATCCCAACCTCCCTGGTATGCCCCGGTTGATTTTTGGCCCACAATACGCCCAGACCCCGGGATCACCACCAAAACCGTGGGCTATAGCACACCGATTTGGCCCAAAAAAGCCCCGTTCGTGTTGTTTCGCCCGTTTTTCCAAACAATTGGCCACAAAAAATTAAACTGATCGTACAGGGATGATCCTCAACATCCCTCGCACGCCCCTATCGATTTTTGAACTACAGCACGCCTGAACCCAGGGCCCACCCCTAAAATCGTGGGCTATAGCACACCTATATGGCTCGAAAATGCCCAGTTTGTATCATTTCGCCCGTTTGTCCACCCAAATGGACACAAGAAATTAAATGGACCACACTGCGATGATCCCCAACCTCTTGTCATGCCTCGATCAATTTTCGGCCCACAGCACGCCCGAACCCTGGGGCCACCCCCAAAATTATTGGCTATAGCACACCAATTTGGCTCAAAAATGCCCCGTTTGCATCGTTCCGCCCGTTTGTCCACCCAAATGGCCACGAAAAATTAAACGGACCATGCTGGGACGATCCCAAACCTCCATGGCATGCCCCGGTCAATTTTTGGACCACAGCATGCCCGGACCTCAGGCTTGATGTTGGGAGTATTTATACCCCTAAGAACTATAATTTACCCATATTTTAGCTAAGTTTTGAGGATAAAATATATAATTCCTGCACTTTTAGTCCATTTTCCTTTAAGTGAGCTAACCTATGTGATTAGCATGTTTTCAGGTATTAATGATGAAGATTTCAGCACTTTGTGGACCTTTGGGCAGCAAAAGAAAACTTCATATAAGAGGGAAGGCAGCTTTTGGAAGCTTGTGGACTGAATGTGATGCATGGAGAACTTGTCTCGGGCAAAATCAGTATTTCTAAATACTTAGGGATGCAGCAGTAACTTAGTAGGACAAGGATGTTATAAAAACCTTATTTGCTGAATTTTTCAGCATTCATTCATTCGATCATTAGTCATTATTCAGTTTAGAGATTCAGTAAGTTTAGACAGAGAAAAACGCTAAAGCTAGAGCATCGGATAGGAGAACGACGTTCTTCCCCTTTTGATGCCCAAACTCATTCTCATCGCTAAGATTATTCTAAGTTGTGGTATGATGATTATGTCTATGGTGATTTCCGTTGTACTCATGAGCAGCTAAACTTCTCTGTTAGGGTTATGGAAACCTTGTAAGATACTATTTGTTGCTATGAGTTTGTGAATTCTTGATGTGTATGCTACTTATATCATTACTCTCTTCATTTTAATTAAATTCTCATGGTTTCAAACATAGAGAACATGCCATTATAGCATTAACTTGTTCGGGAGAAAAGTTACATGTTTGGAAAAGAGAGTGTGACAAGGAAATAGGGCTTCTAACCTCTATTTACACGTTAATGCCTTAACCGGATTAACTTCTTGGAGAATTTGTACCATTTGTTATACACTTTAGGATCGGGAGAGCTAAAGTGAAATAAATCCTTGATGGTTGGGAAACACTTGGATTTAGAATTAGAATACGATTCTCTATAAGTGCATGCATGTCTAAATTCCACGTTACTCATAGTTAATCGAGAAGTAGAAACTACAAGGTGGACATAACCCTAACTTATTATTCTCTGTGATTAACCTTTACTAAACAAATCATTCATTCGTTACTTTGATATTATTAATTCACGCCTAAATCAAAACCCCCTTTTTCCGTGGAATTTTTGACCAACAGTCTACTAACAATTGCAACACTTAGTGACCAAGTATTCCCTGTGGGATTCGACACCCAACCCAGTTGGGTTCTATATTTGACAGCGACCGCTTACACTTTCTAACGAGAGCTGTAGTTTGGGCGTTATCAAATTTTGGCGCCGTTGCCGGGGAATACGGTTGTCAATTAAGTTTGTGATAGTTACTAGACCCTTTGGTCAAAGATTCTCGAATTTTACTTTTTGTTTGTTTTTTTTGTTTTGTTCAGGTTTGGTAGAGTGCATGCCAAATACACGAAGATCTGGTCAGCCATTATTACCCATAAATCCTGAACCACAACTTATTGGCAGAATGGATGCACAACGTGACTTTGAAAGAAGGGCTGCTCAACAGGAGCAGGCTAGGTTAGCTGCGTTGGCAGCTGCTCAAGTGCATCAACAGAATATTGATAACCCAGGTCGGGCAAAAAATCCTGATGATGAGGACCTGGGTGATGATGAGTTACTTAATCCACGGCGTGCAAATGAGGTGGCAGCACCTATGAACAGGAGAGATCATCAAGCTAGAATGAGACCTGAACGCCGAGCTGTGCAGGCTACTTTTGATGATGATGATCTGGATGGGGCTGGTGCCACAGGGGCTATAATTCCTCCGCCCTTGGCACCCGGAGCCAAGTTTAATATCACTAGCACCATGATCCAGCTATTACAACTCAAAGGGTTATTTGGTGGACTTGCGGGCGATGATTCGAATATGCATCTGATCAACTTTATCTCAACATGCAAGTCGTTTGACAATCCAGGAGTTGGACAGAATCCAATTCGACTGCGTTTATTTCCATTGTCTCTATCTGGAGAGGCAATTCTATGGTTGAACGGGCTAACTCCTGATTCTATTACTAATTGGAGGCAACTGAAAGACGCTTTCCTAGAAAAATTCTTTCCGCCATCCAAAAAAGCACAATTAAGAGATGAGATTAGCAATTTTCGACAGCTTCCAACTGAAGCTCTCCACGAAACATGGGAGAGGTTCAAGAAGTAGCTTATGCGGTGCCCAAACCATCAGATGACCAATATCCACTTGATGGAGATATTATACAGGTCTTTGAATTCGGTGACTAAGCCAGTGGTTGATAATGCTGCAGGTGGGTCATTCATGAACCTTACTTTTATTGAGGCAAGTGATATGCTAGATCGTATGACAAAGCAGAGTAGAGCTTGGCATACCATGGATTCTGAGGTAGCAAGCTCTACTGTATCTATTGGCTTGACGACAGAACAAAGGCGAAGAGAAGAGGAACGTGACCAGGATATGGCTCACATGAAAATGCAGATGGATCTTCTTACCAAGTATTTATTATCAGGAAAGACCGAAAAGGTTAAGGTCGTTGTATCACAGGGAAGAGATGAATTCGATTCTGAGAAGGAAGCAAATTATTTGAATAATCAGGGGGGTTTCCGAGGCCGCGGTATCTGGCTCTGGGAAGATGTCCATGGAAGATATGATGGCTAAGCTGTTGAAAGGAGTGGAGGCAACCAACACGGGAGTAACGGAGGTAAAAAATGATTTGTCCTCAATAAATCAATTGGTTGATTCGCACTCCACTTCAATAAAATAGTTGGAACAACAATTGAGTCAACTATCAGCGGCACTCAATCAAAGAAAAGCTGGCACTCTAATTAGCGACACCGTGCAAAATCCAAGGAATGATGGATCATGTATGGCTATTACTACCAGGAGTGGTAAGGTGTTGGAAAATCCATCCAAAGGCAAGCAGGTGGTTGATAATACAGAAGAGAATGTGATTGAAGCAGATTGTGATGATTCTGTAGAAGCTGAAAGTCAGAACGTTCATGACACTACACTTAGACGTCACCAGCCTGAAAAGATTGATAATCTGAAGCAAGATAAAAAGGAAGTGGTGGAGAAAACTATTCCCCTTCCACCACCACTTTTTCCTCAGAGACTGAAGAAGAAAGATGATGACACCAGGTTCAGTAAATTCATGACTATGTTGAAGCAACTGACTATTAATGTTCCTTTGGTGGAGGCGCTGGAACAGATGCCTGGGTACGCTAAATTCATGAAGGACCTTTTGACAAAGAAGCGGGCAACAAGCTACGAGATGGCAGATAATGTTCATCATTGCAGTGCAATCGCTATAAGATCGTTAGTTCAGAAGAAGGCAGATCCTGGTGCTTTCACTATTCCTTGCACGGTTGGATCTTTGGATTTTGCTGATTGTGCGATTTGGGAGCTAGCATCAATTTGATGCCTCTATCTATTTACAGAAAGTTAGGGTTGGGTGATCCTACACCAACCAATATGCGGCTCGTGATGGCAGATAGGTCGGTAAAACGACCTGTTGGTATCTTATATGATGTATTGGTGAAGGTTTCCACCTTTATTTTTCCTGCAGACTTTGTTATTTTGGATTGTGAGGTGGATTCTGAAGTTCCCATAATCTCCTTTCCTTGCAACAGGAAGTGTGCTTATTGATTTAAGAGCTAATGAGGTTTTATTTCGGATGAATGACGAAGTGGTCCATTTTGATGTATGCAAATCAATGAAGCAGCCCAAAGATATGAATGTGTTCTCTGTAGCTGATGTTTATTATAAAGATGAGAAAGAATTATCTGTAGAGAAACAGCTTATTGTTGATCCATTGGCTGTTGTGCTTATAAATTTTGAGCGTGAGGATATTGAAGAGTATGAAGAAACTATTTGTGCTCTAACAGGAATAGGGTCATATTCTCATGCTCCTAAGAAGCTGGACCTTGATCTTAAGAATCGACCTTCACCACCAGCAAAGCCATCCATTCAAGAACCACCAGTGCTAGAATTGAAAGAGCTGCCCAGCCACCTGAAGTATGCATTTTTGGGAAGTGGTGATACACTTCCGATTATTGTTGCGGTTGATTTAGGTGAACATCAAGTAGCGGCTCTCATCTCTGTTCTAAAAAAATACAAGAGAGCCATTGGTTGGATTATTGTTGATATCATTGGTATCCCTCTTGGGATATGTATGCATAAGATTCAGCTCGAAGAAGATTGCGTGCCCACAATTGAGCATCAACGTCGTTTGAATCCACCTATGCAAGAGGTGGTGAAGAAAGAAATTATTAAGTGGTTAGATGTTGGGGTGGTGTATCCAATCTCCGACAGTAAATGGGTGAGTCCGGTACAATGTGTGCCCAAAAAGGGGGCATGATGGTAGTCGCAAATGAAAAAAATAAACTAATTCCACTCAGACCTGTCACAGGGTAGAGAGTGTGCATGGACTACCGGAAGCTGAATTCGTGGACGCTAAAAGATCACTTCCCAATGCTATTCATTAACCAAATGCTTGATCGATTGGCAGGGAAGGGATGGTTTTGTTTCTTAGATGGTTATTCCGGCTATAATTAGATCTGCATTGCTCCTGAAGATCAAGAGAAGACAACTTTTACATGCCCGTATGGTACATTTTCTTTCAAACGTATGCCATTTGGGTTATGTAACGCACCTGCCACTTTTCAGCGTTGTATGATATCCATTTTTTCTGATATGGTTGAAGACACCTTGGAGGTGTTCATGGATAATTTTTCAGTAGTAGGTGAGTCGTTTGAATCATGCTTGGCAAATCTGAGTATGGCGTTGCAGAGATGTGTTGAATTCAACTTGGTGCTAAACTGGGAGAAGTGCCATTTTATGGTGAAGGAAGGCATTTTTCTTGGGCATAAAGTCTCTGAAAGAGGAATTGAGGTGGATCGAGCCAAGATTGAAGTTATCGAGAAACTACCACCTCCAATTTCTGTAAAGGGAGTTCGTAGTTTCCTCGGTCATGCAGGTTTTTATCGGAGGTTTATTAAAGACTTCTCCAAGATTGCTAGTACATTATGCAAAATTTTGGAGAAGGATGCAAAGTTTGACTTCGGTGAAGATTTCTTGAAGGCATTTGAATGCCTCAAAGGGAAGCTAGTTGAAGCTCCTATTATTGTAGCACCCGATTGGTCTCTACCGTTTGAAGTGATGTGTGATGCAAGTGGGGTAGCTTTGGGTGCTGTACTTGGTCAGAAAAGAGAAAGTCTATTTCATCCAATATATTATGCGAGCAAGGCCTTGAATGGAGCCCAGAAGAACTATACCGTCACGGAACAAGAGCTTCTAGCAGTTTTTTGTGCTTTTGAAAAGTTTCGTGCTTACTTGTTGGGAACCAAAGTGGTGGTTCATACAGATCATGCGGCTCTGAGATATTTAATGGCAAAGAAGGATGCTAAGCCAAGGCTAAGTCGGTGGGTGTTATTGCTTCAAGAATTTGATTTTGAGGTAAAGGATAGAAAAGGTTGCGAAAACCAAGTAGCTGATCATCTATCTAGACTTGAGAGTGAGAACATAGCGCAACCCAACCTTGAGATTGATGATGCATTTCCCGACGAAGAGATCCTAGCCACTATGGTGGAAGACTTACCGTGGTATGCAGACTTTGCGAACTACGTGGTAAGTATAGTGATGCCTGAGAATCTCTCCTTTCATCAAAAGAGAAAGTTCATGCATGATGTGAAACACTACTTCTGGGATGAACCGTATCTTTTTCGACGATGTGCTGATGGTGTTATTAGGCGATGCATCTCTGATGTGGAGGTGCCTAGCATCTTGGAAGCAAGTCATGCTTCCCAAGTTGGGGGTCACCATGCAGGTGATCGGACAGCCAGGAAGGTATTGCAAAGCGGCTATTATTGGCCTTCATTATTCAAGGATGCCTATGATTTTGTGAGAAGATGTGATCAGTGTCAGAGGCAAGGCGCGATTTCAAAGCACCATGAGATGCCCATGTCTAAAATTCTTGAAGTGGAGCTATTTGATGTATGGGGTATTGATTTCATGGGCCCATTTGTGAATTCGTTTGGGATAAAATATATCCTAGTTGCTGTGGATTATGTATCCAAATGGGTCGAAGCGGTAGCGCTGGTTGATAATGAAGGTAAGCGTGTTATAGCATTCTTAAAGAGAAATATCTTCTCTCGTTTTGGGGTACCACGTACCATCATAAGCGATGTAGGATCACACTTTTGCAACAAGCTGTTCAGAGCCATGTTGGTGAAATATGGGGTCAAGCAACATAAGGTAGATACACCTTACCACCCGTAAACTAGTGGGCAGGTAGAGGTTTCTAATTGGGAGATCAAGCTGATCCTTGCTAAGACTGTAAATGCTAGTAGGAAGGATTGGTCCCAAAAGCTGGGTGATGCCTTATGGGCTTATAGGACTACGTTCAAGACACCAATTGGTATGTCACCTTACCAACTAGTTTATGGGAAGGCTTGTCACTTGCCAATCGAGCTCGAACATAAAGCGCTGTGGGCGTTGAAGCGGCTTAACCTGAATTGGGATGATGCTATTAATCTAAGATTGGAACAGCTGAATGAGATGGATGAATTCCATCTACACGCGTATGAAAGAGCATACCTCTACAAGGAACGGATGAAAAAGTACCATGATCGGAGGATTATCCAACAAAACTTACAGAAGGGTGATTTGGTACTTCTTTTCAACTCCAGACTGAAGATATTTCCAGGTAAGTTGAAGTCTAGATGGTCTGGTCCATTTAAAATTAGCCAAGTTTACTCGTCTGGAGTAGTAGAGTTAGAAAACAATGATGGTGGTGTCTTTAAGGTGAATGGCCAACGAGTGAAGCCATATATCGGTCCACTTGACTCGATAAAATGTATAGCCACCGTCTATCTCGATGAAGTCTAAAGTAATCGAGATAACTGTGTCGTGCCGCGACAATAAATCAAGCGCTACATGGGAGGCAACCCATCGTTTTTAATAGTTTTGTTTTACTAGGAGTTTGTTTTTGTTAAATAAAAATCCAAAAAGAAGAGTCGAGCCACGACCAAAACTACGGCGCTTGGTGGGAGGCAACCCATCCGTCTAATCATTTTTTGTTGTTTTTGATTAAGTGAAGGTGAAAGATGTATAAAGGAGGAGATTGGTCCTAAATTTTGAGTTAAAAGTGAGCCATGCTAAAGGTGGTAAAGTAGGAATGATGGAGCAAATGCTATCAGCTAGGCATTGCCTATGCTAATCTAGGCAATAGACAAGGCAATGCCTATACTAATCTAGGCAATGGACAAGGCAAGGCCTATGCAAATCTAGGAAATGGACAAGGCAAGGCCTATACCATTGCCTATGCTTACTGCCTCACATAGGCAACGGACAAGGCATTGCCTATGCAAATCTAGGCAATACCATAGGCGCCGCCTATGTAAATCTATGGTGCCATTGCCTATGCTCACTGTTTCAACAAGGCATTGGAAAAGGCACCGCCTATGCCCAAAAAGGCATTGACAAAGGCGCCGCCTATGTCCAACTAGGCATTGACAAAGGCGCCGCCTATGCTAAGCATAGGCAAAGCATTAGGCGCCGCCTACTTATGCCTTTTTGTCTCCTAACCCGATTTTACATGGATCAAACCCGACCCATGGCTTAGTCTATAAATAGATCTTCAACCTTAGAACAAAATACAATTTTTTGCTCAACCTAGGCGCCGCCCAAGATTCCCCATTCTCTCAAAATTTTTCTTTTTGCTCATCTAATCTTGCAAGCTCATCTTCTGAATCCATCATCACGTAAGTTATTCTTTTATATTCCGTAGTTGTTGAAATGCTACGTTTATAATGATGTATTATGCTACGTTTATAATGATGCGGTGTGGAGATTAGAATGTGGTTGGTTTGTTATGATACATCTAGTTGAGTGAAAGAATACGTGTGGGTGTTCTTGACTTTGTTCCGACTTGTATTTGATTGTTATACACTGTCATAGTTTTATGAAGCCAAAATTGTGAAGTTAATACATAATCTTGTAAGTTGAAAGCTTGAATGTTTGAATGACTCGTTCGTCGAGATAAAGATCATGATTGGCCACAAGCATGAGACGTGGTGATTATTTCTATGCAATAACCTGATAAGAACTCTATGTGGTAGTCTTGTTCAAAAAGTGCATAAATCCATTGAAATAAAGTTGGAAAGGATAGTCAAGATTACATGAAAATATGACTGTGCTAAACATGTTGTTGGAACATATCGCCTAAATGTATGTCGACGAAGTCTGAGTAATCGACATCACTCACTTAATTAGTCTGGGCCAACAAATTAAGTGTGGGGTGGTGCCATCACTGGTTGTTGTTCGATTATAGTGAATCTTCCGAGATGAAACTAACATGACTCTATTTTGATCTCAGGTAGAATGGCTCCAAAAGGACGACAAGGAAAAGAAAAAGTGCCCACCTCACAGAAAGGTCAGAAACGGTCAAGAAAAGAGCAAGCTGAGTCATCCTCTTTGCAAGTGCCTCGATGCACTTTCGGGATAAAATGGGTCCTAGAGGAGGAAGGAAAGGAGTGGTACAAGAACAACAAAGTAAAAAAATATGTTCACGTGGATTTGATGCAGAAGGAGAGTCTAGCAAAGAGAGAGCCCCGCATTTTGGCTAAAACCATGGCACTAAATCTTGATTTCATTTTCCGAGATATGGGGGAATGCAATCTTAATCTAACGCGAGAGTTTTATGCCAATTGGTCCCCAAAGACTACCGGAAGTGAAGTAAAGATTCGGGGCCAAGTCTTGCAACTGAATGCGGAGTTCTTCAACTCTTTTCTGGGCCTTCCATCTATGGATCCATCACCGCTCAAGGATCTTTATCACTAACCTCCCTACAGGACAATCAGACACACACTGTGTGGAACAAGGTCCATGGCCCAGTGGATTCGTCACAAGGATAACGGTCGGCACAATACCTTCCCGTATGCTTCCTTGAATAGAGAAGCTCGTATATGGTTGAGGATAGTCAACTCTTGCCTGATTCCTAGGACACAGTACACAAAGATCACAGGTGATAGAGTATGCTTGGTATATGCTCTGATGACTAATATTCCCATCAACATTGGTGCGGTAATACGATCGTCAATGCGTAAGGCTAGGCTGCACAAAAGGTCCCATTTCAGCTTTAGAAATTTGTTGACTGCGATCTTAAGGAAGGAGCACATTGAAGAGGAACCTGCAGATTATAAACTTCCACACAACCCGAAGAAGGTTGATCTTACGAAAGTTAAAGAGCCTGAAACTGGTCATGGCATCAACCTTACCACTGCAGAAAGACATGCTCGGGATGAAAGTTTCTTTCGCCATCTATATGGCATGACTCGGTTTACCATGATGAGTGGGGGTCGGGTTCCGACTGATGCAGAGCTTCAGCAGTTGGATTATGACTACCCGATGAATGAGCATGCGCGGGCTATGTATGGAGTAGGGGTACATTTTGAGGAACCTCTCAATGATGACGTGACGACTGACGATAATTGTCGACTGCCAGACTCAGACGTGGAGGACAACTCTGATGATGACGACTCTGATGATGATTCCGACGCAGGGGGTATGACCCCAGACATAGAGGAAGAGTCCGACTAATCAGGTTCTCCTTATTTATTTTCCACTGAGGGCAGTGTGTCCAGTCTAAGTGTGGGGTGCTGGTATTTGTATGCTGTATGGTACTTCTTTGCCTACATTTATTCTTGTTTTTGCTAATTAGTCGTAATTAGTTAGTTAAATTTTTGATTTTTTTTTTATATTTTTATATTTTGCAATGAAATTGTTTTGATAGATGGCATGGTATTATAACAAGAGTTTGTGCTAATTCATTACTATTGAGACATTTAGACTCTAAGTGTGACTCACTGTGTGATAATTGTGTGGTTTAATTCATTCATCTGTTAGGTCAAGAGTCTATACTGCTCCCAATAAAGTTGACCATGTGCCTTGTGTGTGTGAGGTTATAGTATATTCTGTGTTGTGACTGATGCTAGAACTTGCCTGGTGTGTGTGTAAAGCGAAATAAAGAGTGTGAGTTTAAGAGATGATTTAGGCATTTCTTTGACAGCCTGTAATTGTTTACCTTCTTTTTACCTACCTTTGTACATTATCCTAGTTAACCCCCTTTGAGCCTTTAGCTATTTTCTTTGACAACCTCATATGTAGCCTAATCCATTTTTTTTCAAGACCATAATTTGATCCAAATTCCTAAGCGCTTTAAATTGTAGAGTCATGTGACAAAATAAGAGGAAATTGGGTGAGAGTGATTCCTCAGAGTGTATTGGTACTTGAAATTGTTGTGGAAAAGAGTGGCTATCATAGAGGTGTTTTAAAAAAAAAAAAAAAAAGAAATAGAAAAAAAAAAGATAGTTGTGTTTATAATTGAATAACAAAATAGGTGAAAAGGGGTGGTAGATGAAAGGAAAGTAGAGGGGTTGTTTAAAAGAGAGTGTTAATGACATAACGTAGTGTATTAAAGCGCTTAGGGAATATAGTCACTATTTCTGGCCAAAATAGTCCTACCTATCCCTTAGCCTACATTACAACCTGTAAAGACCTATTTGATCCTAAGCTTAGCATTCCGATATTAGTAGAGCATTACACTAAGGGCAAGCCTATGGTCATCAGTTGCAACATAAGAATTCTTTGTGAGAGTGAGAGAAAGGAGAGTCTTATACCCATGTTTCGAATAATGCAAAACTTTTGAGTGATTATGGGTGATATCTTGTGTGAGACACACATTGTTGATGATATTTGGGTAGTGTTATATGATTCTTTGTGGCTTAACTTGTGGATACAAATTAACCATCCTCACGAGTCTATGTTGGAGGTTGAATTGTTTCTAGGAGTGATCAAGAAACCTACTCTTTGTTAATGATTGTCGTGAATGTCTTATTGAACATTTTGTGTTGCTACTGTGAAATTCTAGTTAGATGTTTGCATAGACGTAATATTTTGTTCGAGGACGAGCAAAGATTTAAGTGTGGGGTGGTGATGTTGGGCGTATTTATACCCCTAAGAACCATAATTTACCCATATTTTAGTTAAGTTTTGAGGATAAAATATATAATTCCTACACTTTTAGTCCATTTTCCTTTAAGTGAGCTAACCTATGTGATTAGCATGTTTTCAGGTATTAATGATGAAGATTTCAGCACTTTGTGGACCTTTGGGCAGCAAAGGAAAACTTCATATAAGAGGGAAGGCAGCTTTTGGAAGCTTGTGGACTGAATGTGATGCATGGAGAACTTGTCCCGGGCAAAATCAGTATTTCTAAATACTTAGGGATGCAGCAGTAACTTAGTAGGACAAGGATGTTATAAAAAACTTATTTGCTGAATTTTTCAGCATTCATTCATTCGATCATTAGTCATTATTCAGTTTAGAGATTAAGTAAGTTTAGACAGAGAAAAACGCTAAAGCTAGAGCATCAGATAGGAGAACGACGTTCTTCCCCTTTTGACGCCCAAACTCATTCCCATCGCTAAGATTATTCTAAGTTGTGGTATGATGATTATGTCTATGGTGATTTCCGTTGTACTCATGAGTAGCTAAACTTCTCTGTTAGGGTTATGGAAACCTTGTAAGATACTATTTGTTGCTATGAGTTTGTGAATTCTTGATGTGTATGCTACTTATATCATTACTCTCTTCGTTTTAATTAAATTCTCATGGTTGCAAACATAGAGAACATGCCATTATAGCATTAACTTGTTCGGGAGAAAAGTTACATGTTTGGAAAAGAGAGTGTGACAAGGAAATAGGCCTTCTAACCTCTATTTACACGTTAATGCCTTAACCGGATTAACTTCTTGGAGAATTTGTACCATTTGTTATACACTTTAGGATCGGGAGAGCTAAAGTGAAATAAATCCTTGATGGTTGGGAAACACTTGGATTTAGAATTAGAATACGATTCTTTATAAGTGCATGCATGTCTAAATTCCGCGTTACTCATAGTTAATAGAGAAGTAGAAACTACAAGGTGGACATAACCCTAACTTATTATTCTCTTTGATTAACCTTTACTAAACAAATCATTCATTCGTTAATTTGATATTATTAATTCACGCCTAAATCAAAACCCCCCTTTTCCGTGGAATTTTCGACCAACAGTCTACTAACAATTGCAACACTTAGTGACCAAGTATTCCCTGTGGGATTCGACACCCAACCCAGTTGGGTTCTATATTTGACAGCGACCGCTTACACTTTCTAACGAGAGCTGTAGTTTAGGCGTTATCAGGGCCCACCCCCAAAACCGTGGGCAACAACATACTTATTTGGCCCGAAAATGCCTCGTTCAAACTGTTTTGCCCTTTTGTCCACCCAAATAGCCACAAAAAATTAAACGGACCACATTGGGACGATCCCCAACCTCCTAGGCATGCCCTGGTCGATTTTCGGCCAATAGTGTGCCCGAACCCTAGGCCCACCCCCAAAATCGTGGGCTATAGCACACTGATTTTGCTCAAAAATACCCTGTTTGCGATGTTTTGCCCGTTTGTTTACAAAAATGGCCATGAAAAATTAAACGAACCACACTGGGATGATCCCCATCCTCCCTGTCATTCTCGGTCGATTTTCGGCCCACAACACACCCGAACCCCAGGCCCACCCCCAAAACCGTGGGCTATAGCACACCAATTTGGCCCAAAATTTCCCCGTTCACACCGTTTCTCATGTTTTTCCACCCAAATGGGAACGAAAAATTAAACGGACCACACTAGGATGATCCCCAACCTCCCTGATACACCCCAAATGATTTTTGGCCCACAACACTCCCGGACCTTAGGCCCACTCCAAAACCATGGGCTATAGCATACCGATTTGGCCCGAAAATGCCCTGTTCACCCCGTTTTGCATGTTTGTCCACCCAAATGGCCATGAAAAATTAAACAGACCATACTGGGATGATCACCAACCTCCTTGGCATTCCCCCATCAAATTTGGGCCCACAACACACCCCGAACCCAGGACCACCCCAAAAACCGTGGGCTGTAGAACACCGATTTATCTCAAAAATTCCTCGTTCGCGTCATTTTGCCCATTTGTCCACCCAAATGGCCACGAAAAATTAAACGGACCACACTGAGATGATCCCCAACCTCTGTGGCACGCCTCGATCAATTTTTAGCCCACAGCACGCCCGAACCCTGAGCCCACCACCAAAACCGTGGGATATAGCACATTGATTTGGCCAAAAACACACCGTTTACGCCATTTTGCCCATTTGTCCATCCAAATGGCCACAAAAAATTAAACGGACCATACTTGGATGATACCCAACCTCCCTGGCAAGCCCTGGTTAATTTTTAAACCACAGCACGCCCAAACCCTGAGCCCACCCCCAAAACCGTGGGCTATAGCACACCTATTTGTGCCAAAAATGCCCCATTGGGGCTGTTTTGCCCGTTTATCCACCCAAATGACCACGAAAAATTAAACGGACCATACTGGGACGATCCCCAACCTTCCAGGCATGCCCTGGTCAATTTTTGGCCCACAGCATGCCCAAACCCCAGGCCCACCCCCAAAACCGTGGGCTATAGCACACCGATTTGGCCCTAAAATGCCCCGTTCACGATGTTTCACCCATTTGTCTACCTAAATGGCCACGAAGAGTTAAACGGACCATACTGGGATAATTCCCAAACTCCCTGGCATACCTCAGTCAATTTTTGGCCGACAGCACACCCGAACCCCGGGCTCACCCCCGAAATCGTGGGATATAGCATACCGATTTGGCTCGAATATGGCTCGTTCGTGCCGTTTCGCCAGTTTTTCCATACAAATGGCCATGAAAAATTAAATGGACCACACTGGGATGATCCCCAACCTCTCTGGCACGCCCAGATCGATTTTTCCGCCACAGTACGCCCGGACCCTGAGCCCACCCCCAAAACAGTAGGCTGTAGCACACCGATTTGGCTCAAAAATGCCCCATTCGTGCCATTTCGCCCGTTTGTTCAACCAAATGGCCACGAAAAGTTAAACGGACCAAACTGGGATGATCCCCAACATCCCTGGCATGCCCTGGTCATTTTTTGTCCCACAGCACGCCCGGACCCCGGGACCATCCTTAAAATCGTGGGCTATAGCACACCGTTTTTGCCCAAAAATGCCACGTTCGTGCCATTTCACCCGTTTGTCCACCTAAATGGCCATAAAAAATTAAACGGACCAAACTGGAATGATCCGCAACCTCCCTGCCATGCCCCGGTCAATTTTTAGCCCATAGCATGCCCTGACTCCGGGCCCACCCTCGAAACTGTGGGCTATAGCACACCGATTTGGCCTGAAAACGCCCCGTTCATGCTTTTTCGCCCGTTTGTCCAACCAAATGGCCACGAAAAATTAAATGGACCACACTGGTACGATCCTCAACATTCCTGGAATGCCTTGGTCATTTTTTGGCCCACAGCACACCCGGACCCCAGGACCACCCCCGAAATCGTGAGCTATAGCATACCGTTTTTGCCCAAAAATGCCCCGTTCGCATCGTTTCACCCGTTTGTCCACCTAAATTTCCATAAAAAATTAAACGGACCATACTGGGAAGATCCCCAACCTCCCTGGCTTGCCTCGATCGATTTTCGGCCCACAGCACACCCGGACCATGGGCCCACCCCTGAAATCGTAGGCTATAACACACCAATTTGGCCCGAAAAAGCCCTTTCGTGCCGCTTCACCTGTTTGTCCACCTTAATGGCCACGAAAAATTAAACGTACCATACTGGAATGATCCCGAACCTCCCTGGCATGCCCTGGTCAATTTTTGGCCAATGGCATGCCCGAACCCCAGGCCCACCCTAAAAAACGTGGGCTATAGCACGCTGATTTGGCTCGAAAATGCCCCGTTCGCGCCGTTTCACTCGTTTGCCCACACAAATAGCCACAAAAAATTAAACGAACCATACTAGAATGATCCCCAACCTCCCTGGCATGTCCCGATCAATTTTTGGCCGGTAGCACACCCGAACCCTAGGCCCACCCCCAAAACCGTGGGCTATCAAACACTAATTTGGCCCAAAAATGCCCCGTTCAAAGTGTTTTGCCCGTTTGTCCACCTAAATGGCCACGAAAAATTAAACGGGCTACACTGGGATAATCCCCAACCTCCCTTGCACGCCCCAGTTAATTTTCTGCCCATAGAACGCTCGGACCCCAGGCCCACCCCCAAAACCGTGAACTATAACACTTTGATTTTGCCCGAAAATGACCCGTTCGCCCAGTTTTGCCTGTTTATCCTCCCAAATGGCCACGAAAAATTAAACGGCCCACACTGAGATAATAAAAAACCTAACTAGCACGCCCCGGTCAATTTTTGGCCCACAGGATTCCCGGACCCCTATCCCACCCCTGAAACCGTGGGCAATAACACACAGATTTGGCCTGAAAATGCCCTGTTTATGCCGTTCACCCGTTTGTCCACACAAATGGCCACGAAATACTAAATAGACCATACTGGGATGATCCCCAACCTCTCTAGCATGAACCGGTAAACTTTTGAACCACAACATGCCTGAATCCCGGGACCACCCCCAAAAGTGTGGGCTATAGAACACCGATTTGGCTTGAAAATGCCCCATTCGCGTCGTTTTGCCCGTTTGTCTACCCAAATGGCCACGAAAAATTAAACGAACTATATTGGGATGATCCCCAACCTCCCTGGCATGACCTGGTCAATTTTTTACCGACAACAAGCCCGAACCCCAGGCCCACCCCCAAAATCGTGGGCTATAGCACACAAATTTGGCCTGAAATCACCCCATTAGCATCGTTTCGCCCGTTTGTCCACCCAAATGGCCTTGAAAAATTAAACGGACCACACAGGGATGATCTCCAACCTCCCTAACACACCCTGGTCAATTTTTGGCCGGCAGCATACCCGAACCTCGGGCCCACCCCCAAAACCGTGGGTTAGACCATAACGATTTGGCCCTAAAATGCCACGTTCACATCGTTTCACCCGTTTGTCCACCCTAATGTCCACAAAAAATTAAACAAACCACACTAGGATGATACCAACCTCCCTGGCATACCCTGGTTGATATTCGGCCCACAGCATGCCCGAAGCTCAAGCCCACCACTAAAATGTCCATTTGCATGGTTTCGACTGTTTGTCAAACCAAATGGCCCCGAAAAATTAAACGTACTACACTGGGATGATACCCAACCTCCCTGGCACGCCCCGATCAATTTTCGGCTCACAGCACGATCGTACCCAAGGCCCACCCCCAAAACCGCTGGCTATAGCATACCGATTTTGCCCAAAATTGCCCCGTTCGCACCATTTCGCCCATTTGTCCAACCAAATGGCCACGAAAAAATAAACGGACCACACTGTGAAGATCCCCAACCTCCCTGGCACGCCTCCATTAATTTTTAGCCCACAACACGTCGGACCCCGGGTCCACCCCCAAAACCGTGGGCTACAGCACAACAATTTGGCCAGAAAATGCGTTGTTCGCATCGTTTTGCCCGTTTGTCCACCCAAATGGCCACGAAAAATTAAATGGACCATACTGGGATGATCCCTAACCTCCCTGGCACACCCTGATCAATTTTCGGTCCGGAACACGCTCGGACCACGGGTCCACCCCCAAAACCGTGGGCTATAGCACATAGATTTGGCCCTAAAATGCACCGTTTGCACCTTTTCGCCTATTTGTTCACCCGAATACCACAAAAAATTAAACGAATCACACTGGGATGATCCCCAACTTCCCTGGCACGGCTCGATAGATTTTTGACCCACAGCATGCCCAAACCCTGGGCCCAACCTCGAAACCGTGGGCTATAGAAGACCAATTTGGCCAGAAATCTCCCCGTCCGCACTGTTTTGAACGTTTGTCCACTCAAATGGCCATAAAAAATTAAACGGACCACACTGAGATGATCCTCAACCCCCCTGCCATACCCCTGTCTATTTTTGACCTACAGCATGCCCGGACCTCGGGCCCACCCCCAAAATCGTGGGCTATAGCACACCGATTTAGCCTAAAAATTCCTTGTTCGCGTTGTTTTGCCCATTTATCTACTTAAATGTCCACAAAAAATTAAACAGACCATACTGGGATGATCCCCAATCTTCCTGGTATGCCCCGGTTGATTTTCTGCCCACAGCATGCTCGAACCTCGAGCCCACCCCTAAAACCGTAGTCTATAGCACACCGATTTGGCCCGAAAGTGCCCCATTCGCGTCGTTTTGCCCGTTTATCCACCCAAATGGCCACGAAAATGTAAACGGACCATACTGGGATGATCCCAACCTCCCTGGCATGCCTTGATCGATCTTCGAACCAAAGCACGCCTGGAGCTTGGGCCCACGCCCAAAACCGTGGGCTATAACACACCGATTTATCCTAAAAATGCCCGTCCACGATGTTTCGCCCGTTTGTCCACCCAATTGGCCACGAAAAATTAAACGTACCACACTAGCCTGTCTACGCCTCTTGGTCACGTGAGCCTGTACCACCATCCATCTGCGTTTTCATGTGAGCCATATCTTGGTCACGTTCCTCTTGTCTACGCCTCTGCTCTGCAGTCATGCCAATAGATAAAGTAGAGCTTGCTACCTCAGCATCCCTGGTATGCCAGGCTCTACTCTGCTTTGTCATACGGTCCAGCATATCACTTGCCTCAATGAAAGTAAGGTCCATGAATGACCCACCTGCAGCATTATCAACCACTGGCTTTGTCACTGAGTTCAAAGCCCAGTATAATATCTCCATCAAGTGGATGTTGGTCATCTGATGATTTGGGCACCGCATAAGCTTCTTCTTGAACCTCTCCCATGTTTCGTGGAGAGCTTCAGTTGGAAGCTGTCGGAAATTGCTGAACTCATCTCTTAACTGTGCTCTCTTGGATGGCGGAAAGAATCTTTCTAGGAAAGCGTCTTTCAGTTGCCTCCAATTAGTAATAGAATCAGGAGTTAGCCCGTTCAGCCATAGAGTTTCCTCCCCAGACAGAGACAATGGAAATAAGCGCAGCCGGATTACATTCTACCCAACTCCTGGATTGTCAAATGACTTGCATGTTGAAATTAAATTGACCAGATGCATATTCGGATCGTCGCTTGCAAGTCCACCAAATAAACCCTTGAGCTGCAATAACTGAATCATGGTGCTAGTGATATTGAACTTAGCTTTGGGTGCCAAGGGTGGAGGAATAATAGCCCCTGTGGCACCAGCTCCATCCAGATCGTCATCATCATCATCAAAAGGAGCCTGCACATCTCGGCGGTCAGGTCTCATTCTAGTTTGACGATCCCTCCTATGCATAGGTGCCGCCACCTCATCAGTACGCCTAGGATTCAGTAACTCATCATCACCCAGGTGCTCATCATCAGGATTTGTTGCTCACCCTGGGTTATCAATATTCTGTTGATGTACTTGAGCAGCTGCCAGTGCAGCTAGTCTAGCCTGCTCCTGTTGAGCCGCCCTTCTGTCAATGTCACGCTGTGCATCCATTCTGCCAATAAGTTGAGGTTCAGGATTTATGGGTAATAACGGTTGACCTAAACTTCGAGTGTTTGGCATGCACTCAAACAAACCTGAATAAAACAAAAACAACAACTAAAATTAAAATCTGAGAATTTTTTACCAAAGGGTCTAGTAACTATCACAAACTTAGTTGACAACTGTATTCCCGGCAACGGTCCAAAATTTGATAACGCCCAAACTACAGCTCTCGTAAGAGTGTAAGCGATCGCTGTCAAATATAGAACCCAACTGGGTTGGGTGTCGAATCCCACAGGGAATACTTGGTCACTAAGTGTTGCAATTATTAGTAGACTGTTGATCGAAAATTCCACGGAAAAGGGGGAATTGGATTGTGGCGTGAATTAATGCTATCAAAGTAACAACAGAATGCTTTTTTTAGTGAGATTTAATCACAGAGAAAAATAAGTTAGGGTTATGTCCACCTTATGAGTTCTACGTATCTATTAACTATGAGTAATGCGTAATTCAGACATGCATGCACTTATAGAGATTCATATTCTAATGGTAAATCCTAGTGTTTCTCAACCATCATGGATTATTTCACTTTAACTCTCTCGAGCTTAAAGCGTATAACTAACGGTACGAACTCTCCAAGAGGTTAACCCAGTTACGGCACTAACGTGTAAATAGGGGTTGGTATCCCTATTTCCTTGTCACACTCTCTTTTCCAAACAGGTAAATTTTCTCTCGAACAAGTTAATGCTATAATGGCCTATTCTCTATGTTTGCAACCACGAGAATTAAATTAAAACGAAGAGAGTAATGATATAAGTAGCATACACATCAAGAATTCACAAACTCATAGTAATAGATAGTATATCAAAAGGCTTCCATAACCCTAATAGAGAAGTTTAGCTACTCATGATTGTAAAGGAAAACAACGAAGACATCATCATCATCATACCAAAACGATAACAATCTCACGATGGGTATGTATTGGCGTCACTATGAGAATGACGTGATTTCCTCTCTAGCCGTTCTTGTAGCCTTTTTTTGTGTTAAAGTTACTGAAATTGTAATGTGAATAATACTAAAAAGTGTCGACTGAATTCTCAAAAGCAATCCTGAAAAATTCAGCAAATAAGGTATTTATAACATCCTTTTCCTAGTCCTACTAGGTTACTGCTGCATCCCTAAGTATTAAGAAATACTGATTTTGCCCGGGACAGATTCTCCATGCATCACATTCAGTCCACAAGCTTCCACAAGCTGCCTTCCTTCTTACATGAAGTTTTCCTTTGCTGCCCAAAGGTCCACAAAGTGCTGAAATCTTCATCATTAGTACCTGAAAACATGCTAATCACATAGGTTAGCTCACTTACAGGAAAATGGACTAAAAGTGCATGAATTATATATTTTGTCCTCAAAACTTAGCTAAAATATGGGTAAATTATGGTTCTTAGGCGTGCAAATACGCCCAACATCAACACCCCACACTTAAAGCTTTGTTCGTCCTCGAACAAAATATTACGTCCATGCAAACATCTAACTAGGAATTCACAGCAGTAACAAAAAATTTATCCTCAAGACATGCACGACAATTATTCACAAAGAGTAGGTTTCTTGATCACTACTAGAAACAATTCAACCTCCAACCTAGACTCGTGAGGATGGTTAATTCGTATCCACAAGTTAAGTCATAAAGAATCATATAACACTACCCAAAAATCATCAACCATGTGTGTCTCACACAAGATATCACCCATAATCACTCATAAGTTTTGCATTTTTCGAAACATGGGTATAAGATTCTCCTTGCTCTCACTCTCACAAAGAATTCTTATGTTGCAACTGATGACCATAGGCTTGCCCTTAGTGTAATGCTCCACTAATATCAGAATGCTAAGCTTAGGATCAAGTAGGTCTTTACAGGTTGTAATGTAGGCTAAGGGATAAGTAGGACTATTTTGGCCAGAAATAGTGACTATGTTCCCTAAGCGCTTTAATACACTACATTATGTCATTAACACTTTCTTTAAAACAACCCTTCTACCTTTCTTTTCATCTAACACCTCTTTTCACCTATTTTGTTATTCAATTATAAACACAAAGATGAGAATATACAATTTTTTTTTTCTATTTCTGTTTTTTTTTTTTTTTTATAAAACACCTCTATGATAGCCACTCCTTTTCACAACAATTTTAAGTACCAATACACTCTGAGGCATCACTCTCACCCAATTTCCTCTTATTTTGTCACATGACTCTACAATTTACAATGCTTAGGAATTTGAATCAAATTATGGTCTTGAAAAAAAATGGATTAGGCTACATATGAGGCTGTCAAAGAAAATAGCTAAAGGCTCAAAGGGGGTTAACTAGAATAATGTCCACGGGTAGGTAAAAAGAAGGTAAACAATCACAGGCTGCCAAAGAAATGCCTAAATCATCTTCTAAACTCACACTCTTTATTTCGCTTTACACACACACCAGGCAAGTTCTAGCATCAGTCACAACACAGAATATACTATAACCTCACACACACAAGGCACATGGTCAACTTTATTGGGAGCAGTATAGACTCTTGACCCAACAGATGAATGAATTAAACCACACACTTATCACACAGTGAGTCACACTTAGAGCCTAAACGTCTCAATAGTAATGATTTTTGCACAAACTCTTGTCATAATACTATGCCGCCTATCAGAACAATTTCATGCAAAATTTAAAAAATCTAAAATTAAACTAACTAATTACGACTAATTAAAACAAACAAGAACTAGAATAAATGTAGGCAAAGAAGTACAAGAAGCATACAAATACCAGCACCCCACACTTAGACGGGACACACTGTCCTCAGTGGAAAATAAATAAGGAAAACCTGATTAGTCGAACTCTTCCTCTATGTCTGGGGTCATGCCCCCTGCATCGAAATCATCATCAGAGTCGTCGTCATCAGAGTTATCCTCCACGTCTGAGTCTGGCTGTCGGTGATCATCGTCAGTCGGTACTTCATCATCGAGAGGTTCCTTAAAATTTACACCTACTCCACACATAGCCCGGCATACTCATTCATCGGGTAGTCATAATCCAACTGTTGGAGCTCTGCATCAGTTGGAACACGTCCCCCACTCATCATGGTAAACCTCGTCATGCCATATAAATGGCGAAAGAAGCTTTCGTCGCGAGCATGTCTTTCTGCAGTGGTCAGGTTGACGCCATGCATAGTTTCAGGATCTTTAACCTTCGTAAGATCAACCTTCTTCGGATTGTGTGGAAGCTTATGATCTGCAGGTTCCTCTTCAATGTCCTCCTTCCTCAACATTACGGTCAACAAATTGCCAAAGCTAAAGTGGGACCTCTTGTGCAGCCTAGCCTTACGCATTAACGATCGTATAACCGTACCAATGTGGATGGGAATATTAGTCATCAGAGCGTACACCAAGCATACTCTATCACGTGTGATCTTTGTGTACTATGTCCCTGGAATCAGGCAAGAGTTGACTATCCGCAACCATATCCGAGCTTCTCTGTTCAAGGAAGCATACGGGAAGGTATTGTGCCGACCGGTATCCTTGTGACGACTCCAACGTGCCATTGATCTTGTTCCGCACAGTGTGTGTCTGATTGACCTGTATGGAGGTCTGTGATAAATCTCCTTGAGCGGTGATGGATCCACAGATGGAAGACCCAGAAAAGAGTTGAAGAACTCCGCATTCAGTTGCAAGACTTGGCCCCGAATCTTCACTTCACTTTCGGTAGTCTTTGGGGACCAATTGGAATAGAATTATCGCGTTAGATCAAGATTGCATTCTCCCATATCTTGGAAAATGAAATCAAGATGTAGCGCCATGATTTTAGCCAAAATACGAGGTTCTCTCTTCGCTAGACTCTCCTTTTGTATCAACTCCATGTGAACATATTTTTTCACTTTGTTGTTCTTGTACCACTCCTTTCCTTCCTTCTCTAGGACCCATTTTATCCCGAACATGCGGCGAGGTATTTGCAGCGAGGAGGATTCAGCTTGCTCTTTTCTTCCCCTTTTCTGACCTTTCTGTGAGGTGGACGCTTTTTCTTTTCCTGGTCGACCTTTTGGTGCCATTTTACCTGAGATTAAAATAAATTCATGTTAGCTTATCTCGGAAGATTTGATCGATAAACAAACAATAATGGCACCACCCCACACTTAATTTGTTGGCACCAACTAATTAAGTGGATGATATCGATTACTCAGACTTCATCGACATACATGTAGGCGATATGTTCCAACAATATGTTCAGCATAGTCATACTTTCATGGAACCTTAACTATCCTTTTCAGCTCTATGTCATGTAATCTTGACCATACTTTATGGTTTGGATTAATGCACTTTTTGAACAAGACTACTACGTAGAGATCGAATCAAGTTATGGCATAGAAATAATCACAACATCTCATGCTTGTATTCAGTCATGATCTTTATCTCGATGAACGAGTCATTCAAACATTCCAACTTTCAACTTACAAGATTATGTAATTAACTTTACCATTTCGATTCTGCAAAAAGATGACAGTGTATAACAATCAAATACAAATCGGAACAAAGTCAAGAACACCCATACGTATTCTTTCACTCAACTAGATGTATCATAGCAAACCAACCTCATTCAAATCACCAACACCACTTCAAGCTTTAACAAATCATTATAGGCGTAGTATTGTAATAACTACGGAATATAAAAGAAGAACTTACTTGGTGATGGACTTGGAAGATGATCTTGCAAGGTTAGATGAGCAAAAAGAAAAGTTTTGAGAGATTTGGGAAGGTTAGGCGGCGCCTAGGTTGAGAAAACAATGTTATTTTGTCTCAAGGTTGAAGTTCTATTTATAGACAAAGGCTTGGGTCGGGTTTGACCCATGAAAAATCGGGTTAGGAGACCAAAAAGCATAAGTAGGCGGCGCCTAATGCTTTGCCTATGCTTAGCATAGGCGGCGCCTTTAGCAAAGCCTAGTTGAACAAAGGAGGCACCTATTCTATGGCATTGTAGATTAAGAGAGCAAACGCAATGGCATAGGCGGCGCCTTTAGCTTTGCCTAGTTGAACATAGGCGGCGCCTATGCTATGGCCTAGTTGGGTATAGGCGGCGCCTATGCTATGGCATTGTAGATTCAGAGAGCAAAGGCAATGGCATAAGCGACGCCTTTAGCTTTGCCTAGTTGAGCATAGGTGGCGCCTGTGCTATAGAATTGTCGATTCAGAGAGCAAAGGCAATAACATAGGCCTTGCCTTGTCCGTTGCCTAGATTTACATAGGCCTTGCCTTGTCCATTGCCTAGATTTGTATAGGCAATGCCTAACCGAAAGCCTATTGCTCCTTCATTACTCACTTACCACCTTTAACATTGCTCACTTTCAAATCAAAATTTGAGACCAAGCTCCTCCTTTGTACATATTGCACCTACACTTAATCAAAAACAACAAAAACGATTAGAAAGATGGGTTGCCTCCCACCAAGCGCCTTAGTTTTGGTCGTGGCTCGACTCTTCTTTTTGGATTTTTATTTAACAAAACAAACTCCTAGGAAAACAAAACGACTAAAAATGATGGGTTGCCTACCATTTAGCGCTTGATTTATTATCGCGGCACGACATAGCTATCTCGATTACTTAGACTTCATCGAGATAGATGGTGCATCGTTTTCTGAATGGATTCAAACGACGCTGATGCTTACTTGTAGGCATGCAATCTTCTTTGAGATGACTCTTGTGCATACATATCCCAGGAGGGATACCAATTATATCATCAATAGTCCAACCCATAGCTCTCTTGTACCTCTTCAGAGCAGAGATGAGAGCCTCTACGTGCTGTTCACCTAAATCAACCGCAACACTCACCGGAAGTGTATTTCCACTTCCCAAGAACGCATACCTTAGGTGACTGGGGAGCTCTTTCGATTCTAGTACTGGTGGCTCTTCAATGGAAGTCTTCACTGTTGGTGAAGGTCGATTCCTAAGATCAAGGTCCAGCTTCTTAGTAGCATGAGAATAGGACTTTATTCCTGTTAGAGCACAAACAGTTTCTTCATATTCTTCAACATCCTCATGCTCAAAATTCAACAGCACAGCAGACAATGGCTCAACAGTAAGTTGCTTCTCTACAGATAATCCTTTCTCATCCTCATAGTAAACATCAGCTACAGAGAACACATCCATATCTCTAGGTTGCTTCATTGATTTACATACATCAAAACGAACCACTTCGCAGCATTTTCCCCGTTTGTCCACCCAAATGGCCACGAAAAATTAAATGGACCATACTGGGACAATCCCCAACCTCCCTGGCATTCCACGGTTAATTTTTGTCCCACAGCATGCCCATACCCCAGGCCCACCCCCAAAACCGTAAGCAATAGCACTCCTATTTGGCCTAAAAATAACCCGTTCGCGCAGTTTCGCCTGTTTGTCCTCCAAAAATTCCACGAAAAACAAATGGACTACACTGAGACGATCCCCAGCCTCCCTAGCATGCCTCGGTAAATTTTTCGCCCACAACATGCCCAGACCCCTGGCCTACCCTTGAAACCGTGAGCTATAGCACACCGATTTGGCTTGAAAATGCTCCGTTCACATCGTTTTGCTCGTTTGTCCACACAAATGGCAACAAAATATTAAACAAACAACACCGGGATGATCCCCAACCTCCCTGGCATGCACTGTTCAATTTTTGGCAATTAGCATAGCCGAACCCAGGGCCTACCCTCGAAACCGTGGGCTATAGCACACCGATTAGTCCCAAAAATGCCCCGTTCGCGCCGTTTTGCCTGTTTGTCCATCCAAATGGCTACAAAAAATTAAACGGACCATACTGGGATGATCACCAACCTCCCTGGCATGCCTTGATCGATTTTTGGCCCACATCATGCCCAGAACCCGGACCCACCCTCAAAACCGTGGGCTATAGCATACCGATATGGCACGATAATGCCTCGTTCATGCCGTTTCGCCTGTTTGTACACCAAAACGGCCACGAAAAATAAACGGACCACACTGGATGATCCCTTACCTCCCTGGCAGGCCCCAGTCTATTTTTTGCCCATAGAACGCCCGGACCCCAGGACCACCCCTGAGTCCGTGGGCTATAGCACACCGATTTGGCCCTAAAATGCCACGTTCACGCCGTTTCGCCCGTTTATCCACCCTAATAGCCATAAAAAATTAAACAGACCACACTGGGATGATCCCAACCTCCATGGCATGCCATGGATAATTTTCGGACAACAGCACGCCCGGAGCTCGGGTTCACCCCCGAAACCATGGACTATAGCACATTGATTTGGCCCAAAAATGCCCGTTCACGTGGTGTCGCCCATTTGACCACCCAAATGGCCCCGAAAAATTAAATGTACCATACTGGGATGATCCCCAACCTCCCTGGCATACCCCGATCAATTTTTGGCCCACAACACGCTCGGACCCTTGGCCCACCCTCAAAATCGTGGGCTATAGCATACCAATTTGGCCAAAAAATGCCTCGTTCGCGCCGTCTTGCCTTTTTTTCCAACCACATGGCCACGAAAAATTAAACAGACCACACGGGGATAATCCCCAACCTCCCTGGCATACACCGGCCTATTTTTGGCCCGCAGCACGCCTGGACCCCGAGCACACTCTCGAAACCGTGGGCTATAGCACATCGATTTTGCCTGAATATGCACTGTTTCGCCCATTTGTCCACCCAAATGCCACGAAAAATTAAAGGGACCACACTGGGATGATCCCCAACCTCCCTGGCACGCCGCGATCAATTTTCGACCCACAACACGCCCGGACCTTAGGCCCACCCTCAAAACCTTAGGCAATAGCACACCGATTTGGCCCGAAAATGCCCTGTTCGAGCCGTTTCCCCCGTTTGTCCCACTAAATGGCCATGAAAAATTAAACTGGTCACACTGAGATAATCCCAACCTCCCTGGAATGCCCCGGTCGATTTTTGGCCCAAAGAACATCCGAAGATCGCCCCTCTCCCCGAAACCGTGGGCTACAACACACAGATTTAGCCCAAAAATGCCAGTTCACAACATTTCACTCCTTTGTGCACCCAAATGGCCACTAAAAATTAAATGTACCACACTGGCATGATCCCCAACCTCCCTGGCACGCCTTGGTCGATTTTTGGCCAACATCACTCCCGGATCCCGGGTCCACCCTCGAAACTGTGGGTTATAGCATACCGATTGGCCCAAAAAGGCTCCGTTCGTGCCGTTTTGCCCGTTTTTACTCCCACATGGCCATGAAAAATAAATGGATCATACTGGGATGATCCCCAGCCTCCCTGGCATACCCTGGTCAATTTTCGGCCCGAACCCCGGGCCATCCCCCTAAGTCGTGGGCTATAGCACATTGATTTGGCCCAAAAATGCACCGTTTGCGCTGTTTCATCCATTTGTCCACCCAAATTCCATGAAAAATTAAACGGACCACACTGGGACGATCCCCAACTTGCATGGCATGCCCCGGTCAATTTTGAGCCCACATCACTCCCGGACCTCAAGCCCACCCCCAAAACCGTGGGCTATAGCACACCGATCTAGCCAAAAAATGCCCGTTCGTGACATTTTGCCCATTTAACCACCGAAATGGCCATGAAAAATTAAACGTACCATACTGGGATGATACCCAACCTCCCTAGCATGCTCCGGTCGATTTTTGGCTAACAACACTCCCGCACCCCGAGCCCACCCTCGAAATCGTGGGCAATAGCATACTGATTGGCCCAAAAATGCCCTGTTCACACCGTTTTTCCATTTTGTCCACCCACATGGCCATAAAAATTAAATGGACCACACTAGAACGATCCCCAGCATCCTTGGCACACCCTGGTTTATTTTTGGCCTGCAACACGCCCGGACCTCGGTCCATCCCCCGAAACTGTAGGTTATAGCACATCGATTTGGCCCAAAAACATACCATTTGCGCCGTTTCATCCATTTGTCCACCCAAATGCCACAAAAAATAAAACGAACCACACTGGGATAATCCCCAACTTCCATGGCATGCCCCGATCGATTTTTGGCCCACAGCACGCTCGGACCTCGGGCCCACTCCCTAAACCGTGGGCGCACACCGATTTGGCCCAAAAATGCCCGTTCGCGCCATTTCGTTTGTTTGTCCATCCAAATGGCCACAAAAAATTAAATGGACCACACTGGGACAATTTCCAACCTCCCCGGCATGATTCGGTCGATTTTTGGCCCACAGCACGCCCGAACCCCAGGCCCACCCTTGAAATCGTGGGCTATAGAACACCGATTTAGCCCGAGAATGCCCCGTTCGCAGCGTTTTGCCCGTTTGTCCACCCAAATAGCAACAAAAAATTAAACGGACCATACTAGGACAATCCCAAACCTCCCTGGCATGCCCCAGTCAATTTTTTTCCCACAGCACACCCGGACCCTGGGCCCACCCCCAAAACCGTAAGCTATAGCACTCCGAATTGGCTAAAAATGATCCGTTTGCGCCGTTTCATCCGTTTGTCTTCACAAATGGCCATAAAAATAAACGGACTATACTGAGATGATCCCCAACCTCCCTGGCACGCCTCGGTTGATTTTTGACCCACAACATGCCCGGACCCCGAGCCCAACCCTGAAACTGTGGGATATAGCACACCGATTTGGCTTGAAAATGCCTCGTTTGCGCTGTTTTTCCCGTTTGTCCACATAAATAGCCACAAAATATTAAACGAATAACACCGGGATGATCCCCAACCACCTGGCATGCATCGTTCAATTTTTGGCACATAGCATGCCCGAACCCCAGGCCCACTCCCAAAACCGTTGGCTATAGCACAACGATTTGAGCCGAAAATGCCCCGTTCGCGCCATTTTGCCCGTTTGTCCAACCAAATGGCCACAAAATTAAACGAACCACACTGGGATGATCCCCAACCTCTCTGGCATGCCCCGGTCAATTTTTGGCCCACAACATGCCCGGACCCCGGCCCCACCCCCAAAACCGTGGGCTATAGCATAACGATATGGGCCGATAATGCCCCGTTCATCCCGTTTTACCCGTTTGTACACCCAAATAGCCACGAAAAATTAAACGGACCACACTGAGACAATTCCCAACCTCAATGGCATGCCCTAATTGATTTTTGGCCCATAGTACACCCGGACCCCAGGCTCACCCCTGAATTTGTGGGCTATAGCACACCAATTTGGCCCTAAAATTCCACGTTCACGTCGTTTCACCCGTTTATCCACCCTAATGGCCACAAAATATTACACAGACCACACTGGGATGATACCAACCTACCTGGCAGGCCCTGGTCAATTTTTGGCCTATAGCACGCCCGAAACTCGGGCCCACCCCCAAAATCGTGGGATATAGCACATCGATTTGGCACAAAAACGCCCGTTTGTGTTGTTTCGCTCGTTTGTCCACCCAGTTGGCCATAAAAAATTAAACGTACCACATTGGGATGATCCCCAACCTCCCTAGCACACCCCAATCGATTTTTAGCCCACAACATGCCCTAACCCTGGGCCCACCCCCAAAACCGTGGGCTATAGCATACCGATTTGGCCCAAAAATGCCTCGTTCAGGCCGTTTCGCTTGTCTGTCCACCCAAATAGCCACGAAAAATTAAACGGATGACACTGGAAAGATCCCCAACCTCCCTGGCATGCCCTAGTCGATTTTCAACCCATAGCACGCCCGGACACGAGGCCCACCCCCAAAACCGTGGGCTATAGAACATCGATTTGGCCCGAAAATTGACCGTTTACGCCGTTTCGCCCGTTTGTCAACCCAAATATCCACGAAAAATCAAACAGACCACACTATGAATATCCCCAACCTCCCTGGCATGCCTCGATCAATTTTTGGCCCACAACACGTCGGATCCCAGGCCCACCCTCGAAACTGTGGGCTATAGCACAACAATTTAGCCAGAAAATGCGCAATTTCGCTTGTTTGTCCACCCAAATAGCCACAAAAAGTTAAACAGACCATACAGGGATGATTCCCAACCTCTTTGGCACACCTTGGTCAATTTTTTCCCCGCAGCACGCCCAGGACCACCCCCAAAACCGTGGCCTATAACACACCAATTTGGCCCAAAAATGCACCGTTTGCGCCATTTCGCCCATTTGTCCACCCAAATGCCACAAAAAAATAAATGGACCACACTGGGACGATCCCAACCTCCCTGGTACGCCCTGGTCGATTTTTGACCAACAGCACGCTCGAAGCTTGGGCCCACCACCAAAATCGTGGGCTATAGCACATCGATTTGGCCTAAAAATCCCCGTTCGCATGGTTTTGCCCGTTTGTCCACCCAAATGGCCACGAAAAATTAAACGTACCACATTGGGACGATCCTCAACCTCCCTGGCATGCCCCAATAAATTTTTGGCCCAGAACACGCCCGAACCTTGGGCCCACACTCGAAATGGGCTATAGCATACCGATTTGGCCCGAAAATGCCTCATTCATGCCGTTTCGCCCGTTTGTCCACCCAAATAGCCACCAAAAAACAAATGGACCATACTAGGATGATGCCCAACCTCCCTGCCACTCCCCGGTTAAGTTTTGACCCACCGCACGCCCGGACCCCAGGCCCACCCTCGAAACCATGGGCTATAGCACACCGATTTGGCCCGAAAATGCCCCGTTCACGCTGTTTTGCCCGTTTGTCAACCCAAATATCCACGTTAAATTAAATAGACCATACTATGAAAATCCCCAGCCTCCCTGGCACACCCCAGTTAGTTTTTGGCCCACAACACGCCGAACCCCAGGCCCACCCCAAAAAACGTGGGCTATAGAACAACAATTTGGCCAGATAATGTGCCGTTCGCGCCGTTTCGCCTGTTTATCCACCCAAATAGCCACAAAAAATTAAACGGATCATACGGGGATGATCCCCAACCTCCCTGGCACATCCTGGTCAATTTTTAGCCCGCAGCACGCCCGTACCCCGGGCCCACCCTCGAAACTGTGGGCTCTAGCACATCGATTTGGCCTGAAAATGCACCGTTTCGCCCATTTGTCCACCCAAATGCCACGAAAAATAAAACGGACCACACTGGGATGATCCCCAACTTCCCTGGCTTGCTTCGATCTATTTTCGGCCAACAGCACGCCCAAACATCGGGTCCAGCCCCAAAAGTGTGGGCTATAGCACACCAAAATTGTGGGCTAGCACACCGATTTTGCCTAAAAATTCCCCATTCGCGCCGTTTCGCCCGTTTGTCTACCTAAATTTCCATAAAAAATTAAACAGACCATATTGGGATGATTTCAAACCTCCTTGGCATGCCTCGGTTGATTTTTGGGCCATAAAATGCCCGGACCTCAGGCCCACCTCCAAAATCGTGGATTATAGCACACCGATTTGGCTCTAAAACACCCCATTCGTAGCGTTTCACCCGTTTGTCTGCCTAAATGGCCACGAAAAATTAAATGGACCAGACTAGGATGATCCCCAACCTCCCTGACATGCCCCGGTCGATTTTCAACCCACAGCACACTCGGACCCCGGGTTCACCCTCGATACCGTGAACTATAGCTCACCGATTTGGCCCAAAAATGCCCTGTTCGCGTCGTTATGCCCATTTGCCCACCCAAATGGCCATAAAAAAATAAACGAACCTCACTGGGATGATCCTCAACCCCCTTAACACGCCCCGGTCAATTTTTAGCCCACAGTTAGTCTGGAGCATAGGCCCACCCTCGAAACCGTAGGCTATAGCACATCGATTTGGCTTAAAAATGCCTCGTTCATGCCGTTTTACCCGTTTGTCCACCCAAATAGCCATAAAAAATTAAACAAACCACACTGGGACGATCCTTAACCTCCCTGTCATGCCACGGTCAATTTTCAGCCCACAAAACGCCCGGATCCCGGGGCCACCCCCAAAACCATGGGCTATAGCATACTAATTTGGCCTGAAAATGACCCGTTTGCACCGTTTTACCCGTTTGTCCTCCCAAATGGCCACAAAAATTAAACAGACCACACTGGGGGATCCCCAACCTCCCTGGCATATTTGGTCAATTTTCAGCCCACAGCATGCCCAGACCCCGGGCCCACCCCCAAAACCATGGGTTATAGGACACCGGTTTGGCCTAAAAATGCCCCGTTCGCGCTGTTTCGCCCGTTTGTCCGCCCAAATAGCCACGAAAAATTAAACTGACCACACTGGGATGATCCTCAACCTCCCTGGCATGCCCTGATCAATTTTTGGCCCACAACAAGCCCGGACTTTGGGCCCACCCCCAAAACCGTGGGCTATAGCACATCAATTTTGCCCGAAATTGCCCCGTTCGCGCCGTTTCGCCCGTTTGTCGAACCAAATGGCCATGAAAAATTAATCGGACCATATTGGGATGATCCCCAACCTCCCTGGCACACCCTGGTCGATTTTTGGCCCATAGCACACCCACGTCGTTTTGCCCGTTTATCCACCCAAATGGCCATGAAAAATTAAACGGACCACCCTGGGATGATCCCAACCTCCCTGGCATGCCTCAATCAATTTTTGGCCCACGTTACGCCCGGAGCTCGGTCCTACCCCCGAAATCGTGGGCTATACCACACCGATTTAGCCAGAAAATGCCCCGTTCACAGCATTTTACCCGTTTGTCCACCCGAATAGCCATAAAAAATTAAACGAACAACACCGGGATGATCCCCAACCTCCCTGGCATGTACCGTTCGATTTTCGACACGCAGCATGCCCAAACCCCGGGCCAACCCCCGAAACCGTGGGCTATAACACACCGATTTGGCCCGAAAATGCCCCGTTCGCCCCGTTATGCCCGTTTCTCCACCCAAATGACCACAAAAAATTAAACAGACCATAGTGAAATGATCCCCAACCTCCCTGGCATGCCCCAATCAATTTTCAGCCCACAGCATACCCGGACCTAGGTCCCACCCCCAAAACCGTGGGCTATAGCATACCGATATTGCCCGATAATGCCCCATTTGTGCCGTTTAGCCTGTTTGTCCACCCAAATGCCTTGAAAAATTAAATGGACCACACTGGGATGATCCTCAACCTCCCTGGCATGCTCCAATCGATTTTTGGCCCATAGCCCACCCGAACCCCAGGCCCACCCCCGAATCCGTGGGCTATAACACACCGATTTGGCCCTAAAATGCCACGTTCATGCCGTTTCGCCCGTTTATCCACCCTATTGGCTACGAAAAATTAAACAGACCACACTGGGATGATCCCAACCACCTTGGCATGCCCTAGTCAATTTTTGGCCAACAACACGCTCGGAGCTCGGGCCCACCCCCGAAAGCGTGGGCTATAGCACATCGATTTGGCCTAAAAACTTCCGTTCACGTGGTTTCGCCCGTTTCTCTACCCAAATGGCCATAAAAAATTAAACGTACCATACTGGAACGATCTCCAACCTCCCTGGCACGCTCCGATAAATTTTAGCCCACAACACGCTCGGCCCCTGGGCCCACCCCCAAAACTGTGGGTTAGCATACTGATTTGGAATGAAAATGCCTCGTTCATACCGTTTCGCCCATTTGTCTACCCAAATAGCCAATAAAAATTAACGGACCACACTGGGACGATCCCCAACCTCAGGCCCACCACCGAAACCATGGGCTATAGCACATTGATTTGGCCCGAAAATGCCACGTTCGCGTCGTTTCCCCTGGTTGTCAACCCAAATGTCCACAAAAAATTAAACAGACCACACTGTGAAGATCCCCAACCTCCCTGGCATACCCCGATCAATTTTTGGACCACAACACGCCGGACTCCAGGCCCACCCCCAAAACCGTAGGCTATAGCAAACAATTTGGCTAGAAAATGCATCGTTCATGTCGTTTCGCTTGTTTGTCCTCCTAAATGGCCATAAAAAATTAAACCAACCACACAGGGGATAGTCCCCAATATCCCTGGCATACCCCAGTCAGTTTTTGGCCCACAGCAAGCCCGGATCCCGAGCCCACTTCCAAAACTGTGGGCTATAGCACATCGATTTGGCCCGAAAATGCACCGTTTGCGCTGTTTCGCCCATTTATCCACCCAAATTCCATGAAAAATTAAACAGACCACACTGGTAGGATCCCCAACTTCTCTGGCATGCCTCGATCAATTTTTGGCCCACAGCACGCCCGAAACTCGGGTCCACTCCCAAAACCGTGGGCTATAGCACAACAATTTGGCTTGAAATCGCCCCGTTCGCGCCGTTTCGCTCGTTTGTCCACCCAAATGGCGATGAAAAATTAAACGGACCATACTGGGATGGTTCCTAACCTCCCTGTCACACCCTGATCAATTTTCAACCCACAACACTCCTGAACCTCCAGCCCACCCCCGAAACCGTGGGCTATAACAAACCGATTTGGCCCGAAAATGCCCTGTTCGTGCCGTTTTGCCCGTTTGTTTACATTAATGGCCACAAAAAATTGAACGAACTAGACTGTAATGATCCCCAACCTCCCTGGCACACCTCGGTCAATTTTTGGACAACAGTACTCCAGGACCCCTGGCCCACCCTCGAAACCGTGGGCTATAGCATCTCGATTGGCCCAAAAATGCCCCGTTCGTGCTGTTTCGCCATTTTGTCCACCCACATGGCCACGAAAAATTTAAAAGACCATACTGGGATGATCCCCAACCTACTTGGCATGCCCCGGTCGATTTTCGACCCACAGCTAGCCCGGACCCCAGGCCCACCCCCGAAACCGTGGGCTATAGCAGACCAATTTGGCCTGAAAATGGCCCATTTGCATCGTTTCGTCCATTTGTCAACCCAAAAGTCCACGAAAAATTAACGGACCACACTGGGACAATCTTCAATCTCCCTGGCACACCCCGGTAGAATTTTGACCTATAACACGCCCGAACCCCTGGCCCACCCCCGAAACTGTGGGCTAGCACACTGATTTCTCACTAAAATTCCCTGTTCGCGCTGTTTTGCCCGTTTGTCCACCTAAATTTCCATGAAAAATTAAACAGACCATACTGGGATTATTTCCAACCTCGCTGGCACGCCCCGGTTGATTTTTGGCCCATAGAATGCTCGGACCTTAATCCCACCTCCAAAATCGTGACTTATAGCACACCGATTTGTCTTGAAAATACCCCGTTCGCGGCATTTCTCCCATTTGTCCACCCAAATGGCCACAAAAAATTAAATAGAGCAGACTAAGATGATCCCCAACCTCCCAGGCATGCCCCGTTTGATTTTCAGCCCATAGCACACCCGGATCCTGGGCTCACCCTCGATTCTGTGGGCTATAGCATGCCGATTTAGCTCAAAAATGCCCTGTTCGCGCCGTTATGCTCGTTTGCCCACCTAAATGGCCAAAAAAAATAAACGGACCACACTGGGACGAACCCCAACCTCCTTGACATACCCCGGTCAATTTTTGGCCCACAGCACGCCCGGAACCAAGGCCCACCCTTGAAACCGTAGGCTATAGCACATCGATTTGGCTCGAAAATGCCCCGTTCACGCCGTTTGGCCCGTTTGTCCACCTAAATGGCCACAAAAAATTAAATAGACCACACTGGGACGATCCCTAACCTCCCTGGCATGCCCCGGTTGATTTTCAGCCCACAAAATGCTCGGACCCCAGGCCCACCCCCAAAACGATGGGCTATACCATACTGATTTGACCCAAAAATTACCCGTTTGCACCATTTTGCCAGTTTGTCCTTCCAAATGGCCACGAAAAATTAAACGAACCATACTGAGATAATCCCAAACCTCCCTGGCATGCCTCGGTCGATTTTCAGCACACATTATACCCGAACCCCTGGCCGACCCCCAAAACTGCAAAAATGCCCCGTTCGCAGCGTTTTGCTCGTTTATCCACCCAAATGGCCACAAAAAAATAAACGAATAACACCGGGACAATCCCCAACCTCCTTGGCATGTACCGTTTGATTTTTGGTACAAATCATGCCCGAACCCCGGTCGACCCCCAAAACCGTGGGCTATAGCACATCGATTTGGCTTGAAAATTCCCCATTCGCGCCGTTTTGCCCGTTTGTTCACCCAAATGACCACAAAAAATTAAACAGACTACACTGGGATGATTCCCAACCTCCCTGGCATGCCCCGGTCCATTTTCGGCCCACAGCATGCCCGAACCCTGATCCCACCCCCAAAACCGTAGGATATAGAATACCGATATGGTTCGATAACGCCTCGTTCGTTCCGTTTAGCCTGTTTGAACACATAAATGGCCACGAATAATTAAACAAACCACATTGGGACGATTCCCAACCTTTATGGCATACCCTGGTCAATTTTTAGCCCATAGCACACTCGGACCCCAGGCCCACCCCCAAATCCGTGGGCTATAACACACTGATTTGGCCCTAAAATGCCACGTTCATGCCGTTTCGCACATTTATCCACCCTAATGGCCACAAAAAATTAAAAAGACCACACTGGGGTGATCCCAACCTCCCTGGCATGCCTTGGTCGATTTTCGGCCAACAACACGCCCGGAGCTCGGGCCCACCCCCGAATCCGTGGGTTATAGCACATCGATTTGGCCTAAAAACACCCCTTTGTCCACCCAAATAGCCACAAAAAATTAACGGACCACACTGGGTTGATCCCAACCTCTCTGGCACACCCCGATCAATTTTTGACCCACAGCACGCCCGAACCCCAGGCCCACCACCAAAACCATGGGCTATAGCACATCGATTTGCCCCGAAAATGACCCGTTTGCGCCGTTTCCCCCGTTTGTCAACCCAAATATCCTCAAAAAATTAAACAGACCACACTGTGAACATACCCAACCTCCCTGGCACACCCTGGTCAATTTTTAGCCCACAACACGCCGGACCTCAGGCCCACCCCCAAAACCGTGGGCTATAGCACAACAATTTTTCAAGAAAACGCATTGTTCTCGCTGTTTTGCCTGTTTGTCCTCCCAAATGGACACGAAAAATTAAACCAACCACACGGGGGATGATCCCCAACCTCCCTGGCACACCCCGGTTGATTTTTGCCCCGCAGTAAGCCCGAACCCCGGGCCTACTCCCGAAACCATGGGCTATAGCACATTGATTTGGCTCGAAAATGCACCGTTTGCACTGTTTTGCCCATTTGTCTACCCAAATGCCACGAAAAATTAAACGGACTACACTGGGACGATCCCCAACTTCCCTATCATGCCTCGATCAATTTTCGGCCCATAGCAAGCCCGAACCTCGGGCCCAGCCCTAAAAACGTGTGCTATAGCACAACAATTTTGCCCGAAATCGCCCTATTTGACCCGTTTTGGTCGTTTGTCCACCCAAATGGCCATGAAAAATTAAACGGACCACACTGGGGTGATCCCCAACCTCCCTGGCACACCCCGGTCGATTTTTGACCAACAACACGCCCGAAACCCGAGCCCACCCCTAAAACCGTGGGCTATAGCACATCGATTTGGCCTGAAAATGCCTTGTTTGCGCCGTTTCACCCGATTGTCTACATAAATGACCACGGAAAATTAAATGGACCATATTGTAACGATCCCCTACCTCCCTGGCACACCCCAATTAATTTTTAGCTAACAGAACTCCCAGACCCCTGGCCCACCCTCGAAACCGTAGGCTATAGCATCCTGATTGGCCCAAAAATGCCCCATTTGCGCCGTTTTGCCTATTTGTCCACCCACATGGCCACAACAAATTAAACGGACTACACTGGGATGATCCCAAACTCTTTGCCATGCCCAGGTCAATTTTTCTCCCAAAGCACATCCGGAGATCGAGCCCACCCCCAAAACTGTGGGATATAGCACACCGATTTAGCCTAAAAATGCCCGTTCGCGATGTTTTGCTCGTTTGTCCACCCTAATGGCTACAAAAAATTAAACGTACCTCACTGGGATGATCCCCAACCTCCCTGGCATGCCCCGATCAATATTTGGCCAACAACACTCCCGAACCCTTGGCCCACCCTCGAAACCATAGGTTATAGCATCCCGATTGGCCCAAAAATGCCCCATTCGTGCCATTTCGCCCGTTTGTCCACCCACATGGCCACGAAAAATTAAACGGACCATACTAGGACGATCCCCAACCTCCCTGGCACATATCGATAGATTTTTGGTCCACAGAACGCCCGGACCCCGGCCCCACCCCCAAATCCGTGGGATATAGCATACTGATATGGCCCGATAACCCCCCGTTCACGCTGTTTCGCCCGTTTGTCCACCCAAATTTCCATGAAAAATTAAACGGACCATACTGGGATGATTTCCAACCTCCCTGACACGCCCTTATCAATTTTTGTCCCATAGCATGCCCGGACCCTGGGCCCACATCCAAAATCGTGGCTTATAGCACATCGATTTAGCCCAAAAACACCCTGTTCGCGCCGTTTCGCCCGTTTGTCCTCCCAAATGGCCACGAAAAATTAAAAGGACCATACTGGGATGATCCCCAACCTCCCTGGCACACCCCGGTCGATTTTCAGCCCACAACACGTCCGGACCCCTAGCTCACCCTCAAAACCGTGGGCTATAGCACACCAATTTTTTCCGAAAATGCCCTATTCGGACCGTTATGCCCGTTTGCCCACCTAAATGGGTATAAAAAATTAAATGAAACATACTGGGATGATACCCAACCTCCCTGACATGCCCCGATCAATTTTTTGCCCACAGCACGCCCGGACCCTAGTCCCACCCTCGAAACCGTTGGCTATAGCATACCGATTTTGTTAAAAACTTGCCATGTTCACTCTATTTTACCCGTTTGTCCACCCAAATAGCCACAAAAAATTAAACAAACCACACTGGGACGACCCCTAACCACTCTGGCACGCCTCAGTCAATTTTTGGCCCATAAAACACCCGGACCCCGGGCCCACCGATAAAACCATAGGCTATAGCATACTTATTTGGCCCAAAAATGACCCATTCATGTTATTTTGCCCATTTGTCTTCCCAAATGGCCACAAAATATTAAACGGACCACACTGGGATAAACTCCAACCTCCCTTGCACAGCCCGATCAATTTTTGGCACACAGTATGCCCGGACCCTAGGCCCACCCTTGAAACCGTAGGCTATAGCACACCGATTTGGCCCGAAAATGCCCCGTTCACGCTGTTCCGCCCGTTTATCCACCCAAATGGCCTCAAAAAATTAAACGGACCACACTGGGATAATCCCAACCTCCCTGGCATACCCCGATTGATTTTTGTCCCAAAGAGCATCCGGAGATCGGGCCTACCCCCGAAACCGTGGGCTATAGCACACCGATTTAGCCCAAAAATATCCCGTTTGCAACGTTTCACCCGTTTGTCCACCCATACCCCATTCGCAATGTTTTACCCATTTGTCCACCCATACTGGGATGATCCCCAACCTCCCTGGCACACCCCGGTTAGTTTTTGGCTCACAGTACTCTCGGACCCCGGGCCCACCCTCAAAACCGTGGGATGAAACATACCTATTGGCCCAAAAATGCCTCATTCGTGCCATTTCGCCCGTTTGTCCACCCACATGGCCACAAAAAATTAAACAAACACACTGGGAAGATCCCTTACCTCCCTGGTATGCCCCGATAGATTTTTGGCCAACAGCACACCCAGAACCAAGGCCCACCCCCAAAATCGTAGGCTATAGCACACTGATTTATCTCAAAAATACCTCATTTGCGTCGTTTTGCCCATTTATCAACCCAAATGGTCACAAAAAAATTAAACGGACCACACTGGGATGATCCCCAACCTCCCTGAAATGCCCCGGTCGATTTTTCGCCCACAGCATGCCCGAACCCCGGGTCCACCCCCAAAACCGTGGGCTAGCACACCGATTTTGCCCAAAAATGCCCCGTTCGCATCGCTTCGCCCGTTTGTTAATCCAAATTTCCATGAAAAATTAAACGGACCATACTGGGATGATTTCCAACCTCCCTAGAACGCCCCGGTCGAATTTTGGCCTATAGTATGCTCGGACCCCGGACCTATCTCCAAAACCGTGGCTTACAACAACCGATTTGGCTCAAAAATGCCCCGTTCTTGCCGCTTTGCCCATTTATCCACCCAAATGTCCACGAAAAATTAAAAGAACCACACTGGGATAATCCCCAACCTCCCTGGCATGCCCCGATCAATTTTCATCCCACAGCACGCCCGGGCCGTGGGCCCACCCTCAAAACCGTGGGCAATAGCACGCTGACTTGGCCCGAAAATGCCCCGTTCACGCTGTTATGCCGGTTTGCCAACTGAAATTGCCACAAAAAATTAAACAGACCACACTGGGATGATCCCCAACCTCCCTGACATGCCCCGGTCAATTTTTGGCTGACAGCACGCCCGGACCCTAGGCCCACCCTCGAAACCGTGGGCTATAGCACACAGATTTTGATCGAAAATGCCCCATTCACGATGTTTTTCCTGTTTGTCCACCCAAATGGCCACAATAAATTAAACAGACCACACTGGGACAATCCCTAACCTCCCTGGTATGCTCGATCGATTTTCGGCCCCCCAGAACGCCAGAACCCGGGGCTCACTTCCAAAACCGTAGGCTATAGCGTACTGATTTGGCCCGAAAAATGACCCGTTTGCGTCGTTTCATTCGTTTGTCCTCCCAAATGGCCACAAAAAATTAAACGGAACACACTGGGATGATCCCCAACCTCCCTGGCATGCCCCGATCGATTTTCAGCAAACAACTCGCTCGGACCCTGGGCCCACCCCCGAAACCGTGGGCTATAGCATACCGATTTGAACCAAAAATACCTTGTTCGCACCGTTTCGTCAGCTTGTCCACCCAAATGGCCACGAAAATTTAAACGTACCATACTGGGATGATCCCCAACCTCCCTGGTGCGCCCCGATCGATTTTTAGCCCACAACACACCCGAACCCTGGGCCCACCCCCAAAACCGTGGGCTATAGCATTCCGATTTGGCCAAAAAATGCGCCGATCACGTCGTTTCGCCTGTTTGTCAACCCAAATTTCCACGAAAAATTAAACGAACATATTGGGATGATTTCCAACCTCCCTGACATGCCCTGGTCAATTTTTGGCCTATAGGATGCCCGGACCGCGGACCCATCTCCAAAATTGTGGCTTATAGCACACCGATTTGGCTTGAAAATGCCCTATTCGCTCCATTTTGCCCGTTTATCCACCCAAATAGCCATGAAAAATTAAATGAACCATACTGGGATGATCCCCAACCTCCCGAGCATGCCCTGGTCAATTTTCAGCCCACAACACAGTCGGGCCATGGGCCCACCCTCAAAACCGTGGGCTATAGCACGCTAACTTTGCTTGAAAATGCCCCGTTCACGCCGTTATGCCCGTTTGCCCACCCAAATTGCCACAAAAAATTAAACAGACCATACTTGGATGATCCCCAACCTCCCTGTCACGCCCCGATCAATTTTTGGCCGACAACACGCCCGGACCCTAGGCCCACCCTTAAAACCGTGGGCTATAGCACACCGATTTGGCTAAAAAATTCCCCGTTCACTTCGCTTTGCCTGTTTGTCCACCCAAATGGCCACGAAAAATTAAACAAACCATACTGGGATGATCCCTAACCTCCCTGGCACGCTCGGTCGATTTTTGGCCCCTAGAACGCCCGAACCCGGGCCCACCCCAAAAACCCTAGGCTATAGCGTATTTATTTGGCCCAAAAATAACCCGTTTGCACCGTTTCACCCGTTTGTCCTCCCAACTGGCCACGAAAAATTAAAAAGACCATACTGAGATGATCCCCAATATCCATGGCATGCCCCGATCGATTTTGTCCCATAACACGCCCGGACCTCAGGTTCACCATCAAAACCGTAGGCTATAACACACTGATTTCGCTCGAAAATTCCCCATTCATGCCGTTTCTCTCGTTTGTCCACTCAAATGGTCACGAAAAATTAAACGGACCATACTAGGATGATCCCAATATCCCTGGCATGCCCCGGTCGATTTTTAGCCCAAAGCACGTTCGGAGATCGGGGGCACCCCCGAAACCGTAGGCTATAGCACACCAATTTAGCCCAAAAACGCCCGTTCACAATGTTTTGCCCGTTTGTCCACCCAAATGGCCACGAAAAATTAAACGGACCCCACTGGGATGATCTCCAACCTCCTTAGCACGCCTCAGTCGATTTTCAGCCCATAGCATGCCCGGACCCCGAGCCCACCCCCGAAACCGTAAGCTATAACACTCTGATTTGGCCAAAAAATGACTCGCTTGCACTATTTTGTGCATTTTTGCTTCCAAATAGCCACGAAAACCGTGGGAAATGGCATACCGATTTGACCCCAAAATGTCCCGTTTGCGCTGTTTTGCCCGTTTGTCCACCTAAATGGCCACGAAAAATTTAAAGAAACACACTGTGAAGATCCCCAACCTCCCTAGCACACCCCGACCAGCTTTTGGCCCACAACAGGCCGGACCCCGGGTCCACCCCCAAAACCATGGGCTATAGAACAACAATTTGGCCAGAAATGCGTCGTTCGCGTCGTTCCGCCTGTTTGTCCACCCAAATGGCCACGAAAAATTAAACGGACCACACTGGGATGATCCCCAACCTCCCTGGAACACCCCGATCGATTTTTGGCCCGCATCACACCAGGACCCCGGGCCATCCCCCAAAATTGTGGGCTGTAGCACATCGATTTAGCTAAAAAATGCACCGTTTGCGTCGTTTCACCCATTTGTCCACCCAAATGCCATGAAAAATTAAACGGACCACACTAGGATGATCCCCAACTTTCATGGCATGCCTCGGTCAATTTTCAGCCCACAGCATACCCGAATCCCAGGCCCACCCTCGAAACCGTGGGCTATAGCACACCAATTTGGACCAAAATTGCCTCGTTCACGCCGTTTCGCCCGTTTGTCCACCCAAATGGCTTTGAAAAATTAAATGGACCACACTGGGATGATCCCCAACCTCCCTGGCACACCCAAATCAATTTTTGGCCCACAGCACGCCGAACCCCGGGCCCACCCCTAAAATCGTGGGCTATAGAATACCAATTTTGCCCGAAAATGCCCTATTCGCGCCGTTTCGCTCATTTGTCTACCTAAATGGCCACAAAAAATTAAACAGACCATACTGGGATGATTCCCAACCTCCCTGGCATGCCCCGGTCGATTTTTGTCCCACAACATGCTCAGAACTCGGGCCCACCCCAGAAAGCGTGGGCTATAGCACACCGATTTGGCCCAAATATGACCGTTCATGACGTTTCGCCCGTTTGTCTACCCAAATGTCCACGAAAAATTAAATTTACCACACTGGGATGATTCTCAACATACCTGGCATGCCCTGATCGATTTTAGACCCACAGTACGCCCGGACAAAGGGCGCACCAAAAAAACCGTGGGCTATATCATACCGATTGGCCTAAAAATGCCACGTTCATGCTGTTTCCCCCGTTTGTCCACCCAAACGCCCACGAAAAATTAATCGGACCACACTCGGATGATTCATAAACTCCCATGCATGCCCCGGTCGATTTTCGGCCCATAGCACGCCCGAACCCCAGGCCCAACCCGAAACCGTGGGCTATAGCACACCGATTTAGCTCGAAAATGCCCCGTTCGCAGCGTTTTGCCCGTTTGTCCACCCAAATGGCCACAAAAAATTAAACGGACCATACTGGAATAATCTCCAACCTCCCTAGCATGACCCCAGGCCCACCCCCGAAAACGTAAGCTAAAGCACTTCTATTTGGCCCAAAAATGAACCGTTCGCACCGTTTCACCCGTTTGTCCTCTCAAATGGCCACGAAAAATAAATGGACCACACTGAGATGATCCCCAACCTCCCTTGCATGCCCCAGTCGATTTTCGGTCCACAGCATGCCCGGACCCCGGGTCCACCCCTGAAACTGTGGGCTATAGCACACCGATTTGGCTTGAAAATGCCCCGTTTGCGCCGTTTTGCCCGTTTGTCCACACAAATGGCGACAAAATATTAAATAAACAACACCAGGATGATCCTCAACCTCCCTGGCATGCACCGTTCAATTTTTGACACACAGCATGCCCGAACCCTGGGCCCACCCCCGAAACCATGGGCTATAGCACACTTATTTGGCCCAAAGATGCCCCGTTCGCGCCATTTTGCCCGTTTATCCACTCAAATGGCCACAAAAAATTAAAATGACCATACTGGGGCGATCCCCAACCTCCCTGGCATGCCCCGACAGATTTTTAGCCCACAACATGCCCGAACCCCGGCCCCACCCCCAAAACCGTGGGCTATAACATATCGATATGGCCCGATAATGCCCCGTTCGTGCCGTTTCGCATGTTTGAATACCCAAATGGATAGGAAAAAACTTAAAGGACCACACTGAGAAGATCCCCAACCTCCCTGGCATGCCTCGATCGATTTTTAGTCTGGAGCACACCCGGAACCCAGGCCCACCGCGGAATACGTGGGCTATAGCACGCTGTTTTGCCTGTTTGTCCACCCAAATGGCCACAAAAAATTAAACAGACCACACTAGAATGATCCCCAACCTCCCTGGCACGCCTCGGTCGATTTTCAGCCCACAGCACACCCGGACCCCGGGCTCACCCTCGAAACCGTAGGCTATAGCACGCCGATTTAGCCTAAATGGCCTACGGGCCCGAAACCGTGGGCTATAGCGGATCGGCTCACCCCGGGCCGTTTGACAACCCAAATGGCCACAAAAAATTAAACGGACCATACTGGGATGATCCGCAACTCCCCTGATATGACCCGATCAATTTTTGGCCCACAGCACGCCCGGACCCTAGGCCCACCCTCAAAACCGTGGGCTATAGCACACCGATTTGGCTCAAAAATGTCCTATTCACGTTGCTATGCCCGTTTGACAACCCAAATGGCCACAAAAAATTAAACGGACCACACTGGGACAATCCCCAACCTCCCTGGCATGCCCCGATCGATTTTTGGCTAACAACATGCCCGTACCCTTGGCTTTCCCCTAAAATTGTGGGCTATGGCATACCGATTTGGCCCGAAAATGCCTCGTTCGCACCGTTTTGCCCGTTTGTCCACCTAAATAGCCACAAAAAATTAAATGGACCACACTGTGACAATCTACAACCTCCCTGGCATGCCCGATCGATTTTTGGCCCACAACACGCCCGGAACCTGGTGATGTTAGGCGTATTTACACGCCTAAAGAACCTTAATTTACCCATATTTTAGCTAAGTTTTAAGGATAAAATATATAATTCCTGCACTTTTAGTCCATTTTCCTGTAAGTGAGCTAACCAACGTGATTAGCAAGATTTCAGGTATTTATGATGAAGATTTCAGCATTTTATGGACTGTTGGACGCCAAAGGAAACTTAACGTAAGAAGGAAGGCAGCTTCTGGAAACTTGTGGACTGAAAGTGATGCATGGAGAACTTGTCCCGGGCAAAAACAATATTTCTAAAGACTTGGGGGATCAGCAGTAACATAGTAGGATTAGGACAAGTATGCAGTAACCTAGTAGGACTACGACAAGGATAAAAACCCTATTTCAGTAGGACTAGGACAAGGATGTTATAAAAACCCTATGATGCTGAATTTTTCAGCATTCACTTATTCATTCATTCGAAGCTTTTTATTATTCTCACTCATTCTCTTTCAATTCATTCTTACTCTCTTCTATTCTTAAATTCGTTGTTGACATTATTCTTTATCTATTCGACTTTTAATTTTCACGACAAGAGAAGCGCTAGTAGCAAGGAATTCACGCCACAAGTGACGCCAATACTTCCTTATCGTGATATTGTTATTGCTTTGGTATGATGATATCCTCGTGGTTTTCCTTCACAATTATGAGTAGCTAAACTTCTCTGTTAGGGTTATGGAAGCCTTATGAGATACTATCTATTGCTACGAGTTTGTGCATTCTTGATATGTATGCTGCTTATATCATTACTCTCTTCATCTTAATTGAATTCTTGTGGTTGCAAACATATAGAATACGCCAGTATAGCATTAACTTGTTCGAAAGAAAAGTTACATGTCTGGAAAAGAGAGAATGACAAGGAAATAGGGCTACCAACCCCTGTTTAAAAGTTAGTGCCGTAACTGGATTAACCTCTTGGAGAATTCGTACCATTAGTATACGTTTTAAGCTCAAAAGAGTTAAAGTGATATAATCCTTGATGGTCGAAAGACACTAGGATTTACCATAGAATACGAATCTCTATAAGCGCATGCATGTCTAAATTCCGCATAACTCATAGCCAATAGATACGTAAAACTCATAAGGTGGACATAACCCTAACTTACAATTCTCATTGATTAAAACCTACTAAACATTCCGTTTTTCTTTGTTACTTTGATACTCTTAATTCACGCTACAATTAAATCCCCCATTTTTCATAGAATTTTTGATCAACAGTCTACTAATCGTTGCACACTTAGTGACTAAGTATTCCCTGTGGGATTCGACACCCAACCCAGTTGGGTTCTATATTTGACAACGACCGCTTACACTCTTACGAGAGCTGTAGTTTGAGCGTTATCAAATTTTGGCGCCGTTGCCGGGGAATACAGTTGTCAACTAAGTTTGTGATAGTTACTAGACCCTTTGGTCAAAGATTCTTGAATTTTACTTTTAGTTGTTGTTTTTGTTTTATTCAGGTTCTGTTGAGTGCATGCCAAATACTCGTAGTTCTGGTCAGCCATTATTTACCCATAAATCCTGAACCACAACTTATTAGCAGAATGGATGCACAACGTGACATTGAAAGAAGGGTTGTTCAACAGAAGCAGGCTAGATTAGCTGCGTTGGCAGCTGCTCAAGTGCATCAACAAAATATTGATAACCCAGGTCGGGCTACAAATCCTGATGATGAGGACTTGGGTGATGATGAGTTACTGAATCCTAGGCATATTGATGAGGTGGCAGCGCCTGTGAACAGGAGAGATCATCAAGCTAGAATGAGACCTGAACGTCGAGCTGTGCAGGCTCCTTTTGATGATGATGATGATGACGATCTGGATGGAGCTGGTGCCACAAGGTCTATTATTCCTCCACCCTTGGCACCCGGAGCTAAGTTCAATATCACTAGCACCATGATTCAGCTATTGCAGCTCAAAGGTTTATTTGGTGGACTTACAGGCGATGATCCGAATATACATCTGGTCAATTTTATTTCAACATACAAGTCGTTTGATAATCCAGGAGTTGGGCAGAATACAATTCGGCTGCGCTTATTTCCACTGTCTCTGTCTGGGGAGGCAACTCTATGGCTGAACGGGCTAACTCCTGATTCTATTACTAATTGGAGGCAACTAAAAGACGCTTTCCTAGAAAGATTCTTTCCGCCATCCAAGAGAGCACAGTTGAGAGATGAGATCAACAATTTCCGACAGCTTCCAACTGAAGCTCTCCACGAAACATGGGAGAGGTTCAAGAAGAAGCTTATGCGGTGCCCAAATCATCAGATGACCAACATCCACTTGATGGAGATATTATACAGGGCTTTGAACTCGGTGACTAAGCCAATGGTTGATAATGCTGCAGGTGGGTCATTCATGGACCTTACTTTTCTTGAGGCAAGTGATATGCTAGATCATATAACAAAGCAGAGTAGAGCTTGGCATACCAAGGATTCTGAGGTAGCAAGCTCTACCATATCTATTGGCTTGACTGTAGAGCAGAGGCGTAGACTAGAGGAACGTGACCAAGATATGGCTCACATAAAAATGCAGATGGATCTTCTTACCAAGCACTTATTATTAAGGAAAACCGAAAAGGTTAAGGCCGTTGTATCACAGGGAAGAGATGAATCCGACTCTGAGGAAGAAGCGAACTACTTGAATAATCAGGGGGTTTCCGAGGCAATTCCCAAGGAAACCAAGGTCGGAACTATTATGAAAAATCTGGATACAAGGACCGCGATCAAGGTGGTTGGAAGAATAAGACTGACAGGAGTGGTTTGTATGTTCCTCCTGGAAACCGTGAGGCTGTGGCATCTGGATCTGGGAAGATGTCGATGGAAGATATGATGGCGAAGCTGTTGAAGGGAGTAGAGGCAACTAATACGGGAGTGAATGAGGTGAAGAACGATTTGTCTTCAATAAATCAATTGGTTGACTCGCATTCTACTGCAATAAAGCAACTACAGCAACAATTGAGTCAACTTTCAGCGGCATTAAATCAAAGAAAATCTGGAATACTACCTAGCGACACAGTGCAAAATCCAAGGAATGATGGATCGTGTATGGCTATTACAACCCGAAGTGGTAAAGTGTTCGAATATCCATCTAAAGACAAGTAGGTAGTTGATGATATAGCGGATAATGTTATTGATACAGAATGTGAAGAGGCCGAAGAAGCTGAAGAGTGTGTTCATGACGTCACCCCTAGACGTGTGCAGCCTGAAAAGATTGATAGTTGGAAGCAAGGTAAAAAGAAAGTGGTGGAGAAAACTATTCCCCTTCCACCACCACCTTTTCCTCAGAGACTGATGAAGAAGGCTGAAGACACTCCTGAAAAGGTTGATAATCGGAAGCAAGATAAAAAGGAAGTGGTGGAGAAAATAATTCCCCTTCCACCACCACCTTTTCCGCAGAGACTGAAGAAGAAAGCTGATGATACCAGGTTCAGTAAATTCATGACTATGTTGAAGCAGCTAACTATTAATATTCCTTTGGTGGAAGCGCTAGAGCAGATGCCCGGATACGCTAAATTCATGAAGGACCTTTTGACAAAGAAGCGGGCAATAAGCTATGAGCTGGCAGATAATGTTCATCATTGCAGTGCAATCGCTACAAGATCGCTAGTTCAAAAAAAGGCAGATCCTGGTGCTTTCACTATTCCTTGTACGATTGGATCATTGGATTTTGCTAAGGCGTTGTGCGGTCTGGGGGCTAGCATCAATTTGATGCCGTTATCCATTTACAGAAAGTTGGGGTTGGGCGATCCTACACCAACCAATATGCGGCTCGTGATGGCAGATAGGTCGGTAAAATGGCCTGTTGGTATCTTATATGATGTGTTGGTGAAGGTTTCCACCTTCATCTTTCCTGCAGACTTAGTTATTTTGGATTGCGAGGTAGATTCTGAAGCTCCCATAATCTTGGGACGTCCTTTCCTCGCAACTGGAAGTGTGCTGATTGATTTAAGAGATAATGAGCTTTTATTTCGGCTGAATGACAAAGTGGTCCGTTTTGATATATGTAAATCGATGAAGCAGCCTAGAGATATGGATGTGTTCTCTGTAGCTGATGTTTACTATAAGGATGAGAAAGGATCATATGTAGAGAAGCAGCTTACTGTTGAGCCATTGTCTGCTATGCTGTTGAATTTTGAGCGTGAGGAGGTTGAAGAATATGAAGAAACCATTTGTGCTCTAACAGGAATAAGGTCCTATTCTCATGCTCCTAAGAAGCTGGACTTTGATCTTAAGAATCGACCGTCACCAACAGCGAAGACTTCCATTAAAGAGCCACCAGTGCTAGAATCAAAAGAGCTCCCCAGTCACCTAAGGTATGCATTCTTGGGAAGTGGAAATACACTTCCGGTGAGTGTTGCGGCTGATTTAGGTAAACAACACATAGAGGCTCTCATCTCTGCTCTGAAGAGGTACAAGAGAGCTATGGGTTGGACTATAGATGATATAATTGGTATCCCTCCTGGGATATGTTTGCACAAGAGTCATCTCGAAGAAGATTGCATGCCTACAAGTAAGCATCAGCGTCGTCTGAATCCATTCAGAAAACGATGCACCAAATATCTCGATGAAGTCTAAGTAATCGAGATAACTATGTCGTGCCGCGATAATAAATCAAGCGCTTGGTGGGAGGCAACCCATCATTTTTAATTGTTTTTGTTGTTTTTGTTTTCCTAGGATTTTGTCGAGCCACGACCAAAACTAAGGCGCTTGATGGGAGGCAACCCATCTTTCTAATCGTTTTTGTTGTTTTTGAGTAAGTGTAGGTGCAAGACGTATAAAGAAGAAACTTGGTCTCAAATTTTGATTTGAAAGTGAGCAATGTTAAAGGTGGTAAGTGAGTAATGAAGGAGCAAAAGGCTTTCGGTTAGGCATTGCCAATACAAATCTAGGCAATGGACAAGGCAAGGCCTATGTAAATCTAGGCAATGGACAAGGCAAGGCCTATGCTATGGCCTTTGTTCTCTGAATCTACAATGCCATAGCATAGGCGCCGCCTATGCCCAACAATACCATAGCATAGGCGTCGTCTATGCTCAACTAGGCAAAGCATTAGGCGCCGCCTATTCCAAGCATAGGCAAAGCTAAAGGCGCCGCCTATGCCATTGCCTTTGCTCTCTGAATCTACAATGCCATAGCATAGGCACCGCCTTTGCCTCTCAAATCTCTCCAAACTTTTCTTTTTGCTCATCTAACCTTGCAAGATCATCTTCTGAGTTCAACACCAAGTAAGTCCTTCGTTTATATTCCGAAGTTGTTACAATCTTACGCTTATAATGGTAATTTAGATCTTAAAGTGGTGTTGGTGATTTGAATGTAGTTGATTTGTTATGATACATCTAGTTGAGTGAAAGAATACGTGTGGGTGCTCTTGACTTGGTTCCGTCTTGTAGTTGATTTTGATACACTGTCATACTTTTGTGAAATCGAAATGGTGAAGTTAATTGCATACTCTTCAAAGTTGAATGCTTGGATGTTTGAATGACTCGTTCATCGAGATGAAGATCATGATTGAATACAAGCATGAGATGTTGTGATTATTTCTATGCCATAACTTGATACGATCTCTATGTAATAGTCTTGTGCAAAAGGTGCATTAATCCACACATGAAAGTATAGTCAAGATTACATGAAATAGAGTTGGAAAGGATAGTAAGATAACATGAAAGTATGACTGTGCTGAACATATTGTTGGAACATATCACCTAAATGTATGTCGATGAAGTCTGAGTAATCGACATCATTCACTTAATTAGTTTGTGTCAACAAATTAAGTGTGGGGTGGTGCCACTATTGTCTGTTTGTCGATTAAATCTTCCGAGATGAGCTAGCATGAATTTATTTTAGTCTCAGGTAAAATGGCACCAAAAGGTCGACCAGGAAAAGAAAAAAAGCATCCACCTCACAGAAAGGTCAGAAAAGGAGAAGAAAAGAGCAAGCTAAATCCTCCTCTCTGCAAATACCTCGAATGACGATGTGAAGGACAACTCTGGTAATGACGACTCTGATGATGATTCCGACACAGGGGGTTTGACCCCAGACATAGAAAAGGAGTCCGACTAATCAGGTTTTCCTTACTTATTTCCACTGAGGGCAGTGTGTCCCGTCTAAGTGTGGGGTGAGGGTATTTGTATGCTGTAGCGTATTTCTTTGCCTGCATTTATTCTCGTTTGTAGTTAAATTTTTTGATTTTTAGATTTTTTTAGATTTTGCATGAAATTGTTCTGATAGGCGGCATGGTATTATGACAAGTGTTTGTGCTAAAATCATTGCTATTGAGATGTTTAGGCTCCAAGTGTGACTCACTGTGTGATATTTGTGTGGTTTAATTCATTCATCTGTTGGGTCAAGAGTCTATACTGCTCCCAATAAAGTTAACCATGTGCCTTGTGTGTGTGAGGTTATAGTATATTCTGTGTTGTAACTGATGCTAGAACTTGCCTGGTGTGTGTGTAAAGCAAAATAAAGAGTGTGAGTTTAGGAGATGATTTAGGCATTTCTTTGGCAGCCTGTGATTGTTTACCTTCTTTTTACCTACCCGTGGACATTATCCTAGTCAACCCTTTTGAGCCTTTAAGCCATTTTCTTTGACAGCCTCATATGTAGCCTCATCCATTTTTTTAGACCATAATTTGATCCAAATTCCTAAGCGCTTTAAATTGTAAAGTCATGTGACAAAATAAAAGGAAATTGGGTGAGAGTGATGCCTTAAAGTGAATTGGTACTTGAATTTGTTATGAAAAAGAATGGCTATTATAGAGGTGTGTTAAAAAAAATAAAAAATGAAATGAAAAATAAAAATACAAAGTTGATTCTATTTAAAATTGAATAACAAAAGAGGTGAGAAGGGGTGGTAGATTAAAAGAAAGTAGAAAGGTCGTTTGAAAGAAAGTGTAAATGGCATAATGTGATGTATTAAAGCGCTTAGAGAACTTAGTCACTATTTCTGGCCAAAATAGTCCTACCCGTCCCTTAGCCTACATTACAACCTGTAAAGACCTATTTGATCCTAAGCTTAACATTCTGATATTAGTAGAGCATTACACTAAGGGCAAGCCTATGGTCATCAGTTGCAACATATGAATTCTTTGTGAGAGTAAGAGCAAGGATAATCTTATACCCATGTTTTGAAAAATGAAATGCTTGTGAGTAATTATGGGTGATATATTGTGAGACACACATGGTTGATGAGTTTTGGGTAGTCTTGTATGATTCTTTGTGCCTTTAGTTTTGAATACGAATTAACCATCATCAAGAGTCTCTGTTGGAGGTTGAATTATTTCTAGTAGTGATCAGAAAACTACTCTTTGTTAATAATTGTCGTGCCTGTCTGGTTGAACATTTTGTGTTGTTACTGTGAAACCCTAAGTAGATGATTGCATGGACGTAATATTTTGTTCGAGGACGAACAAAGCTTTAAGTGTGGGGTGTTGATGTTAGGCGTATTTACACGCCTAAAGCACCTTAATTTACCCATATTTTAGCTAAGTTTTAAGGACAAAATATATAATTCCTGCACTTTTAGTCCATTTTCCTGTAAGTGAGCTAACCAACGTGATTAGCAAGATTTCAGGTATTTATGATGAAGATTTCAGCATTTTATGGACTGTTGGACGCCAAAGGAAACTTCACGTAAGAAGGAAAGCAGCTTCTGGAAACTTGTGGACTGAAAGTGATGCATGGAGAACTTGTCCCGGGCAAAAACAGCATTTCTAAAGACTTGGGGATCAGCAGTAACATAGTAGGATTAGGACAAGTATGCAGTAACTCAGTAGGACTAGGACAAGGATAAAAACCCTATTTCAGTAGGACTAGGACAAGGATGTTATAAAAACCCTATGATGCTGAATTTTTCAGCATTCACTTATTCATTCATTCGAAGCTTTTTATTATTCTCACTCATTCTCTTTCAATTTATTCTTACTCTCTTCTATTCTTAAATTCGTTGTTGACATTATTCTTTATCTATTCGACTTTTAATTTTCACGACAAGAGAAACGCTAGTAGCAAGGAATTCACGCCACAAGTGACGCCAATACTTCCTTATCGTGATATTGTTATTACTTTGGTATGATGATATCCTCGTGGTTTTCCTTCACAATTATGAGTAGCTAAACTTCTCTGTTAGGGTTATGGAGGCCTTATGAGATATTATCTATTGCTACGAGTTTGTGAATTCTTCATATGTATGCTGCTTATATCATTACTCTCTTCATCTTAATTGAATTCTTGTGGTTGCAAACATATAGAATACGCCAGTATAGCATTAACTTGTTCGAAAGAAAAGTTACATGTCTGGAAAAGAGAGAATGACAAGGAAATAGGGCTACCAACCCCTGTTTAAAAGTTAGTGTCGTAACTGGATTAACCTCTTGGAGAATTAGTACCATTAGTATACGCTTTAAGCTCGAAAGAGTTAAAGTGATATAATCCTTGATGGTCGAAAGACACTAGGATTTACCATAGAATACGAATCTCTATAAGTGCATGCATGTCTGAATTCCGCATAACTCATAGCCAATAGATACGTAAAACTCATAAGGTGGACATAACCCTAACTTACAATTCTCATTTATTAAAACCTACTAAACATTCCGTTTTTCTTTGTTACTTTGATACTCTTAATTCACGCTACAATTAAATCCCCCCTTTTTCATAGAATTTTTTATCAACAGTCTACTAATCGTTGCACACTTAGTGACCAAGTATTCCCTGTGGGATTCGACACCCAACCCAGTTGGGTTCTATATTTGACAACGACCGCTTACACTCTTACGAGAGCTGTAGTTTGAGCGTTATCACCTGGGCCCACCCCCAAAACTGTGGACTATAGTATAGCGATTTGGCCTGAAAATGCCTCGTTCGCGCCGTTTTGCCCGTTTGTCCATCCAAATACCCACAAAAAATTAAATGGACCACAGTGGGATGATCCCTAATCTCCCTGGCATGCCCTTGTCGATTTCGACCAACAGCACGTCCGGACCCCAGGCCCACACCCAAAAGCGTGGGCTATAGCACACTGATTTGGCCCGTAAATGCCCCGTTTGCGCCGTTTCGCCCGTTAGTCAAACCAAATATCCACAAAAAATTAAACAGACGACACTGTGAAGATCCTCAACCTACCTGGAGCGCACCGGTCAATTTTTGGCCCACAACATGCCGGATCTCAGGCCCACCCCCAAAACCGTGGGCTATAGCACAACAATTTGGCCAGAAAATGCGTCGTTCGCGCCGTTTTGCCTGTTTGTCCACCCAAATGGCCATAAAAAATTAAACGGACCACACGGGGATGATCCCCAACATCCCTGGCATACCCCGATTGATTTTTGGCCTGCAGCAAGCCCAAACCCCGAGCCCACTCCCGAAACCGTGGGCTATAGCACATCAATTTGGCTCGAAAATGCACTGTTTGCGCCATTTTACCCATTTGTCCACCCAAAGTGCCACGAGAAATTAAACGGACCACACTGGGACGATCAACTTCTCTGGCATGCCTCGATCAATTTTTGGCCCACAGGACGCCCGAACCTCGGGCCCACCCTCGAAACCATGGGCTATAGCACACCAATTTGGCCCGAAATTGCCCCGTTCGCGCCGTTTTGCTCGTTTGACCCCCTAAATGGCCATGAAATATTAAACGGACAACACTGGGCTGATCCCTTACCTCCCTAGCATACCTTGGTCAATTTTTAGCCCACAGTACGCTCAGAACCCAGGCCCACCCCCAAAATCGCAGGCTATAGCACACCGATTTGGCTCGAAAATGCCCTGTTCGCACCGTTTTGCCAGTTTGTCTACATAAATACCCACAAAAAATTAAACGGACCACACTGGGATGATCCTCAACCCCCTGGCATGCCCCGGTTGATTTTTGGCCCACAACACGCCCGGACCTTGGGCCCACACCCAAAACCGTAGGCTATAGTGCACCGATTTAGCCCAAAAATCCCCCGTTCGCTCCATTTCACCCGTTTGTACACCTAAATGGCCACGAGAAATTAAACGGACCATACTGGGATGATCCCAACCTCCCTGGCATGCCCCGATTGATTTTTGGCCCAATGCACGTCCGGAGATCGGGCCCACCCCCAAAACCGTGGGCTATAGCACACCGATTTAGCCCAAAAATGCTCGTTCGTGATGTTTTGCGCGTTTGTCCACCCAAATGGCCATGAAAAATTAAACGTACCACAATGGGATGATCCCCAACCTCCCTGGCATGCCCCGGTCGATTTTTAGCCAACAACACTCCCGGACCCCTAGCCCACCCTCGAAATCATGGGCTATAGCATCCCGATTGGCCTAAAAATGCCCCGTTCGCACCGTTTCACCCATTTGTCCACCCACATGGCCACAAAAAATTAAACGGACCACACTGGGATGATCCTCAACCTTCCTGGCACGCTCCGATTAATTTTTGGCCCAAAGCACGTCCGGACCCTAGGCCCACCCCCAAAACCGTGGGCTATAGCACACCGATTTGGCCTAAAAAATCCCCGTTCGCGCCGTTTCATCCATTTATCAACCCAAAAGGCTACAAAAAATTAAACGGACCACACTGGGACGATACCGAACCTCCCTACTATGTCCCGGTCGATTTTTGGACCACAGCACGCCCGGATCCCAGCCCCACCTCCAAAACCGTGGGCTAAAGCATACCGATATGGCCCGATAACGCCCCGTTAGCGCCGTTTCACCTGTATGTCCACCCAAATTTCCATTGATAATTAAACAGACCATACTGGGATGATTTCTAACCTCCCTGGCAATCCTCGATCGATTTTTGGCCCATAACATGCCCGGACCCCGGGCCCATCTCTAAAATTATGGCTTATAGCACACCGATATGGCTTGAAAATACCCCGTTCGCGCCGTTTCGCCTGTTTGTCCACCCAAATGGCCACAAAAAATTAAGCGGACCACACTGGGATGATGCCCAACCTCCCTGGCACGCGCAGATTGATTTTCAGCCCACAGCACGCCGGACCCCAGGCTCACCCTCTAAACCGTGGGTTATAGCACGCCGATTTAGACAAAAAATGCCCCGTTCGCACCGTTATGCCCGTTTACCCACCCAAATAACCACAAAAAATTAAACGGACAACACTGGAACGATCCCCGACCTCCCTGACATGCCCCAGTCTATTTTTGGGACAAAGTACGCTCAGAACCTAGGCTCACCCTCGAAACCGTGGGCTATAGCACACCGATTTGGCTCGAAAATGCCCCGTTCACGCTATTTTGCCCGTTTGTCCAAAAAAATGGCCATGAAAAATTAAACAAACCACACTGGGACGATCCCTAACCTCCCTGGCATGCCCGGATCGATTTTAAGCCCACAAAATGTTCGGACCCCGGGCCCAGCCCAAAAATCGTAGGCGAAAGCATACTGAATTGGTTTGAAAATGACCCGTTCACGCCGTTTCGCCCGTTTGTCCTCCTAAATGGCCACGAAAAATTAAACGGACCACACTGGGATGATCGCCAACCTCCCTGGTATGCCCCAATTGATTTTCAGCCCACAGCATACCCGGACCCCGTGCCCACCACAGAAACCGTGGGCTATAGCACACTGATTTGGCCCAAAAATGCCCCGTTCGCACCGTTTTGCCCGTTTGTCCACCCAAATGGCCACGAAAAATTAAACGGACCATACTGGAATAATCCCCAACCTCCCTGGCATGCCCTGTTAAATTTTCGGACCACATCAAGCCTGGACCCCATGCCCTCCCCCAAAACTGTGGGCTATAGCATACCAATTTGGCCCGAAATTGCCCCGTTCGTGCCTTTTCACGCGTTTGTCCCCCCAAATGGCCATGAAAAATTATACAGACTAGACTGGGATGATCCCCAATCTCCCTGGCACACCCCGGTCATTTTGGGACCACAGCACGCCCGAACCTCGGGCCCACCCCTAAAACTGTTGGCTATACCACAATGATTTGGCCCTAAAATGCCACGTTCACGCCGATTTGCCCGTTTGTCCACCCAAATTACCACAAAAAATTAAACGGACCACCCTAGGATGATCCCAACCTCCCTGGCATGTCCCGGTCAATTTTTGGCCCATGTCAAGCCCGGAGCACGGGCCCACCCCCAAAACTGTGGGCTACAGTACGCCGATTTGGCCCGAAAATGCCCCATTAGCAGCGTTTTGCCCGTTTGTCCACCCAAATTACCACAAAAAATTAAACGAATAACACCGGGATGATCCTAAACCTCCCTTCCATACACCGTTCAATTCTCGGCACACAACATACCCGAACCCCAGGCCCACCCCCAAAACTGTGGGCCATAGCACACCGATTTAGCCCGAAAATGCCTCGTTCGCGCTGTTTTACCCGTTTTGTCCACCCAAATGACCATGAAAAATTAAACGGACCATACTAGGATAATCCCCAACCTCCCTGGCATGCCCCGGTCGATTTTTGGTGCACAGCATGCCCGGACCCCGGCCCCACCCCTAAAACTGTGGGCTATATCTTATCAATATGGCCCGATAACGCCCTGTTCATGCCGTTTTGCCTTTTTGAATACCCAAATGGCCACAAAAAATTAAACGAACCACACTGGGTTGATCCCCAACCTCCCTGGCATGCCATGGTCGATTTTTCGCCCATAGCACACCCGGAACCCAGGTCCACCCCAAAATTCGTGGGCTATAGCATAATGGTTTTGCCTTAAAATGCCACATTCACACCGTTTCACCTGTTTATACATCATAATGGCCACAAAAAATTAAACAAACCACACACTGATGATCCCAACCTCCCTGGCACGCCCCGGTCAATTTTCAACCAACAGCACGATCGGAGCTCGAGCCCACCCCCAAAACCGTGGGCTATAGCAAATCGATTGGCCCAAAATCGCCCGTTCGCGTGGTTTCACCTGTTTGTCCACCCAAATGGCCACGAAAAATTAAACGTACCATACTGGAATGATCCCCAACCTCCCTGGCACGCCCCATTCGATTTTTGGCCCACAGCACACTCGGACATCAGGCCCACCCCCTAAAGCGTGGGCTATAGCATATCGATTTGGCCCAAAAATGCCCGTTCGTGACGTTTCGCCCGTTTGTCCACGCAAATGGCCACAAAAAATTAAATATACCATATTGGGATGATCCCCAACCTCCCTGGCACGCCTCGGTCAATTTTTTGCCCACGGAACGCCCGAACCCTGGGCGCACCCCTGAAACCGTGGGCTATATCATGCCGATTGGCCTAAAAATGCCCCATTCGCGATGTTTCCCTCGTTTGTCCACCCAAATGGCCACAAAAAATTAAACGGACCACACTGGGAAGATTCCCAACCTCCCTGGCATGCCCCGGTATTTTTTTGGCCCACAGAACACCCTGACCTCGGGCCCACTCCCAAAACCGTAAGCTATAGCACACCGATTTAGCCCAAAAATGCCCCATTTGCTCCATTTCTCCCGTTTGTCCACCCAAATGGCCACGAAAAATTAAATAGACCACACTGAGAAGATCCCCAACCTCCCTAGCACGCCCCGATCGATTTTTGGCTCACAGCACGCTCGGACCCCGGCCCCACCCCCAAATCGTGGGATGTAGCACACCGATTTATCTCGAAAATGCCTTGTTTGTGTCGTTTCGCCCATTTGTTCACCCAAATGTCCACAAAAAATTAAACGGACCACATTGGGATGATCCCCAACATTCCTAGCATGCCCCAGTCAATTTTTGGCCCACAACACTCCTGTACCCCAGGCCAACCCCCGAAACCGTGAGATATAACACACCGATTTGGCCTCAAAATACCCCGTTAGCGTCGTTTTGCATGTTTTCCCACCCAAATGGCCACAAAATATTAAACGGACCATACTGAGATGATCCCCAACTTCCCTGGCATGCCCCAATCAATTTATGGCGCACAGTACAGTCGGACCTTGGGCCCACCGCTGAAACTGTGGGATATAGCACATCGAATTGGCTCAAAAATGCCCCGCTCGCGCCGTTTCGCCCGTTTGTCCACCTAAATTGCCATGAAAAATTAAACAGACCACACTGGGATGATCCCAACCTCCTTAGCATGCCCCGATCAATTTTCAGCCCGGAGCACGCTCTGACCCCGAGCCCTCCCCCAAAATCGTGGGATGTAGCACACAGTTTTGGTCTAAAAATTCCCCGTTTGCACCGTTTTGCCCTTTTACCCACCCAAATAGCCACGAAAAATTAAACGGACCACACTGGGACGATCCCTAACCTCCCTGGAACGCCCCAGTTTATTTTTGGCCCACAGCACGACCGGGCCCACCCTCGAAACAGTGGTCTATATCACACCGATTTGGCTCAAAAATTCTACGTTTGTTCCGTTTTACCTGTTTCTCCTCCTAAATGGCCACGAAAAATTAAACGGACCACACTGGGATGATCCCCTATCTCCCTGGCATGCCTCGATCAATTTTCGGCCAACAACACGACCAGACCCCGGGCCCACCCCTAAAACCATGAGCTATAGCACACTGATTTGGCCCTAAAATGCCCCTTTTGCGTTGTTTCGCCCATTTGTCTACCCAAATGGCCACAGAAAATTAAACAGACCACACAAGGACGATACCCAACCTCCCTATCACGCCTCGGTCAATTTTCATCCCACAGAACGCTCGAACACTAGGCCCACCCCCGAAACTGTAGGCTATAGCACACCGATTTGGCCCGAAAATGCCCTATTCGCGCTGTTTTGCCTGTTTGTCCACCCAAATAGCCACAAAAAAATAAACGAACCATACTGGGATGATCCCCAACCTCCCTGGCATGACCCGGTCAATTTTGGGCCCACGGCATGTCCAAACCCCGGGCCCACCCCAAAAACCGTGAGCTATAACACACCAATTTAGCCCAAAAACTCCTCTCGTTAGCGATGTTTCGCCCGTTTGTCCACCCAAATATCCACAAAAAATTAAGTGGACCACACTTGGACGATCCCCAACCTCCCTAGCATGCCCTCGTAGATTTTCGGCCCACAGCACGCCCGAACCACGGTCCCACCCCTAAAATCGTGGGCTATAGAACACCCATTTGCCCTGAAAATGCCCCGCTCGCGCTGTGTCGCCCATTTGTCAACCCAAATAGCCACGAAAAGTTAAATGGACCACACTGGGACAATACCCAACCTCCCTGGCATGCCCCGATTGATTTTCGGCTCACAACACGCCGATTTTGCCCGAAAATGCCCCGTTCGTGCCCGATTTTGCCCGAAAATGCCCCGTTTGTGCCGTTTCACTCGTTTGTCCACCGAAATGGCCACGAAAAATTAAACGAACCACAATGGGACGAACTCAAACCTCCCTTGGCACGCCCTGATCGATTTTTGACCCACTGCACGACCGGGCCAATCCCTGACACCGTAGGCAATAGCACACCGATTTGGTCCAAAAATTCTTTGTTTGCGACGTTTGTTCACCCAAATGGCCACGAAAAATTAAACGAACCACGCTGGAATGATCCCCAACATCCATGGCACGCCTGTATTGATTTTTGGCCAATAGCACGCCCGGGCCACACCCACGAAACCGTGGGCTAAAGCACACCAATTTGGCCCGAAAATGCCCCGTTTGTGCCGTTTCACCCATTAGTCTACCCAAAAGGCCACGAAAAATTAAACGGACCATACTGGGATGATCCCCAACCTCCTTGGCACGTCTTATTCAATTTTCGACCCACAACACTCTCGGACCGCGGGCGACCCCCAAAGCCATGGGCTATAGCGCACCGATTTGGCCCGAAAATGCCTCGTTCGAGACGTTTCACCCGTATTTCCACTCAAATAGCCATGAAAAATTAAATGGACCACACTTGGACGATCCCCAACCCTCCCTGGCATATCCCAATTGATTTTTGGCCCACAGCACGCCTGAGCCTACCCCCGAAACCATGGTCTATAGCACACCAATTTGGCCCGAAAATGCCCCATTTGTACTATTTTTCCCGTTTGTCTACCCAAATGGCCACGAAAAATTAAACGGACCATACTGGGATGATCCCCAATCTCCCTGGAATACCCCGATCAATTTTCGGCCCACAGCACGCCCGATTCTCGGGCCCACCCCCAAAACTGTGGGCTATAGCACATCGATTTGGCCCAAAAATTCCCCGTTCGTGTCGTTTCGCCTGTTTGTCTACCCAAATGGCCACGAAAAATTAAACAGACCACATAGGGACGATCCTCAACCCCCAGGCCACGCCTTGGTCAATTTTTTGCCCACAGCACGCTCGGACCCTGGGCCTACCCCCGAAACTGTGGGCTATAACACAACGATTTAGCCCAAAAATGCCTTGTTCGCCTCGTTTCACCCGTTTGTCCACCCAAATGGCTACAAAAAATTAAACGGACCACACTGGGATGATCCCCAACCTACCTGGCACGCCTCAATCAATTTTTGGCTAAAAGCACGCCCGAACCCCGAGCCCACCCCCGAAACCATGGGCTATAGCACACCGAGTTGGCCCAAAAACTCTCCGTTCGCGTTGTTACACCCATTTGTCCACCCAAATGGCCATGAAAAATTAAAAAGACCACACTGGGACGATCCTCAACCTCCCTAACATACCCCGGTTGATTTTTGGCCCACAGCACGCTCGGGTCCCGAGCCCACCCCTAAAACCGTGGGCTATAGCACACTGATTTGGTCCAAAAATGCCCCGTTCGTGCCATTTCGATCGTTTGTCCATCCAAATTGGCACGAAAAATTTAACGGACCACATTGGGACGATCCCTAACCTCCCTGGCACGCCCAGTCGATTTTTGGCCGACAGAACGCTCGGATCCCGGGTCCACCCCTGAAACCGTGGGCTATAGAAAATCGATTTGGCCCAAAAATACCTCATTCGCGCCGTTTCGACCATTTGTCCACCCAAATGGCCACAAAAAATTAAACGGACCACACTGGGACGATCCCCATACTCACTGGCATACTTAGGTCAATTTTTGGCTTACAGCATGCCCGGACCTCGGGCCAACCGCTGAAACCGTGGACTATAGCACACCAATTTGGCCTGAAAATGCCCCGCTCGCACAGTTTTGCCTGTTTGTCCATCCAAATGGCCACAAAAAATTAAATGAACCACATTGGGATGATCTTCAACCTAGCTGGCACGCCCCGGTAAATTTTTGGCCAACCGCACGCCTAAACCCCGGGCCCACCACCGAAAGCATGGGCTGTAGCACACCGATTTGGCCCGAAAATGCCCCATTCGTGCCGTTTCGCCCGTTTTTCCACCCAAATGGCCACAAAAAATTAAACGGACCATACTTGGACGATTTTCAACCTCCCTGGCACGCTTCGATCAATTTTTGGCCCACAGCACGCTCGGGTCCACCCCCGAAACCATGGTCTATAGCACACAAATTTGGCCCAAAAATTCCTCGTGTTAATCGTTTTGCCCGTATGTCCACCCAAATGGCTACGAAAAATTAAACGGACTACACTAGGACGATCCCTAATCTCCTTGGCATGCTCCGGTCGATTTTAGGCGCACAGTACGGTCGGACCACGGACCCACCCTCGAGAATGTGGCCTATAGAACACCGATTTGGCCCTAAAATGCCCCGTTCACGCCGTTTCACCCATTTGTATACCTAAATGGCCACGAAAAATTAAACAAACCACACAGGGACGATTCTCAACCTCCATGACATGCCTCGGTCAATTTTTTGCCCACAGCACGCTCGAACCCTGGGCCCACCCCGAAACTGTAGGCTATAGCACGACGATTTAGCCCAAAAATGTCCCGTTCGCATCGTTTCAGCCGTTTGTCCACCCAAATGGCCACGTAAAATTAAACGGACCACACTAGGATGATCCCGAACCTCCCTGGCATGCCCGGTCAATTTTTGGCCCACAGCATGCCCGAACCCTGGGCCCACCCACAAAACTGTGGGCATAGCACACCGATTTGACCCTAAAACTCCCCGTTCGTGCTGTTTCGCGCGTTTGTCCACCCAATGGCCACAAAAAATAAAATAGACCACACTGAGAAGATCCCCAACCTCCTTGGCACGCCCCGATCGATTTTTGGCTCACAGCACTCTCGGACCCCAACCCACCCCCGAAACCGTGGGATGTAGCACACCGATTTGGCCGGAAAATGCCCTGTTCATGCCGTTTCGCCCGTTTGTCCACCCCAATAGCCACAAAAAATTAAACGAACCACATTGGGACGATCCCCAATATTCCTGGCATGCCCCAGTCGATTTTAGGCCCACAGAACGCCTGGACCCCAGACCAACCCCCAAAACCCTGGGATATAGCACACCGATTTGGCCCGAAAATACCCCGTTAGCGCCGTTTCGCTCGTTTTCCACCCAAATAGCCACGAAAAAATAAACGGACCACACTGGGATGATCCCCAACCTCCCTGGCATGCCCCGATCAATTTATGGCGTATAGCACACCCGGACCTTAGGCCCACCCCTGAAACTGTGGGATATAGCACATCCAATTGGCTCGAAAATGCCTCGCTCACGCCGTTTCGCCCGTTTGTCCACCCAAATGGCCATGAAAAATTTAACGGACCATATTGGGATGATTCTCAACCTCCCTGGCATACCCCGATCAATTTTTGGCCTGGAGAACGCCCTGACCTCGAGCTCGCCCTCAAAACCGTGGGCTGTAGCACACAGGTTTAGCTCGAAAAATTACCCGTTTGCGTCATTTTGCCTGTTTGCCCACCCAAATAGGCACAAAAAATTAAACGGACCACACTGGGACGATCCCAAACCTCCGTGGCACGCCCAGTCAATTTTCGGCCCACAGCACAGCTGAGCCCACCCTCGAAACCATGGTATATAGCACACTGATTTGGCCTAAAAATTCTACGTTTGTTCCGTTTTACCCGTTTGTCCTCCCAAATGGCCATAAAAAATTAAATGGACCATACTGGGATGATCCCCTATCTCCCTGATATGCCCCGGTTAATTTTTGGCCAACAGCGCACCCAGACCCCGGGCCCACCCCTGAAACCATTAGCTATAGCACAATGATTTGGCTCGAAAATGCCCCTTTTGCGTTGTTTCGCCCGTTTGTCTACCCAAATGGCCACAGAAAATTAAACAGACCACCAAGGATGATCCCCAACCTCCCTGTCATGCCTCGGTCAATTTTTGGCCCACAGCACGCTCAAACACGGGGCCCAACCCCGAAACTGTAGGCTATAGCACACTGATTTGGCCTGAAAATGACTCATTCGCGCTGTTTCGCCCATTTGTCCACCCAAATAGCCACAAAAAATTAAACGGACCATACTGGGATGATCCCCAACCTTCCTGACATGACACAGTCGATTTTGGGCCCACAGCATATCCGAACTCCCGGGCCCACCCCCAAAATCGTGATCTATAGCACACCGATTTGGCCAAAAATCTCCCCGTTAGCGATGTTTTGCCTGTTTGTCCACCCAAATGACCACAAAAAATTGAACGGACCATACTTGGACGATCCCATCCTCCCTGGAGTGCCCCGGTAGATTTTTGGCCCACAGCACGCCCGGACCATGGGCGCACCCCTAAAATCGTGGGCTATAGAACATCCATTTGGCCCGAAAATGCCCCGCTCGCGCTGTTTCGCCCGTTTGTCAACCCAAATGGCCATGAAAAGTTAAACGAGCCACACTGGGAAAATCCCCAACCACCCTGGCATGCCCCGGTTGATTTTCGGCTCACAGCACACCCGGACCCCTGGCCCGCCCCCAAAACCATGGGCTGTAGCACACCGATTTTGCCCGAAAATACCCCGTTCATGCCGTTTCACTCGTTTGTCCACCCAAATGGCCACGAAAAATTAAACGGACCACACTGGGACGATCCCCAACCTCCCTTGCATGCCCCGGTCGATTTTTGACCCACTGCACGCCTGGGCCAACCCCTGAAACCGTAGGCTATAGCACACCGATTTGGTCCAAAAATTCTTTATTTGCGTCGTTTCTCCCGTTTGTCCACCCAAATGGCCACGAAAAATTAAACGAACCACGCTGGGACGATCCCCAACATCCATGGCATGCCTCGGTCGATTTTTGGCCAACAACACTCCCGGGCCACACCCCCGAAACCATGGGCTAAAGCACACCAATTTGGCTCAAAAATGCCCTGTTCGCGCCGTTTCGCCCATTTGTCCACCCAAAAGGCCACAAAAAATTAAACGAACCATACTGGGATGATCCGCAACCTCCATGGCACGCCCTGGTCAATTTTTGGCACACAACACTCCCAGACCCCGGGCGACCCTCAAAACCGTGGGCTATAGCGCACCGATTTTGCCCAAAAATGCCTCGTTCGAGACGTTTTGCCCGATTGTCCACCAAAATATCCACAAAAATTTAAACGGACCACACTGGGTTAATCCCGAACCTCCCTGGTACACCCCGGTCAATTTTCAGCCCACAGCACGTCGGAACCCCGGGTCCACCCCCGAACCGTGGGCTATAGCACACCGATTTGGCCAAAAAATGTCCTGTTTGCATCGTTTCACCTGTTTATCCACCCAAATGGCCACAAAAAATTAAACGAACCACACTGGGACAATGCCCAACCTCCCTGGCATACCCCAGTCGATTTTCATCCCACAGCACGCCCGGTTCCTAAGCCCACTGCCAAAACCATGGGCTATAGCACACCGATTTGGCTAGAAAATGCCCCGTTCGCGATGTTTCGCCCGTTTGTCTACCCAAATCGCCAAAGAAATGTAAAAGGACCACACTAGGATGATCCCCAACCTCCCTAGCATGCTCCGATCAATTTTTGGCCCACAGCACGCCGGACCCAGTGCCCTCCCCAAAAACTGTGGGCTGTAGCACACCGATTTGGCCCGAAAAATGCCCCTTTCGCGTCGTTTTGCCCGTTTGTCAACCCAAATGGCCACGAAAAATTAAACGGACCACACTGGGATGATCCCCAACCTACCCAACACTCCCCGGTGAATTTTCGTCCCACTGTACGCCCGTACCCCAGGCCCACCTCCAAAACTGTAGGCTATAGCACACTGATTTTTCAAAAAAATGCCCTGTTCGCGCTGTTTTCCCCGTTTGTCCACCCATATGGCTACAAAAAATTAAACGGACCATACTGGTACGATCCCCAACCTCCCTGGCACACCCCAACTAGTTTTTAACCCACAGCACGCCAGGGCCCACCCCTAAAACTGTGGGCTATAACATATCGATTTGGCCCGAAAATGCCCCATTCGCACTGTTTCATCCGTTCGTCCACCCAAATGGCCACAAAAAATTAAACGAACCACACTGGGATAATCCCTAACCTCCCTGGCACGCCTCGGTCAATTTTTGGCCCACACCACACTCGAACCCCGTGCCCACCCCTAAAACCGTAGGGTATAGAACACCGATTTGGACCAAAAATGCCCCGTTCATGTCGTTTCGCCCGTTTGTCCACCAAAATGGCCACAAAAAATTAAACGGACCACACTGAGACAATCCCTAATCTCCCTGGAACTCCCTGGTCAATCTTGGGCCTACACAGCACGCTCGGACCCCGGTCCCACCCCCGAAACCGTCGGCTATAACACACCGATTTAGCTCGAAAATGCCCCATTCATGCCATTTCGCCCGATTGTCCATCGAAATGGCAACAAAAAATTAAACAAACCACATTAAGATGATCCCCAACCTCCCTGGCATGCTCCGATCAATTTTTGGCCGCATCATGCCTGAAACCCAGGCCCACTCCTAAAACCGTGGGCAATAGCACACCGATTTGATCGAAAAATGCCTCATTTGTGCCGTTTCACCCGTGGGCTATATCATATTGATTTGGCCGAAAATGTCTTGTTCGCTCGGTTTCGCACGTTTGTCCACCCAAATGGCCACGAAAAATTAAACAGACCACACTGGGACGATCCCTAACCTCCTTGGCATACGTTGGTCAATTTTTGGCCCATAGCACGCCCGAACCCCTTGCCCGCCCTCGAACCCGTGGGCTATAGCACACTGATTTGGCCCAAAAATGCCCCATTCACGCCATTTAGCCCGTTTGTCCACCCAAATGGCCACGAAAAATTAAACGGACCATACTTGGACGACCCCCAACCTCCTTAGCACGCCCCGGTCAATTTTTGGCCCGTAAAACATCCAGTCCTACCCCCGAAACCGTGGTCTATAGAACACCGATTTGTCCCGAAAATGACCCATTTGTATCGTTTTGCCCGTTTATCCACCCAAATGGCCATGAAAAATTAAACGGACCACACTAGGATGATCCCCAATCTCCCTGGCATGCCCTGGTTGATTTTCAGCCCACAGAAAGCCCAGAACCCGAGCCCACCCCCAAAACCGTGAGCTATAGCACACTGATTTATCCCGAAAATGCTCTGTTCGCTCCGTTTCGCCAGTTTGTCTACCCAAATGGCCACAAAAAATTAAACAGACCACACTGGGATGATCCCCAACCTCCCTAGCACACCTCGGTCAATTTTTGGCCTACAACATGCTTGAACCCTGGTCCCACCCCTAAAACTGTGGGCTATAGCACAACGATATGGCACGAAAATGCCCCGTTCGTGCTGTTTTGCCCGTTTGTCCACCCAAATGGCTACGAAAAATTAAATGGACTACACTGGGATAATCTCGGACCTCCCTGGCATACCCTGGTTGATTTTTGGCCCACAGCACGCTCGGACCACGGGCCCACCCCCAAAACCGTTGGCTGTAGCACATCAATTTGGCCCGAAAATGCCCCGTTCGCGCTGTTTCGCCCGTTTGTCCATCCAAATGGCTAGAAAAAATTAAACGGACATAACTGGGATGCTCTTCAACCTCCCTGGCACACCCCGGTCGATTTTTGGCACATAGCATGCTCGGACCCCGAGCCCAGCCTCGAAACCATGGGCTATAACACCCTGATTTAGCCTGAAAATGCCCGTTTCGCACCGTTTCGCTAGTTTGTCCATCCAAATGGCCACGAAAAATTAAATGGACCATACTGGGATGATCCCCTATCTCCCTAACATGCCCTGGTTTAATTTAGGCACACAGAATGCCCAAATCCTGGACCCACCCCTGAAACCGTGGGCCTTAGTACATCAAATTGGCCCAAAAATGTCTCGTTCGCGCCGTTTCACCCGTTTGTCCACCCAAATGGACATGAAAAATTAAACGGACCGTACTGAAATGATACCCAACCTCTCTGGCACGCCTCGATCAATTTTTGGCCCACAGTATGTCGGGACCCCGGGCCCACCCCCGAAACCGTGGGTTGTAGCACACAGATTTAGCCCAAAAATGCCCCATTCATACCTTTTTACCTGTTTGTCCACCCAAATGGCCACGAAAAATTAAACAGACCACACTGGGACGATCCCCAACCTCTCTGGTAGGCCTCGGTCAATTTTCAACATACAACACGCTCGGGGCCACCCTCAAAACCGTGGTTTGTAGCCTACTAATTTAGCCTGAAAATGCCAAACTTTTGCCGTTTAGCTCGTTTGTCCACCCAAATGGCCACAAAAAAATAAACAGACCACTCTGGGATAATCCCCTATCTTGCTGGCATGCCCTGGTTGATTTTTGTCCCACAGCACGCCCAGACCCCGAGCCCACCCCCAGAACCGTGAGCTATAGCACACTGATTTGGCCCTAAACTGCCCTGTTCGCTCCGTTTCGCCCGTTTGTCTACCCAAATGGCCACAAAAAATTAAACAGACCACACTGGGACGATCCCCAACCTCCCTGGCACACGTCGATCAATTTTTTGCCCACAGTACGCTCGAACCCTGGGCCCACTCCTGAAACTGTGGGCTATAACACACCGATTTGGTATGAAAATACCCCATTCACGCCGTTTTGCCCGTTTGTCCACCCAAATGGACACTAAAAATTAAACGGACCATAATGGGATGATCCCCAACCTCCCTGTCATGCCCCGATCAATTTTGGGCCCACAGAAATCCCGAACCCCAGGCCCAACCCCGAAACGGTCGGCTATAGCTCATCGATTTGGCCAAAAGATTCCCCGTTAGCGATGTTTCGCTTGTTTGTCCATCCAAATGGCCTCAAAGAATTAAACGAACCACACTGGGATGATCCCCAACCTCCCTGGTACGCCCCGGTCAATTTTTAACCCACAGCACACTCGGGACCACCTTCAAAATTGTGGGCTATAGCACACTAATATGGCCCAAAAATGCCCCGTTCGAGCCATTTCTCCAGTTTGTCCACCCAAATGTCCACAAAAAATTGAACGGACCATATTGGGACGATCCCCAACCTCCATGGCACACCCCGGTCGATTTTCAACCAACAGCACGCCCGAACCCCGAGCCCACCCCCAAAATCATGGGCTATAGCACACCGATTTGGCACGAAAATGCCCCTTTCTTGCCATTGTGCCCGTTTTTCCACCGAAATAGCCGCGAAAAATTAAATGGACCACACTGGGACAATCCCCAACCTCCCTGGCACGCCCCGATCAATTTTCAAACCACAGCACGCCCGGACCCCGGGCCCACCCCCAAAACCGTGGGCTATAGCACACCGATTTGGCCTGAAAATGCCTCGTTTGTGCAGTTTTGCCCGTATTTCCACCCAAATAGCCACAAAAATATAAACGGACCACACTGGAACAATCCCCAACCTCCCTGGCACGACCCGGTAAATTTTTAGCCCAATGCACGCCCGGTCCCACCCCCAAAACAGTGGACTATAGTACACTAATTTGACTCAAAAATGCCTCGTTCACGCCGTTTCGCCCGTTGGTCCACCTAAAAGGCTAAGAAAAATTAAACGGACCGCACTGGGACGATCCTGAACCTCCTTGGCACGCCCTGATCAATTTTTAGCACACAACACACCCGAACCCCGAGAAACCCCCAAAACAGTGGGCTATAGCGCACCGATTAGGCCTGAAAATCCCCGGGCCAACCCCCGAAGCCGTGGGCATAGCACACTGATTTGGTCCAAAAATACCCCATTTGCGCCGTTTTGCTCGTTTATACACACAAATGGCCACAAAAAATTAAACGGACCACGCTGGGACTATCCCCAACCTCTCTGGCACGCCCTGATCGATTTTTGGCCCATACCACGCATGGGCCCACCCCCCAAACCATGGGATATAGCACACCGATTTGACCTGAAAATACCCCGTTCGTGTTGTTTCGCTCGTTTGTCCACCTAAAAGGTCATAAAAAATTAAACGGACCACACTGGGACGATCCCCAACCATCCTGGCACGTGCTGGTCAATTTTCGGCCCACAACACACCCGGACCCCGGGCCACCCCCGAAACTGTGGGCTATAGCGCACTGATTTGTCCCAAAAATGCCTCGTTCGAGACGTTTCGCCCGTTTATCCACCCAAATATCCACAAAAAATTAAATGAACCACACTGGGACGATCCCCAACATCCCTGGCATGCCCCGATCGATTTTCGGCCAACAGCACGCCCGAATCCCGACTCCACCCCCGAACCGTGGGCTATAGCACATCGATTTGTCCTGAAAATACCCCGTTCGCGCCGTTTCGCCTGTTTGTTAACCCAAATGGCCACAAAAAAATAAACGGACCACGCTGGGATGATCTCCAACCTCCCTGACTCGCCCTAGTTGATTTTTGGCCCACAGTACGCCCGGGTCTTCCCCCAAAACCGTGGGCTATTAAACACCGATTTGGCCCGAAAATGCCCCGTTCGCGTTGTTTCGCCCGTTTGTCCACCTTAAAAGCCACTAAAAGTTAAACGGACCATATTTGGACGATCCCTAACCTCCTTGGCACGCCCTGGTCAATTTTTTACCCACAGCACACCCGGACCACGGGCCACCCCCGAAACCGTGGGCTATAGCGCACTGATTTGGCCCAAAAATGCCCCATTCGAGACGTTTCGCCCGTTTGTCCAGCCAAATGGCCATGAAAAAGTAAACGAACAACACTGGGATGATCCCCAACCTCCTTGGCATGCCCCAGTCGATTTTCATCCCATAGCATGCCCGGACCGTAGGCCCACCCCCGAAACTGTGGCCTATAGCACATCAATTTGGCCCGAAAATGCCCCGTTCGCGCCGTTTCGCTTGTTTCTCCACCCAAATAGCCACTAAAAATTAAACGGACTACACTGGAACGATCCCTACACTCCCTGGCAGGCCCCGGTGGATTTTGGGCCCACAGCAGGCCCAGACCCCGGTTCGTCCCCCGAAACCGTGAGCTATAGAACACCAATTTTGCCCTAAATTTCCCCGTTCACGCCGTTTTGCCCGTTTGTCCACCCAAATTGACACGAAAAATTAAACAAAACACACTGGGACGATCCCCTACCTCCCTGGCATGCCTCAATCGATTTTTGGCCCACAGTACACCAGGACCCCAGGCCCACCCCCGAAATGGTAGGCTATAGCACACTGATTTGGATCGAAAATGCCCCGTTCGCGCTATTTCGCCTGTTTGTCCATCCAAATAGCAACGAAAAATTAAACAGACCATATTGGGATGATCCCCAACCTCTCTGGCACGCCCCGGTCAATTTTTGGCCGACACCACACCCAAACCCCAGACCCATCCCCAAAACCGTAGGGTATAGCACACCCATTTGGCCGGAAAAAGCCCCGTTCGTGCTGTTTCGCCCGTTTGTCCACCAAAATGGCCACAAAAAATTAAACAGAATGCATCGGGACGATCCAAACCTCCCTGGCATTCCCCGATCGATTTTAGACCCATAGTACGCCCGGACACCGGGCCCACCCCCAAAACCGTAGGCTATAACACACCGATTTGGACCAAAAATGCCCCATTTGTGCCGTTTAACCCATTTGTCCCCCAAATGGCCATAAAAAATTAAACAGACCACATTGAGACGATCCCCAACCTCCCTGGTACTCGCCGGTCCAATTTTGTCCCACTGTACGCCCAAGCCAACGCTCGAAACCGTGGGCTATAGCACACTGATTTGGTTCGAAAATGCCTTATTTGCATCGTTTCTCCTGTTTGTCCACCCAAATGGCCACGAAATAATAAACGAACCACGCTGGGACGATCCCCAACCTCCCTGGCATGACCCGGTCGATTTTTAGCCTACAGCACGCCCGGGTCCACCCCCAAAACAGTGGGCTATAACACACCGATTTGTCACGAAAATGCCCTGTTCGCGTTGTTTCACCCATTTGTCCAAATAAAAGGCCAAGAAAAATTAAACGGATCGCACTGGGACGATCCCCAACCTCCTTGGCACGCCCTGATCAATTTTAAGCACGCAACATACCCGAACCCCGGGCAACCCCCGAAACAGTGGGCTATAGCGCACCGATTATGCCCGAAAATGCCCGGGCCAACCCCCGAAGTCATGGGCTATAGCACACCGATTTGGTCCAAAAATGCCCCATTTGCATCGTTTTGCCCGTTTCTCTACCCAAATGGCCACAAAAAATTAAACGGACCACGCTGGGACTATCCCCAACCTCTCTGGCCCGCCCCGATCGATTTTTAGCCCATAGCATGCATGGACCCACCCCCAAAACCATGGGATATAGCACACCGATTTGGCCTGAAAATACACCGTTCACATTGTTTCGCCCGTTTGTCCACCTAAAAGGCCACGAAAAATTAAATGGACCACATTGGGATAATACCCAACCACCCTGGCACGCCCTGGTCAATTTTTGGCCCACAACACATACGGACCCCGGTCCACCCCCGAAACCGTGGGCTATAGCGCACTGATTTGGCCCGAAAATGCCCCGTTCGAGATGTTTCACCCGTTTATCCACCCAAATATCCACAAAAGATTAAACGGACCACATTGGCATGATCCCCAACATGCCTGGCACGTCCCGGTCAATTTTCGGCCAACAACACGCCCGGACCCCGACTCCACCCCCGAACCGTGGGCTATAGCACATCGATTTATCCTCAAAATACCCCATTCGCACCGTTTAACCCGTTTGTCCACCCAAATGGCCACGAAAAATTAAACGGACCACACTGGGACGATCCCCAACCACCCTGGCATTCCCCAGACAATTTTAATCCCACAAGACGCCCGAACCCTGGGCCCACCCCCGAAACCGTGGGCTGTAGCACACCTATTTGGCCCAAAAAATACCCCGTTCGCGTTGTTTCACCCATTTGTCCACCCAAATAGCCACAAAAAATTAAACGGACCACACTACGATGGTCCCCAACCTCCCTGGTATGCCTCATTTGATTTTTGGCCCACAGCATGTCGGACCCTGTGCCCACCCCAAAAATTATGGGCTATAGCACATCAATTTTGCCCGAAAATACCCCGTTCGCGCCGTTTCATCCGTTTGTCCACCCAAATGGCCACAAAAATTTTAATGGACCACCCTTGGATGATCCCCACCCTCCCTGGCATTCCCCGATATATTTTTGGCCCACAGCGGGCCCGGACCCCGGTTCCACCCCCTAAAATTCCCCGTTCGCATCGTTTTGCCTGTTTGTCCACTCAAATGGCCACAAAAAAAAACGGACCACATTGGGATGATCTCCAACCTTCTTGGCACGTCCCAATCAATTTTTGGACCACAACATGCCCGAAACTCGGGGCCCCCAAACTGTGGGCTATAGCACACCAATTTGGCCCGAAAATACACCGTTTGCGCCGTTTCGCCTGTTTATCCACCAAATGGCCACGAAAAATTAAACAGACCAAACTGGGATGATCCCCAACCTCCCTGGAATTTTCCAATTGATTTTTGTCCCACAACGAGCCCAAACCCTGGGCCCACCCCCAAAACCATGGGCTATAACACACTAATTTGTCCAAAAAAATCCCCGTTCGTGCCGTTTTGCATGTTTATCCACTCAAAAGGCCACAAAAAATTAAACGGACCACACTGGGATGATCACCAACCTTCCTAACATGCCCAAGTCAATTTATGGCCCGCACCCGAACCTCGGGCCTACCCCCAAAACCGTGGAGTGTAGCACACTGGTTTAGCCCGAAAAAGCCCCATTCGTTTCGTTTTACACGTTTGTCCACCAAAATAGCCGCGACAAATTAAATTAACAACACTGGGACGATACCCAACCTCCCTGGTATGCCCCAGTCAATTTTTGGCCCACAGAACACCCGGGACAACCCCCAAAACGTGGTCAATAGCACACCAATTTTGCCCGAAAATGTCTTGTTTGTACCTTTTGCCGGTTTGTCCACCCAAATGGTCACATAAAAATTAAACGGACTACACTGGGTCGATCCCCACCCTCCCTGGCATGCCCCAGTCAATTTTTGTCCCACAGCACGCCTGGACCCCGGGCTCACCCCCAAAACCGTGGGTCATAGCACACCGATTTGGCCCAAAAATGCCCCGTTTGCGCCGTTTCACCCATTTGTCTTCCCAAATGGCCGCGAAAAATTAAACAGACCACACAGTGTTGATCCCCAACCTCCCTAACACGCCTCGATCAATTTTTGGCCTACAGCACGCTCGAATCCTGGGCCCACCCCCAAAACTGTGGGCTATAGCTCACCAATTTGGCCTGAAAATGCCCCGTTTGCATTGTTTCCCCCGTTTGTCAACCGTAATGGCCACGAAAAATTAAATGGACCACACAGGGACGATCCCCAACCTACCTGGAATGCCTCAGTCGATTTCTGGGCCACAGTACGCCCGGACACCTGGCCCACACCCAAAACCGTGGGCAATAGCACAGCAATTCGGCCCAAAAACTGCCTGTTTGCGCTGTTTCGCCCGTTTGTCCACCCAAATGGCCATGAAAATTTAAACGAACCATACTGAGATGATCCCCAACCTCCCTGACACACCTCGAATAATTTTTGGCCCACAGCACGCTCGGACCCCTGGTCCACCCCCGAAATTGTGGGCTATAGCACACCGATTTACCCCGAAAATGCCCCGTTTGCTCCATTTTACCCGTTTGTCCATCTAAATGGCCACACAAAATTAAACGAACCACATTAGGATGATCCCCAACCTCCCTGGCATAACTCAATCGATTTTCGGCCCACAGCATGCCCGGGCCCCAGGCCCACCCCCATAACCGTGGGCTATAGCACACCGATTTGTCCTAAAAATACCCCGTTCGCGCCATTTTGCCCGTTTATCCATACAAATGGCCACAATGAATTAAACAGACCACACTGGGAAAATCCCCAACCTCCCTGGAATGCCTTGGTCAATATTTGGTCCACAGCACGCCGGAAACCCGGGTCCACCACTGAAACCGTGGGCTATAGCACACCGATTTGGCCCAAAAATGCCCCGCTCGCGCCGTTTCACCCGTTTGTCCAGCCAAATATCCATGAAAAATTAAACGGACCACACTGGAACGATGCCCAACCTCTCTGGAATGCCCAGGTCGATTTTTGGCCCACCGTACGCCCGAACCCCGGGTTCACCACCAAAATCGTGGGCTGTAGCACACCGATTTTGCCCAAAAATGCAACGTTCGTGTCGTTTCTCCCGTTTGTCCACCCAAATGGCCATAAAAAATTAAACGGACCACACTCGGACAATTCACAACCTCCCTGGCACGCCCCGATCGAATTTTGGCCCACAGCACGTCCGGGCCCACCCTCAATACTGTGGTCGACAGCACTTCGATTTGGCCCAAAAATGCCCCGTTTGTGGCATTTTTCCCGTTTGTCCACCCAAATGACCATAAAAAAATAAACGGACCATACTGGGACGATCCCTAACCTCCCTGGCATGCCCCGATCGAATTTTGGCCTACAGTACGCTCGAAACCTGAGCCTAGCCCCAAAACCGTGGGCTATAGCACATCGATTTGGCCAAAAAATGCCCCGTTCACGCCGTTTCACCCGTTTGTCCACCCAAGAGGCCACAAAAAATAAAATGGACCGCACTAGGATGATCCCCTACCTCTGTGGCATGCCCCAGACGATTTTCAGCCCACAGCACGCCTGTTACCAGGCCCACCCCCAAACCCGTATTAGCCCAAAAATACCCTATTCGCACTGTTTCTCCTGTTAGTCCACCTAAATGGCCAAGAAAAATTAAACGGATCACACTGGGATGATCCTCAACTTCCCTGCCATGCCTCGGTCAATTTTCGGCCTACAGCACGCCCGGACCCCAGGCCCACCCCAAAAACCGTGGGCTATAGCACACAGATTTGGATTGAAAATGCCTCATTTGTGCCGTTTTGCCCGTTTGTCCACCCAAATGGCCACAAAAAATTAAACGGACCATATTGGGATGATTCCTAACCTTTTTGGCAAGCCCCGATTGATTTTTGGCCCACAGCACGCCCGGGTCCACCCTCAAAATCGTGGTCTATAGAACACCAATTTGGCTTGAAAATGCCCTGTTTGTGCTGTTTTACCCATTTGTCCACCCAAATTTCCATAAAAAATTAAACGGACCATACTGGGACTATCCCCAACCTTCCAGGCACGCCCCGTTCAATTTTTGGCACACAGCATATTCGGAACATGGGCCCACCCCCGAAACTGTGGGCTATAGCACACCGATTTGGCACAAAAATAACCCGTTCGAGCCGTTTCGCTCGTTTGTCTACTCAAATGGCCACAAAAAATTAAACAGACCACATTGGGACGATCCCCAACCTTTCTTACATGCCCCAATCAATTTTTGTCCCACGGCACACCCGAACCACGACCCCACCCCAGAAACCGTGGGCTATTGTACACCGATTTGGTTCTAAAATACCCCATTTGTGTCGTTTCGCCCGTTTGTCTACCCAAATTACCATAAAAAATTAAACGGACCATATTGGGACGAACTTCAACCTCCCTGGCATGCCCCGATTAATTTTTGGCCACATAGCACTTCTTTACCCCGGGCCCACCCTAAAATCGTAGGCCATAGCTCACCGATTTGGCCTGAAAATGCCCCGCTCGCGCCGTTTCCCCGAATGGCCACGAAAAATTAAACAAATCACACTGGGATGATCCCTAACCTCCCTGGCATGCACAAGTCTATTTTCGACACACAACACGCCCGAACCCCGGGCCCACCCCCAAAACCGTGGGCTGGCAAATCGATTTGGCTCGAAAATGCCCCGTTCGCACTGTTTCGCCCGTTTATCCACCCAAATGGCCACGAAAAATTAAACGGACCACACAAGGATGATCCTCAACTTCCCTGGCACATTTCGATAGATTTTCAGCCAACAACACACTCGGACCCCGGGCCCACCCCCGAAACCGTGGGCTATAGCACACTGATTTAGCCAAAAAATGCCCATTTAGCGTTGTTTCGCCCATTTATCCACCCAAATACCCATAAAAAATTAAACGGACCATACTGGGATAATCCTCAACCTCCCTGGCATGCCTCAGTCGATTTTTGGCCCACCACACGCTCAAACCCCGGGCCCATCCCCAAAACCGTGGGCTATAGCGCATCGATTTGGCCCAAAAATGCCCCGTTCGCGCCGTTTCGCCCGTTTGTCCCCCCAAATGGCCATAAAAAATTAAACAGACCACGCTGGAACGATCCCCAACCACCCTGGCACGCCCTTGTCGATTTTTTCCCACAGCACGCCCGAACCCTAGGCCCACCCCCAAAACCGTGGGCTATAACACGCCGATTTGGCCCAAAAATACCCCGCTCGCACCGTTTTGCCTATTTGTCCACCCAATTAGCCACGAAAAATCAAAAGGACCCCACTGGGATGATCCCCAACCTACCTGGCCCGCCCCAGTCAATTTTTGGCATACAACACGCCCGAACCCCGGGCTCACCCCCGGAACCGTAGGCTATAACACACTAATTTTGCCTGAAAATGCCATGTTCGTACCGTTTCTCCAGGTTTTCCACTCGAATGACCATAAAAAATTAAATGGACCACACTAGAACGATCCCCAACCTCCTTGGCACGCCCCGGTCAATTTTTGGCCCACAGCACGCCCGAAACCCGGGCCCACCCCTAAAACCGTGGGCTATAGCACATCGATTTGGCTCGAAAATACCCCGTTCATTCTGTTTGTCCCATTTTTCTAACCAAATGGCCATGAAAAAATAAACGGACCACACTGGGACGCTCCCCAACCTTCCTGGCATGCCCCGGTAGATTTATGGGCTACAATACGCCCGGGCCCACGCCCAAAACCGTGGGCTATAGCACACCGATTTGGCCCAAAAATGCCCTATTCATGCTATTTTGCTCGTTTGTCCACCGAAATGGCAACAGAAAATTAAACGGATCACACTGGGATGATACCCAACGTCCTTGGCACTCCCCGATCGATTTTTGGCCCACAGCACGCTCGAACACTAGGCCCACCCCTGAAACCGTGGGCTATAGCACACTGATTTGGCCCAGAAATGCCCCGTTCGCGCTGTTTCACCCATTTGACCACCCAAGTGGCCATAAAAAATTAACGGACCATACTGGGACGATCCCCAACCTCCGTGGCACCCCCGGTCGATTTTTGGCCCACAGCACGCCCGATTCCACCCCTGATACCGTGGTCTATAGCACACCAATTTGACCTAAAAATGCCCCATTTGTACTGTTTTGCTCGTAGGTCCACCCAAATGGCCACGAAAAATTAAACGGACCTCACTGGGACAATCCCCAATTTCCCTAACATGCCCCGGTCAATTTTTGGCCCACAGCACACCCGGACCCCAGCCTACCCCCGAAACATTATGCACTAGCACACCGATATGGCCCAAAAATGCCCCGTTCTCGCCGTTTTGCCCGTTTGTCTACCCAAATGGTCATGAAAAATTAAACAGACCACACAGGGACGATCCCAACCTCCCAGGCACTCCTCACTCAATTTTTGGCCCATAGCATACTCATACCCTGGGCCCACCCCAGAAATCGTAGGCTATAACACACCGATATGGCCCAAAAACTCCCAGTTCGTACAGTTTCATCCGTTTGTCCACCCAAATGGCCACGAAAAATTAAATGGACCACACTGGGATGATTCCCAACCTCCCAGGCTTGCCCCGATTGATTTTTGGCCCACAACACGTTTGGACCCCAGGCCCACCCTTAAAACCGTGGGCAATAGAACACTGATTTGGCCCGAAAATGCCCCATTCGTGCCATTTTTCTCGTTTGTCCTCCCAAATGGCCACGAAAAGTTAAACGAGCCACATTGGGACGATCCCCAACCTTCCTGGTATGCCCCAATCAATTTACAGCCCACAACACCCCCGAAACACGGGGCCACCCCCAAAACTGTGGGATATAGCTAACCGATTTGGCCCGAAAATAGCCCGTTCGTGCCGTTTTCCCCGTTTGTTCATCTAAAAAGCCACGAAAAATTAAATGGACGACACTGGGATGATCCCCAACCTCTCTGGCACGCCCCGGTCAATTTTTCGCCAACAACACGCCCGGACCCCGAACCCACCCCTGAAACCGTAGGGTATAGCACACCCATTTGGCCGGTAAAAGCCCCGTTCGCGCTATTTTGCTTGTTTGTCCGTCCAAATGGCCACGAAAAGTTAAACGGGCCACATTGGGACGATCCCCAACCTCCCTGGTATGCCACAATCAATTTCCAGCCCACAACACCCCCGGAACACGGGGCCACTCCCAAAACCGTTAGATATAGCTCACTGATTTGGCCCGAAAATAGCCCGTTCGTGCCGTTTTGCCCATTTGTCCACTTAAATGGCCACAAAAAATTAAATGGACGACACTGGGACGATCTCCAACCTCCCTGGCACGACCCGGTTGATTTTTCGCCAATAGCACGACCGGACCCCGGACCCACCCCCAAAACTGTAGGGTATAGCACACCCATATGGCCGGTAAAAGCCCCGTTCACGCTATTTTGCATGTTTGTCCGTCCAAATGGCAAAAAAAAATTAAACGAACCATATTGAGATGATCCCCAACCTCCCTGGCACACCCCGATTGATTTTTGGCCCACATCACACCCGAACCCCGGATCCACCCCCAAAACCGTAGGGTATAACACACCCATTTGGCCGAAAAAAGCCCCGTTCGTGTCGTTTTGCCCGTTTTCCACCAAAATAGCCACGAAAAATTAAACTAAATACACCGGGATGATCCCCAACCGCCCTGTCACTCTCCGATCGATTTTAGACAAACAGCACGCCCGAACACCGGGCCCACCCCCAAAACCGTCGGCTATAACACACCAATTTAGCCCAAAAATGCAATGTTCATGCCGTTTAACCCGTTTGTCCCCCTAAATGGCCGTGAAAAAGTAAACAAACCACACTGGGATGATCCCCAACCTCCCTGGTACTCCCCGATCGAATTTTGACCCACTGCACGCCCGGGCCAACCCTTGAAACTGTGGGCTATAGCATACTGATTTAGTCCGAAAATGCCTCATTTGTGCCGTTTCACCCATTTGTCCACCCAAATGTCCACGAAATATTAAACGAACCACGCTGGAATGATCCCTAACCTCCTTGGCACGACCAGGTCGGTTTTTAGCACACAGCACTCCCGGGCCCACCCTTGAAACAGTGGGCTATAGCACACCGATTTGCCTCAAAAATTCCCCGTTCGTGCTGTTTCGCCCGTTTGTCCACCTAAAAGGCCAAGAAAAATTAAACGGATCGCACTGGGACGATCCCTAACTTCCTTGGCATGCCCTGATTAATTTTTAACACACAACACACCCGAACCCCGGGCAACCCCCAAAATATTGGGCTATAGTGCACCGATTGTGCTCGAAAATGCCCGGGCCAACCCTCGACGCCGTGGGCTATAGCACACCGATTTGGTTCGAAAATGCCCCCTTCACGCCGTTTTGCCTGTTTGTCCACCCAAATGGCCACAAAAATTAAACGGACCACGCTGGGACTATCCCCAACCTCTATGGCACGCTCCGATCGATTTTTGGCCCATAGCACGCACGGGCCCACCCCAAAACCATGGGATATAGCACACTGATTTTGCCATAAAATATCCCGTTCGCGTTGTTTCGCCCGTTTGTCCACCTAAAAGGCCACGAAAAATTAAACGGACCACACTGGGACGATCCCCAACCACCCTGGCATGCCCTGGTAAATTTTGGTCCCACAACATACCCGGACCCCGGGCCACCCTCGAAACCATGGGCTATAGTGCACTGATTTTCCCCGAAAATGCCCCGTTCGAGACGTTTCCCCCGTTTATCCACCCAAATATCCACAAAAAATTAAACGGACCACACTGGGACGATCCCCAACATCCCTGGCATGCCTCGGTCAATTTTCGGCCAACAGCACGCCCGGACCCCGACTCCACCCCCAAACCATGGGTTATAGCACATCGATTTATTCTGAAAATACCCCATTCGCACCGTTTCTCCTGTTTGTCCATCCAAATGGCCACAAAAAATTAAACAAACCACACTGGGACAATCCCTAACCTCCTTGGTATGCCCCAGTCAATTTTCATCGCACAGAACGCTCGGACCTTGGGCCCACCCTCGAAACCGTGGGCTATAGCACATCGATTTGGACAAAAATTGGCCCGTTCGCGCTGTTTCACCCGTTTGTCCACCCAAATAGCTACGAAAAATTAAACGGACCATACTAGGATGATCCCTAACCTCCCTGGCATGCCCCGTTCGATTTTTGGCCCATCGTACATCGGACCCCATTCCCACCCCAAAAACTGTGGGCTATAGCACACCGATTTGGCCCAAAAATGCCCCGTTCGCGCCGTTTCTTTCGATTGTCCCCCCAAATGGCCACAAAAATTTTAACGGACCACACTGGGATGATCCCCAACCTCCCTGGCATTCCTCGATCGATTTTTGGCCCACAGCAGGTCGGGACCGCGGTTCCACCCCCGAAAATGCCCCATTCGCACCATTTTGCCTGTTTGTCCACTCAAAGGGCCACGAAAAAAGTGGATAACATTGGGACGATCTCCAAACTCCTTAGCATGCCTCGATCAATTTTCAGCCCACGACATGGCCAAAACCTGGGCCCACCCCCAAAACTGTGGGCTATAGCACACCAATTTGGCTCGAAAATACACCATTCACACCGTTTCGCCCGTTTGTCCACCCAAATAGCCACGAAAAATTAAACGGATCACATTGGGATGATCCCCAACCTCCCTGGCGCTTCCTGGTTGACTTTTGCCCCACAAAAAGCCCGAACCCTGGGCCCACCCCTGAAACCGTGGGCTATAGCACACTGATTAGGCCCGAAAAATCCCCGTTCGTGCCGTTTTGCACGTTTATCCACCCAAAAGGCGACATAAAATTAAACGGACCATACTGAGATGATCCCCAACCTCCCTAATACGCCCTAGTCGATTTTCAGCCAACACTAAACCCCGAGCCCACCCCCAAAAACATGGGGTATAGCACACCGATTTGGCCCCAAAAAACCCCGTTTATGTCGTTTGTCTATTTGTCCATCAAAATAGCCACAAAAAATTAAAATGACCACACTGGGATGGTCCTCAACCTCCCTGGTACACCCCAGTCGATTTTGGGCCAACAGCACGCCTGGGCCAACCCCCAAACCGTGGTCTATAGCACACCAATTTTGCTCGAAAATGCCTCATTTGTACCTATTGCCCGGTTGTCCACCAAATGGTCACATAAAAATTAAACGGACCATACTGGGTCGATCCCCAATCTCCCTGGCATGCCTCAATCAATTTTTGGTCCACAACACGCCTGGACCACGGGCCCACCCCCAAAACCGTGGGCTATAACACACCGATTTGGCCCAAAAATACCCCGTTCGCGCCGTTTTGCCCGTTTGTCTTCCCAAAAGGCCGCAAAAAATTAAACAGACCACACAGTAATGATCCCCATCCTCCTTGCCATGCCTCGATCAATTTTTGGCCCACAGAACTCTCTAATCCTTGGCCCAGCCATAAAACTGTGGGCTATAGCTCACCGATATGGCCCGAAATGCCCCGTTCGCGTTGTTTCGCCCGTTTGTCCATCCTAGTGGCCACGAAAAATTAAACGGACCACACAGGGATGATCCCCAACCTACCTGGCATGCCTCAATCAATTTTTGGCCCACAGTAAGCCCGTACCCTAGGCCCACACCTAAAACAGTGGGTAATAGCACACCGATTTGGCCCAAAAACTCCACGTTTGCGCTGTTTCCCTCATTTGTCCACCCAAATATCCATGAAAAATTAAACGATCCATACTGGGATGATCCCCAACCTCCCTGACTCACCCCATATGATTTTTGGCCCATAGCACGCTCGGACCCCCGGCCCACCCCCGAAACCGTGGGCTATAGCACACCGATCTATCCCGAAAATGCCCCATTCGCTCCGTTTTGCCCGTATGTCCATCTAAATAGCCACAAAAAATTAAACGGACCATATTAGGATGATCCCCAACTTCCCTGGAATGCCTCAGTCGGTTTTCGGACCATAGCACTCCCGTGCCCCAGGCCCACCCCCAAAACCGTGGGCTATAGTACACCGATTTGTCCTAAAAATACCCCATTCGCACCGTGTTGCTTGTTTGTCCACACAAATGGCCACTAAGAATTAAACAGACCACACTAAGATAATCCCCAACCTCCCTGGAATGTCCAGGTTGATTTTTGGTCCATAGCACGCCCGAACCCCGGGCCTACCGCTGAAACCGTAGGCTATAGCACACCGATTTGGCCCGAAAATGCCCCGCTCGTGCTGTTTCACCCGTTTGTCTAGCCAAATATCCACAAAAAATTAAACGGACCACACTGGAACGATGCCCAACCTCCCTGGCTTGGCCAGGTCAATTTTCGGCCCACCAGACGCCCGAACCCCGGGTTCACAATCGAAACTGTGGGCTGTAGCACACCGATTTTGCCCAAAAATGAAATGTTTGTGTTGTTTTGCCTGTTTGTCCACCCAAATGGACATAAAAAATTAAACGGACCACACTCGAACGATCCCCAACCTCCCTTGCACACACCGATCAAGTTTTGGCCCACAGTACGCCCGGGCCAACCCTTGAAACTGTGGTCTATAGCACTTCAATTTGGCCCGAAAACTCCCCATTTATGGCGTTTGGCCCGTTTGTCCACCCAAATGGTAACGAAAAATTAAACGGACCATACTGGGATGATCCCTAACCTCCCTGGCATGCCCTGATCGATTTTTGGCCTACAGTATGCTCGAAACCTGAGCCCACCCTCAAAACCATGGGCTATAGCTCATCGATTTGGCCTAAAAATGCCCCGTTTGAGCTGTTTCGCCCGTTTGTCCACCCAAATGACCACGAAAAATAAAGCAGACCATACTAGGATGATCTCTAACCTCCGTGGCATGCCCTGATCGATTTTTAGCCGACAACACGCCTGGTACCAGGCCCACCCCCAAAACCGTAGGCTGTTGCTCACCGATTTAGCCCAAAAATACCCAATCCGCGCCGTTTCGCTCGTTTGTCCACCCAAATGGCCATGAAAAATTAAATGGATCACACTGGGATGATCCCTAACCTCCCTGGCACGGCCCGATCAATTTTCGGCCTACAACACGCCCGGACCCCAGGCCCACCCCAAAACCGTGGGCTATAGCACACTGATTTCGCTTGAAAATACCTAGTTTGTACGGTTTTTCCCATTTGTCTACCCAAATGGCCACGAAAAATTAAACGGACCATATCAGGATGATCCCTAACCTCCCTGGCACGCCCCGGTCAATTTTCAACCCACATCACGCCTGGGTCCATCCTTAAAACTGTGGTCTATAGCACACCAATTTGGCTCGAAAATACCCTGTTTGTGCTGTTTTGCCCATTTGTCCACCCAAATTTCCATAAAAAATTAAACGGACCACACTGGGACTATCGCCAACCTCCCAGGCACGCCCCGCTTAATTTTTGGCACACAGCATATTTGGAACACGGGCCCACCCCCGAAACCGTGGGCTATAGCACACCGATTTGGCCCAAAAATAACCCGTTCGAGCTGTTTCGCCCGTTTGTCCACCCATATAGCCACAAAAGATTAAACAGACCACATTGGGACGATCCTCAACTTTCTTTGCACGCCCCAATCTATTTTTGGCCCACAGCACGCCCAAACCCCGAGCCCACCCCCGAAACCGTGGGCTATTATACACCAATTTGTTCTAAAATACCCCATTTGCGCCGTTTCGCCCGTTTGTCTACCCAAATTACCATAAAAAATTAAACGAACCACACTGGGACGATCTTCAACCTCCCTGGCATGGCCCAATCAACTTTTGGCTACACAGGACGCCTGGACCCCAGACCCACCCCTGAAACCGTGGGCCATAACTCACCGTTTTGGCCTGAAAATGCCCCGCTCGCGTCGTTTCACCCGAATGGCTACGAAAAATTTAACAAACCATACTGGGATGATCCCCAACCTCCCTGGCATGCACCAGTCCATTTTTGGCCCACAACACGCCCGAACCCAGGGCTCACCCCCAAAACCGTGGGCTGTAACACACCGATTTGGCTAAAAAATTCCCCGTTCGCGCTGTTTTGCCTGTTTATCCACCCAATTGGCCACAAAAAATTAAACGGACCACACAAGGATGATCCTCAGCCTTCCTGGCGCGTTCTATTTGATTTTCAGCCAACAACACGCTCGGACCCCGGGCCCACCCCCAAAACCATGGGCTATAGCACACTGATTTGGCTAAAAAATGACCATTTATCGTTGTTTCGCCCATTTGTCCACCCAAATAGCCATAAATAATTAAACGGACCACACTGGGACGATCCTCAACCCCCTTGACATGCCTCAGTCGATTTTTGGCCCACAATACACTCGGACCCCGAGCCCACCCCTAAAACCGTAGACTATAGCACATCGATTTGGCCTAAAAATACCCCGTTCGCGCCGTTTTGCCTATTTGTCCCCCCAAATGGCCACAAAAAATTAAACAGACCACACTGGGATAATCCCCAACCACTCTGGCACGCCCCTGTCAATTTTTAGCCCACAGCACGCCCGAACACTAGGCCCACCCCCAAAACCATGGGCTATAGCACACCGATTTGGCGAAAAAATGCCCTTCTCGCACCGTTTTCCCTATTTGTCCACCCAATTGGCCACGAAAAATCAAAAGGATCATACTGGGATGATCCTCAACCTACCTGGCCTACCCCAATCGATTTTCAGAATATAGCACGCTCGGACCCCGGGCCCACCCCCAAAACCGTGGGCTATAGCAAACTGATTTTTCCTGAAAATGCCACATTCATACCGTTTCGCCCGTTTGACCCCCCGAATAGCCACAAAAAATTAAACGGACCACACTGGAACGATTCCCAACCTCCTTGGCACGCCCCGGTCAATTTTTGGCCCACAGCACGCCCGGAACCCGGCCTCACCCCCAAAACACTTGGGCTATAACACATCGATTTGGCTTGAAAATGCCCCGTTCGCGCCGTTTCTCCCGTTTGGCTACCCAAATGGCCATGAAAAATAAACGGACCACACTGAGACGCTCTCCAACCTTCCTGGCATGCCCCGGTCGATTTTTGGGCCATAGCACGCCCGGGTCCACCCCTAAAACCGTGGGCTGTAGCATACCGATTTGGCCCGAAAATGCCCCATTCGCGCTGTTTTGCCCGTTTGTACACCGAAATGGTCACAGAAAATTAAACGGACCACACTAGGATGATCCCTAACATCCTTGGCACTCCTCGATCAATTTTTGGCCCACGACACGCCCGAACCCTGGGCCCACCCACAAAACCATGGGCTATAGCACACTGATTTGGCCCGAAAATGCCCCATTCGCTCTGTTTCGCCCATTTGTCTACCCAAGTGGCCATAAAAAATTAACGGACTACACTGGGACGATCCCCAACCTCCGTGGCACCCCCGGTCGATTTTTAGCCCACAGCACGCCCGGGTCCACCCCTGAAACCATGGTCTATAGCACACCAATTAGGCCTAAAAATGCCCCATTTGTACCGTTTTGCCCGTAGGTCCATCCAAATGGCCACGAAAAATTAAACGAACCACACTGGGATGATCCCCAATCTCCCTAGCATGCCCCAGTCAATTTTTGGCCCACAGCACGCCCGAACCCGGGCCTACCCCCAAAACCATGTGCAATAGCACACCGATATGGCCCAAAAATGCCCGTTCGCACTGTTTTGCTCGTTTGTCCATCCAAATGGTCATGAAAAATTAAACAGACCATACAGGGACGATCCTTACCTCCATGGCACGCCTCGGTCAATTTTTGGCCCATAGAATACTCAGACCCTGGGCTCACCCCAGAAATCGTGGGCTATAGCATACCGACATGGCCCAAAAACTCCCAGTTCGCGCTGTTTCGTCTGATTGTCTACCCAAATGGCCACGAAAAATTAAACGGACCACACTGGGATGATCCCCAACCTCCCAGGCATGCCCTGGTTGATTTTTGGCCCACAACACGTTTAACCCCGAGCCCACCCCCGAAACTGTGGGTTATAGAACACCGATTTGGCCCGAAAATGCCCCGTTCGTGCCATTTTTCCCGTTTGTCCTCCCAAATGGCCACGAAAAGTTAAACGGGCCACATTGGGTCGATCCCCAACCTCCCTGGTATGCCCTAGTCGATTTACAGCCCACAACACGCCCGGAACACGGGCCCACCCCCAAAACCGTGGGATATAGCAAACCTATTTGGCCCAAAAATAGCCCGTCCGTGCTATTTCGCCCGTTTGTCCACGTAAATGGCCACAAAAAATTAAATGGACGACACTGGGATGATCCCCAACCTCCCTGGCAAGCCCCGATCGATTTTTAGCCAACAGTACGCCCAGACCCCGGTCCTACCCCAGAAATTGTGGGCTATGGCACACCAATTTGGCTCGTAAAATGCCCTGCTCGCGCCGTTTCGCCCGTTTGACCATCCAAATGGCCACTAAAAATTAAACGGACTACACTGGGACGATCCCTAACCTCCCTGGCATGCCTCAATCGATTTTTGACCCATAGCACGCTCGGACCCCAGGCCGACCCGCGAAACTGTGGGCTGTAGCACAGAGATTTGCCCTGAAAATGCCCCGTTCGTGCCGTTTCACCTATTTTTTCAACCCAAATAGCCACGAAAAATTAAACGAACCACATGGGATGATCCCCAACCTCCCTGGCACGCCCCGGTCAATTTTTGACCCACAGCACGCCCGGGTCCATCCTCGAAATCATGGTCTATAGCACACCGATTTGACCCAAAAATACCACGTTTGTGTCATTTTTCCCGTCTATCCACCCAAATTTCCACGAAAAATTAAATGGACCACACTGGGATGATCCCCTATCTCCCTGGCATGCCCCGGTCGATTTTTGGCCCACAGCATGCCCGAATCCTGGGCCCACCCCTGAAACTGTGGTTATAGCACAACGATTTAGCCCGAAAATGCCTCGTTCGCGCTGTTTCACCCGTTTGTCCACTCAAATGGCAACAAAAATTAAAACGGACCACACTGGGATGATCCCCAACCTCACTAGTACGCTACGATAGATTTTCATCCAACAACACGCCCGACCCCACCCCTGAAACCGTGGGCTATGACACACCAATTTTGCCCAAAAATACCCCGTTCGTGCAGTCTCTCCCGTTTGTCCACCCAAAAAGCCATAAAATTTTAAATAGACCACATTGAGACGACTCTCAACCTCCTTGGCATGCCCCGGTTGATTTTTGACCCACAGCCCGCTCAAACCCCGGGCCCACCCCCAAACCGTGGGCTATAGCACACCGATTTGGCTTGAAAATGCTCCATTCACGCCGTTTTGCTTGTTTGTCCACCCAAATGGCCAAGAAAAATTAAACGGACCACATAGAGACGATCCCCAACCTTGCTGGCTCACCCCGATCGATTTTTGGCCAACAGCTCGCTTAGGCTCACCCCCAAAACCGTGGTCTATAGCACACCGATTTGGCCCAAAAATGCCCCATTTATGCCGTTTCGCACGTTTCTCCACCCAAATGGCCACAAAAAATTAAACGGACAACATTGGGATGATCCTCGATCTCCCTGTCACTCCTCGATTGATTTTTGGCCCACAGCACACCCGGACCCAACCACAAAACCGTGGGCTATAGCATACCAATTTTGCCTGCAAAATACCTTGTTCGCTCCGTTTTGCCCGTTTGTCCACCCAAATGGCCACGAAAAATTAAACGGACTATACTGGGATGATACCCAACCTCCCTGGAATGCCTCGATCGATTTTTGGCCCACAGCATGCCCGTACCCCAGGCCCACCCCAAAAATCGTGGGCTATACCACACCGATTTGGCCCAGAAACTCCCCGTTTGCCAAGTTTCGCTAGTTTGTCCACCCAAATGGCCACAAAAAATTAAATGTACAACGCTAGGATGATCCCCAACCTTCCTGGCATGCCCCAGTCAATTTTCTGCCCACAGCACGCCCGGACCCCGAGTCCACCACCGAAACTATGGGCTATAACACACCGATTTGGCCCAAAAATACTCCGTTAGCATCGTTTCCCCTGTTTGTCTACCCAACTAGCCATGAAAAATAAAACAGACCACACTGGGACGATCCCCAACCTCCCTGGCACGCCCCGGTCGATTTGTGGCCCACAGGACGCTTGGACCCCGGGCTCACCCCTGGAACCATGGGCTATAGCACATCGATTTAGCTCAAAAATATCCCACTCACGCTGTTTCGCCCGTTTCTCCACCCAAAAGGCCATGAAATATTAAACTGACCACATTGTGATGATCCCTAACTTCCCTGGCACGCCCCGATTGATTTTCGACCTACAGCACACCCGGATCCCGAGCCCACCCCCAAAACTGTAGGCGCACATAGATTTGGCCTGAAAATGCTCCGTTCGTGCCGTTTTTACCGTTTGTCCACCCAAATGGCCACAAAAAATTAAATGGATCACATGGGACGATCCCCAACCTTCCTGGCACGCCCCGGTCGGTTTTTAGCCCACAGCACGCCTGGGCCCACCCTCAAAACCGTGGTCTATAGCATACCGGTTTGGCTAAAAAATGCCACAATTGTGTTATTTTGCCCGTTTGTCCACCCAAATGGCCACGAAAAATTAAACGGACCACACTGGGATGATCCTCTATCTCCCTGGCATGCCCCGGTCGATTTTTGGCCTACAGCACGCCCGAGCCCACCCCCTAAACCATGGTCTATAGCACACCAATTTGGCCCGAAAATGCCCCATTTGTACCGTTTTACTTATTTGTCCACACAAATGGCCACGAAAAATTAAACGGACCACACTGGGACAATCCCCAATCTCCTTGGAATGTCCCGGTTGATTTTTGGCCCACAGCATGCCCGGAACCTGAGCCCACCCCCAAAACTGTGTGTTATAGCACATCAATTTGGCCTAGAAATGTGGGACAATCCCCAACCTCCCTGGCATGCCCAAATTAATTTATGACCCATAGCATGCCCGGACCCTGGTCCACCCTTGAAATCGCGAGCTATAGCACATCGAATTGGCCCAAAAATGCCCCGCTCGCGCCGTTTCGCCCGTTTGTCCATCCAAATGGCCATGAACAATTAAACGGACCACACTGAGATGAGCCTCAACCTCCCTGGCACGCCCCAGTTGATTTTCGGCCCACAGTACGCCCGAGCACCGAGCCCGCCCCCAAAACCGTGGGCTGTAGCACACCGATTTGGCCCAAAAATGCTAAGCTTATGTCGTTTCACCCATTTATCCACCCAAATGGCCACGGAAAATTAAATGGACCATACTGGGACAATCCCCAACCTCCTTGGCATGCCTCGATAAATAGACCATACTGGGATAATTCCCAACCTCTTTGGCATGCCTCGGTCAATTTTTGCCACACAGCACGCCCGGGACCCGGGCCCACACCCGAACCAGTAGGCTATAGTACATCAATTTTTCCCCAAAATGCATCGTTTGTGTCGTTTCGCCCGTTTGTCCACCCAAATGGCCACAAAAAATTAAACGGACCACACTGGGACAATCCCCAACCTCCCTGGCACGCCCCGGTCGATTTTTGGAACAAAGCACGCCCGGGCCAACTCTCAAAATCGTGGTCTATAGCACACCAATTTGGCCTAAAAATGCCACGTTTATGCCGTTTTACCCATTTGTCCACCCAAATGGCCACGAAAAATTAAACGGATCACACTGGGATGATTCTCTATCTCCCTGACAAGGCCTGATCGATTTTCGAAATACAGCACGCACAGACCCCGGGCACATCCCCAAAATCGCGAGTTATAGCACACTGATTTGACCCAAAAATGCCCCGTTTGCGCCGTTTCGCCCGTTTGTCTACCCAAATGACCACAAAAAATTAAACAAACCTTACAGGTATGATTCCCAACCTCCCTGGCAGGCCTCTGTCAATTTTTGTCCCACAGCACGCTCGGACCCTGGGCCCACCCCCAAAAATGTAGGCTATAGCACATCGATTTGGCCCGAAAATGCCCCGTTCGCGCCGTTTCCACCTTTTGTCCACCTAAATGGCCGCGAAAAATTAAACGGACCATACTGGGACAATCCCAAACCTCCCTGGCACGCCCCGGTCAATTTAAGGCGCACAACACGCCCGGACCTTGGGCTTACCCCTAAAACCGTGGGCTATAGCACATCGATTTGGTCTGAAAATGCCCTGTTTATGCCATTTCGCCCGTTTGTACACCCAAATGGCCAAGAAAAACTAAACGGGCCAAATTGAGGCGATCCCCAACCTCCCTGGCACGCCCCAGTCGATTTTTGACCTACAGTACGCCTGGACCCCAGGTCCACCCCCAAAACCGTGGGCTATAGCACACCAATTGGGCCCTACAATACCCCGTTCGCACCGTTTCACCCGTTTGTCCACCCAAAGAGCCATAAAAAAAGTAAACGAACCACACTGGGACGATCCCCAACCTCTATGGTATGCCACGATTAATTTTTAGCCTACAATACGCCCGGACCCCGGGCCTACCCCTGAAACCGTGGGCTATAGCACACTGATTTGGCTCAAAAATGCCCCGTTTGTGTCGTTTCTCCCGTTTTTCCATCCAAATGGCCATGAAAAATTAATCGAACAACACTGGGACGATCCACAAACTCACTGGCACGCCCCGGACGATTTTTGGCCCACACCACGCTCGGGCCCTGGTCCCACCACTAAAACCGTGGGCTGTAGCACACCGATTTGGTTCGAAAATGCCCCGTTTGTACCATTTCGCCTGTTTTTCCACCCAAATAGCCACGAAAAATTAAACGAACTGCACTGGGATGATCCCAAACCACCCTGGCATGCCTCAATTGATTTGTCGCTAATAGCACGCTCGAAACTCGGGCCGACCCCTAAAATTGTAGGTTATAGCACACCAATTTGGCTCGAAAATGCCCCGTTCGCGTCGTTCCGCCCATTTGTCCATCCAAATGGCCATGGAAAATTAAACGGACCATATTGGGATGATCCCCAACCTCCCTGGCATACCCCGATTGATTTTTGGCTAACAGAACGCCTGGAACCCTAGCCCACCCCTGAAACCGTGGGCTATAACACATCGATTTGGCTCAAAAATGCCCCACTCACGCCGTTTCGTCCGTTTGTACACCCAAACGACACAAAAAATTAAACGGACCATACTGGGATAATCTCCAACCTCCCTGGCATGCCCCGAACAATTATTGGCCCACAGCACGCCCCGACCCCAGGCCCACACCTAAAATCGTAGGCTATAGCACACCATTTTGGCCCGAAAAATGTCGCGCTCGTGCTGTTTCGCCCGTTTGTCCACTCAAATGGCCACAAAAAGTTAAATGGACCACACTAGGATGATCCCCAACCTCCCTGGCATGCCCCGATCGATTTTTGGCCCACAGCATGCCCGGACTCCGGGCCTGCCCCCAAAACCATGGGCTGTAGCATAACGATTTGGCCCGAAAATGCCCCATTCGCGCCGTTTCACCCGTTTGTCCACCCAAATGGCCACAAAAAATTAAACGAACTACACTAGGACGATCCCCAACCTCTCAGGCACGCCGCGGTCGATTTTTGGCCCACTGTACGCCCGGACCAACCCCCAAAACAATGGGCTATAGCACACCGATTTGGTTTGAGAATTCCCCATTTGTCTACCCAAATGGCGACGAAAAATTAAAGGGACTAAACTGGGACGATCCTTAACCTCCCTGACATGCCCTGGTCAATTTTTAGCCCACAGCACGCCCAGGACAACCCTCGAAACCGTAGGCTATAGCACACCGATTTGGTTCGAAAATTCCCCGTTTGTGCCATTTCGCTCATTTGTCTACCCAAATGGCCACAAAAACTTAAACGGACCACGCTGGGATTATCCCCAACCTCCCAGACACGCCCCGGTCAATTTTTGGCCCACATCACACCCGGGCCACACCCTCAAAACCGTGGGCTATAGCACATTGATTTGGCCCGAAAATGCTCCGTTCGTACCATTTCACCCGTTTGTCCACCCAAAAGGCCACGAAAAATTAAACGAACCACAATGGGATGATCCCCAACCTCCATGGCATGCCATATTAAATTTTCGGCCCACAGCACACCCAAACCTCGGGCGATCCCCGAAAATGCCCGATTCGAGATGTTTCGCCCCTTTGTCCACCCAAGTGGCCATAAAAAATTAAACGGACCACACTAGGATGATCCCTAACCTCCCTGGCACGCCCCGATAGATTTTTGGCCCACAGCACGCCGTAGCCCGTGTCCACCCCCAAAACTCTGGGCTATAGCACATCGATTTGGCCCGAAAATGCCCCGTTCGCGCCGTTTCGCCCATTTGTCCACCCAAATGGCCACGAAAAATTAAATGGACCACACTGGGATGATCCCCAACCTACCTGGAATGCCCCGATTGATTTTTGGCCCACAGTACGACTGGAACCCAGAACGATCCCTAAAATCGTAGGCTATAGCACACTGATTTGGCCTAAAAATGCCCTATTCGCACCGTTTTGCCCGTTTATCCACCCAAATGGCTACAGAAAATTAAACGGACCATACTGGTACAATCCCTAACCTCCCTGGCACGCCCCAACTATCTTTTGGCTCACAGCAGGCCTGGGCCCACCCCTGAAACTGTGGGTTAGAGCACATCGATTTGGCCCATTCGCATCGTTTCGCCCGTTTGTCAACCCAAATGGCCACGAAAAATTAAACAGACAACACTGGGATGATTCCCAACCTTCCTGGCATGCCCCGGTTGATTTTTGTTCCACACCACACTCGGACCCTGGACCCACCCCTAAAATCGTGGTGTATAGCATATCGATTTGGCCATAAAATGCCTAATTCGTGTCGTTTCGCCCGTTTGTCCAGAAAAATGGCAACAAGAAATTAAATAGACCGTGTTGGGATAATCCCCGACCTCCCTGGCATGCCCCGATCGATTTTCAGCCCACAACACGCTGAAACCTGGGCCCACCTCCAAACCTGTGGGCTATAGCAAACCAATTTGAGACGAAAATGCACCGTTCGTGCCATTTCGCCGGTTTGTCCACTCAAATGGCCACGAAACATTAAACGAACCACACTGGGACGATCCCAAACCTCCTTGGCAGTCCTCGGTCAATTTTTGGTCTACAGGATGCTCGATCCCACCCCCGAAACTGTGGTCTATAGCTCACCGATTTGGCCCTAAAATGTCCCATTCGCCCCGTTTTGCCCATTTGTCCACCCAAATGGCCACGAAAAATTAAACGGACCACACTTGGACGATCCGCAACCTCTTTGGCACGCCCTGGTCGAATTTTGGCCCACAGCACGCTCAGTCCCACCCCCAAAACCGTGGGCTATATCACACAGATTTGGCCCAAAAATGTTCTATTTGTGCCGTTTCGCCCGTTTAACCACCCAAATGGCCACGAAAAATTAAACAGACCAAACTGGGAAGATCCCCAGTCTCCCTGGCATGCCACGGTCGATTTTTTGCCCACAACATGCTCGGACCCCGGGCCCTGACCAAAAACAGTAGGCTATATCATATCGATTTGGCCGGAATATGCCCAGTTCGCGCCGTTTCGTCTGTTCATCCACCCAAATGGCCATGAAAAATTAAACGGACCACACTGGCAGGATTCCCAACCTCCTTGGCATGCCTCGGTCGATTTTTTGCCCATGGTACGCTCGGACCCCGGGCCCACCCCTGAACTCGTGGGCTATAGCACACAGATTTGGACCAAAAATGCATCGTTCGCGCTATTTCGCCAGTTTTTCAACCTAAATGGCCTCAAAAAATTAAACGAACCACACTTGGATGATCCCCAACCTTCCTGGCACGCCCCGTTTAATTTTATCCCATAGTACGCCCGGTCCCACACCCAAAATCATGGTTTATAGCACACCGATTTAGCCCAAAAATGCCCCATTTGTACCATTTTGCCCGTTTGTCCACCCAAATGGCAATGAAAAATTAAACAGACTACACTAGGATAATCCCCAATCTCCCTGGTATGCCCCGGTTGATTTTCTGCCCACAGCACGCCCGAACCCCAGGCCCACCCCAAAACTGTGGGCTATAGCACACCGATTTAGCCCAAAAATGCCCCGTTCGCGCCGTTTCGCCCGTTTGTAAACCCAAATGGCCATGAAAAAATAAATAGACCACACAGGCACGATCCTCAACCTTCCTGGCATGCCTCGGTTAATCTTTGGGCCATAACCCATTTGGACCCTGGGCCCACCCCTGAAACTGTGGGCTATAGCACATCGATTTGGCCTGAAAATGCCCCGTTAGTGCCTTTTCGCCCGTTTGTCCACCCAAATAGCAATGAAAAATTAAACGAACCACACTGGAACAATCCCCAACCTCCCTGGCACGCCTCGATCGATTTTTGCCTCACAGCACGCTCGGACCCCGGGCCCACCCCCAAAATCGTCGGCTGTAGCACACTAATTTGGCCCGAAATTGCCCCAGTCGCGCCGTTTCGCCAATTTGTCCACCCAAATGGCCACAAAAAATTAAACGGATCATACTGGGATGATCCCCAACCTTCCTGGCACTCCCAGGTCAATTTTGAGCCCACAGCACGCTCGTTCCCAACCTCGAAACCTCAGTCTATAGCTCACCAATTTGGCCCGAAAATGCCCCGTTTGCACCGTTTTGCCCGTTTGTCCACCCAAATGGCCACGAAAAATTAAACGGACCATACTGGGATGATCCCCAACCTCCTTGGCACACCCTCGTTAATTTTTAAACCACAACATGCTCGGGCCCACCCCCGAAACCTTGGGCTATATCACCGATTTGGCCCAAAAATGCCCCGTTTGTGCCATTTCGCCCGTTTGTCCACCCAAATGGCCATGAAAAATTAAACGAACCAAACTAGGACGATCCCCAATCTCGCTGGCAAGCCACGGTCAATTTTTTGCCCACAGCATACCCGAACCCCGGGCCCAGCCCCAAAACCATGGGCTATATCATACCGATTTGGCCTGAAAATGCCCAGTTCGCGCCATTTCGCCCGTTCGTCCACCCAAATGGCCACAAAAAATTAAACGCACCACACTGGGACGATCCCAACCTCATTGGCATGCCTCGATCGATTTTTGGCCCACAGCACGCCCGGGCCCATCCCTGAACTCGTGGGCTATAGCATACCAATTTGGCCCAAAAATGCGCCATTTCCCCCATTTGTCCACCCAAATAGCTACGAAAAATTAAACAAACCACATTTGGACGATCCTTAACCTCTATGGCACTTCCCGGTCGATTTCTGTCCCACAGAATGCCCGGGTCCACCCTCGAAACCATTGTCTATAGCACACCGATTTGGCCCCAAAATGCCCCGTTTGTACCATTTTGCCCGTTTGTCCACCCAAATGGCCACGAAAAATTAAACGGACCATACTAGGACAATCCCTAATCTCCCTGGCTTGCCCCGATTGATTTTTGGCCTACAGCACATCCGAACCCCGGACCAACCCCCAAAACTGTGGGCTATAGCACACCGATTTAGCCAAAAAATGCCCCGTTCGCGTCGTTTCGCTTGTTTATCAACCCAAATAGCCATGAAAAATTAAACAGACCACATAGGGACGATCCTCAACCTCCCTGGAATGCCTCGGTTAATTTTTGGCCCACAGCACGCTCAGACCCTGGACCCACCCCCGAAGCTGTGGGCTATAGCACATCAATTTGGCCCAAAAATGCTCCGTTTGTGCCGTTTTGCCTGTTTTTCCACCCAAATAGCCACGAAAAATTAAACAAACCGTACTAGGACATCCCCAACCACCCTGGCATGCCCCAATTGATTTTTAGCTAATAGCACGCTCGAAATCCGGGCCCACCCCCAAAACGGTGGGCTATAGCACACCGATTTGGCTCGAAAATGCCCGTTCGCGCCGTTCTGCTCGTTTGTCCATCCAAATAGCCATGAAAAATTAAACAGACCACACTGGGATGATTCCCAACCTCCCTAGCATGCCCCGGTCGATTTTTGGCAAAACAACGCCCGGACCCCTAGCCCACACCTGAAACCGTGGGCTATAACACACTGATTTAGCTCAAAAATGCCCCACTCGCGTCGTTTCGCCCGTTTGTACTCCCAAACGACACGAAAAATTAAACAGACCATACTGGGATAATCATCAACCTCCTTGGCATGTCCCGGTCGATTTTTGGCCCACAGCACGCACCGACCTCGGGCCGGCCCCTAAAATCGTAGGCTATAGCGCACCAATTTGGCCCGAAAATGCCCCGCTCATGCTGTTTCGCCCGTTTGTCCACTCAAATGGCCACAAAAAGTTAAACAGACCACACTGAGACGATCCCCAACCTCCCTGGCCTGCCCCGTTCAATTTTTGGCCCACAGCATGCCCGAACTCTGGGCCCGCCCCCCAAACCGTGGGCTGTAGCACAATGTTTTGGCCCGAAAATGCCCTATTCGCGCCGTTTCACCCGTTTGTTCACCCAAATAGCCACAAAAAAGTAAACGGACTACACTAGGACGATCCCCAACCTCTCAGGCACGTCGCGGTCGATTTTTGGCCCACTGTACGCTCGGGTCAACCCCCAAAACCATGGGCTATAGCACACCGATTTCGTCCGAGAATTCCCCGTTTGTCTACCCAAATGACCACGAAAAATTAAAGAGACCAAACTGGGACAATCCTTAACCTCCCTGGCATGCCCTGGTCAATTTTTGGCCCACTACACGCCCAGGCCAACCCTCGAAACCGTAGGCTATAGCACACCGATTTGGTTCGAAAATACGCCGTTTGCGTCGTTTCACCCGTTTGTCCACCCAAATGGCCACAAAATATTAAACGGACCATGCTGGGATGATCCCCAACCTCTCTAGCATGCCCCGCTCAATTTTTTGCGCACAGCACCCCCGAGCCCACACCCGAAACCGTGGGCTATAGCACACCGATTTGACCCAAAAATGCCCCGTTCGTGCCGTTTGTCAACCTAAAATGCCACAAAAAATTAAATAAATGATACTGGGATGATCCCCAACCTCCCTGGCACATACTGGTCACTTTTTGGCCTACTGCACATACGAACCCCGAGCCACCCCCAAAATGGTGGGCTATAGAGCACCAATTTGGCCTGAAAATGCCCCATTCGAGATGTTTCGCCCGTTTGTCCACCCTAATGGTCACAAAAAAATAAACGAACTACACTGGGAAGATCCCTAACCTCCCTGGCACACCCCGGTCAATTTTTGGCCCACAGTAGCTCGGACCCCGGCCCACCCCCAAAATCGTGAGCTTATCACATCGATTTGGCCCGAAAAAGCCCTACTTGCGTCGTTTCGCCTGTTTGCCCACCTAAATGGCCTTGAAAAATTAAACGGATCAGACTAGGACGATTCCAAACCTCCCTTGCACGCCTCGGTCAATTTTTGGCCCACAACACGCTCGAACCCTGAGCCCACCCCAAAAACCGTGGGATGTAGCAAATCGATTTAGCCCGAAAATGCCTCGTTCGCGCCGTTCCGCCCGTTTGTCCACCTAAATGGCCACGAAATATTAAAAGGACCATACTAGGAAGATCCCCAACCTTCCTGGCATACCCCGATCGATTTTCGAACCACAGTACGCCCGAACCCCGGGCCCACCCCCAAAACCTTAGGCTATAGCACAACGATGTGTCCCAAAAATTTCCCGATCGCACCATTTCGCATGTTTTTCCACCCAAATATCCACGAAAAATTAAATGGACCACACATAGACGATCCCCAAACTCCATGGCACGCCCCGCTGGATTTGCGAGCCACAGCACGCCCGTACCCCGGGCCCAACCCTAAAACCATAGGCTATAGCACACCAATTTGGCCTAAAAATGCCCCGCTCGCGCTGTTTCACCCGTTTGTCCACTCAAATGGCCACGAAAAGTTAAACGGACCACACTGGGATGATCCCCAACCTCCCTGGCACGCCGCGGTCGATTTTTGGCCCACAGCACGCCCAGGCCAACCCTCAAATCGTGGGTTGTAGCACACCGATTTGGTCTGAAAATTCCCTGTTTGTGCCGTTTCTCTCATTTGTCTACCCAAATGGCCACGAAAACTTAAACGGACCACGCTGGGAAGATCCCCAACCTCCCAGACACGCCCTGGTGAATTTTTGGCCCACAGCACGCTCGGGCCACACCCTCAAAACCGTGGGCTATAGCACATTGATTTGGCCCAAAAATGCCCCGTTCGTGCCATTTCGCCTGTTTGTCCACCCAAAAGGCCACGAAAAATTAAACGGACCACAATGGGATGATCCCCAACCTCCATGGCATGCCATGGTTAATTTTTGGCCCACAGTACACCCGAACCCCGGGCGACCCCCGAAAATGCTCAAAAAATGCCCGATTCGAGATGTTTCACCCGTTTGTCCACCCAAGTGGCCATAAAAAATTAAACAGACCACACTAGGATGATCCCCAACCTCCCTGGCATGCCCCGATAGATTTTTGTCCCACAGCACGTCGTACCCCGTGTCCACCCCCAAAACTTTGGGCTATAGCACACCGATTTGGCCTGAAAATGCCCCGTTCATGCCGTTTCGCCCAAATGGCCACGAAAAATTAAATGGACCACACTAGGATGATCCCAACCTACCTGGAATGCCCCGATCGATTTTGGCCCACAATACGACTAGACCCCAAAATGATCCCCAAAATCGTAGGCTATAGCACATTGATTTGGCCTAAAAATGCCCCATTCGCACCGTTTTGCCCGTTTATCTACCCACATGGCTACAGAAAATTAAACGGACCATATTGGTACAATCTCCAACCTCCCTGGCATGCCTCAACTAATTTTTGGCCCACAGCAGACCAGGGCCCATCCCTGAAATTGTGGGTTAGAGCACATCGATTTGGCCCGTTCGCATCATTTTGCCCATTTGTCCACCTAAATGGCCACGAAAAATTAAACAGACAACACTGGGATGATTCCCAACCTCCCTGGCACACCCCGGTCAATTTTTGGCCCACACCACACCCGGACCCTGGACCCACCCCTAAAACCGTGGTGTATAGTACATCGATTTGGCCATAAAATGCCTCGTTCGTGTCGTTTCGCCCGTTTGTCCACAAAAATGACAACCAAAAATTAAATGGACCGTACTGGGATAATCCCCGACCTCCCTGGCATGCCCCGATCAATTTTCATCCCACAACACGCAGAAATATGGGCCCACCTCCAAACCTGTGGGCTATAGCACACCAATTTGAGACGAAAATGCACAATTCGTGCCATTTCGACAGTTTGTCCACTCAAATGGCCACGAAACATTAAACGGACCACACTAGGACGATCCCCAACCTCCTTGGCAGTCCCCGGTCAATTTTTGGCCCAGAGGATGCTCGATCCCACCCCCGAAACTGTGGTCTATAGCTCACCGATTTGGCCCTAAAATGTCCCGTTCGCGCTGTTTCGCCCGTTTGTCCACCCAAATGGCCACAAAAAATTAAACAGACCACACTGGGATGATCCGCAACCTCCTTGGCATGCTCTGGTCGAATTTTGACCCACAGCACGCTCGGGCCCACCCCCGAAACCGTGGGCTATATAACACAGATTTAGCCCAAAAATGCTCCGTTTTTGCCATTTCGCCCGTTTGACCACACAAATGGCCACGAAAAATTAAACGGACCAAACTGGGAAGATCCCCAATCTCCCTGGAATACCCCGGTTGATTTTTTGCCCACGACATTCTCGGACACCGGGCTCAGCCCCAAAACAGTTGGCTATATCATACAGATTTGGCCCGTAAATACCCAATTCGCGTCGTTTCGCCCGTTCATCCACCCAAATGGCCACGAAAAATTAAACGGACCACACTGGGAGGATCCCCAACCTCCTTGGCATGCCTCGGTCAATTTTTGGCCCATAGCACGCCCGGACCCCGGGCCCACCCCTGAACTCGTGGGCTATAGCACACCGATTTGGACCAAAAATGCGCCGTTCGAACCATTTCGCCAGTTTGTCAACCTAAATAGCTTCGAAAAATTAAACGAACCACACTTTGACGATCCCCAACCTTCCTGGCACGCCCCGGTAAATTTTATCCCACAGTATGACTGGTCCCACCCCCAAAATCATGGTCTATAGCACATCGATTTAGCCCAAAAATGCCCCGTTTGTAACATTTTGCCCATTTGTCCAGCCAAATGGCAACGAAAAATTAAACAGATTACACTAGGATAATCCCCAATCTCCCTGGCATGCCCCGGTTGATTTTCTGCCCACCGCACACCCGAACCCCGGGCCCACCCCAAAACTGTGGGCTATAGCACATCGATTTAGCCCGAAAATGCCCCGTTCGGGCCATTTCACCCGTTTGTCAACCCAAATGGCCATGAAAAATAAACAGACCACACAGGGATGATCCTCGACCCTCTTAGCATGCCTAGGTTAATTTTTAGGCCACAACCCGTTTGGACCCTGGGCCACCCCTGAAACTGTGGGCTATAGCACACCGATTTGGCCTGAAAATGCCCCGTTCATGCCGTTTCACCCGTTTTACCACCCAAATAGTCATGAAAAATTAAACGGACCACACTGGAACAATCCCCAACCTCCCGAGCATGCCCCGATCGATTTTTGGCTCACAGCACGCTCGGACCCCTAGCCCACCCCTAAAATCGTCGGCTGTAGCACACCAATTTGGTCTGAAAATGCCCCAGTCGCGCCGTTTCGCCAAGTTATCCACCCAAATGGCCACGAAAAATTAAACGGACCATACTGGGATGATCCCCAACCATCCTGTCACTCCCAGGTCAATTTTTGGGCCACAACACACTTGGTCCCAACCCCAAAACCTCAGTCTATAGCTCACCAATTTGGCCCAAAAATGCCCCGTTCGCGCCGTTTCGTCTGTTTGTCCACCCAAATGGCCACAAAAAATTAAACGGACCATACTGGGATGATCCCCAACCTCCTTGGCACGCCCTGGTCGATTTTTTACCCACAACACGCTCGGGTCCACCCCAAAAACCGTGGGCTATATCACCGATTTGGCCCAAAAATGCCCCGTTTGTGCCATTTCGCCCGTTTGTCCTCCCAAATGGCCACAAAAATTAAACGGACCAAACTGGGACGATCCCCAATCTCCCTGGCACGCCCCGGTTAATTTTTTGCCCACAGCATACCCGGACCCCGAGCCCAGCCCCAAAACCATGGGCTATATCATACCGATTTGGCCTGAAAATGTCCAGTTCGCGCCGTTTCGCCCGTTCGTCCACCTAAATGGCCACGAAAAATTAAACGCACCACACTGGGACGATCCCAACCTCATTGGCATGCCTCGATCAATTTTCGGCCCACAGCACGCCCGGGCCCACCCCTGAACTCGTGGGCTATAGCATACCAATTTGGCCCAAAAATGCATCATTTTGCCCGTTTGTCCACCCAAATGGCTACGAAAAATTAAACGAACCATATTTGGACGATCCTTAACCTCCCTGACACTCCTCGGTCGATTTCTGTCCCACAGAATGACCGGGTCCACCCTCGAAACCATGGTTTATAGCACACCGATTTGGCCCCAAAATGCCCCGTTTGTACTATTTTGCCCGTTTGTCCACCCAAATGGCCACGAAAAATTAAACGGACCATACTAGGACAATCCCCAATCTCCCTGGCTTGCCCAGATTGATTTTCGGCCTACAGCACATCCGGACCCCGGGCCAACCCCCAAAACTGTGGGCTATAGCACACCGATTGAGACAAAAAATGCCCCGTTCGCATTATTTCGCTTGTTTGTCAACCCAAATGGCCATGATAAACATACTACATAGGGACGATACTCAACCTCCCTGGCACACCTCGGTTAATTTTTGGCCCACAGCACGCTCATACCTTGGGCTCACCCCCGAAGCTGTGGGCTATAGCATATCGATTTGGCCCAAAAATGCCCCGTTCGTGCCGTTTCGCCTGTTTATCAACCCAAATAGACATGAAAAATTAAATGGAACACACTGGGATGATCCCCAGCCTCCCTGGCACGCCCCGATCAATTTTTGACTCACAGCACGCTCGGACCCCGGGCCAACCCCAAAAATCGTTGACTGTAGCACACTGATTTGGCCCGAAAAAGCCCCGTTCGTGCCGTTTTTGCCCGTTTGTCCACCCAAATAGCCGCAAAAAATTAAATAGACCACATTGGGATGATCCCTAACCTCCCTGGCACGCCCCAATCAATTTTCAGCCCACAGCACGCCCGAACCCCAGGCCCACCACCAAAACCGTGCGATATGGCACACCGATTTGGCCCAAAAAAACCCTTTTAGAGCCGTTTCGCCCATTTTCCCACCAAAATGGCCATAAAAAATTTAACGGACCACACTGGGATGATCCTCAACCTCCCTGGCATGCCCCAGTCAATTTTTATCCCACATCACGCCCAGACACTGAGCTCACCCCCAAAACCGTGGGCTATAACACACTGATTTTGCTCGAAAATGTCCCGTTCGCATCGTTTCGCCTGTTTGTCCAACCAAATGGACCGAAAAAATTAAACGGACCATACTGGAACTCATCCCCAACCTCCCTAGCATGCCCCGATTGATTTTCGGCCCACAGAAGGCCCTGACCCCAGTTCCATCCTTAAAACAGTGGGCTATAGCTCACCGATTTTTCCCTAAAATGCCCCGTTCTCGCCGTTTCGCCCGTTTGTCCACCCAAATGGATACGAAAAAATAATGGACCATACTGGGATGATCCCCAAAATCCATGGCACGCCTCGATCGATTTTCGTCCCACAGTACATCTGGACCCCAGGCCCACCACCGTAACTGTAGGCTATAGCACACTGATTTGACCTGAAAATGCCCTGTTCGCGCCATTTCGCCCGTTTGTCCACCCAAATGGCTACGACAAATTAAACGGACCACATTGGGATGATCCCTAACCTCCCTGGCACGCCCCGGTCAATTTTCAACCCACACCACACCTGAATCCTGGGCCCACCCTCAAAACCGTAGGGTATATATAGCACACCAATTTGGCCCGAAAAAGCCTCATTCATACGGTTTCACCTGTTGGCCCACCCAAATGGCCACGAAAAATTATACGGACCACACTGAGATGATCCCCAACCTCCATGGCATACCCCGGTCGATTTTTGGCCCACATCACACCCGAACTCCGGGCCCACCCCCAAAACCGTAGGGTATACATAGCACACCGATTTATCCCGAAAAAGCCCCGTTCATGCCGTTTCGCTCGTTTGTCTACCCAAATGGCCACAAAAAATTAAATAGACCACACTAAGATGATCCCCAACCTCCCTAGCACGCCTCAACCGATTTTTGGCCAACACCACACCTGAACCCTGGGCCCGCCCCCAAAACTGTGGGGTATAGCACACCGATTTGGCCCAAAAAAGCCCCGTTATTGAAGCTTTACCCGTTTGTCCACCAAAATAGCTGCAAAAAATTAAACGAAACACACCGGGATGATCCCCAACCTCCCTTAAACTCCCCGTTCGATTTTGGGCCCATAGCACGCTCGGATCCCGAGCTCACCCCCGAAACTGTAGGCTATAACACATCGATTTGGACCGAAAATTCCCCGTTCGCAGCGTTTCCCCCGTTTGTCCACCCAAATGGCCCCAAAAAATTAAACGAACCACACTGAGACGATCCCCAACCTCCCTGGCACTCCCCGGTTGATTTTTGGCCCACTGCACGCCTGGGCCAATCCCCGAAACCGTGGGCTATAGCACACCGATTTGGTTAAAAAATGCCCCATTTGCGCCGTTTTGCCCGTTTGTCCACCTAAATGGCCACGAAAAATTGAACGGACCACGCAGGGCTGATACCCAACCTTTTTGGCATGCCCCGCCAATTTTGGGCCCACAGCACGCCCGGACCCCATGTCCACCCCCAAACCATGGGCTATAGCACACCGATTTGGCCCAAAAAAGATCCGTTCGCACCGTTTTGCCTGTTTGTCCACATAAATGGCCACGAAAAATTAAACGGAAAATACTGAGATGATCCCAAACCTCCCTGGCATGCCCCAGTCAATTTTCATCCCACAACACGCCAATACCCTGGGCCCACCCTCAAAATTGTGGATTATAGCACACCGATTTAGCCCAAAAATGCCCCGTTCCCGCCGTTCCGCCCGTTTGTCCTCCCAAATGGCCACGAAAAATTAAACAGACCACACTAGGACGATCCCCAACCTCCCTGGACGCCCCGATCGATTTTTGTCCCACAGCATGCCGGACCCCAAGCCCACTCCCAAAATTATGGGATATAGCATTACGATTTGGCCCGAAAATGCCCCGTTCTTGCCGTTTTGCTCGTTTGTCCACCAAAATGGCCACGAAAAATTAAATGAACCACACTGGGATGATCCCCAACCTCCCTGACATACCCCGATCGATTTTCAACCCACAGTAGGACCGGACCCCGGTTCCATCCCCAAAATCGTGGGCTATTGCACATCGATTTTGCCCTTAAATGCCCCGTTCCTGCCGTTTCACCTGTTTGTCCACTCAAATGGACATGAGAAATTAAACGAAACATACTGGGACGATCCCCAACCTCCCTGACACTCTCCGGTTAATTTTTGGTCCACAGTATGCCCGGACCCCAGGCCCACCCCCAAAACCGTAGGCTATAACACACTGATTTGGCCCCAAAAATGCCCAGTTCGCGTATTTTTGCCCGTTTTTCCACCCAAATGGCTACGAGAAATTAAACAGACCACACTGGTACAATCCCCAACCTCCTTGGCACACCCCGACTAATTTTTGGCCCACAGCACTCCCGGGTCCACCCAAAACCGTGGGCTATAGCACACCGATTTGGCCAAAAAATGCCCTATTCGCATCGTTTCGACTATTTGTCCACCCAAATGGCCACAAAAAATTAAACGGACCACACTAGGATGATCCTCAACCTTCCTAGCATGCCCCGGTCAATTTTCAGCCCACACCACCCGAACCCCAGGACCACCCCCGAAACCTAGCACACCGATTTGGCCAGAAAAATCCCCGTTCATGCCGTTTCACCTGTTTGTCCACCAAAATGGTTATGAAAAATTAAACGGACCACACCGGAATGAGCCCACCCGTAAAACTGTGGGCTATAGCACACCGATTTAGTCCGAAAATGCCCCGTTTGCGCCGTTTCTCCCATTTGTCCATCCAAATGGCCATGAAAAATTAAACAGACCACACTGGGACTATCCCCAACCTCCCTGGCATTCCTCGGTTGATTTTTGGCCCACAAAACGCCCGAACCCCGGGCCCACCCCCAAAACCGTGGGCTATATTTGGCTCGAAATGCCCCATTCGTAATGTTTCGCCCATTTGTCCACCACAAATAGCCACAAAAAATTAAACGAATCACACTGGGATAATCCCCAACCTCCCTGGCACGTCCCGATCAATTTTCATCCCACAGAACACCCGGACCCTGGGTCCACCCCCGAAACCGTGGGCTATAGCACACCAATTTGGCCGAAAATGCCCCGTTCGCACCATTTCGCCCATTTGTCCACCCAAATGACAAGGAAAAATTAAATGGACCACACAAGGACGATCCTCAACCTCCCTGGCACACCCCGGATGATTTTTAGCCCACAGCACGCCTGAACCCCGGGCCCACCCTAGAAACCGTGGGTTATAGCACACCAATTTGGCCCAAAATTGCCCCGTTCGCACAGTTTTGACTGTTTGTCCACCCAAATGGCCAAAAAAAATTATACAGATCATACTGGGATGATCGCTAACCTCCCTGGCATGCTCCGGTAGATTTTCAGCATACAGCACACCCGAACCCCAGGCCCACCCCCAAAACCGTGGGCTATAGCACACCAATTTAGCCGAAAATGCCCCGTTCGCGCCATTTTACCCGTATGTTTATCCAAATAGCAACGAAAAATTAAACGGATCAAACTGGTACGATCCCCAACCTCCCTGGAATGCTCCGGTCGATTTTTGGCACACAGCACGCCCGAACCCCGGGCCCACCCCCAAAATCATAGTCTATAACATCGATTTGGCCTGAAAACGCCTATTTTTTACCGTTTTGCCCGTTTGACCACCCAAATGGGCATGAAAAAATAAATGGACCACGCTAAGATGATCCCCAACCTCCCTAGCATGCCAAAGTTGATTTTCTTCCCACAGCACTCCCGAACCCCGAGTCCACCCCCAAAATCATGGGTTATAGAACATTGATTTTGCCCAAAAATGTCCTGTTCCTGTTGTTTCACCCGTTTGTCTACCCAAACAACCACAAAAAATAAAACGGAGCACATTGGAATGATCTCCAACCTCCCAGGCATACCTCAGTCGATTTTTGGCCCACAGCATGCCCATACCCCGGGTCACCCCCAAAACCGTAGGCTATTGCACACCAATTTAACCCAAAAATGTCTCGTTCGAGCGTTTCACCCGTTTGTCCACTCAAACGGCTACGAAAAAGTAAACATACCACACTGGAAAGATCCCCAACCTCCCTGGCATGCCCCAGTTGATTTTTGGCCCACAGAAACACCCGAACCTTGGGCCCACTCTCGAAATCGTGAGATAGCACACCGATTTAGCCAGAAAATGCCTCATTTCGGGCCGTTTCGCCCGTTTGTCCACCCAAATGGAGATGAAAACTTAAACGGACCACACTGGGACGATCCCCAACCTCGCTGGCACGCCCCGACTGATTTTCAGCCCACAACACGCCCGAACCCCGAGCCCACCCTGAAATCGTGGGCTATAGCACACCGATTTGGCCAAAAAATGCCTTGCTCGCACTGTTTCAATGGTTTGTCCACCCAAATAGCCACAAAAAATCAAACGGAGCACACTGGGACAATCCTCAACCTCCCAGGCACGCCCCGGTAGATTTTTGGCCCACAACACGAGAAAACCTCATGTGCTATTGCACACCAATTGGCCTGAAAATGCTCTATTCGTGCCATTTAGCCCGTTTATCCATCCAAATAGCCATGAAATATTAAATGAACCACACTGGGATGATCCCCAACCTCCTTGGCACGCCCCGGTCAATTTTCAGCCCACAGCACGCCTGCGCCCACCCCCAAAACCGAGGGCTATAGCACACCAATTTGGCCTGAAAATGCCCCGTTCGCGTCATTTCTCCCGTTTGTTCACCCAAATGGCCACGAAAAACTAGACAGACCACACTGGGATGTTCCCCAACCTCCCCGGCATGCCCCGGTCAATTTTTGGCCCACAGCACGCTCGGACCCCGGTCCCACCCCCAAAACCGTGGGTTATAGCACACCGATTTAGCCCAAAAATGCCCAGTACGCGTCGTTTCGCCCGTTTGTCCACCCAAATAGCCACGAAAAATTAAACAGACCACACTGGGCCAATCCCCAAACTCCCTGACATGCCCTGGTTGCTTTTCGGCCCAGAGCACGCCCAGACCCCGGGCCCACCTTAAAACCGTGGGCTATAGCACACCAATTTGGCCTGAAAATGCCCTGTTTGCGCCGTTTTGCCAGTTTGTCCACCCAAGTAGCCACGAAAAATTAAACGGACCACAGTGGGATAATCCCAAACCTCCCTGGCATGCCCCGGTTGATTTTTGGCTCACAGGACACCCAGGCCCACCCCCAAAACCATGGGCTATAACACACAGATTTGGCCCAAAAATGCCTCATTAGCATAGTGTTTTGCGTTTGTCCTCCCAAATGGCCACAAAAAATTAAACAGACCACACTGGGATGCTCCCCAACCTTCCTAGCATGCCCTGATTGATTTTCGGCCCACAGCAAGCCTGGACCCCAAGCCTACCCCAAAAACCGTAGGATATGGCACATCGATTTGGCCCAAAAAGGTTCCGTTCGCATCGTTTCTCACGTTTATCGACCAAAATAGCCACGGAAAATTAAAGGGATCACACTGGGACAATCCCCAAACTCCCTGGCATGCCCCAGTTGATTTTCGGCCCACAGAACGCCCGGACCCCGCGCCCAACCCTAAAACCGTGGGCTATAGCACACAGATTTAGACCAAAATGCCCCGTTCATGCCCTTTCGCTCGTTAGTCCACCCAAATAGCCACGAAAAATTAAACCAACCATACTGGGATGATTCCTAACCTCCCTAGCACTCCCCGGTCGATTGTTAGCTCACACCACGTCTGAAACCCGGTCCTACCCCCAAAACCGTGGGTTATAGCACACCGATTTGGCCCAAAAATGCTCGTTGCGAGCCATTTCGCCTGTTTGTCCACCCAAATGGCCACGAAAAATTAAACGGACTACTCTGGGACGATCCCCTACCTACCTAGCACACACCGGTCGATTTTTGGCGGACAGGACGCCCGGACACTGGGCCCACACCCGAAACTCTAGGCTATAGCACACTGATTTGGCCCGAAAATGCCCCGTTCACACCGTTTCGCTAGTTTGTCCACCAAAATGCCACAAAAAATTAAATGAACCTCACTGGAATGATCCCCAACCTCCCTGGGATGCCTTGGTCGATTTTTGGCCCACAGCACGCCTGGGCCCGGGGCCCACACCCAAAAACGTGGGCTATATCACACCAATTTGGCCCGAAAATGACCCGTTCAAGCCGTTTCGCCCGTTTGTCCACCCAATTAGCCACGAAAAATTATACGGACCATACTGGCATGATCTCCTACCTCCCTGGAATGCCATAATTGATTTTTGGCCCACAGCATGCCCGGACCCAGGGCCAACCCCTAAAACCGTGGGGTATAGCACACCGCTTTAGCCCGAAAATGCCCCATTCATGCCGTTTTGCCCGTTTGTCTACCCAAATAGCCACAGAAAATTAAACGGACCACAATAGGATAATCCCCAGCCTCCCTGGCATGCCCAAGTCAATTTTTGGCCCACAACATTCCTGGGACCACCCCCAAAATTGTGGGCTATGGCACACTGATTTGGCCTAAAACAACCCTGTTTGCGCTGTTTTGCCCGTTTATCCACCCAAATCGCCACGAAAAATTAAACGAACCACACTGGTATGATCCCCAACTACCCTGGCATGCCCCGATCGATTTTCGACCCATAGCACGCCCGAATCCTGGGCCCACCCTCAAAACTGTGGGCTACAACACACCGATTTGGCCCGAAAATACCCTGCTCACGCCGTTTCACCCATTTGTCCACCCAATTGGCCACGAAAATTCAAATGAACCACACTGGGATGATCTCCAACCTACATGGCACACCCCTATCGACTTTTGACCTATAGCCCACCCGAAACTCGGGCCCATCGCCCAAAACTATGGGCTATAACACATCGATTTTGCCTGAAAATGCCCCGTTCGTGCCATTTTACCCGTTTGTCCACCCAAATGACCATGAAAAATAAAACGGACCTTATTGGAACGATCTCCAATATCTTTGGCATGCCTCGAACAATTTTTGGCCTACAGTACGCCCGAACCATGGGCCCACCCCCAAAATCGTGGGCTATCACACATCGATTTGGCCCAAAAATGCCCCGTTCGCACCGTTTCCCCCATTTGTCTACCTAAATTGCCACGAAAAATTAAACTGACCACATTGGGATGCTTTCCAACCTCCTTGGCATGCCCCAGTTAATTTTTGGCCGACAGAACGCTTGGGTCCCCCCCGAAACCATGGGTTATATAGCACACCAATTTGGTCTAAAAATGCCCCATTTGCCCGTTTGTTCGCCCAAATGTCCTCAAAAAATTAAATGAATCATACAGGGACGATCCCCAACCTCCCTGGTACGACCCATTCGATTTTCGGCCCACAGCAGGCCCAAAACCCTGGGCCCACCCTCGAAACCATGGCTACAACACACCAATTTACCCCAAAAATACCCCGTTCGCGCCGTTTCGCCCGTTTGTCCATTCAAATGACCACAAAAATTTAAATGGACCACACTGGGATGATCCCCAACTTCCTGGCATGCTTCGTTCGATTTTTGGCCCACAGCACGCCCGGGCCCACCCCTGAAACCGTGGGCTATAGCACACTGATTTGGTCCAAAAATGCCCCATTACCACTGTTTCGCCCGTTTGTCCATCCAATGGCCACAAAAAATTAAACGGACCACACTAGGACGCTCCCCAACCTCCTTGGCACGCCCCGATTGATTTTCGGCCCACAGCACGCCCGAAACCCGGGACCACCCCTGAAATCGTGGGCTATATCAACCAATTTGGCCTGAAAATGTTCCGCACGTGCCGTTTCACCCATTTTTCCATCCAAATGGCCACATAAAATCAAACGGACCATACTGGGATGATCCCCAACGTCCTTAACAGGCCCCGCTCGAATTTTAGCCCACAATACCCTCGGACCCCGAGCCCAACCCCAAAATCATGGGATGTAGCACACCAATTTAGCTCGAAAATGCCCCATTCGCGCCGTCTCACCCATTTGTCCACCCAAATAGCCACAAAAAATTAAACGGACCACACTAGGATGACCCCCAACCTCCTTGGCATGCCTCGATCAATTTTCGGCCACCAGCAAGCTTGGACCCCGAGCCCACCCTTGAATCGTAGGATATAGCACATCGATTTGGCCCAAAAATGCCCCGTTTGCGTTGTTTCGCCCGTTTATCCATCCAAATAGCCACGAAAAATTAAAAGGACCATACTGGGACGATCCTCAACATCCCTGGCATGCCCCGGTTAATTTTTGGCCCACAGTACGCCCGGGCCCACCCCAAAAACCGTGGTCTATAGCACACCAATTTGGCCCGAAAATGCACTATTTATGCCGTTTTGCCCATTTGTCTATCCAAATGGCCACAAAAAATTAAACGGACCATACTAGGATGATCCCCAATCTCCCTGGCATGCCCCGGTCAATTTTTCGCCCACAACACGCCCGAACCCCGGGCCACCCCCAAAACCGTGGGCTATAGCACACCGATTTAGCTCGAAAAAGCCCTATTTGCGTCGTTTCGACTGTTCGTTCACCCAAATGGCCACAAAAAATTAAACAGATCACACAGGGATGATCCCCAACCTCCTTGGAATGCCCTGATCAATTTTTGGCCTACAACACGCCCGAACCTCGGGCCCACCTCCAAAACTGTAGGCTATAGCACACCGATTTGGCATAAAAATGCCCTGTTCAAGCCGTTTAATCCATTTGTCCACCCAAATGGCCACGAAAAATTAAACGGACCAAACTGGGACGATCTCCAACCACCCTGGCATGCCCCAGTCTATTTTTGGCCCGCTGCACACTCGAAACCTGGGCCAACCCCCAAAACTGTAGGCTATAGCAAACCAATTTAGCCCAAAAATACCCCGCTCGCACCATTTCGCCCATTTGTCCACACAATTGGCCACAAAAAATCATACGAACCATACTGGGATGATCCCCAACCTACCTGGCACTCCCCAGTCGATTTTTGGCCTACAACACACCCAAACATCGGGCCCACCCCCAAAACCGTGGGCTATAGCACACCGATTTTGCCCTAAAAATGCCCCGTTCGCATTGTTTTACCCGATTGCCCACCCAAATGTCCACAAAAAATTAAACGAACCTCACTGGAATGATCCCCAACCTCTTAGGCACGCCCCGATCAATTTTTAGCCAACAGCACGCCCGGACCCCGGGCCCACCCCCAAAAACGTGGGTTATAGCACATCAATTTGGCCCAAAAATGCCCCATTCGCGCCCTTTTGCCTATTTGTCTACCCAAATGGCCACGAAAAATTAAACGAACCATACTGGGATGCTCCCCAACCTCTCTGGAATGCCTTGGTCGATTTTTGGCCCATGACACGCCTGGGCCCACCCCCAAACCTTGGGTTATAGCACACTAATTTGGCCTGAAAATTCCCCATTTGCGGTGTTTTGTCCATTTGTCCATCCGAATGGCCACGAAAAATTAAACGGACTACATTGGAAAGATCCCCAACCGCCCTGATATGCCCCGATCAATTTTTGGCCCACAGCACACCCTAACCTCAGGCCCACCCCTAAAACCGTGGCAATAGCACACCGATTTGGCCCGAAAATACCCCGTTCACGCTGTTTCGCCCGTTTGTCTACTCCATTGGCCACAAAAATTTAAATGGACCACACTGGGTTGATCCCCTACCCCCTGGCGCGCTTCGATCAATTTTTGGTGCACGGGACACCCGGACCCAACCCGGGCACACCGATTTGGTTCAAAAATGCCCCGTTTGTGCTGTTTTACCTGTTTGCCTACCCAAATAGCCAAGAAAAATTGAACGGACCACACTGGGATACTCCCCAATTTCCTTGGCACACCCCGATCGATTTTTGACCCACAGCACGCCCGAAACCCGGACTCACCCCTGTAACTGTGGGCTATAGCACACCGATATGGCCCGAAAACACCCCACTCACGCAGTTTCATCTGTTTGTCCACTTAAATGGACATAAAAAATTAAACGGACCACACTGGGATGATTCCCAACCTACCTGGCAAGTCCCGATTGATTTTCAGCTCATATTATGTCCAAACCCCGGGCCCAACCCCAAAACTATGAGATATATTACACCAATTTAGACCTAAAATACCCTTTTCGCACAGTCTCGCCCGTTTTTCCACCCAAATGGCCACGAAAAATTAGACGGACCATACTGGGATGACCCCCAACCTTCTTGGCATGCCTCAATTGATTTTCGACCAACAACACGCCCGAACCGTGGGCCCACCCCCAAACCGTGGGATATGGAAATGCCCCGTTCGCGCCGTTTCACCCGTTTGTCCACTCAAATAGCCACAAAAAAAATAAACGGATTACATTGGGACGATTCCTAACCTCCCTGACACGCCCCTGTTGATTTTTGAACCATAACACACTTGGTCCCACCCTCGAAATCGTGGTCTATAACACACCGATTTTGCCCGAAAATGCCCCATTTGTGCCGTCTCGCCCGTTTGTCCACCAAATGGCGACAAAAAATTAATTGGACCACACTGGGATGATCCCCAATCTCCCTGGCATGCCCCATTCGATTTCCGGCCAACAGCATGCCCGGAGCCCAGGCCCACCCCCGAAATCATGGGCTATAGCACACCGATTTGGCCCTAAAATGCCCCGTTCGCGCCGTTTGTCCACCCAAATGCCCACAAAAAATTAAACAGCCCATATTGGGATGATCCTCAATACCCTTGGCACACCCCAGTAGATTTTTGGCCCACAGCACGCCCGACCCCCGAGCCCACCCCCGATACCGTGGGTTATAGCACACTAATTTGGCCCAAAAATGCCCCGTTCGCACCATTTCGATCGTTTGTTCACCCAAATAACCATGAAAAATTAAACGAACCATACTGGGATAATCCCCAACCTCCCTGGCACTCCCTGGTTTATTTTTGGCCCACACTACGCCCGAGCCCACCCTTAAAACCGTGGTCTATAGGACATAAATTTGGCCCAAATATGCCCCATTTGTATTGATTTGCCCGTTTGTCCACCCAAATGGCTACAAAAAATTAAATGGACCACAATGGGATGACCCCCAATCTCCCTGTAATGCCCCGGTCGATTTTAGGCCCACAGAACGCCCGAACCCCGGGCCCACCTCGGAAATCGTGGGCTATAGCACACCGATTTCTCCTGAAAATACCCCGCTCGCGCCGTTTCGCACGTTTGTCAACCCAAATGGCCACAAAAAATTAAACGTACCACTCTAGGACGATCCCCAACCTCCCTGGCACGTCTCGATTAATTTTCATCCTACCGCATGCCCGGACCCTGGTCCCACCACCGAAACCGTGGGCTGTAGCACACCGATTTGACCCAAAAATGCCCCGTTCGTGCCATTTCCCTAGTTTGTCCACCCAGATGGCCACGAAAAATTAAACGGACCACACTTGGACGATCCCCAACTTCCCTGGAACACCCTGGTCGATTTTCCCCCCACGGCACGCCCAGGACCACCCTCGAAACCGTGGTCTATAGCATACTGATTTGGCCCGAAAATGTCCCGTTTGTGCCGTTTTGCCCGTTTGTCCACCATAATGGCCATGAAAAATTAAATGGACCACACTGTTATGATCCCCGACCTCCCTGGCACGCTCGGTCAATTATTGGCCTACAGCACGGTCGGAACCCAGGCAATCCCCCAAAACCGTGGGATATAGCACACCGATTTGGCCCGAAAATACCCTGTTTTTGCCGTTTCGCCAGTTTGTCCACCCAAATGGCCACGAAAAATTAAACGGACCACATTGGGATGATCCCCAACCTCTTTGGTATGCCCCAGTCAATTTTTGGCCCACAGCACGCACAGACCTCGAGCCCACCCCCAAAACCGTTGGCTATAGCACACCGATTTAGCCCTAAAATACCCCGTTCACACTGTTTCGCCCGTTAGTACATCCAAATGGCCACCAAAAATTAAACAGACCACACTGGGACGATCCCTAACCTCCGTGGCACGCCTCGGTTAATTTTTGGCCCACAGCATGCCCGGACCCCAGGCCCACCTTTGAAACCATTGTTATAGCACACTGATTTGACTTGAAAATGCCCGGCTCGCGCCGTTTCACCTGTTTGTCCACCCAAATGGCCCCGAAAAATTAAAAATACTATATTGGGATGATCCACAACCTCCCTAGCATGCGTCGGTCAATTTTTGGCCCACAGCCCGCTCGGAACCCACGCCCACCCCCAAAATCGTGGGCTGTAGCACACCGATTTGGACCAAAAATTCCCTTATCGCTCCGTTTTGCATGTTTGTCCACCCAAATGGCCACAAAAAATTAAACAAACCGCATTGGGACTATCCCCAACCTCCCAGGCACACAACGGTTGATTTTTAGTCTACAGCAGGCCCGGACCCAGGTTCCACCCCCGAAATCGTGTGCTATAGCTTAGTGATTTTGCCCTAAAATGTCCCATTCACGATGTTTCGCCGGTTTGTCCACCCAAATGGACATGAAAAATTAAACGGACCACACTAGGACGATACCCAACCTCCCTGGCACGCCCCGATCGATTTTCGGCCCATATCACGTCTGACCCCATGCCCACTCCCAAAACTGTGGGCTATAGCACACCGATTTGGCTCAAAAATGCCCCGTTCGCATTGTTTCTCCTGTTTGTCCACCCAAATGGACCACAAAAAATAAAACGAACCATACTGATACGATCTTCAACCTCTCTGGCATGCCTCGACTAATTTTTGGCCTACAGTACGCCTGGGCCCACCCCAAAACTGTGGGCTATAGCACATCGATTTTGACCAAAAATGCCCAATTCGCATTGTTTCGCCCGTTTGTCCATCCAAATGGCCACAAAAAATTAAACGGACCATACTGGGACGATCCCTAATCTCCTTCGCATGCCCCGGTTGATTTTTGGCCTACATAACACCCGAACCCTGAGCCCACCCCTAAAACTGTGGGGTATAGCACACCGATTTGGCCCAAAAATGCCCCATTCGTGCCGTTTCTCCCATTTGTCCACCAAATTGGCCACAAAAAATTAAACGGACCACACCGAGACAGTCCCCAACCTCCCTGGCACTCTCGATCAGTTTTGAGCCCACAGCACGGCCGTACCTCGAGCCCACCCCCGAAACCGTTGGCTATAACACACCGATTTAGCTTGAAAATGCCCCATTCACCCCATTTTACCCGTTTGAACACCCAAATGGTAACGAAAAAATAAATGGATCACATTAGGATGATCCCCAACCTCCCTGCCATACCCCGATCGATTTTCAGCCTACAACACGCCCGAAACCCAGGCCCACCCCAAAACCAGGGGCTATAACACACCGATTTGGGCTAAAAATACATCGTCCATGCCGCCTCGCCCGTTTGTCCTCCGAAACGGCTACAAAAAATTAAACAGACCACACTGGGACGATCCTCAACCTCCCTGGCACTCCCTGGTTGATTTTCGGCCCACAACACTCCCGAACCCTGGGCCCACCCCCAAAATCATTGGTTATAGCACACCGATTTGACCCGAAAATGCCCCGTTCGCTCCGTTTCGCCCGTTTGTCCACCCAAATAGCGACGAAAAATTAAACAGACCATACTGGGAAGATCACCAACCTCCCTGGCATGTCCTGGTCGATTTTCGACCTACAACACGCTTGGGCCTACCCTTGAAACCTTGGTCTATAGCTCACCAATTTGGCCTGAAAATGCCCTGTTTGTGCCGTTTCGCCCGTTTGTCTACCCAAATGGCCATGAAAAATTAAATGAACCACACTTGGATGATCCTCAATCTCCCTGGCATACCCTAGTCAATTTTTGTCCTATAGCACGCCCGGACCCCGGGCCCACCCTCGAAATTGTGGGCTATATCATACCGATTTGGCTCGAAAACGCCCCATTCGCGCGCGTTTCGCACATTTGTCCACCCAAATGGCCCCAAAAAATTAAACGAACTACATTGGGACGATCCCCAACCTCCTTGGCATGACTCAGTCGATTGTTGGCACACAGCATGCCCGGACCCCAGGCCCACCCCCAAACCTGTGGCTAAAGCACACAGTTTCGCCCATTTGTCCACCCAAACAGCCACGAAAAATTAAACGGACCACACTTGTGTGATCGCCAACCTCCCAGGAATGCCCCGGTCAATTTTTGGCCAACAGTACGCTCGCGCCCAATGTCGAAACCTTGGTTTATAGCACACCGATTTGACACAAAAATGCCTCATTTTGACCGTTTTGCCCCTTTGTCCTGCCAAATGACCATAAAAAATAAAACGGGCCACACTGGGATGATCCCTAATATCCCTGGCATGCTGCGATCAATTTTTGGCCTACAACACGCCCGAACCCCTGGCCCACCCACGAAAATGTGGGCTATAGCATACAGATTTGGCCCAAAAATGCCCCGTTCGCTCTGTTTCGTCCATTTGCCCTTCCAAATAAACACAAAAAATTAAACGGACCACACTGGAATGCTTCCCAACCTCCCTGGGATGCCACGATCAATTTTTGACCCACAACATGCCCGAACCCCGAGCCCACCCCCAAAATCGTGGGCTATAGCACACCAATTTGGCCCGAAAATGCCCCATTCGCACCGTTTTGCCTGTTTGTCCACCCAAATGGCTATGAAAAAATAAATGGACCACACTGGGATGATCCCCAACCTCCCTGGCATGCCTCAGTCAATTTTTGGCCCACAGCATGCTCGAACCCCGGGCCCACCCCCAAAACCGTAGGCTATAGCACATCGATTTGGCCTAAAAGGGCCCCGTTCGCGTCGTTTCGCCCGTTTATCCACCAAATACCACAAAAAATTAAATGGACCACACTAGGACGATCCCAAACCACCCTGGAATCCCCCAATCAATTTTTTGCTCACAACACGCTCGTACCCCGGGCCCACCCCCAAAACCGTGGTATATAACACACCGATTTGGCTTGAAAATACCTTGCTAGCGCCGTTTCGCCCATTTTCCCACCCCAATGTCCACAAAAATTAAACAGACCATACTTGGACGATCCGCAACCTCCGTGGCATACCTCGATCGATTTAAGATGCACAGCACGCCCGGACCCTGGGCCCACCCCTGAAATCATGGGCTATAGCACACCGATTTGGCTTGAAAATGCCTCGTTCACACCGTTTCTCCCGCTTGTCCATCCAAATGTCCACAAAAAATTAAACGGACCATATTGGGATGATCCCCAACCTCCTTGGCACGCCTCGGTTAATTTTTGGCCTACAAAACACCCATACCCTGGGCCCACCCTCGAAACCGTAGTCTATAGCACACCGATTTGGCCCAAAAATGTCACCTTTGTGCCATTTTCCCGTTTGTCCATCCAAATGGCCACAAAAAATTAAACGGACAATACTGGGACGATCCTCTCTCCCTGGCATGCCCCGATCAATTTTTGGCCCACAGCACGCCCAGACCCCGAGCCCACCCCAAAACTGTGAGCTATAGCACACTGATTTTGCCCGAAAATGCCCCGTTCGCGCCATTTCGCATGTTTGTCTACCCAAATAGCCACGAAAATTTAAACAGACCATACAAGGACGATCCCCAATCTCCTTGGCACGCCTCAATCAATTTTTGGCCTACAGTACGCTCGAAGCCTGGACCCACCCCCAAAATTTTGGGCTATAGCACACCAATTTAGCCCAAAAATGCCCCATTCACGCCGTTTCGGCCGTTTGTCTACCCAACTGTTCACGAAAAATTAAACGAACCATACTAGGACAATCCCCAACCTCCCTGACACGCCCCAGTCAATTTTAGGCCGACAACATGCCCTAACCCCGGGCCAACCCCCAAAATCGTGGGCTATAGCACACTGATTTGGCCCAAAAACTCCCCATTTGCGATGTTTCGCCCGTTTGTCCACCCAAATAGCCATAAAAAATTAAACGAACCATACTGGAATGATCCCCAACCTCCCTAGCATGCCCCGGTCAATTTTTTGCCCACAGCACGATCGGACCTCGTGTCCACCCCCGAAACCGTGGGCTATAGCACACCGATTTAGCCTGAAAATGCCTCGTTCACGCCATTTCGCTCTTTTCCCCACCCAAATAGACACAAAAAATTAAACAAACTACAATGGGACAATCCCCAACCTCCCTGGCACGGTCCAGTCAATTTTCGGCCCACAGCACACCCGAACCCCGGGCCTACCCCCAAAACCGTGGGCTATATCACACCGATTTGGCCCTAAAATACCCCATTCACGCCGTTTCGCCCGTCTGTCCACCCAAATGGCCATGAAAAATTAAACGGACCATACTGGAATAATCCCCAACCTCCCTGGCACGCCACGATCAATTTTTGGCCCACAGTACACCCGAACGCCGGGCCCACCCCTAAAAAAGTGGGCTATAGTACACCGATTTGGCCCAAAAATTCCCCGCTCTCGCCGTTTTGATCGTTTGTCCACCCAAATGGCCATGAAAAATTAAACGAACCATACTCGAACGAACCCCAATCTCCCTGGTAGGACCCGATCAATTTTTGGCCCACAGTACGCCCGAACCCCCGGCCCATCCCAAAAACTGTTGGCTGTAGCATATCGATTTGGCCTGAAAATGCCATGTTCGTGCTATTTCGCTCATTTGTCCACCAAAATGGCCACGAAAAATTTAACGGACCATACTGGGATGATCCCCAACCTTCCTGGCATGGCCCGATTAAATTTTGTCCCACAAAATGCCCGGACCCCGAGCCCACCCTCGAAATCGTGGGCTATAGCACACCGATTTGGCCAGAAAATGTCCCGTTCGCGCCGTTTCAACCGTTTGCCCTCCCAAATGGCCACAAAAAATTAAACGCACCACACTTGAATGATCCCAACCTCCCTGGCATGCCCCGATGGATTTTAGGCCTACAAAACGCCCGAACCCCGGGCCCACCCCTGAAACCGTGGGCTATAGCACACCGATTTAGCCCGAAAATGCCCCACTCGCGCTGTTTTGCCCATTTGTACACCCAAATAGCCACGGAAAATTAAACTGATCACACTGGGATGATCCACAACCTCCTTTGCATGCCACAATCGATTTATGACACACAGCACGCCCTGACCCCAGGCCCACCCCAAAAATCGTGGGCTGTAGCACACTGATTTGGCACGAAAATGCCCCGTTCGCGCTGTTTCGCCTATTTGTCCAACCAAATAGTAACAGAAAATTAAACGGACCACACTGGGATGATCCCTAACCTCCCTGGCATGCCCCGATCAATTTTTGGCACACTGCACGCCCGGGTCAACCCCTGAAACCTTTGGCTATAGCACACCGATTTGGTCCAACCCCATTTGCATCGTTTCGCCTGTTTGTCCACTAAATGGCCACGAAAAATTAAACGGACCACATTGGGACGATCCCCAATCTCAAAAATCTGTTCGAGATGTTTTGCCCTTTTGTCCACCCTAATGGCCACAAAAAAATAAATGGACCATACTGGGATGATCCCCAACCTCTGTGGCACGTCCCGATCGATTTTCGGCCCACAGCACGCCCGGACCCCGTGTCCACCCCCGAACCGTGGGCTATAGCACACCGATTTGGTTCAAAAATGCCCCATTCGCACCATTTAGCCCGTCTGTCCACCCAAATGGCCACAAAAAATTAAACAAACTACACTGGTACGATCCCCAACCTCCGTGGCGTGCCCCAGCCGATTTTCATCCCACAGCACACCCGAACCCTGGGCCCACCTCCAAAATCGTGGGCTACAACACACTGATTTTGCTCGAAAATGCCCCGTTCGCGGTGTTTCACTCAATTGTCCACCCGAATGGCCACGAAAAATCAAACGGACCACACTGGAACGATCCCCAGCCTCCTTGGCACGCCCCATTTGATTTTCGGCTCACAGCATGCCGGACCCCATGCCCACCCCCAAAACTGTGGGCTATAGCACACCAACTTGGCTTGAAAATGCCCCGTTCATGTCGTTTTGCCCGTTTGTCCACCCAAATGGCCACATAAAATTAAACGGACCACACTGGGATGATCTCCAACCTCTATGGCACGCCCCAATCGATTTTCGGCCCACAACAGGCCCGGACCCTGGTTCCTCCCCCAAAACCGTGGGCTATAGCACACCGATTTTTCTCTAAAATGCCCCATTCGTGCCATTTTGCCTATTTGTCCACCCAAATAGACACGAAATATTAAACGGACCACACTGGGATGAACCCCAGCATCCCTGTCATGCCTCGATCGATTTTAGGCCCACAGTACACCCGGACCCCTAGCCAACCCCTAAAATCGTAGGCTTTAGCACATTGATTTGGCCTAAAAATTCCCCGTTCGTACCATTTCACCCATTTGTCCACCCAAATGGCTACGAAAAATTAAATGGACCACACAGGGATAATTCGCAACCTCCCTGGTACGTTCCGATCGATTTTTTGCCCACACCACCCCCGAACCCCGAGCCCACCCCTGAAACCGTGGAGTATATATAGCATACCAATTTGGCTCGAAAAAGCCTCGTTCATGCCGTACCCCCCGTTTGCCCACCCAAATGGCCACGAAGAATTAAACGGACCACACTGGGATAATCCCCAACCTCCCTAGAAGGCCCCGGTCGATTTTCAGCCCACACCACACCCGAACCCCAGGCCCACCCCCAAAACTGTAGGGTAAAGCACACCGATTTTGCCTGAAAAAGCCCCGTTCATGTCGTTTGGCCCGTTTGTTCACCAAAATGGCCACAAGAAATTAAATGGACCACACCGGGATGATGCCCAACCTACCTGGCACTCCCCGATCAATTTTGGGCCCACAGCACGCCCGTACCCTGGGCCCACCCTCAAAACCGTGGGCTATAGCACACTGGTTCTACCCAAAAATGCCCCATTCGCGTCGTTTCACCCGTTTGTCCACCTAAAAGGCCACGAAAAATTAAACGGACCACATTGGGATGATCCCCAACCTCCTTGGCATGCCTTGGTCAATATTTGGCCCACAGTACACCGGACCTCGAGCCACCCCCGTAATCGTGGGCTATAGCACACTGATTTGGCCCGAAAATACCCCGTTCGAGATATTTCACCCGTTTGTCCATCCAACCTTCCTGGCTCACCCCGATCAATTTTAGTCCTACAGAATGCACGGACATCAGGCCCACCCTTGAAACCGTGGGCTAAAGCACACCAATTTATCCTAAAAATGCCCCGTTCGCACCGTTTCGCCCGTTTATCCACCCAAATGGCCACGAAAAATTAAACGGACCACACTAGGACGATCCCCAACTTTCCTGGGTGCCCCGATCAATTTTCGACCCACAGCATGCTGGACCCCGTGCCCACCCCTAAAAGTGTGGGCAATAGCACACTAATTTGGCCCTAAAACACCCCGTTTGCGCCGTTTCACCCATTTTTCCACCCTAATAGATATGAAAAATTAAACGAACCACAATGGGACGATCCCTAACCTCCCTGGCACCCCCGATCAATTTTTGGCACATAGTACGCCCGGACCCCAGTCCCACCCCCGAAACCATAGGCTATAGCACACTGATTTAGCCCAAAAATACCCCGTTCGCGCCGTTTCACTTGTTTGTCCACCCAAATGGCTATGAGAAATTAAATGGACCACAGTGGTACGATCCCCAACCTCCCTGGAACGCCTCGACTAATATTTAGCCCGCGGCATGCCCGGGCCCACCCCTAAAATCGTGGGCTATAGCACACCAATTTGGGCTAAAAATGCCCCATTCGCACCGTTTTGCCCGTTTGTCCACCCAAATGGCCACAAAATATTAAATGGACCATATTGGGATGATCCCCAACCTCCATGGCACATCCCGGTCGATTTTTAGCCTATACCACACCTGGACCCCAGCCTCACCTTTAAAATCATGGGGTATAGCACATTGATTTTGCCAGAGAAATCCCCATTCATGCCGTTTCGCCTGTTTGTCAACCAAAATGGCCACGAAAAATTAAACGGACCACACCGGGATGATCCCCAACCCCCTTGGCACTCCCTGGTCGATTTTGGGCCCACAACACGCTCGGACCCCGAGCCCACCTGATACGGGACAAACAATCATCTTATTTTTTTATGAAATCTTTAAAGGACAACACATAGAGGCTCAAGACTTGGTCACTTCGAGGATGCGAGAACATGCATGGAAGACCCATTTTGAGCATGTCATTAAACAAACCCGTGTGTGGAAGATTGCGTGGGGGCATACATTTGATGCCAATTCGAGACTACAAGTTTTGAAGTGTGACCCTATGGTTGTGGATCATTAAAGAAGCACCCTTCATTAAGGGTATTTTGGTGTTTGCACATGTTAAAGAAACAACCCATGACCGCCCCTTTCCTTAAGGGTATTTTGGTCCATTATACTATGTAATAAGTTAGGCTATATATAGTCTCTTATTAGGTCTTTTCTCTTTAGTTTATGAAAGATGAAAATTTGAACAATTAAAATCCTCTCTCTTGAGAGTAGACCACCTTAGTATAGTCTTAGTTAGGATTTGGAAAAGTCATCCTTAGTATAGGGCTTGGAAAAGCCAATATTGTTTTTTGCTTGGAAACGGTGGATCTTAAGGTGAGTCGATTACCTTGGCGGTCACTGTAAGAGTGTGATTTTGATTATTACATTCATTAGGGGTTAATGTTGAAATATACTTGGTTCTTAATCTTGTAATAATCTTGGTCTCACCATCTATCCTTTTATTATTTTGCAAATCCGTGTGTTTTTGTGTTTGTCATCTTGTATCCCTTTGTGTTGCTTGTTCTTCTCACGTTTTGTGGACTGTTTTGGCTTCTTGGTGGACTGATTTGTATCATTTGGTATAAAATCCATCATTGATTTCATTCCCACTAGATCAATCTCGGGCTTGCTATCTTGAAAAATCACAAAAATAGTTTTGGAAAAAACTGAAAACGCAAAAAAAATAAAAAAAATTGTCCCGTCTTTGTGTTTGGGCTGAGATTTGAGGCTTGGTTTTCTTGTGCTTTTCTTTTGTGTTTTGTTGTTTCTAGTGTTAGTCCCTTCTTCACTAACACTAATAGAGTCTACATCTAAATTTTGAGCTAAATCCAAGTAGTTCTTGAATGTTGGAAGGTTGTTGATATTGTTGTTGAAGATTGGTGGCTGGAAAAATATTTTGTTGATGTTGTTGTTGAATATTAGTGGCTGGAAAAACGTTTTTTTGATGTTTTTGTTGAAGATTGGATCTTGAATATGTGTTTTTGATGTTTGGGAGGTCCAACGTTAACCTTAGAACTCCAAGATTCAAAGTTGTGTTCTTAGTGTTCTTCAACATCTTGTTGTAGAGAAAGTGGTTTGTTTGATCTAAAATCAAAGAAGAAAGAAGGTGTGGTCTTGTTAGTCTTGAAACACATTCCAAGACTATTATAAAATAATAAAAGGGGCCAAAAGACTTTCAAAAGGTCTTATTACCAAAAAGAGAGAAAGGGGTCTTCCCAAGACCTACAAATGAGGAAAGGGGGACAAAGGCTTCAAAAGGTGTTTTGCCAAAAGGGTGAAAGAAAAGTCAAGCCGTTTTTTTAAACAGTGAAAGCCTCTAAGTCTTATTGTTTCCCTCCCAAAACAAAAAATACACTCTTCCAATTGAACAATGATTAATACAAATTGAAAACAAGAAAAAAATTTCTCAAAACTTTCGACAATTTTCAACAACCAATGAGAGGCTACCACGTCATCACTGAAAGTTCTTAAGCTCAAAAATTTTATATTCTTAGTTTTATTTTATTGTTTCATTAGTTTCATCTTGATTCTAGAATTAATTAACAACTAGTAATCACCTACTTAGTTGTAGATTAATTGTTGAATCTGTTTCTTTTGTGTCTTCGTTATTTGTGTTTTTCTCATTTTTAACTCGTAGTAACTTCTTTGTTTCAAGTTTGTAAGTAAATTTTGTTTTTATGTCTTGATTCGATCAAACAAGAATCCATTCCGACCGCCAAGTAGAATTGACATCCTATTGACTACCGGACTATAAACAACTTTCAATAGTTGCCACTCCAATTGTGAGAATCATAAAGGTGGGTGTATACGAGTGTTGGCGAGGAGCTTTTACTACTAATCTTGTTTGTTCATTTTGTAGGTAAAAAGGTGATATAAGGGGAACATATCTTTGATAGAAGGGGATTATTGTGTCTACAACATGGGAGACTATGATTGTAGTGAGGGGTTTTATGGCTACGAAGTTGAGGGAGATTGCGGAGCCTATGAAAATAGCCATGATCAAAACTTGGGCAGATTTGAGAGTTATGGTTTTGAGGGAGAAAATGAGGTGAATGAAGTGCCTAGTGCTTATGGTGAACTTGGAGATGATGTAGGAACTCGTAATGGATCTTATGATGACATTGAGGCATGTGAGGAGTCTTACACTTCTCATCCCGAACCTAGATTTGGTGTTAGGTATAACCCTTTCATTCGCAAAGCTTATGAGAGCTATGATGAGAGTACAGGTGAGAAGTGTGAAGATTCATATCCTCCACCTTGTTGTACTTCTTATCAAGGTAGATATAGTGTGAATGGTTATACTAGCTTTAGTAGAGGTTGTCCAATGAGAAGAAAAGGGTATGCATCTCCTAAACCAATAGGTACTCGTGTGCCTTATAATGTTGATCCGAGAAGGAGTGTACACTCCGTAAAGGTGACCATTTGTGGGATACCGGGCTGCCTCGTTGTGTTAAATGATAGGTACTATAGAAACTACATCCTTTCATCCATGGTTGACTACTTGGGGTTGTTTCGCGAGCCTTTACTTGTTCCATATTTCTTGGATGGGTTTAAGGTTACCGAAAGGGTCAAAGTTGTCTTCTTCCAATTTGAATACCATGAGGAGGTGTGGTGAGATATTCTTACATTGAAATACGGTCATGTATTCTTAGGTGCCGATTGGTTTGCACAACATAGGGTTCCAAATGTGCAAAATTGGCCTAATATTGTAAGAGACCGATGGGGAAATCACCTCGTGACATACATGTTGCCCGAGCCGCAAAGAGAAGTGAATACTTACTCTAATCCAAATGCTTATGAGATACAAAAGACTGAGAGGAGTAAGTGTATGCAAGGTGGTAATCCGAGAGTGAAAAAAGGAGAGGTTGTGTGGAGCGAAGTGAGGGGATTGCCACCAAATCGAGCTAACATTGTTTGTCTTTCTATTTCTAAGGACATTTGTATAGGTACCGATATGGCAAGTTAAGGAGAGTAATGCCGAAGTAAAGTTGCTTCCCAAGCTTTTGGAGGACCTTCACAACACAGCAAAAGAGAGTCAACTCAAGAACTTCAAGGTAAAATAGCTAATTCTTACACTTTTGTGCATGTGAATGATAATTGTGTGGCTAGTAGCCAATTGAGTGTGAGTAGTAGCTTACTTACTTGTGAGTCTAATGATTCTTTACCTTTTGTTGATAATGTACATGTTGTGAGTGTGGATACACTAGTTGATCCTATTGATGACCAAATTGACTCTTCTTATAAGATCAATTTATGTCCACCTAGTGTTGAAGCCTATATGTTGAACGAAAGTACATCGTCTTGTGTAATTGATGTTGATCAACCTATTTGTGAAAATTGTCCACCACTTGAGTATGTGTGTGATGTTATTAATCAAACTCAAGTGAGTGAAGTATTTGAAAAAGTTGGTCAACAAAAGGGGAGTGAACCCGAGAGCTATTCTTGGGACAATTTTGTGCTTGAAACCGCTTTGAAACTTGATATTGATCTCTTAGAGAGTGAGGAACTTGCTTGTTCCAAATCTGCCCGTGGGTTGGATCATGCACTCTTTAGGTATAATGTCTTGTTTGAAAATGATATAAATACTCCTAATGAGCCTAGTGGTGAAAAAAATGGTATAGCTTACCTTGGAGGCTATAGCCTATATGTTAACCCACTATGGTGTGACAACATTCCTCCTAAAGATGGAAATCTCTTCTTGAAAGATGAGAGTACTCTTAAGGGTAAGAAATATGTAGTCTTGGAAGTTACTCCTTCTACTTTGTGTGACTTTATTGTTGAGACTACTCATGGTGATGATTAGGAAACTTGTAGTGTGTACACACATGAGGGAACCTTAGTAGAAGTCTACTTGAGTGATACTTTTCTCTACTCTCTATTTTCTTTCGATGATATGTATGCTATTGTAGAGAGTATGTCATTTAGTTTGGGTGGAGACCATGAGAAAGGGGAGTGTTGTCTAAACCCGTGTCTCTGACCACTCTTCCCGTTTGATCCTGGTGCCAACTATGGAAATGGTGATGTTGGTGCACCCAACTTGTTTCTTGGCTTACATAACAAGCAAAGTGTCACTCTTGGTGAATCCCACAACCAAATCCTTCATACATCATTCATTGAGTTTTTAATATTTCCTTCAAAGGATCCTTGGTTATAATGCAAATATGTGCAACCTTTGCATGTTGAGATGATTTGTTGTGCTAACCCTAACCCTCATGCCATGAGGAGTTTGTATTTATTTGTCCTCTCTTCGGTTTTGCAAGGATTGGATTCGAGGTCAAATCCTTTTCAAGAAGGGGACGATGATACGGGACAAATGGCCATCTTATATTTTGATGACATATTTAGAGGCCAACACATAGAGGCTCAAGACTTGTTCACCTCGAGGATACGAGAACATGCATGGAAGACCCATTTTGAGCATGCCATTAAACAAACCCGTGTGTGGAAGATTGTGTGGAGGCATACATTTAATGGCAATTCGAGACTACAAGTTTTGAAGTGTGACCCCATGGTTGTGGATCATTAAAGAAGCACCCTTCATTAAGGGTATTTTGGGGTTTACACATGTTAAAGAAACAACCCATGACCTCCCCTTTCCTTAAGGGTATTTTGGTCCATTATACTATGTAATAAGTTAGGCTATATATAGTCTCTTATTAGGTCTTTTCTCTTTAGTTTATGAAAGATGAAAAATTAAAACACTTGAAATCCTCTCTCTTGAGAGTAGACCACTTTAGTATAGTCTTAGTTAGGATTTGGAAAAGTCATCCTTAGTATAGGGCTTGGAAAATCCAATATTGTTCTTTGCTTGGAAACGGTGGATCTTGAGGTGAGTCGATTACCTTGGCGGTCACCGTAAGAGTGTGGTTTTGATTATTACATTCATTAGGGGTTAATGTTGAAATATACTTGGTTCTTAATCTTGTAATAATCTTGGTCTCACTATCTATCCTTTTATTATTTTGCAAATCCGTGTGTTTATGTGTTTGTCATCTTGTATCCCTTTCTGTTGCTTGTTCTTCTCACGTTTTGTGGACATATTGGTGGACTGATTTGTATCACCACCCCCGAAACCATCGCCTATAACACACCGATTTGGCCCGAAAATGCCCAGTTCGCACCGTTTTGCCCGTTTGTCCACCCAAATGGCCATGAAAAATTAAACAGACCACACTGGGATGATCCCCAACCTCCCTGGCATGCCCCGATCAATTTTTGGCCCACAAAACGCCCGAAACCCTGGCCCAGCCCCAAAACTGTGGGCTATAGCACACAGATTTGGCCCCAAAATGCCCCGTTCGCGCCGTTTTACCCGTTTGTCCACCCAAATGGCCACAAAAAATTAAACGGACTACACTGGGACAATCCTCAACCCCCCTGGCACTCCCCGGTCAATTTTCGGCCCACAGTACCTCCGAACCCCGAGCCCACCCCCAAAATCGTGGTCTATAGCACACTGATTTGGCCCGAAATGCCCCATTCATACTGTTTCGCCCTTTTTTCCACCCAAAAGGCCACAAAAAATTAAACGGACCACACTGGGATGATCACCAACCTCCCTGGAATATCCCGATCAATTTTCAGACTACAGCACGCCCGAATCCCGGGCCCACCCCCAAAACCGGGGGCTATAGCACACCAATTTGGCCAAAAATGCCCCGTTCGCGTCGTTTTGCCCGTTTGTCCACCCAAATGGCAATGAAAAATTAAATAGACCACACTAGGAAGATCCCCAACCTCCCTAGCACGCGTTCATCGATTTTTGGTCCACAACACTCCTGGACCCCGGGCCCACCCCAGAAACCTTTGGCTATAGCACACCGAGTTAGCCCGAAAATGCCACATTCACGCCGTTTTGCCTGTTTGTCAACCCAAATGGCCATGAAATATTATACGGACCACACTGGGATGATCCCCAACTTCCCTGGTACGCCACAATTAATTTTTGGCCCACAAAATACCCGAACCTCAGGCCCAGCCCTGAAACCGTGGGATAGCACATTGATTTGGCCTGAAAATGCTCCGTTCGCGTTGTTTCGCCCGTTTGTTCACCCAAATGGCAACAAAAAATTAAACGGATCATACTGGGATGATCCCAACCTCCCTGGGACACCCCGGTCGATTTTTATCCCACAGCACTCCCAGACCCTGAGCCCACCCCCAACCATGGGCTATAGCGCACCGATTTGACCCGAAAATGACCCGTTCGCGTCGTTTTGCTCGTTTGACCACTTAAATTGTCATAAAAAAAATAAATGGACCAAACTAGGCTGATCCCCAACCTCCCTGGCACGCCAAGGTTGATTTTCTACCCTCAGTACGCCCGAAACCCGAACCCACCCCCGAAATCGTGGGCTATAACACATCGATTTGGCTCGAAAATGTCCTGTTCGCATCGTTTCTCCCATTTGTCCACCCAAATATCCATGAAAAATCAAACGGAGCACACTGGACGATCCCCAACCTCCCAGGCACACCCCGATAGATTTTTGGCCCACAGCACGCCTAGACCCCGGGCCCACCCCCAAAACCATGGGATATTGCACAACAATTTGGCCCGAAAATGCCCCGATCGCACTGTTTCTCCCGTTTGTCCACCCAAATGTCTACGAAAAAATTAATGGACCACACTGGGACGATTCTCAATCTCCCTGACAGGCCTCGGTTGATTTTCGGCCCACAAAATGCCCGGACCTCAGGCCCACTCCTGAAACCGTGTGATAGCACATCGATTTGGCCAGAAAATGGCCCGTTCGCGCTGTTTCGCCCGTTTGTCCACCCAAATGGCAATGAAAAATTAAACAGACTACACTGGGATGATCCCCAACCTCCCTCGCACGCCCCGATCGATTTTCAGCCCACAGCACACCCGAACCCTTGGTCCACCCTAAAATCGTGGGCTATACCACACCGATTTGGCCCGAAAATGCCCCGTTCATGCCGTTTCACCCGTTTGTCCACCCAATTAGCCACAAAAAATTATACGAACAACACTGGCATGATCCCCTACCTCCCTGGCATACGCTAATCGATTTTCAGTCCACAACACGTCCGGACCCTGGGAAAACCCCCAAAACTGTGGGCTATAGCATATCGATTTGGCCCAAAAATGTCCCGTTCGCGCCGTTTCGCCTGTTTGTCCACCCAAATGGCCACGAAAAATTAAATAGACCACACTGGTACAATCCCCAACCACCCTGACATGCTCCGGTTGATTTTCAGCCCACAGAATGCCTGGACCCTGGACCCACCCCTAAACCGTGGGCTACAGCACACCGATTTAGCTCGAAAACGCCCGGCTCAGACCGTTTTGCCCATTTGTCCAGCCAATTGGCCACGAAAAATCAAACGGACCACACTGGGATGATCCTCAACCTACCTGGCATGCCCCTATCGATTTGCGGCCCACTGCACGCCCGAACCCTGGGCCCATCCCCCAAAACCGTCACGCCGATTTTGCTTGAAAATACCCCGTTCGTGTCGTTTCGCCCATTTGTCCACCCAAATAGCCATAAAAAATTAAATGGACCATACTGGAACGATCCCCAATATCCTTGGCACGCCCCAGTCAATTATTGGCCCACAACATAGGCCCGGACTTAGGGCCCACCCCCAAAACCAAAAGCTATAGCACATTGATTTGGCTCGAAAATACCCCATTCGGGCCGTTTCGCCCATTTTCTACCCAAATGGCTACGAAAAATTAAACAGACCACACTGGGATGCTCCCCAACCTCCCTGGCACGCCCGGGCCCCGCCTCCCCAAAACCGTGGGCTATAGCACATCGATTTGGCCCGAAAATGCCCCATTTGTGTCATTTCGAACGTTTGCACACCCAAATGGCCATGAAAAATTAAACGAATCACACTGGGATGCTCCTCAACCCTCCTGGCACGCCCCAGTTGATTGTCGTCCCACAGTACGCCCGAAACCCGGGCCCACCCCTAAAATCGTAAGCTATAACACACCGATTTTGCCTAAAAACATCCCACTCGCGTTGTTTCGCCCGTTTGTCCACCCAAATGGCCACAAAAAATCGAACGGACCACACTGGGATGATCCTCTATGTCACAAACAGGCCCCGGTCGAATTTCAGCCTACAGCACGCTTGGACCCTGGGTCCACCCCCAAAACCGTGGGATATAGCACACTAATTTAGCCCAAAAATGCCTCGTTCGCGCTGTCTTGCCCCTTTGTCCACCCAAATGGCCATGAAAAATTAAACGGACTAGACTAGGATGACCCCCAACCTCCTTGTCATGCCTCGATCGATTTTTGGCCTACAGCACGCCTGAAACCCGGGCCCACTCCCAAAACCGTGGTCTATAGCACATCGATTTAGCCCGAAAATGCCCCGTTTATTCTGTTTTGCCCGTTTGTCTATCCAAATAGACATGAAAAAAAAGGACCACACTATGATGATCCTTAATGTCCCTGGCACGCCCCGATCGATTTTTGGTCCACAGCACGCCCGGACCCCAGGTCCACCCCCAAAACCGTGGGCTATAGCACACCGATTTGGCATGAAAATGCCCCGTTCGCGCCGTTTCGCCCGTTTGTCCACCCAAATGGCCACAAAAAATTAAATTGACCACACTGGGATGATCCCCAACCTCCTTGGAACGCCCCAATCAATTTTTGTCCCACAGTACGCCCGGGCCCACTCCCGAAACCGTGGGCTATAGCACACCAATTTGGCCCAAAAATGCCCTATTCGTGCCGTTTCGCCCCTTTGTCCACCCAAATGACCACAAAAAATTAAACGGACCATACTAGAACGATCCCCAATCACCCTGGCATACCCCAGTTTATTTTTGGCCCACAGTACGCCCGAACCCTGGGCCCACCCACGAAACCGTGGGCTATAGCACACTGATTTGGCCGAAAACCCCCTCGCTCGCACTATTTTGCCCATTTGTCCACCCAATTGGCCACAAAAAATCAAAAGGACCACACTGGGATGATCCCCAACCTCCCTAGCACGCCTCGGTGGATTTTTGTCCCACAGCACACTCGTGCCCACTCCCGAAACTGTGGTCTATAGCACACCAATTTGGCCCAAAAATTCCCCGTTTGCGCCGTTTTGATCGTTTGTCCACCCAAATGGCCACGAAAAATTAAATGGACCACACAGGGATGATCCCCAACGTCCCTGGCATACCCCGGTCAATTTTTGGCTCACAGCACGCCCGGGCCCACCCCCAAAATTGTGGTCTATAGGACACCAATTTTGCTCAAAAATACCCCATTTGTACCGTTTTACCCATTTGTCCACCCAAATGGCCACAAAAAATTAAACAGCCTGGCATGTCCCGATTAATTTTTGGCCCACAGCACGCCCGGACCCCGAGCCCACCCCTGAAACCGTGGGCTATAGCACACTGATTTGGCCCGAAAATGCCCCGCTTGCATCGTTTCACCTGGTTGTCCACCCAAATGGCCACGAAAAATTAAACGGACCACACTGGGACGATCCCCAACCTCTCTGGCAGACCCCGGTTGATTTTTGGCCCACAGTAGGCCCGGACCCCGGTTCCACCACCAAAATCGTGGGCTATAGCACACCGATTTTACCCTAAAATGCACCGTTCGCGCCGTTTTGCTCGTTTGTCCACCCAAATGAACAGGACAAATTAAACGGACCACACTGGGACGATCCCCAACCTTCCTGGCATGCCTCGGTCGATTTTCGGCCCACTGCATGCCCGGGCCAATCCCCGTAACTTTGGGATATAGCATACCAATTTGGTCCAAAAATTCCCCATTTGTGCTATTTCGCCTATTTGTCAATCCAAATGGCCACGAAAAATTACACGGACCACGCTGAGATGATCGCCAACCTCCCTGGCACGCCCCGATTAATTTTTGGCCCACAGCACGCCCGGGCCCACCCCCGAAATCGTGGGCTATAGCACACTGATTTGGCTCGAAAATGCCCCGTTCGCGTTGTTTCGCCCGTTTGTCCACCTTAAAGGCTACGAAAAATTAAACGGACCACAATAGGACGATCCCCAATATCCCTGGCATGCCCTGGTCAATTTTCGTCCCATAGCACACCCATACCCTGGGCTACCCCCAAAATCGTGGGCTATAGCACACCGATTTAGCCTAAAAACACCCCATTCGAGACGTTTCGCCCGTTTGTTGATCCAAATGGCCACGAAAAATTAAACGGACCACACTGGGACGATCCTCAACCCCCCTGGCATGCCCCGGTTAATTTTCAGCCACAACACGTCCGGACCCCGGGTCCACCGCCGAACAGAGGGATATAGCACATCAATTTGGCCCGAAAATGCCCTGTTCGCACCGTTTCGCCCGTTTGTCCACCCAAATGGCCATGAAAAATTAAACGGACCACACTGAGACGATCCCCAACCTCTCTGGCATGATCCAGTCAATTTTTATCCTATAGCACGCCCAGACTCTGGTCCCACCCCCGAAACTGCAGGCTATAGCACACCGATTTACCTCGACAATGCCCCTTTCGCGCTGTTTCGCCTGTTTGACCACCCAAATATCCTCGAATAAATAAATAGACCACATTGGGATGATACCCAATGTCCCTGGCATGCCCCTATTAATTTTTTGCCCACGACGCCCCTGGACCACGGGCCCACCCCCAAAACCATGGGCCATAGCACACCAATTTGGCCTGAAAATGCCCCGTTTTCGTCGTTTTGCCCGTTGGACCACCCAAATGGCCTCGAATAAAAACAGACGACACTGGGATGATCCCCAACCTCCCTGGCATCCCTCGGTCAATTTCGGCCCACGGCACCCTCAGACCTTGCCGTGGGCTATAGCACACCGATTTGGCACAAAAATGTTATGTTCGCGCTGTTGCGCCCGTTTCACCACCCAAATAACCTCGAATAAATAAACGGACCACTCTGGAATGATCCCCAACATCCCTGGCATTACCTAATCAATTTTTGACTCACGGCACCCCCGGACCCTAGGCCCACCCCCTAAATCGTGGGCTATATAGCTCACCAATTTGCCCAAAAAATGTCACGCTTGCGCCGTTTTGCCCGTTTGACCACCCAAATGGCCTCGAATAAATAAATGAACCACACTGGGATGATCCCCAACCTCCCTGGCATGCCTCGATCAATTCTTGGCAAACAGCATCCCTGAACCCCGAGCCCACCCCCAAAATCGTGGGCCATAGCACACCGATTTATTACCAAAATGCTCTGTACGCGCTGTTTCACCTTTTTGACCACCCAAATGGCCTCGAATATATAAATGGACCACACTAGGATGATCCCCAACCTCCCTGGTATGCCCCGATCGTTTTTGGCCCACGGCACCCCCGAACCCCGGGCCCACCCCAAAACCTGGGCTATAGCATACCAATTTGGCCCTAAAATGCCCCATTCCCGCTGTTTCTCCCATTAGACCAATCAAATGGCCTCGAATAAATAAACGGACAACATTTGGAATATCCCCAACCTCCCCAGCACGCCTCAATTAATTTTTCGCCCATGACACTCCCAAACCATGGGCCCAACCCTGAAACCGTCCTCCATAGCACACCGATTTGGTCTGAAAATACCCTGTTCTCGCCGTTTCGACCGTTTGACTACCCAAATGGCCTCAAATAAAAACAGACGACATTGGGATGATCCCCTACCACCCTGGCATGCCTCGGTCGATTTTGGGCCCACGGTACCCCCGAACCCCAAGCCCACCCCCAAAACCATGGGCTATACCATACAAATATGGTCAAAAAATGCCACGTTCGCGCTGTTTTGCCCGTTTGACCATCTGAATAGCCTCAAATAAATGAAGACCACTCTTGGACGATCTCAAACCGCCCTGGCATTCCCCGGCCGATTTTCGGCTCACAGCACCCCCGGACCCCGGGCTTACCCCCAAAATCGTGGGCTATAGCACACCAATTTACCCCAAAAATGCACCGCTCGTGCCGTTTTGCCCGTTTGACCACCCAGATGGCCTCGAATAAATAAAAAGACCACACTAGGACGATCCCTAACCTCTCTGGCATGCCCTGGTCATTTTTTGGCCCATGGCACCCCGAACTTCGGGCCTACCCCCAAAACCGTGGGCCATAGCACATCGATTTGTAGCAAAAATACTTCGTACATGCTGATTCACCATTTTGACCACACAAATGGACTCGAATAAATAAATGGACCACACTAGGACGATCCTCAAACTACCAGGCACGCCACGGTTGTTTTCGGCCCACGGCACCCCGGGACACCGGGCCCACCCCAAAAACCATGGGCTATAGCACACCGATTTGGCCTTAAAATACCCCGTTTGCACTGTTTTGACCGTTAGACCAATCAAATGGCCTCGAATAAATAAACGAACCACACTTGGAATATCCCCAACCTCCCTAGCACGCCCCGATCAATTTTTGTCCTATGGCACCCCCGGACCACGGGCCCACCCCCAAAACCGTGGGCTATAGCACACCATTTTGGCTCGAAAATTCCATGTTCACACCGTTTCTTTGGTTTGACTACCCAAATGGCCTCGAATAGTTAAACGGACCACTCTGGGACGATCCCCAACCGCCCTGGCATGCCCCGGTCAATTTTTGGTTGGCGGCACCCTTGGACCCCAGGCCCACCACCGAAATCGTGGGCTATAGCACACCGATTTGCCCTAAAAATGCACCGCTCACGCTGTTTTGCCCGTTTGACCACCAAAATGGCCTCGAATAAAAAAACGGACCACACAGGGACGATCTCCAACCTCCCTGGCATGCCCCAGTCAATTTTTGGCCCACAGCACCCCGAACCTTGGACCAATCCCTAAAACTGTGGGCCATAGCACATTGATTTATAGAAAAAATGCTCTGTACACGCCGTTTCACCCTTTTGACCACCCAAATAGCCTCAAATAAATGAATGGACCACACTGTGACGATCCCCAACCTCCATGGCATGCCCCGATCATTTTTGGCCCACGGCACCCCGGGACCCTAGGCCCAACCCTAAAATCATGGGCTATAGCACACCGATTTGGCCCTGAAATGCCCCGTTCGCATTGTTTCACATGTTTGACCAATCAAATGGCCTCTAATAAATAAACAGACCATACTTGGAATATCCCCAACATCACTAGCATGCTCCGATCAATTTTTGGCCCATGACACCACCGAACCCCGGGCCCACCCCAAAACCGTGGGCTATAGCATACCAACTTGGCCCGAAAATGCTATATTATCGCCGTTTTTCCCATTTGACCACCCAAATAACCTCGAATAAATAAACGTACCACACTGTGACGATCCACAACCTCCCTAGCATGGCCCGATAAATTTTTGGCCCGAGACACCCTTGGACCCCAGGCCCACCCCCAAAACCGGGGGCTTAGCACATTGATTTGGCCCAAAAATTCCCCGTTTGCGTCGTTTTGCCTGTTTGACCACCCAAATGTCCTCGAATAAATAAACGGACCACACTGGGACGATCCCCAACCTCCCTGGCATGCCTTGGTTGATTTTCAGCCGCGGCACCCCAGAACCCTAGGCCCACCCCAAAAATCGTAGGTTATAACACACCGATTTGGCCCAAAAATATCCCATTTGCGCTGTTTCTCCCTTTTGGACACCCAAATAGCCTCGAATAAATAAACGGACCCCATTAGGATGATCCCTAACCTCCCTGGCACGCCCCGGTCAATTTTTGGCCCACGAAACCCCTGGAGCACCCCAAAAACCGTGGGCTATAGCATACTGATTTGGCCTAAAAATACCCCATTCGTGCTGTTTAATCCGTTTGACTACCCAAATAGCCTCGAATAAATAAACGGGCCACACTGGGATGATCCTCAACCTCCCTGGCATACCCCGATCAATTTTCAGCCCACAGCACCCTCGGACCCGGGTCCCACCCCCAAAACCGTGGGTTATAGAAAACTAATTTGCCCCGAAAATGCCTCGTTCGCGTTGTTTCGTACGTTTGACCACACAAATGGCCTCGAATATATAAATGAACTACACTGGGATGATCGTTAACCCCCCTAGGTTACCCCGATCAATTTTCAGCCTATGGTACCCCCGGACCCCAGGCCCATCCCATAAACCGTGGTCTATAGCACACCAATTTAGCCCAAAAATGCCTCGTTCGAGCCGTTTCGCCCATTTGACCGCCCAAATGATCTCAAATAAATAAACGAACCACACTGGGATGAACTTCAACCCCCCTGGCACACCCCGATCAATTTTTAGCCCACAAAACCCCTGCACCTAGGCCCGCCCCCATAACTGTGTGCTATAGCACACCAATTTGCCCTGAAAATGCCCCGTTCGCACCGTTTTGCCCGTTTGACCACCCAAATGGCCTCGAATAAATAAACGGACCACATTGGGATGATCCCCAACCTTTCTGGCATGCCCCGATTGATTTTTAGCCTACGGAACCCCCGAACCTCGGGCTCACCCCCAAACCCGTGGGCTATAGCACCCTGATATGGCTCAAAAATGCCCCATTCGCGTTGTTTCGCCCATTTGACCAACCTAATGGCCTCGAATAAATAATCGGACCAAAGTGGGATGATCCCCAATCTCATTGGCACGCCCTGGTTGATTTTTGGCCCACGGCAACCCCGGACCCCTGGCCCACCTCCAAAACCATGGGCTATAGCACACCGACTTTGCTTGAAAATGCCCCATTTGTGTTGTTTTGCCCGTTTGACCACCCAAATGGACTCGAATAAATAAACGGACCACACTAGGATAATCCCCACCTCCCTGACAAGCCCTGATCGATTTTCGACCTACGGCACCCCGGACCCCGGGCCCACCCCCAAAACTGTGTGTTGATGATAGACGTATTTAAACGCCTAAAGCACCATAATTTACCCATATTTTAGCTAAGTTTTAAGGACAAAATATATAATTCCTGCATTTTTAGTCCATTTTCCTGTAAGTGAGCTAACCAACGTGATTAGCATGTTTTCAGGTATTAATGATGAAGATTTCAGCACTTTGTGGACCTTTTGGTAGCAAGGGAAACTTCACATAAGAGGGAAGGAAGCTTTTGGAAGCTTATGGAGGTCTTTACAGGTTGTAATGTAGGCTAAGGGACAGGTAGGACTATTTTGGCCAGAAATAGTGACTATTTTCCCTAAGCGCTTTAATACACTACATTATGCCATTAACACTCTCTTTTAAACAACCCTTCTACCTTTCTTTTCATCTAACACCACTTTTCACCTATTTTGTCTTTCAATTATAAACACAAATATGAGAATATACAACTTATTATTATTTTTTATTTTTTTTTTAAACACCTCTATGATAGCCACTCTTATTCACAACAATTTCAAATACCAATACACTCTGAGGCATCACTCTCACCCACTTTCCTCTTATGACTCTATAATTAAAAGCCTAACTATTGGTACGAACTCTCCAAGAGTTAATCCAGTTACGGCACTAACGTGTAAATAGGGGTTGGTAGCCCTAATTCCTTGTCACACTCTCTTTTCCAAACATGTAACTTTTCTCTCGAACAAGTTAATGCTATAATGGTGTATTCTATATGTTTTCAACCACAAGAATGTAATTAAGATGAAGAGAGTAATGATATAAGTAGCATACGTATCAAGAATTCACAAACTCATAGTACGTTGGAATGTTTTAAAAGGCTCGTTCATCGAGATAAAGATCATGATTGAATACAAGCATGAGATGTTGTGATTATTTCTATTCCATAAACTTGATTCGATCTCTACGTAGTAGTCTTGTTCCAAAAGTGCATTAATCCAAACCATACAGTATGGTCAAGTTTATATGAAATAGAGTTTAAAAGGATAAACTTCAACATTAGAACATAACACACTTATTTGCTCAACCTAGGCGCCGCCTTTACTCTCCAATTCTCTCAAAAATTTTCTTTTTGCTCTTCTAACCTTGCAAGATCATCTTCCGAGGCCATCACCAAGTAAGTACTTCTTTTATATTCCGTAGTTATTACAATACTACGCCTATAATGATTTGTTAAATCTTGAAGTAGTGTTGGCGATTTGAATGTAGTTGGTTTGTATTGATACATCTAGTTGAGTGAAAGAATACGTATTGGTGTTCTAAACTTTGTTCCGATTTGTATTTTGGTTGTTATACACTGTCATCTTTTTGTGGAATTGAAATGGTAAAGATAATCACATAATCGTGTAAGTCAAACGTTGGAATGTTGGCGCCACCTATGCCCAACAATGCCATAGCATAGGCGCCGCCTATGCCCAACAATGCCATAGCATAGGCGCAGCCTATGCCATTGTATTTGCTCTCTGAATCTATAATGCTATAGCATAGGCGCCGCCTATGCTCAACTAGGCTTTGCAAAAGGAGTCGCCTATGCTAAGCATAGGCAAAGCATTAGGCGCCGCCTATGCTTGGCAGCTTTTGGACGCTTATGGACTGAAAGTGATGCATGGAGAACTTGTCCCGGGCAAAAATAGTATTTCTAAAGACTTGGGGATCAGCAGTAACTTAGTAGGAATAGGACAAGGATGTTATAAAAACCCTATTTTGCTGAATTTTTCAGGAGGCATTCATGCAATTCATTGATGCTTTTCATTATTCACGATTGATTCATTCAGAATTCAGTCGACACTTTCTAGTATTATTGAGTTTACAGATTCTGTAAGTTTTAACAGAGAAAAAAATGCTAACTTGTGAGAGACGTCTAGAGGGAAAAAACGTCAACCTAGTTTGACGCCACACCCATCTTCAACGTGAGATTCTTTGAGCTTTGGTACGATGATGATGTTTATTGTGATCTCCGTTGTAATCATGAGTAGCTAAACTTCTCTGTTAGGGTTATGTAAGCCTTATGATATACTATCTATTACTATGAGTTTGTGAATTCTTGATACGTATGATACTTATATCATTACTCTCTTCATCATAATTACATTCTTGTGGTTGCAAACATATAGAATACGCCATTATAGCATTAACTTGTTCGAGAGAAAAGTTACATGTTTGGAAAAGAGATAATCCTTGATGGTCTAGAGACACTAGGATTTACCAGTAGAATACGAATCTCTATAAGTGCATGCATGTCTGAATCCTGCATTACTCATAGTTAATAGGTACGTAGAATTCATAAGGTGGACATAACCCTAACTTATTTTTCTCTGTGATTAAATCTTACTAAAAAAATCATTCTGTTATTATTTTGATACTTTTAATTCACGCCTAAACCATCCCCCCTTTCTGTGGAATTTTTGACCAACAGTCTATCAACAATTGCAACACTTAGTGACCAAGTATTCCCTGTGGGATTCGACACCCAACCCAGTTGGGTTCTATATTTGACAACGACCGCTTACACACTTACGAGAGCTGTAGTTTGGGTGTTATCATGTGATATAGCACACTCATTTGGCCTGAAAATGCCTCGTCCACACCATTTTGCCCATTTTGCCACCCAAATGGCCTCGAATAAATAAATGGACTATACTAGGATGATCCCCAACCTCATTGGCATGCCTCGGTAAACTTAAGCCCATGACACCCCAGACCACGAGCCCACCCCCAAAACCGTGGGCTATAGTACACCGATTTAGCCCAAAAATACCCTGTTTGCGCTATCTCAACCATTTGATCACCCAAACCTCCTCAAATAAATAAATGGACCACACTGAGACGATCCTCAACTACCCCTGGCATGCCCCAGTTGATTTTCGGACTACGACACCCCCGAACCCCAGGCCCACCTCCAAAATTGTGGGCTATAGCACACCGATTTAGCCTGAAAATGCCTCGTTTGCACCGTTTCGCCTGTTTGACCACCCAAATGGCCTTGAATAAAATAACGGACCACACTGGACGATCCCCAACCGCCCTGGCATACCCCGGTCAATTTTTTTCCCACAGCACCCCCAAACGCTGGGCCAACCCCCTAAACCGTGGGCTATAGCACACTGATTTGGCCCGAAAATGCCTCGTTCATGCCGTTTTGCCTGTTTGATCACCCAAATGGCCTCGAATAAATAAATGGACCATACTGGGACGATCCCTATCCTCTCTGGCATGCCTAGGTCAATTTTTGGCCTACTGAACCCACGGACCCCGGGCCCACCCCTAAAACCGTGGGCTATAGCAGACTGATTTTGCCCAAAAATATCTTGTTCGTGCCGTTTCCCCTTTTGACCACACAAATAGCCTTGAATAAATAAACGAACCACACTGGGACGATCCCCAACCTCCCAGGCATGCCCTGATCGATTTTTGACCTACGGCACCCTCGGACCCATGGCCCACCTCCAAAACCGTGGGCTATAGCACACCGATTTGGCCCGAAAACACCCCGTTTTGCCCGTTTGACCACCCAAATGTCCTCGAATAAATAAATGAACCACACTGGGATGATCCCCAACCTCCCTAAAACGTCTTGATTGATTTTTGGCCCACGAAACACTCGAATCCCGAGCCCACCACCGAAACTGTGGGCCATAGCATACCAATTTGGCCCGAAAATGCCCCGTTCATTCTGTTTCATCCTTTTGACCATCCAAATGGCCTCGAATATATTAACGGACCACACTAGGACGATCCCCAACTTCCCTGGCATGCCTCGATCGATTTTTGGATTACGGCACCCTCGGTCCCAAGGCCCACCCCTAAAACTATGGGTTATAGCACACTGATTTGGCCCAAAAATACCCCGTTCACGCTGTTTCACTCGTTTGACCACCCAAATGGCCTCGAATAAACAAACGGACCACATTGGGATGATCCCCAACCGCCTTAGCATGCCCCCTTCAATTTTTGGCTTACGACACCTCGGACTTTGGGCCCACCCCTAAAATCGTGGGCTATATAGCAGACCGATTTGTCTTGAAAATGCTCCGCATGCACCATTTTGCTTTTTTTACCAATCAAATGGCCGCGAATAAATAAACGGACCACACTGGGATGATCCCCAACCTCCCTGGCACTCCACAGTTGATTTTCGGCTCACGCCAACCCCAGGCCCACCCCCAAAACCGTGGGTTATAGCACACCAATTTGGGACGAAGTTGCCTCGTTCGTACTGTTTCGCCCGTTTGACCCTCTAAATGGCCTCGAATAAATAAACCGACCACACCAATATGATGCCCAACCTCCTCGGCATGTCCCGATCTATTTTTTTCCTATGGCACCCTTATACCCCGGGCCTACCCCCGAAAACGTGGCTATAGCAGACCGATTTGGCCTAAAAATGCCCCATTTGCACCGTTTCTCCAGTTTGACCACCCAAATGGCCTCGAATAAATAAATGGACCATACTGGGATGATCCCCAACCTCCCCGACATACCTCAATCAATTTTTGGCCTATGGTACACCGGACCCCTGGCCCACCCCCAAAACCGTGGGCTATAGCACACCGATTTGACCCGAAAATACCCCGTTCGCGTTGTTTTACCCCTTTGACCAACAAAATGGCCTTGAATAAATAAACGGGCCACACTGGGATGATCCTCAACCCCACTGGCATGCCCCAAATGATTTTTGGCCAATGACACCCTCGGACCCCGGGCCCACCCCCAAAACCATTTGCTATAGCTCATCGATTTAGCCTGAAAATGCCCCGTTTGTCTGTTTCGCTAGTTTGACCACCCAAATGGCCTGGAATAAATAAGCAGACCAGACTGGGATGATCCCCAACCTCCCAGGCATGACCCGGTCAATTTTTGACCAACGACTCCCCATACCCTGGGCCCACCCCCAAAACCGTAGGCGATAACTCACCAATTTAGCTCAAAAATGCCCCGTTCGCATTGTTTTGCCCTTTTGACCACCCAAATGGACTCGAATAAATAAATAGAACACACTGGGATGATCCTTAACCTCCCTAGAATGCCCTGATCAATTTATGGCCCACGACACCCCTGAACCCCGGGCCCACCCCCAAAACCATGGGCTATAGCACACCGATTTGGCCTAAAAACTCGTCGCTCGCGCTGTTTCGCCTGTTTGACAACCTAAATAGCTTGGAATAAATAAACCAACAATACTAGGACGATCCCCAACCGCCCTGGCATGCCTCGATTAATTTTCGGCCCACGACACCTCCGAACCCTGGGCCCACCCTAAAAACTGTGGGCTATAGCACACCGATTTAGCTTGAAAATGCCCTTTTCGTGCCATTTTGCCTTTTTGACCACCCAAATATCCTCGAATAAAAAAATGGACCACACTGGGACGATCCCTAACCTCCCTGGCATGCCCCGGTCAATTTTCAACCCACGGCACCCCCGTACCATGGGCCCACCACCAAAACCGTGGGACATAGCACACCGATTTGACACAAAAATGCCCCATTCGCGCCATTTTGCCCATTTGACCACCCAAATAGCCTTGAATAAATGAATGGACCACTCTGGACTGATCCCCAACCTCCCTCGTACTCCTCAATCATTTTTGGCCCACGACACCCCGGGCTCACCCCCAAAACTGTGGGCGGTAGCACACCAATTTGGCCCGAAAATGCCCTGTTCGCACCGTTTCGCCCGTTTGACCAATCAAATAGCCTCGAATAAATAAACGGACCACACTAAGAATATCCCAACCTCCCTAGCAAGCCTCGATCAATTTTTCATCCACGGCACCCGCAAACACCGGGCCCACCCCCAAAACCGTGGGCTATAGCAGACCAATTTGGTCCAAAAATGCCCCATTCGCATCGTTTCACCCGTTTGAACACCCAAATGGCCTCGAATAAATAAACGGACCATACTGGGACTATCCCTAACCTCCCTGGCATGCCCCAATCAATTTTCGGCCTGCGGCACCCCAGACCCCGATCCCACCCCTAAAACCATAGGCTACAGCACACTGATTTAGCTCAAAAATGCCCCGTTCGCGCCGTTTCTCAAGTTTGACCACCCTAATAGCCTCGAATAAATAAATGGACTACATTAGGATGATCCCCAACCTCCCTGACATGCCTCAGTTGATTTTTGGCCTACGGCACCCCCAAACCCCAGGCCTGCCCCTAAATTCGTGGGCTATAGCACATTAATTTAGCCCGAAAAATACCCCGTTCACGCCGTTTCGTGCGTTTGACTAAACAAATGGCCTTGATAAATAAACAAACCACACTGGGATGATCCCCAACCTCACTGGCATGCCCTGATTGATTTATGGACCATGAAACCCCCGGACTCCAGGCCCACCCCCGACACCATGGGCTATAACACACCGATTTGACCCAAAAACTCGTTGTTCGCGCTGTTTCGCCCGTTTGACCACCCAAATGGCCTGGGATAAATAAATAGACCATATTGGGAAGATCCTCATCCTCCTTGGCATGCCCCAGCTGATTTTTGGCCAATGACACCCCGAACCCCGGGCCTACTCCCAAAACCGTGGGCTATAGCATATCGATTAAGACAAAAATGCCCCGTTTGTGTTGTTTCTCCTGTTTGACCACCAAAATGCACTCGAATAAATAAATGGACCACACTGGGATAATCTTCACCTCCCTAGCAAGCCCCGATCGATTTTTGGTCCACGGTACCCCCGAAACCATGGGCTATAGCACACTGATTTGGCCTGAAAATGCTCCGTTCGCACCGTTTTGCCCGATTGGCCACCCAAATGTCCTCGAATAAATAAAATGACTATACTAGGATGATCCTCAACCTCCCTGGCATGCCCCGATCATTTTCGGCCAACAGCACCCCCGGAACCCGGGCGCACCCCCAAAATCGTCGGTAGCACACCGATTTTTCCTGAAAATGCCCCGTTCTTGCTGTTTCTCCAGTTTGACCACCCAAATAGCCTTGAATAAATAAACGTACTATACTGGGATGATCCCAACCTCCTCAGCATGCCTCGGTCGACTTTCGGCCTACGGCACCCATGTGTCCACCCTCAAAATCGTGTTCTATAACACATCAATTTGGCCTAAAAATTCCTCGTTCATGTCGTTTCGCCCGTTTGACCAACCAAATGGCCTTGATAAAAAAATGGACCAATTGGGATGATCCCCAACCTCACTGGTATGCTGCAATTGATTTATGGCCCACGATACCCTCGGACCCCTGGCCCACCCCCAAAACCAAGGGCCATAGCACACAGATTTGGCCCGAAAATGCCCCGTTCGCCCCGTTTTACTGGTTTGACCACCCAAATGGCCTCGAATAAAAAAATGACAACACTGGGATGATCCCCAACCTCCCTGGCATGCCTCGATCAATTTTCGACCACGGTACCCCCGAACCATGGCCCCACCCCCAAAACCGTGGGCTATAGCATACTGATTAGGCACAAAAATGCCAAGTTCATGCCGTTTTGCTCGTTTGACAACCCAAATTGCCTTGAATAAACAAACGTACTACTCTTGGACGATTCCCAATTGCCCTGGCATACCCCGGTCAATTTTTGTCTCACGACACCCCCGGACCCCGGGCCAACCCCCAAAATCGTGGGCTATAGCACGTCGATTTACCCTAAAAATGCCCCGCTCGCACCATTTTGCCCGTTTGACCACCCAAATGCCCTCGAATAAATAAACGAACCACACTGGGACGATCCCCAACCTCCCTGGCATGCCCAGTCAATTTTTGGCCAACAGCACCCACGAACCCCGGGCCTATCCCCAAAATCGTGGGCCATAGCACACCAATTTATAGCAAAAATTCTCTGTACGCGCAATTTCGCCCTTTTGACCACCCAAATCTCCTCAAATAAATAAATGGACCACACTGGGATGATCCCCAACCTCCTTGGCACGCCCCAATTATTTTCAGACCACGACACCCCTGGACCCTAGGCCCACCCCCAAAACCATGGGTTGTTTCGCCCGTTAGACCAATCAAATAGCCTCGAATAAATAAATGGACCACACTTGGAATATCCCCAACCTCCCTAGCATGCCCCGATCAATTTTTGGCCCACAGCACCCCCGGATCATGTGCCCTCCCCCAAAATCGTTGGCCATAGCACATCGATTTGGCCAGAAAATGCCTCGTTCTCGCCGTTTTGCCCGTTTGACCACCCAAATAGCCTCGAATAACAAAACAGATGACACTGGGATGATCCCCTACCTCCCTTGCATTTCTCAGGAAATTTTTGGCCCACGACACCCTCGAACCCCTAGCCCACCTCCCAAACCGTGTGCTACAGCACACCAATTTGGCTCAAAAATGCCACATTCACGTTGTTTCGCCCGTTTGACCACCTAAATGGCCTGGAATAAATGAAGACCACTCTGGGACAATCCCTAACCACCCAGGCATGCCCCGATCGATTTTCGGCTCATGACACCCCCGAACCCCAGGCCAACCCCCAAAATCGTGGGCTATAGCACATCGATTTGCCCCAAAAATGCACCACTCATGCTGTTTTGCCCGTTTGACCACCCAAATGGCCTAAAAAAATAAACGGACCACACTAGGGCGATCCCCAACCTCCCTAGCATTCCAAGGTCGATTTTTAGCCCACAGCACCCCGAACCCCGGGACCAATCCCAAAACTGTGGGCCATAGAACACTGATTTATAGCGAAAATGCTTTGTACGCATCGTTTTACCCTTTTGACCACCCAAATGGCCTCGAATGAATAAATGGACCACACTGGGATGATACCCGACCTCCCTAGCATAGCCCAATCAATTTTTGGCATACAGCACCCTCGAACCACAGGCTCATCCCCCAAATCGTGGGCCATAGCACATAGATTTGGCTCGAAAATGCCTCATTCTCGCTGTTTCGCCCGTTTGACCAACCAAATGGCCTCAAATAAAAAAATGGATGACATTGGGACGATCCCCTACCTCCCTGGCATAGCTCGATCAATTTTCGGCCCACGACACCCCCGGACCCCGGGTCCACCCACAAAATCCTAGTCTATAGCACACTGATTTTCCCAAAAAATGCACCGCTTGCGCCGTTTTCCCCATTTGACCACCTAAATGGCCTCGAATAAATAAACAGACCACACTGGGACGATCCCCAACCTCCCTAACTTGCCACGGTCGATTTTTGGCACACAACACCTCGAACCCCAGGCTCAACCCCAAAACCGTGGGCCATAGCACACCAATTTATTGTGAAAATGCTTCGTATGCGTTGTTTCACCCTTTTGACCAACCAAATGGTCTCGAATAAATAAATGGACCACACTGAGATGATCCCCAACCTCCCTAGCATGCTTCAGTCATTTTTGACCCACGGGACCCCGAGCCCACCCCCAAAACCATGGGCTATAGCACACTGATTTGACCCTAAAAAGCCCCGTTCGCACCGTTTCGCTTGTTTGACCAAAAAATTAGCCTCGAATAAATAAACAGACCACACTTAGAATATCCCCAAACTCCCTAGCACGCCCCAATCAACTTTTGTCCCACGGCACCTCCAAACCCCGGGCCTACAACAAAACCGTGGGCTATAGCACACCAACTTGGCCTGAAAATACCCCATTCGCACCGTTTCGCCCATTTGACCACCCAAATGACCTCAAATATTTAAACGAACCACAATGATACGATCCCCAACCTCCCTGGCACGCCCCGACTAATTTTTGGCTCGCGGCATGCCCAGGCCCACCCCCAAAACCGTGGGCTATAGCACACCGATTTAGGTAAAAAATGCCCCATTCGCACCGTTTCTCCCATTTGTCCACCCAAATGGCCACAAAAAATTAAATGGACCACACTGGGATGATCCCCAACCTCCATGGCACGTCCCGATCGATTTGCATCCCATACCACACCCGAACTCTAGCCCCACCTTCAAAACTATGGGGTATAGCACACCGATTTGGCCAGAAAAATCCCCATTCATGTTGTTTCACCCGTTTGTCAACCAAAATTGCCCCAAAAAATTAAATGGACCACACCGGAATGATCCCCAACCTCCCTAGCACTCCCTGGTCGATTTTGGGCCCACAGCACGCCCAGACATCGGGCCCACCTGATACGGGACAAATGGTCATCTTATCTTTTGATGAAATCTTTAAAGGCCAACACATAGAGGCTCAAGACTTGGTCACCTTGAGGATACGAGAACATTCATGGAAGACCCATTTTGAGCATGCCATTAAAAAAAACCCGTGTGTGGATGATTGTGGGGGGGGCATACATTTGATTCCAATTCGAGACTACAAGTTTTGAAATGTGACCCCATGGTTGTGGAGCATTAGATAAGTACCCTTCATTAAGGGTATTTTGGGGTTTGCACATGTAAAAGAAACAACCCATGACCTCCCCTTTCCTTAAGGGTATTTTGGTCCATTATACTATGTAATAAGTTAGGCTATATATAGTCTTTTATTAGGTCTTTTCTCTTTAGTTTATGAAATATGAAAAATTAAAACACTTGAAATCCTCTCTCTTGAGAGTAGACCACCTTAGTATAGTCTTAGTTAGGATTTGGAAAAGTCATCCATAGTATAGGGCTTGGAAAAGCCAATATTGTTTTTTGCTTGGAAACGGTGGATCTTAAGGTGAGTCGATTACCTTGGCGGTCACCGTAAGAGTGTGGTTTTGATTATTAAATTCATTAGAGGTTAATGTTGAAATATACTTGGTTCTTAATCTTGTAATAATCTTGGTCTCACTATCTATCCTTTTATTATTTTGCAAATTCGTGTGTTTTTGTGTTTGTCATCTTGTATCCCTTTGTGTTGCTTGTTCTTCTCACATTTTTTGACTGTTTTGGCATTTTGGTGGACTGATTTGTATCATTTGATATCAAAGACATCATTTATTTTGTTCCCACTAGATCACTCTTGGGCTTGCTATCTTGAAAAATCACAAAAATAGTGTTGGAAAAAACTGAAAAACGCAAAAAAAAATAAAAATCTATCCCGTCTTTGTGTTTGGACTGAGATTTGAGGCTTGGTTTTCTTGTGTATTTTTTGTGCTTTTTTTTTTCTAGTGTTAGTCCCTTCTTCACTAACACTAATAGAGTCTACATCTAAATTTTGAGCTAAATCCAAGTGGTTCTTGAATGTTGGAAGGTTGTTGATATTGTTGTTGAAGATTGGTGGCTGGAAAAATATTTTGTTGATGTTGTTGTTGAAGATTAGTGGCTGGAAAAACATTTTGTTGATGTTTGGGAGGTCCAACGTTAACCTTAGAACTCCAAGATTCAAAGTTGTGTTCTTAGTGTTCTTCAACATCTTTATATCTTGTTGTAGAGAAAGTGGTTTGTTTGATCTAAAATCAAAGAAGAAAGAAGGTGTGGTCTTGTTAGTCTTGAAACAGATTCCAAGACTATTATAAAATAAGAAAAGGGGCCAAAAGACTTTCAAAAGGTCTTATTACCAAAAAGAGAGAAAGGGGTCTTCCCAACACCTACAAAAGAGGAAAGGGGGACAAAGGCTTCAAAAGGTGTTTTGCCAAAACGGTGAAAGAAAAGTCAAGCCTTTTTTTTGAACAGTGAAAGCCTCTAAGTCTTATTGTTTCCCTCCCAAAACCGAAAATACACTCTTCCAATTGAACATTGATCAATACAAATTGAAAACAAGAAAAAAAATTCTCAAAACTTTTGACAATTTTCAACAACCATTGAGAGGCTACCACATCATCACTGAAAGTTCTTAAGCTCAAAAATTTTAGATTCTTAGTTTCATTTTATTGTTTCATTAGTTTCATGTCTTGATTCTAGAATTAATTAACAACTAGTAATCACCTACTTAGTTGTAGATTAATTGTTGAATCTGTTTCTTTCGTATCTTCGTTATTTGTGTGTTTTTCTCATTTTTAACTCGTAGTAACTTCTTTGTTTCAAGTTTGTAAGTAAATTTTGTTTTTATGTCTTGAGTCGATCAAACAAGAATCCATTCCGACCGCCGAGTAGAATTGACATCCTATTGACTACCGGAGTATAAACAACTTTCAATATTTGCCACTCCAATTGTGAGAATCACAAAGGTGGGTGTATACGAGTGTTAGCGAGGAGCTTTTACTACTAATCTTGTTTGTTCATTATGTAGGTACAAAGGTGATATAAGGGGAACATATCTTCGATAGAAGAGGATTATTATGACTACAACATGGGAGACTATGATTGTAGTGATGGGTTTTATGGCTACGTAGTTGAGGGAGATTGCGGAGGCTATGAAAATAGCCATGATCAAAACTTGGGCAGATTTGAGAGTTATGGTTTTGAGGGAGAAAATGAGGTGAATGAAGTGCCTAGTGCTTATGGTGAACTTGGAGATGATTTAGGACCTCGTGATGGATCTTATGATGATATTTAGGCATGTGAGGAGTCTTACACTTCTCACCCCGAACCTAGATTTGGTGTTAGGTATAACCCTTTCATTCGCAAAGGTTATGAGAGCTATGATGAGAGTACACGTGAGAAGTGTGAAGATTCATATCCTCAACCTTGTTGTACTTTTTATCAAGGTAGATATAGTGTGAATGGTTATACTAACTCTAGAGGAGGTTGTCCAACGAGAAGAAAAGGGTATGCATCTCCAAAACCAAGAGGTACTTGTATGCCTTCCAATGTTGATCCGAGAAGAAGTGTACACTCTGGAAAGGTGACCATTTGTGGGATACCGGTCTGGCTCGTCTTGTTAAATGATAGGTACTATAGAAACTACATCTTTCCATCCATGGTTGACTACTTGGGGTTGTTTCGCGAGCCTTTACTTGTTCCATATTTCTTGGACGAGTTTAAGGTTACCTAAAGGGTCAAAGTTGTCTTCTTCCAATTTGAATACCATGAGGAGGTATGGTGCGATATTCTTCCATTGACATACGGTCATGTATACTTAGGTGCCGATTGGTTTGCACAACAAAAAGTTCCAAATGTGCAAAATTTGCCTAATGTTGTAAGAGACCGATGGGAAAATCACCCCATGACATACATGCTGCCTGAGCCGCAAAGAGAAGTGAATACTTACTACAATACAAATTCTTATGAGATACAAAAGACTGAGAGGATTAAGTATATGCAAGGTGGTAATCCGAGAGTGAAAAAAGGAGAGGTTGTGTGGAGCGAAGTGAGGCGATTGCCACTAAACCGAGCTAACATTGTTTGTCCTTCTATTTCTAACGACATTTGTGTAGGTACCGATATGGCAAGTGAAGGAGAGCAATACCAAAGTGAAGTTGATGCCCAAGCTTCTGGAGGACCTTAACAACACAGAAAAGGAGAGTCGACTCAAGAACTTCAAGGTAAAATAGCTAATTCTTACACTTTTGTGCATGTGAATGATAATTGTGTGGCTAGTAGCCCATTGAGTGTGAGTAGTAGCTTACTTACTTGTGAGTCTAATGATTCTTTACCTTTTGTTGATGATGTACATGTTGTGAGTGTGGATACACTAGTTGATCCTATTGATGACCAAATTGACTCTTCTTATAAGATCAATTTATGTCCACCTAGTGTTGAAGCCTATATGTTCAACTAAAGTACATCGTCTTGTGTAATTGGTGTTGATCAACCTATTTGTGAAAATTTTCCACCACTTGAGTATGTGTGTGATGTGATTAATCAAACTCAAGTGAGTGAAGTATTTGAAAAAGTTGGTCAAGAAAAGGGGAGTGAACCCGAGAATTATTCTTGGGACAATTTTGTGCTTGAAACCGCTTTGAAACTTGATATTGATCTCTTAGAGAGTGAGGAACTTTCTTGTTCCAAATATGCCCGTGGGTTGGATCATGCACTCTTTAGGTATAATTTCTTTTTTGAAAATGATATAAACACTCCTAATGAGACTAGTGGTGAAAAAAATGGTATAGCTTACCTTGGAGGTTATAGCCTATATGTTAACCCACTATGGTGTGACAATATTCCTCCTAAAGATGGAAATCTCTTCTTAAAAGAGGAGAGTAATATTAAGGGTAAGGAATGTGTAGTCTTGGAAGTTACTCCTTCTACTTTGTGTGACTTTATTGTTGAGACTACTCATGGTGATGATTGAGAAACTAGTAGTGAGTACACACATGAGGGCACCTTAGTAGAAGTCGACTTGAGTGATACTTTTCTCTACTCTCTATTTTCTTTCGATGATATGTATGCTATTGTAGAGAGTATGTCATTTAGTTTTGGTGGAGACCACGAGAAAGAGGAGTGTTGTCTAAACCCGTGTCTCTGGCCACTCTTCCCGTTTGATCCTGGAGCCAAATATGGAAATGGTGATGTTGGTGCACCCAACTTGTTGCTTGGCCTACATAACAAGCAAAGTGTCACTCTTGGTGAATCCCACAACCAAATCATTCATACATCTTTCATTGAGTTTTTAATATTTCATTCAAAGGATCCTTGGTTATATTGCAAATATGTGCAACCTTGGCATGTTGAGATGATTTGTTGTGCTAACCCTAACACTCATTCCATGAGGAGTTTGTATTTGTTTGTCCTCTCTTTGGTTTTGCAAGGTTTGGATTCGAGGTCGAATCCTTTTCAAGAAGGGGAGGATGATACGGGACAAATGGCCATTTTATCTTTCATGAAATCTTTAGAGGCCAACACATAGAGGCTTAAGACTTGGTCACCTCGAGGATACGAGAACATGCATGGAAGACCCATTTTGAGCATGCCATTAAATAAACCCGTGTGTGGAAGATTGCGTGGGGCCATACATTTGATTCCAATTAGAGACTACAAGTTTTAAAGTGTGACCCCATGGTTGTGGAGCATTAAAGAAGTACCCTTCATTAAGGGTATTTTGGGGTTTGCACATGTAAAAGAAACAACCCATGACCTCCCCTTTCCTTAAGGGTATTTTGGTCCATTATACTATGTAATAAGTTAGGCTATATATAGTCTTTTATTAGGTCTTTTCTCTTTAGTTTATGAAATATGAAAAATTAAAACACTTGAGATCCTCACTCTTGAGAGTAGACCACCTTAGTATAGTCTTAGTTAGGATTTGGAAAAGACATCCATAGTATAGGGCTTGGAAAAGCCAATATTGTTTTTTGCTTGGAAACGGTGGATCTTAAGGTGAGTCGATTACCTTGGCGGTCACCGTAAGAGTGTGGTTTTGATTATTAAATTCATTAGGGGTTAATGTTGAAATATACTTGGTCCTTAATCTTGTAATAATCTTGGTCTCACTATCTATCCTTTTATTATTTTGCAAATCCGCGTGTTTTTGTGTTTGTCATCTTGTAACCCTTTGTGTTGATTGTTCTTCTCACATTTTGTTGACTGTTTTGGCATATTGGTGGACTGATTTGTATCACCACCCCCGAAACCGTCGACTATAACACACCGATTTGGTCCAAAAATGCCCCGTTTGCACCGTTTTGCCCGTTTCTCCACCCAAATGGCCACTAAAAATTAAACGGACCACACTGGGACGATCCCCAACCTCCCTGGAATGCCACGATCTATTTTTGGCCCACAACACGCCTGAAACCCTGGCCCACCCCTAAAACTGTGGGCTATAGCACACCGATTTGGCCCAAAACGCCCCATTCGCACTGTTTCGCCCATTTGTCCACCCAAAAGGCCACGAAAAATTAAACGGACCATACTGGGATAATCCCCAACCTCCCTGACACACCCGGACCCCAGTCCCACCCCCGGAACCGTGGGCTATAGCACACCAATTTGGGTTAAGATGCCCCGTTCGCGCCGTTTCGCCCGTTTGTCCACCCAAATGGCAATGAAAAATTAAACGGACCACACTAGAATGATCACCAACCTCCCTGGCATGCCCCCATCGATTTTTGGCCCACAACACACCTATAACCCGGTCCCACCCCAGAAACCTTGGGCTATAGCACACCGAGTTGGCCCGAAAATACCTCGTTCGCGCCGTTTCACCCGTTTGTCCTCCCAAATGGCCACAAAAAATTATACGGACCACACTGAGATGATCCCCAACCTCCCTGGCACGCCTCGATTAATTTTTGGCCAACAGAACACCCTAACCTCTGGCTCACCCTTGAAACCGTGGGATAGCACACTGATTTGGCCCGAAAAAGCTCCGTTTGCTTTGTTTCGCCCATTTTTTCACACAAATGACAACAAAAAATTAAACAGACCATACTGGGATGATCCCAACCTCCCTGGAACACCCCGGTCTATTTTCAGCCCACAGCACGCTCGGACCCCAGGCCCACCCCAAAAATAATGGGCTATAGCACACTGATTTAACCCGAAAATGACCCGTTCGCGCCGTTTTACCCGTTTGACCACCCAAATTATCACAAAAAAATAAACGAACCACACTAGGCTTATCCCCAACCTCCCTGGCTTGCCAAGGTTGATTTTCTGCCCACAGCACGCCCAGACCCCGAGTCCTCCCCCGAAATCGTGGGCTATAGCATATCGATTTGGCCCAAAAATGTTCTGTTCACGTCGTTTCTCGCGTTTGTCCACCCAAATATTTATGAAAAATTAAAAGGACACTGGGACGATCCCCAACCTCCAAGGCACGCCCCGATAGATTTTCGGCCCACAGCACGCCCAGACCCCGAGCCCACCCCCAAAATCATAGGATATTGCACAATAATTTGGCCCAAAAATGTCCCGCTCGCGCCGTTTCTCCCGTTTGTCCACCCAAATGGCTAAAAAAAATAAATGGACCACACTGGGACGATCCCCAACCTCCCTAGCACGCCCCGATTAATTTTCAGCCCAAAGAATGCCCGGACCTCGAGCCCACCCCAGAAACCGTGGGATAGCACATCGATTTGGCAAAAAAATGGCAAGTTCGCCCCGTTTTGCCTGTTTGTCGACCAAAATGACAATGAAAAATTAAACAGACCCCACTAGGATGATCCCCAACCTCCCTCGCACGCCCCGGTCGATTTTCAGCCCACAGCACGCCCGAACCTTGGGTCCACCCCAAAATCGTGGGCTATAGCACACCGATTTGGCCCGAAAATGCCCAGTTCGTGCAGTTTTGCCCGTTTATCCACCCAAATAGCCATAAAAAATTAAATGAGGCACACTGGGATGATCCCCAACCTCCCAGGCATGCCCCGGCCAATTTTTGGCCCACTGCACGACCAGACCCCCGGCCCACCCCCAAAACCGTGGCCTATTACGCACTAATTTGGTCCAAAAATACCCTTCCATTTCGCCCGTTTGTACACCCAACTGGCCATAAAAAATTAAATGGCCCACCTCCGAAATCGTGGGCTATAGCACACCGATTTGGCTAAAAAATGCCCCGTTCGTGCCGTTTCGCCCGTTTGTCCACCCAATTGGCCACGAAAAATTATACGAACCACACTGGCATGATCCCCTACCTCCCTGGAATGCGCTGATCGATTTTCGTCCCACAGCACGCCCAGAATCTGGGCCCACCCCCAAAACCGTGGGCTACAGTACACCGATTTGGCCTAAAAATGTCTCGTTCACACTATTTCGCCCGTTTTTCCATCCAAATGGCCACAAAAAATTAAATAGACCACATTGGTACAATCCCCAACTACCCTGGCATGCCCCGGTTGATTTTTGGCCCATAGAGCGCCTGGACCCACCCCCTAAACCGTGGGCTATAGCACACTGATTTGGCCCAAAAATGCCCGGCTCACGCCGTTTCGCACATTTGTCGACCCAATTGGCAATGAAAAATCAAAAAGACCACACTGGGATGATCCTCAACCTACCTGGCATGCCCTGTCAATTTGCGGCCCACAGCACGCCCGGACCCCGGACCCATCCCCGGAAACCGTGTACTATAGCACGCTGATTTTGCCCGAAAATGCCCCATTCGCGTCGTTTCGCCCGTTTGTCCACCCAAATAGCCATGAAAAATTAAACGGACCATACTGGAACAATCTCCAACCTCCTTGGCACGCCCCAGTAATTTTCATCCCACGGCACGCCCGGACCCAGGGCCCACCCCCGCAACCAAAAGCTATAGCACATCGATTTGGCTCGAAAATGCCCCGTTCGCGCGGTTTCGCCCGTTTGTCTACCCAAATAGCCATGAAAAATTAAACAGACCATACTGGGACGCTCCCAAACCTCCCTGGCATGCCCCGGTCAATTTTTGGACGACAGCACGCCCGAACCCTGGGCCCAATTTCAAAACCGTGGCTACAGCACCCCGATTAGCCCGAAAATATGTCGTTTCGCCCGTTTGTCCACTCAAATGGCCACGAAAATTTAAATGGACCACATTTGGATAATCCCTAAATTCTTGGCACGCTACGGTCGATTTTTGTCCCACAGCACGCCCGGGCCCACCCCCAAAACCGTGGGCTATAGCACACCAATTTGGCACGAAAATGCCTCATTCTCTCCATTTCGAACGTTTGCCCCCCCATATTGCCACAAAAAATTGAACGGACCACACTGGGATGCTCTTCAACCTCCTGGGCACACCCCAGTTGATTGTCGGCCCACAGCACGCCCGAAACTCAGGCCCACCCCTGAAATCGTAAGCTAAACACATCGATTTTTCCCAAAAATGTCCCACTCGCGCCGCTTCGTTCGTTTATCCACCCAAATGGCCACAAAAATTGAACAGACCATACTGGGAAGATCCTCAACGTCACTAGCAGGCCCCGGTCGAATTTCGGCCCACAGCACGCTCGAACCCTGGTCCCACCACCAAAATCGTGGGATATAACTCACTAATTTAGCCCGAAAATGCTCTGTTAGCACCGTCTCGCCCCATTTGCCACCCAAATGGCCATGAAAAATTAAACGGACTACACTGGGATGACCCCCAACCTCTTTGGCATGCCCCGATCGGTTTTTGGCCTTCATCACACCCGAACCCCGGGCCCACTCCCAAAACTGTGGTCTATAGCACACCAATTTAGCTCGAAAATGCCCCATTTATTCCGTTTTGCCCGTTTGTCTCTCCAAAAGGCCAAGAAAAATTAAACGGACCACACTAGAATGATCCCCAATCTCCCTGGCACGCCTCGATCAATATTTGACCCACAGCACGCCCGAATGCCAGGGCCATGCCCAAAATTGTAGGCAATAACACACCTATTTGGCCTGAAAATGCCCCGTTCGCACTGTTTCGTCCGTTTGTCCACCCAAATGGACACGAAAAATTAAACGAACTATACTGGGACGATCCCCAACCTCCTTGGCATGCCCCAATCAATTTTTGGCCCACAGCACACCCGGGCCCACCCCCAAAACCGAGGGCGATATCGCATCGATTTGGCCTAAAAATACCCCATTCACGCCGTTTCGCCCGTTTGTCTACCCAAATGACCACAAAAAATTAAACGGACCATACTGGGACGATCCCCAACCACCCTGGCACGCCCCAGTCTATTTTTGGCCCACAGCACGCCCGAACCCTGGGCCCACCCCTAAAACCGTGGGGTATAACACATCGATTTGGCCCGAAAACCCCCCTCTCACACCGTTTTAACCATTTGTCCATCCAATTAGCCACAAAAAATTAAACGGACCAAACTGGGATAATCCCCAACCTCCCTGGCACGCCCTCGTGGATTTTTGACCCACAGCACGCTCGTGCCCACCCCCGAAATTGTGGTCTATAGCACACCGATTTGGCCCAAAAATGCCTTATTTGCGTCGTTTTGATCGTTTATCCACCCAAATGGCAACGAAAAATTAAATGGACCACACTGGGACAATCCCCAATGTCCCTGGCACGCCCCGGTTAATTTTCGGCCCACAGCACACCTGGGCCCACCCCCAAAACCGTGGTCTATAGGACACCAATTTTGCTAAAAAATGCCCCGTTTGTACTGTTTTACCCGTTTGTCCACCCAAATGGCCACAAAAAACTAAACGGATCACACTGGGATGATCCCCAACCTTCCTGGCATGTCCCGATCAATTTTTGGCCCACAACACGCCCGGACCCCGAGCCCACCCCTGAAACCATGGGTTATAGAACACCGATTTGGCCCGAAAATGCCCCGCTCGTGCCGTTTCACCCATTTGTCCACCCAAATAGCCACGAAAAATTAAACGGACCATACTGGGGCGATCCCCAACCTCCCTGGCACACCCCGGTTGATTTTTGGCCCACAGTAGGACCGGACCCCGGTTCCACCACCAAAACCATGGACTATAGCACACCGATTTTTCCCTAAAATGCACCGTTCGCGCCGTTTCGCCTGTTTGTCCACCCAAATGAATACGACAAATTAAACGGACCACACTGGGACGATCCCCAACCTCCATGGCACGCCTCATTCGATTTTTGTCCCACTGCACGCCCGGGCTAATTCTCGTAACCGTGGGATATAGCACACCGATTTGATCCGAAAATACCCCATTTGCGCCATTTCGCCTGTTTGTCAATCCAAATGGCCATGAAAAATTAAACGGACCACATTGAGATGATCCCCAACCTCCCTGGCATGCTCCAGTCAATTTTCATCCTACAGCACACCCAGACCCTGTGTCCACCCCCGAAACTGCAGGCTATAGCACACTGATTTAGCTCGAAAATGACCCGTTTGCACCATTTCGCCTGTTTGTCAACCTAAATGGCCACGAAAAATTAAACGGACCACACTGGGATGATCCCCAACCTCCCTGGCATGCCCTGGTCAATTTTCATCCCACAACACGCCCAAACCCTGGGCCTACCCCCAAAACCGTGGACTATAGCACACCGATTTGGCCCGAAAATGCACCGTTCGCACCGTTTGTCCAACCAAATAGCCACGAAAAAATAAATGGACCACACTATGATGATCCCTAACCTCCCTAGACACCCTGAAGAATTTTTGGCCCACAGCACGCCCGGACCCCGAGCCCACTCCTGAAACCGTGGGCTATAGCACACCGATTTGGCCCAAAAATGCTCCACTCATGCTTTTTCGCCTGTTTGTCCACCTAAATGGCCATTAAAAAAATAAACAAACCACACTGGGATGATCTCCAACATCCCTGGAGGGCCCCGATCAATTTTTCCGCCCATAGCACGCCCGGACCCCAGGCCTACCCCCAAAACCGTGGGCTTAGCACACCGATTTAGCCCAAAAATGCCCCGTTCATACCGTTTGGCCCGTTTGGCCCGTTTGTCCCCCCAACTGGCCACGAAAAATTAAACAGACCACACTGGGACGATCCCTAACCTCCCTGGCATGCCCCAATTAATTTTCGGCCCACAATAGGCCCGAACCCCGATTCCACCCCCAAAATCGTAGGCTATAGTACACCGATTTTACCCCAAAATGCCCCGTTCACGCTGTTTCACCCGTTTGTCCACCCAAATGGAAATGAGAAATTAAACGGACCACACTGGGACGATCCCCAACGTCCCTGGCATGCCTCGATCAATTTTTGGCTCACAGCACGCCCGGGCCCACCCCCAAAACCGTGGTCTATAGGACACCAATTTTGCTCAAAAATACCCCATTTGTACCGTTTTGCCTGTTTGTCCACCCAAATGGCCACAAAAAATTAATCAGCCTGGCATGTCCCGATTAATTTTTGGCCCACAGCACGCCCGGACACCGAGCCCACCCCTGAAACCGTGGGCTATAGCACACTGATTTGGCCCGAAAATGCCCCGCTCGCATCGTTTCACCCCGTTGTCCACCCAAATGGCCACAAAAAATTAAACGGACCACACTGGGACGATCCCCAACCTCTATGGCAGACCCCGGTTGATTTTTGGCCCACAGTAGGCCAGAACCCCGGTTCCACCACCAAAACCGTAGGCTATAGCACACCGATTTTGCCCTAAAATGCACCGTGCGCGCCGTATCGCCCGTTTGTCCACCCAAATGAACACGATAAATTAAACGGACCACACTGGGACGATCCCCAACCTTCCTGGCATGCCTCGGTCGATTTTCGGCCCACTGCACGCCCGAGCCAATCCCCATAACTTTGGGATATAGCACACCAATTTGGTCAAAAAATTCCCCATTTGCGTCATTTCGTCTGTTTGTCAATCCAAATAGCCACGAAAAATTACACGGACCACGCTGAGATGATCCCCAACCTCCCTGGCATGCCCCGATTAATTTTTGGCCCACAGCACGCCCGAGCCCACCCCCGAAACTGTGGGCTATAGCACATTGATTTGGCTCGAAAATGCCCCGTTCGAGCCATTTCGCCCGTTTGTCCACCTTAAAGGCTACGAAAAATTAAACGGACCACAATGGGACGATCCCCAACATCCCTGGCATGCCATGGTCAATTTTCGGCCCATAGCACACCCATACCCAGAGCTACCCCCAAAACCGTAGGCTATGGCACACCGATTTAGCCTAAAAACACCCCATTTGAGACGTTTCGCTCGTTTGTTGATCCAAATGGCCACAAAAAATTAAACGGACCACACTGGACGATCCTCAACCTCCCTGGCACACCCCGGTCAATTTTCAACCACAGCACGCCCGGACCCCGGGTCCACCGCCGAACAGACGGATATAGCACATCAGTTTGGCCAAAAAATGCCCTGTTCGCACCGTTTCTCCCGTTTGTCCACCCAAATGGCCATAAAAAATTAAACGGACCACACTGAGACGATCCCCAACCTCTCTGGCATGCTCCAGTCAATTTTCATCCTACAACACGCCCAGACTCTGGGACCACCCCCGAAACTGCAGGCTATAGCATACCGATTTAGCTCAAAATGCCCCGTTCGCGCTGTTTTGTTGTTTGTCAACCGAAATGGCCACAAAAAATTAAACGGACCACACTGGGACGATCTTCAACATCCATGGCATGCTCCGATCAATTTTCATCCAATAATACGCCCAGACCCTGGTCCCACCCCCAAAATCGTGGGCTATAGCACACCGATTTGGCCTGAAAATGCACCGTTCGCGCCGTTTCGCCCGTTTGTCCACCCAAATAGCCACAAAAAATTAAACGGACCACACTATGATGATCCCCAACCTCCCTGGACACCCTGATCAATTTTTAGCCCACAGCACGCTTGGACCCCGGCCCACCACTAAAACCGTGAGCTATAACACACCGATTTTGCCCGAAAATGTCCATTCGTGCCTTTTCGCCTATTTGTCCACCCAAATAGCCCCGAAAAATTAAACGAACCACACTGGGATGATCCCTAACCTCACTAGAAGGCCCCGGTCGATTTTTCGTCCACAGCACGCCCGGACCCGGGGCCCACCCCCAAAACTGTGCGCTGTATCTCACCGATTTGGCCCAAAAATGCCCCGTTTATGCAGTTTAGCCCATTTTTCCACCCAACTGGCCATGAAAAATTAAACAGACCACACTGGGATGATCCCCAACCTCCCTGGCATGCCCCGGTCGATTTTTGGCCGACAGTAGGCCCGAACCCCGGTTCCACCCCCAAAACCGTAGGCTATAGCACACCGATGTTGCCCCAAGACTCCCCGTTCACGCCATTTCACCCGTTTGTCCACCCAAATGGAAACGAGAAATTGAACAGACCACAATGGGACGATCCCCAACCCCCTGGCACGCCTTGGTCAATTTTTGGCACATAGTATGCTCGGACCCTAGGCCAACCCCCAAAACCGTAGGCTATAGCACACTGATTTCGCTCGAAAATGCCCCGTTCGTGCCATTTCGCCCGTTTGTCCACCCAAATGGCTACAAAATATTTGACTGACCACACTGGGATGATCCCCAAACTCCCTGGCATGCCCCGGTCGATTTTTGGCCCACACCACACTTGAACCCCAGGCCCACCCCCAAAACCGTGGGGTATATATAGCACACCGATTAGGCCCAAAAAATCCCCGTTCAACCCGTTTCGCCCTTTTGTCCACCCAAATGGCCACGAAAAATTAAACGGGCCACACTGGGATGATCCCCAACCTCCCTGTCATGCTCCGGTCGATTTTTGGCCCACACCACACCCGAACCCTAGGCCCACCCCCAAAACCGTAGGGTATAGCACACTGATTTGTCCTAACAAAGCTCCGTTCGCACTGTTTTGCCCGTTTGTCCACCAAAATGGCCACGTAAAATTAAACGGATCACACCGAGGCGATCCCCAACCTCCTTGTCACTCCCCGATCAATTTTGGGCCTACAGTACCCCTGAATCCCGGGCCCACTCCCGAAACCGTGGACTATAGTACACTGATTTGGCCTGAAAATACCTCGTTCGTGTTGTTTCGCTTGTTTGACCACCCAAATAACCTCGAATAAATAAATGGACCACACTGAGTCGATCCTTAACAGGCCTGGCATGCCCAGGTTGATTTTTGGTAAACTGCACTCCCGTACCCCGGGCCCACTCCCAAAATCGTGGGCTATAGCACACCGATTTGGTTCGAAAATGCCTCATTCGCGCCATTTCGGTCGTTTGACCATAAAAATGGCCTCGAATAAATAAACTGACTTTACTGAGACGATTCCCAACTACCCTGGCACGCCCCATTTAATTTTCAAACCACGGCACCATAGACCCCGAGCCCACCCCCAAAACCGTAGGCTATAGAACATCGATTTGGCCCAAAAATGCCCAATTCTTGTTGTTTCGCCCATTTGACCACCCCCAGACCCCGGGCCCACCCCCAAAACCGTGGGCTATAGCATACCAATTTGGACCGTAAATGCCCCGTTTGCATCGTTTCGCCCGTTTGACCACCCAAACGACCTCGAATAAATAAACAGACCACACTAGAAGGATCCTTAACCCCCCTGGCATACCCCGATCAATTTTTGGCACTCGACACCCCCGAATCCCGTGCCTACCCCCAAAACTGTGGGCTATAGCACACCGATTTGGCCAAAAAATGCCCCATTCGCGTCGTTTTGCCTGTTTGACCATACAAATGGCCTTAAATAAATAAATAGACCACATTGGGACGATCCCCAACCTCCCTGGCATGCCCTGGTCGATTTTGGGCCCACGGTACCCCCGGACCCCGGACCTACCCCCAAAACTGTTGGCTATAGCGCACCGATTTGGCCCAAAAAGGCCTCGTTTGTGCCATTTCACCCATTTGACAACACAAATGGCCTCAAATAAATAAATAGACCACACTGGGACGATCCTCAACCTCCCTGGCACTCCTCGAACGATTTTTAGCACACGGTACCGTCTAGCCCACCCCCGAAACCGTGGGCTATATAAAATTGATATTGTTTGAAAATACCCCATTCGCATCGTTTCGCCCGTTTGGCCATGCAAATGGCCTCAAATATATAAAAAGACCACATTGGGATGATCCCCAAACTCCATGGCATGCCCTGGTCAATTTTTGGCGCACGACAACCCCGTGCTCACCCCCAAAACTGTGGGCTATAGCACATCAATTTGTCACAATAATGCCCCATTCACATCGTTTTGACTATTTGACCACCCAAATGGCCTCAAAAAAATAAAAGAACCACACTGGGACGATCTTCAACCCCCGGGCCCACCCCCGAAACCGTGAGCTATAGCTCACTAATTTGGCCTAAAAATGCCCCATTCGTGCCATTTCGCCCGTTTCACCACTCAAATGGGCTCGAATAAATAAACAGACCACACTGGGATGATACCAACCTCCCTTGCATACCCCGATCGATTTTTTACCAACATCACCCCAGAACCTCGGGCTCACCCCAAAAACCGTTGGCTAAGCCACACTGACTTCTCTCGAAAATGCCCCATTCGCACTGTTTCGCCCGTTTGACCACCTAAATGGCCTTGAATAAATAAACGGACCACATTGGGATGATCCCCAACCTCCATGGCATGCTTCGGTCGATTTATGTCCCACGGTACCTCGGACCCCAAGCCCACCTCTAAAACCGTGGGTTATAGCGCATCGATTTGATTCGAAAATTCCCCGTTCGCGCCATTTTGCCTGTTTGACCCCACAAATGGCCTCGAATAAATAAATGGACCACACTGGGACGATCCCCAACCTCCCTGGCATACCCCAATCAATTTTTGGCCTATAGAACCCCCGGACCCCTGGCCCACCCTAAAATCGTGAGCTATAGCGCACCATTTTGGTTCGAAAATGCCCCATTCACATTGTTTTGCCCTTTTGACCATGCAAATGGCCTAGAATAAATAAACGGACCTTACTGGGATGATGTACAACCTCCTGGCATGCCCCGATCTATTTTTGGTGCACTGCACCCCCGGACCCCAGGCCCACCCTCGAAACCATGGGCTATAGCGCAGTGATTTGGCACAAAAATGCCCCGTTCGCACTGTTTCACCCATTTGACCACCCAAATGGCCTCGAATAAATTAACGGACCATACTGGGATAATCCCCAAACTCCTTAGGATGCCCCGGTCAATTTTTGGCCCACGACACCCTCAGATCCTAGGCCCATCCTCAAAACCGTGGGCGATGGCACATCAATTTGGCTTGAAAATGCCCTGATTACGCCGTTTCACCCGTTTGACAACATAAATGGCCTCGAATAAATAAACGGACCATACAAGAACGATCCCAACCTCCCTGACACGCCACGATCAATTTTTGGCCTATGACACCTTCGAACCACGGGCCCACCCCCAAACCATGGGCTATAGCACACCGATTTATCTCGAAAATGCCCCGTTCGCACCGTTTTACCCATTTGACGACCCAAATAGCCTCGAATAAATAAACGGATCATACTAGGAAGATCTTCAACCTCCCTGGCACACCCCGATCATTTTTAGCCCACGACACCTCCGGACCCTGGGCCCACCCCTAAAACCATGGGCTATAGAACACCGATTTAGCCTGAAAATGCTCCGTTCGTGCCGTTTCACCCGTTTAACCACCCCAATGGCCTTAAATGAACCATATTGGGACCATTTGGCCTGAAAATACCCCATTTGCAATGTTTTGCCCGTATGACCACCCAAGTGGCCTCAAATAAATAAACAGACCACACTGGGATGATCCCCAACCTCCCTGGCACGCCCCAATCGATTTTCTGCCCACGGTACCCCCGAACCTCAGGTCCACCCTAAAAATTATGGGCTATAGCACACCGATTTGGTCAATAGCAGATCGATTTGGCTCAAAAATACCCCGTTCGATTTTTGAACCACGACAACCCCAGACCCTAGGCCCACCCCAAAAACTGTGGGCTATAGCTCACTGATTTGGCCCGAAAATGCTCTGTTTGTGTCGTTTAGCCCGTTTGACCAACAAAATGGCCTGGAATAAATGAACCAACCACACTAAGATGATCCCCAACCTCCTCGGCATGACCTGATCGATTTTTAGCGTACGTCCCCCTCGAACCCCGGGTCCACCCCTTAAACCGTGGGCTGTACCATACCGATTTAGCCCAAAAATGCCCCGTTTTTCCCGTTTGACCACCCAAATGGCCTCGAATAAATACACGGATCATACTGAGATGATCCCCTACCTCCCTGGCATGCCCTTATTGATTTTCAGCCCACGACACCCCAGAACCCCGAGCTCACCCCCAAAACCGTGGGCTATAGCAAACCAATTTGGTTCGAAAATGCCCCGTTCACACCGTTTCACCCGTTTGACCACCCAAGTGGCCTCGAATAAATAAACGGACCACATAGGGATGATCCCTAATCTTCCCAACATGCCTCAATCGATTTTCATCCTACGACACTGATGTTAGGCGTATTTACACGCCTAAAGCACCTTAATTTACCCATATTTTAGCTAAGTTTTAAAGGACAAAGTATAAAATTCCTTCACTTTTAGTCCTTTTTCCTGTAAGTGAGATAACCAACGTGATTAGCAAGTTTTCAGGAATAAATGATGAAGATTTCAGCATTTTATGGACTGTTGGACGCCAAAGGAAACTTCACGTAAGAAGGAAGGCAGCTTCTGGAAGGTTGTGGATTGATAGTGATGCATGGAGAACTTGTCCCGGGCAAAAACAACATTTCTAAAGACTTGGGGGATCGGCAGTAACTTAGTAGTATTAGGACAAGTATGCAGTAACCCAGTAGGACTAGGACAAGGATAAAAACCCTATTTCAGTAGGACTAGGACAAGGATGTTATAAAAACCCTATTTGCTAAATTTTTCAGCAAGCTTTTTATTATACTCACTCATTCTCTTTCAATTCATTCTTACTCTCTTCTATTCTTAAATTCGTTGTTGACATTATTCTTCATCTATTCGACTTTTAATTTTCATGACAAGAGAAACGCTACTAGCAAGGAATTCACGCCACAAGTGACGCCAATACTTCCTTATCGTGGTATTGTTATTGCTTTGGTATGATGATATCCTCATGGTTTTCCTTCACAATTATGAGTCGCTAAACTTCTCTATTAGGGTTATGGAAGCCTTATGAGATACTATCTATTGCTATGAGTTTGTGAATTCTTGATACGTATGCTGCTTATATCACTACTCTCTTCATCTTAATTGAATTCTTGTGGTTGCAAACATATAGAATACGCCAGTATAGCATTAACTTGTTCGAAAGAAAAGTTACATGTTTGGAAAAGAGAGAATGACAAGGAAATAGGGCTACCGACCCTTGTTTAAAAGTTAGTGCCGTAACTGGATTAACCTCTTGGAGAATTCGTACCATTAGTATACACTTTAAGCTCGAAAGAGTTAAAGTGATATAATCCTTGATGGTCGAAAGACACTAGGATTTACCATAGAATACGAATCTCTATAAGCGCATGCATGTCTGAATTCCGCATAACTCATAGTCAATAGATACGTAAAACTCATAAGGTGGACATAACCCTAACTTACAATTCTCATTGATTAAAACCTACTAAACATTCCGTTTTTCTTTGATACTCTTAATTCACGCTACAATTAATACCCCCTTTTTCGTAGAATTTTCGATCAACAGTCTACTAATCGTTGCATACTTAGTGACCAAGTATTCCCTGTGGGATTCGACACCCAACCCAGTTGGGTTCTATATTTGACAACGACCGCTTACACTCTTACGAGAGTTGTAGTTTGAGCGTTATCAAATTTCCCCGGACCGTGGGTCCACCCCCAAAATATGGGCTATAGCATACAAATTTGGCCCGAAAATTTCCTATTTGTGCTGTTTTGCCCGTTTGAAAACCCAAATGGCCTCGAATAAATAAACGGACCATACTGGGATGATCCCCCACCTCCCTAGCATGCCCCGATCGATTTTTGGCCCACGACACCCTCGAACCTCAGGCCCACCTCCAAACCTGTGGGCTATAACAAACCGATTTGGCTTAAAAATATCCCGTTCGTACCATTTCGGCCATTTGACCACCCAAATGGCATCGAATAAATAAACGGACCACGCTGGGACGATCCTCATCCTCCTTGGAACACCCCAGTCAATTTTTAGCCTACAGCACCTCCGGATCCAGGGCCCACCCCAGTCAATTTTTAGCCTACAGCACCTCCGGATCCTGAGCCCACCCAAAAACCGTGGGTTATAGCACACTGATTTAGCCCGAAAAATGCCCCATTCACGCCATTTTGCTTATTTAACCACCTAAATGGCCTCGAACAAATAAACAGACCATACTGGGACAATCCTCAACTCCCCTGGCACACCCCAGTCAATTTTCGACCTACAACACCCTCGGATCCTGGGCCCACCCCAGAAACCGTGTGCTATAGCACACCGATTTAGCCTGAAAATGCCCTATTAGCGCTATTTCACCTGTTTGACCATCCAAATAGTCGCGAATAAATAAATGGACCATACTGGGACAATCCCCAACATCCCTGGCATGCCCCGATTAATTTTTGACCCACGGCACCCCTTGACCCTGGGCCCACCCCTAAAATCGTGGGCTATAGCACAACGATTTGGCCTGGAAACGTCCCATTCACGTCGTTTTGCCTGTTTGACCACCCAAATATCCTCGAATAAATAAATGGACCACACTGGGACAATACCCAACGTCCCTGACATGCCTCTATTGATTTTTTGCCCACGATGCCCCTGGGCCACGGGCCCACCCCCAAAACCATGGGCCATAGCACACCAATTTGGCCTGAAAATGCCCCGTTTTTGTTGTTTTTCCCGTTGGACCACCCAAATGGCCTCGAATAAAAAACAGACGACACTAGGACGATCCCCAACCTCCCTGGAATCCCTCGGTCGATTTCGGCCCACGGCACCCTCGAACCTTGGGCCCACCCTAAAACCGTGGGCTATAGCACACTGATTTGGCACAAAAATGCCATGTTCGCGCTGTTACACCCGTTTGACCACCCAAATAACCTCGAATAAATAAACGGACCACTCTGGAACGATCCCCAATAGCCCTGGCATTCCCTGATCAATTTTTGACTCACGACACCCCCGTACCCCAGGCCCACCCCCTAAATCGTAGGCTATATAGCTCACTAATTTGCCCCAAAAATGCCCCGCTCGCGCTGTTTTGCCCGTTTGACCACCACAAATGGCCTCGAATAAATAAATAAACTACACTGGGATGATCCCCAACCACTCTGGCATGCCTCGATCAATTCTTGGCAAACAGCACCCCTGAACCCCGAACCCACCCCCAAAACCGTGGGCCATAGCTCACCGATTTATTACCAAAATGCTCTGTACGCGCTGTTTCACCCTTTTGACCACCCAAATAGCCTCGAATATATAAATGGACCATACTAGGATGATCCTCAACCTCCCTGGTATGCCCTGGTCGTTTTTGGCCTACGGCACCCTCGGACCCCGGGCCCACCCCAAAACCTGGGCTACAGCATACCGATTTGGCCCTAAAATGCCCCATTCCCGCTGTTTCGCCCGTTAGACCAATCAAATAGCCTCGAATAAATAAACGGACAACACTTGGAATATCCCCAACCTCCCTAGCACACCTCAATCAATTTTTTGCCCATGGCACTCCCAAACCACAGGCCCAACCCCGAAACCGTCCTCCATAGCACACCGATTTGGTCTGAAAATACCCCATTCTCGCCATTTCGACCGTTTGACAACCCAAATGGCCTCGAATAAAAAAAGACGACACTAGGATGATCCCCTACCACCCTGACATGCCTCGGTCAATTTTGGGCCCACGGCACCCCCGAACTCCGAGCCTACCCCCAAAAGCATGGGCTATACCATACAAATATGGTCAAAAAATGCCACGTTCGCGCTGTTTTGCCCGTTTGACCACCCGAATAGACTCGAATAAACGAAGACCACTCTTGGACGTTCTCAAACCGCCCTGGCATTCCCCGGCCAATTTTCGGCTCACGGCACCCCCGTACCCCGGGCTTACCCCCAAAATAGTGGGCTATAGCACACCAATTTGCCCCAAAAATGGACCGCTCGTGTCATTTTGCCCGTTTGACCACCCAGATGGCCTCGAATAAATAAAAAGACCACACTAGGACGATCCCTAACCTCTCTGGCATGCCCCGGTCTATTTTTGGCCCACAGCACCCCGAACTTCGGGCCTACCCCCAAAACCGTGGGCCATATCACATCGATTTGTAGCAAAAAAACTTCGTACATGCTGATTCACTATTTTGACCACCCAAATGGACTCGAATAAATAAATGGACAACACTAGGACGATCCTCAAACTCCCAGGCACGCCACGGTCGTTTTCGGCCCGCGGCACCCCGGGACACCGGGCCCACCCCCAAAACCATGGGCTATAGCACACCGATTTGGACTTAAAATGCCCCGTTCGCACTGTTTTGCCCGTTAGACCAATCAAATGGCCTCAAATAAATAAACAAACCACACTTGAAATATCCCCAACCTCCCTAGCACGCCCCAATCAATTTTTGGCCTACGGCACCCCCGGACCACGGGCCCACCCACAAAACCGTGGGCTATAGCACACCATTTTGGCTCGAAAATTCCATGTTCACACTATTTCTTTGGTTTGACTACCCAAATGGCCTCGAATAGACGAACGGACTACTCTGGGACGATCCCCAACCGCCCTGGCATGCCCCGGTTAATTTTTGGTTGGCGGCACCCTTGGACCCCGGGCCCACCACCGAAATCGTGGGCTATAGCACACCGATTTGCCCTAAAAATGCACCGCTTGTGCCGTTTTACCCGTTTGACCACCCAATTGGCCTTGAATAAATAAATGGACCACACTAGAACGATCCCCAACCTTCCTGGCATGCCCCAGTCGATTTTGGGCCGACAGCACCCCGAACCTCGGGCCCACCCCAAAAACTATAGGCCATAGCACATCGATTTATAGAAAAAATGCTCTGTACGCGCCGTTTCACCCTTTTGACCACCCAAATGGCCTCGAATAAATGAATGGACCACACTGGGACGATCCCCAACCTCCATGGCATGCCCCGGTCATTTTTGGCCCACGGCACCCCGGGACCCTGGGCCCATCCCTAAAACCATGGGCTATAGCACACCGATTTGGCCCTAAAATGCCCCGTTTGCATTGTTTCACCTGTTTGACCAATCAAATGGCCTCAAATAAATAAACGGACCATACTTGGAATATCCCCAACATCACTAGCATGCCCCGATCAATTTTCGGCCCATGACACCCCAAAACCCCGGGCCCACACCAAAATCGTGGGCTATAGCACACCAACTTGGCCCAAAAATGCCCTATTATCGCCGTTTTCCCATTTGACCACCCAAATGACCTCGAATAAATAAACGTACCACACTGTGATGATTCACAACCTCCCTGGCATGGCCCGATAAATTTTTGGCCCGAGACACCCCTGGACCCCGGGCCCACCCCTAAAACCGGGGGCTTAGCACATCGATTTGGCCCGAAAATTCCCCGTTTGCGTCGTTTTGCCTGTTTGACCACCCAAATGGCCTCGAATAAATAAATGGACCACACTGGGACAATCCCCAACCTCCCTGGCATGCCTTTGTCGATTTTCAGCCGCGGCACCCCGGAACCCTAGGCCCACTCCAAAAATCGTGGGCTATAACACACCGATTTGGCCCGAAAATATCCCGTTAGCGCTGTGTCTCCCCTTTAGCCACCCAAATAGCCTCGAATAAATAAATAGACCCCACTAGGATGATCCCTAACCTCCCTAGCACGCCCCAGTCAATTTTTGGCCCACAAAACTCTTGGACCCTAGGACCACCCCAAAAACCGTGGGCTATAGCATACCGATTTGGCCTAAAAATACCCCATTCATGCTGTTTCATCCGTTTGACTACCCAAATAGCCTCAAATAAATAAACGGGCCACACTGGGATGATCCTCAACCTCCCTGGCATACCCCGATCAATTTTCAGCCCACAGCACCCTCGAACCCGGGTCCCACCCCCAAAACCGTGGGTTATAGCAAACTAATTTGGCCCGAAAATGCCTCATTCGCGTTGTTTCATACGTTTGACAACACAAATGGCCTCGAATATATAAACGAACTACACTGGGATGATCGTCAACCCCTCTGGCTAACCCCGATCGATTTTCAACCTATGGTACCCCCGGACCCCAGGCCCATCCCATAAACCGTGGTCTATAGCACACCGATTTAGCCCAAAAATGCCTCGTTTGAGCCGTTTCACCCGTTTGACCGCCCAAATGATCTCGAATAAATAAACAAACCACACTGGGATGAACCTCAACCCCCCTGGCACACCCCGATCAATTTTTAGCCCACAAAACCCCTGCACCCAGGCCCGCCCCCATAACTGTGTGCTATAGCATACCAATTTGGCCTGAAAATGCCCCGTTCGCGCCGTTTTGCCCGTTTAACATCCAAATGGCCTCAAATAAATAAACGGACCACATTGGGATGATCCCCAACCTCCCTGGCATGCCCCGGTTTATTTTCAGCCTACGGCACCCCCGAACCCCGGGTTCACCCCCAAAACCGTGGGCTATAGCACCTCGATATGGCTCAAAAATGCCTCATTCACGTTGTTTCGCCCATTTGACCAACCTAATGGCCTTGAATAAAAAAAACGGACCAAACTGGGATGATCACCAATCTCATTGGCATGCCCCGATTGATTTTTAGCCCACGGCAACCCCGGACCCCTGGCCCACCTCCAAACCCATGGGCTATAGCACACCGACTTTGCTTAAAAATGCCCCGTTTGTGTCGTTTTGCCCGTTTGACCACCCAAATGGACTCGAATAAATAAACGGACCACACTAGGATAATCCCCACCTCCATGACAAGCCCCGATCGATTTTTGACCTACGGCACCCCGGACCCCGGGCCCACCCCCAAAACTGTGTGCTATAGCACACTCATTTGGCCTGAAAATGCCTCGTCCACACCATTTCCCCCATTTGGCCTCCCAAATGACCTCGAATAAATAAATGGACTATACTAGGATGATCCCCAACCTCATTGGCATGCCTCGGTCGATTTAAGCCCACCACACCCCAGACCACGGGCCCACCCCCAAAACTGTGGGGCTATAATACATCAATTTAGCCCAAAAATACCCTGTTTGCGCTATCTCAACCATTTGATCACCCAAACCTCCTCAAATAAATAAACGAACCACACTGAGACGATCTTCAACCACCTCTGGCATGCCCCAGTTGATTTTCGGACTACGACACCCCCGAACCCCAGGCCCACCCCCAAAACTGTGGGCTATAGCACACCGATTTAGCCTGAAAATGCCTCGTTTGCACCGTTTTGCCCGTTTGGCCACCCAAATGGCCTTGAATAAAATAACGGACCACACTAGACGATCCCCAACCGCCCTGGCATGCCCCGGTCAATTTTTTTCCCACAGCACCCCCAAACGTCGGGCCAACCCCGTAAATCGTGGGCTATAGCACACTGATTTGGCCCGAAAATGCCCCGTTCATGCCGTTTTGCCTATTTGACCACCCAAATGGCCTCGAATAAATAAATGGACCACACTGGGACGATCCCTAACCTCTCTGTCATGCCTAGGTTAATTTTTGGCCTACTGAACCCACGGACCCCGGGCTCACCCCTAAAACCGTGGGCTATAGCAGACTGATTTTGCCCAAAAATATCCCGTTCGTGTCGTTTCCCCTTTTGACCACACAAATAGCCTTGAATAAATAAACGAACCACACTGGACGATCCCCAACCTCCAAGGCATGCCCTGATCGATTTTTGACCTACGACACCCCCGGACCCATGGCCCACCCCAAAAACCGTGGGCTATAACACACCGATTTGGCCCGAAAACACCCCGTTTCGCCCGTTTGACCACCCAAATATCCTCGAATAAATAAATAAACCACACTGGGATGATTCCCAACCTCCCTGGAACGTCTTGATTGATTTTTGGCCCACGAAACACTCGGATGCCAAGCCCACCCCCGGAATCGTGGGCCATAGCATACCAAATTGGCCCAAAAATGCCTCGTTCGTTCTGTTTCATCCGTTTGACTATCCAAATGGCCTCGAATATATTAACGGACCACACTAGGACGATCCCTAACTTCCCTGGCATGCCTCAATCAATTTTTGGCTTATGGCACCCTCGGTCCCAAGGCCCACCCCTAAAACTGTGGGCTATAGCACACTGATTTGGCCCGAAAATACCCCGTTCACGCTGTTTCACTCATTTCACCACCCAAATGGCCTCAAATTAACAAACGGACCACATTGGGACGATACCCAACCGCCTTGGCATGCCCCCTTCGATTTTTGGCTCACGGCACCCCAGACTTCGGGCCCACCCCCAAAATCGTGGGCTATAGCACACCGATTTGTCTTGAAAATGCTCCGTACGCACCATTTTGCTCTTTTTACCAACCAAATGGCCGCGAATAAATAAACGGACCACACTGGGATGATCCCAAACCTCCCTGGCACTCCACAATCAATTTTCTACTCACGCCACCCCCAGGCCCACCCCCAAAACCGTGGGTTATAGCACACCAATTTGGGATGAAATTGCCTTGTTCGCACTGTTTCGCCCGTTTGACTATCCAAATAGCCTCGAATAAATAAACCGACCACACCAGGATGATCCCCAACCTCCCCGGCATGTCCCGGTCTATTTTTTTCCTATGGGACCCTCGTACCCCGGGCCTACCCGAAACCGTGGCTATAGCAGACCGATTTGGCCTAAAAATGCGTTGTTTCTCTAGTTTGACCACCCAAATGGCCTCGAATAAATAAACGAACCATACTGGGATGATCCCCAACCTCCCCGACATACCTCAATCAATTTTTGGCCTATGGTACACCGGACCCCTGTCCCACCTCCAAAACTGTGGGCTATAGCACACCGATTTTACCTAAAAATACCCCGTTCGCGTTGTTTTACCCCTTTGACCAACAAAATGGTCTTGAATAAATAAACGGGACACACTGGGATGATCCTCAACCTCTCTGGCATGCAACAATTGATTTTTGGCCAACGACACCCCCGTACCCCGGTCCCACCCCCAAAACCATTGGCTATAGCTCATCGATTTAGCCTGAAAATGCCCCGTTCGTCCGTTTCGCCAGTTTGACCACCCAAATGGCCTGAAATAAATAAGCAGACCACACTGGGATGATCCCCAACAACCCAGACATGGCCCGGTCAATTTTTGACCAAAGTCTCCCCAGACCCTGGGCCCAACCCAAAATCGTAGGCTATAACCCACCGATTTAGCTCAAAAATTCCCCGTTCGCATCGTTTTGCCCTTTTGACCACCCAAATGGCCTCGAATAAATAAACAGAACACACTGGGATGATCCCCAACCTCCCTAGAATGCCCTGATCAATTTATGGCCCACGAAACCCCTGAACCCCAGGCCCACCCCAAAACCTGGGCTACAGCATACCGATTTGGCCTAAAAACTCATCGTTCGCGCTGTTTCACCTGTTTGACAACCTAAATAGCTTTGAATAAATAAACCAACAGTACTGGGACGATCCCCAACCTCCTTGGCATGCGTCGATTAATTTTCGGCCCATGACACCCTCGGACCCTGGGCCCACCCTCAAAACTGTGGGCTATAGCACACCGGTTTAGCTTGAAAATGCCCTGTTCATGCCATTTTGCCTGTTTGACCACCCAAATATCCTCGAATAAATAAATGGACCACACTGGGATGATCCCTAACCTCCCTTGCATGGCTCGGTTGATTTTTAACCCACAGCACCCCCGTACCACGGGCCCACCACCAAAACCGTGGGACATAGCACACACATTTGACATGAAAATGCCCCATTCGTGCCATTTTGCCCATTTGACCACCCAAATAGCCTCGAATAAATGAACGAACCACTCTCGAATGATCCCCAACCTCCCTCGTACTCCTCAGTCATTTTCGGGCCACGACACCCCCGGGCCCACCCCCAAAACTGTGGGCGATAGCACACTAATTTAGCCTGAAAATGCCCTGTTCGCACCGTTTCGCCCGTTTGACCAATCAAATTGCCTCGAATAAATAAACGGACCACACTAGGAATATCCCAACCTCCCTAGCAAGCCTCGATCAATTTTTCGCCCACGGCACCCGCAAACACCGGGCCCACTCCCAAAATCGTGGGCTATAGCAGACCAACTTGGTCCAAAAATGCCCCATTCACATCGTTTCGCCCGTTTGACCACCCAAATGGCCTCGAATAAATAAATGGACCATACTGGGACTATCCCTAACCTCCCTGGCATGCCCCAATCAATTTTCGGCCTGCAGCACCCCCAGACCCCGATCCCACCCCTAAAACCGTAGGCTGCAGCACACTGATTTAGCTCAAAAGTGCCCCGTTCGCGCCGTTTCTCAAGTTTGACCACCCAAATAGCCTCGAATAAATAAACGGACTACATTAGGATGATCCCCAACCTCCCCAACATGCCTCGGTTGAATTTTCGCCTACGGCACCTCCGGACCCCGAGCCCGCCCCCAAATTCGTGGGCTATAGCACATTAATTTGGCCTGAAAAATACCCCATTCTCGTCGTTTCGTGCGTTTGACTAAACAAATGGCCTTGATAAATAAACGGACCACACTGGGATGATCCACAAACTCACTGACATGCCCTGATTAATTTATGGCCCACGAAACCCTCGAACCCCAGGCCTACCCCCGATACCATAGGCTATAGCACACCGATTTGACCCGAAAACTCGTTGTTCGCACCGTTTCGCCCGTTTGACCACCCAAATGGCCTGGGATAAATAAATCGACCATAATGGGAAGATCCCCATCCTCCTTGGCATGCTCCAGTTGATTTTTGGCCAATGACACCCCGGACCCCGGGCCTACTCCCAAAACCGTGGGCTATAGCACACCGATTAAGCCAAAAATGCCCCGTTTGTGTTGTTTCTCCCGTTTGACCACCCAAATGGACTCGAATAAATAAATAGACCACACTGGGATAATCCTCACCTCCCTAGCAAGCCCCAATCGATTTTCGGTCCACGGCACCCCCAAAACCATGGGCTATAGCACACTGATTTGTCCTGAAAATGCTCCGTTCGCACTATTTTTCCCGATTGGCCACCCAAATGGCCTCGAATAAATAAAATGACTATACTAGGATGATCCCCAACCTCCCTGGCATGCCCTGATCATTTTCGGCCAACAACACCCCCGGGCCCACCCCCAAAACTGTGGGTAGCACACCAATTTTTCCTAAAAATGCCCCGTTCGTGATGTTTCTCCAGTTTGACTACCCAAATAGCCTTGAATAAATAAACGGACTATACTGGGATGATCCCAACCTCCTCGGCATGCTTCAGTCGACTTTCAGCCTACGGCACCCACGCGCCCACCCTCGAAATCGTGTTCTATAACACATCAATTTGGCCTAAAAATTCCATGTTCATGCCGTTTCGCCCGTTTGACCAACCAAATGGCCTTGATAAAAAAACGGACCAACTGGGATGATCCCCAACCTCACTGGTATGACGCGATTGATTTATGGCCCACGATACCCTCGGACCCCTAGCCCACCCCCAAAACCAAGGGCCATAGCACACAGATTTGGCCCGAAAATGCCCCGTTCGCCTCGTTTTGCTGGTTTGACCACCCAAATGGCCTCGAATAACAAAATGACGACACTGGGATTATCCCCAACCTCCCTGGCATGCCTCGGTCAATTTTTGGCAACGACAACGGCAACGGCAACCCCGAACCATGGCCCCACCCCCGAAACCTTGTGCTATAGTATACTGATTGGGTACAAAAATGCCAAGTTCATGCCGTTTTGCTCGTTTGACAACCCAAATGGCCTCGAATAAACAAACGGACTACTCTTGGACGATCCCCAATTGCCCTGGCATACCCCGGTCGAATTTTGGCTCACGACACCCTCGGACCCCGGGCCAACCCCCAAAATCGTGGGCTATAGCACGTCGATTTACCCTAAAAATGCCCCGCTCGTACCGTTTTGCCCGTTTGACCACCCAAATGTCTTGATTGTAGAATTAATTAACAACTAGTAATCACCTACTTAGTTGTAGATTAATTGTTGAATCTTTTTCTTTCGTGTCTTCGTTATTTGTGTGTTTTTCTCATTTTTAACTCGTAGCAACTTCTTTGTTTCAAGTTTGTAAGTAAATTTTGTTTTTATGTCTTGAGTCGATCAAACAAGAATCCATTACGACCGCCGAGTAGAATTGACATCCCATTGACTACTGGAGTATAACTTTCAATATTTTGCCACTCCAATTGTGAGAATCACAAAGGTGGGTGTATACGAGTGTTGGCGAGGAGCTTTTACTACTAATCTTGTTTGTTCATTATGTAGGTACAAAGGTGATATAAGGGGAACATATCTTTGATAGAAGGGGATTATTATGACTACAACATGGGAGACTATGATTGTAGTGATGGGTTTTATGGCTATGAAGTTGAGGGAGATTGCGAAGGCTATGAAAATAGCCATGATCAAAACTTAGGCAGATTTGAGAGTTATGGTTTTGAGGGAGAAAATGAGGTGAATGAAGTGCCTAGTGCTTATGGTGAACTTGGAGATAATTTAGGACCTCGTGATGGATCTTATGATGATATTGAGGCATGTGAGGAGTCTTACACTTCTCACCCCGAACCTAGATTTGGTGTTAGGTATAACCCTTTCATTCGCAAAGGTTATGAGAGCTATGATGAGAGTACATATGAGAAGTGTGAAGATTCATATCCTCAACCTTGTTTTACTTCTTATCAAGGTAGATATAGTATGAATGGTTATACTAGCTCTAGTGGAGGTTGTCCAACGAGAAGAAAAGGGTATGCATCTTCAAAACCAAGAGGTACTCGTATGCCTTCCAATGTTGATCCGAGAAGAAGTGTACACTCTGGAAAGGTGACCATTTGTGGGATACCGGGCTGCCTCATCTTGTTAAATGATAGGTACTATAGAAACTACATCCTTTCATCCATGGTTGACTACTTGGGGTTGTTTCGCGAGCCTTTACTTGTTCCATATTTCTTGGACGGGTTTAAGGTTACCGAAAGGGTCAAAGTTGTCTTCTTCCAATTTGAATACCATGAGGAGGTGTGGTGCGATATTCTTCCATTGACATACTGTCATGTATGCTTAGGTGCCGATTGGTTTGCGTAACCAAGAGTTCCAAATATGCAAAATTTGCCTAATGTTGTAAGAGACCGATGGGGAAATCACCTCGTGACATACATGCTGCCTGAGCCGCAAAGAGAAGTGAATACTTACTCCAATACAAATGCTTATGAGATACAAAAGACTGAGAGGATTAAGTGTATGCAAGGTGGTAATCCGAGAGTGAAAAAAGGAGAGGTTGTGTGGAGCGAAGTGAGGGGATTGACACCAAACCGAGCTAACATTGTTTGTCCTTCTATTTCTAAGGACATTTGTGTAGGTACCGATATGGAAAGTGAAGGAGAGCAATACCAAAGTGAAGTTGCTACCCAAGCTTCTGGAGGACCTTAACAACACAGAAAAGGAGAGTCGACTCAAGAACTTTAAGGTAAAATAGCTAATTCTTACACTTTTGTGCATGTGAATGATAATTGTGTGGCTAGTAGCCCATTGAGTGTGAGTAGTAGCTTACTTACTTGTGAGTTTAATGATTCTTTAACTTTTGTTGATGATGTACATGTTGTGAGTGTGGATACACTAGTTGATCCTATTGATGACCAAATTGACTCTTCTTATAAGATCAATTTATGTCCACGTAGTGTTGAAGACTATATGTTGAACGAAAGTACATCGTCTTGTGTAATTGGTGTTGATCAACCTATTTGTGAAAATTGTCCACCACTTGAGTATGTGTGTGATGTGATTAATCAAACTCAAGTGAGTGAAGTATTTAAAAAAGTTGGTCAAGAAAAGGGGAGTGAACCCAAGAATTATTCTTGGGATAATTTTATGCTTGAAACTGCTTTGAAACTTGATATTGATCTCTTAGAGAGTGAGGAACTTTCTTGTTCCAAATCTGCCCGTGGGTTGGATCATGCACTCTTTAGGTATAATGTCTTGTTTGAAAATGATATAAACACTCCTAATGAGACTAGTGGTGAAAAAAATGGTATAGCTTACCTTGGAGGCTATAGCCTATATGTTAACCCACTATGGTGTGACAATATTCCTCCTAAAGATGGAAATCTCTTCTTAAAAGAGGAGAGTAATATTAAGGGTAAGGAATGTGTAGTCTTGGAAGTTACTCCTTCTACTTTGTGTGACTTTATTGTTGAGACTACTCATGGTGATGATTGGGAAACTAGTAGTGAGTACACACATGAGGGCACCTTAGTAGAAGTAGACTTGAGTGATACTTTTCTCTACTCTCTATTTTCTTTCGATGATATGTATGGTATTGTAGAGAGTATGTCATTTAGTTTGGGTGGAGACCACGAGAAAGGGGAGTGTTGTCTAAACCCGTGTCTCTGGCCACTATTCCCGTTTGATCCTGGAGACAAATATGGAAATGGTGATGTTGGTGCACCCAACTTGTTGCTTGGCCTACATAACAAGAAAAGTGTCACTCTTGGTGAATCCCACAACCAAATCGTTCATACATCTTTCATTGAGTTTTTAATATTACATTCAAAGGATCCTTGGTTATATTGCAAATATGTGCAACCTTGGCATGTTGAGATGATTTGTTGTGCTAACCTTAACACTAATGCCATGAGGAGTTTGTATTTGTTTGTCCTCTCTTTGGTTTTGCAAGGTTTGGATTCGAGGTCAAATCCTTTTCAAAAAGGGGAGGATGATACGGGACAAATGGCCATCTTATCTTTCATGAAATCTTTAGAGGCCAACACATAGAGGCTCAAGACTTGGTCACCTCGAGGATACGAGAACATGCATGGAAGACCCATTTTGAGCATGCCATTAAATAAACCCGTGTGTGAAAGATTGTGTGGGGGCATATATTTGATGCCAATTTGAGACTACAAGTTTTGAAGTGTGACCCCATGGTTGTGGGGCATTAAACAAGCACCCTTCATTAAGGGTATTTTGGGGTTTGCAGATGTTGAATAAACAACCCATGACCTCCTCTTTCCTTAAGGGTATTTTGGTCCATTATACTATGTAATAAGTTAGGCTATATATAGTCTCTTATTAGGTCTTTTCTCTTTAGTTTATGAAAGATGAAAAATTGAAACACTTGAAATCCTCTCTCTTGAGAATAGACCACCTTAGTATAGTCTTAGTTAGGATTTGGAAGAGTCATCCTTAGTATAGGGCTTGGAAAAGCCAATATTGTTCTTTGCTTGGAAACGGTGGATCTTGAGGTGAGTCAATTATCTTGGAGGTTACCGTAAGAGTGGGGTTTTGATTATTACATTCATTAGGGGTTAATGTTGAAATATACTTGGTTCTTAATCTTGTAATAATCTTGGTCTCACTATCTATCCTTTTATTATTTTGCAAATCCGTGTGTTTTTGAGTTTGTCATCTTGTAACCCTTTGTGTTGATTGTTCTTCTCACATTTTGTTGACTGTTTTGGCATATTGGTGGACTGATTTGTATCACCACCCCCGAAACAGTCGACTATAACACACCGATTCGGTCCAAAAATGCCCCGTTCGCATCGTTTTGCCCGTTTCTCCACCCAAATGGCCACTAAAAATTAAACGGACCACACTGGGACAATCCCCAACCTCCCTGGAACGCCACGATCGATTTTCGGCCCACAACACGCCCAAAACCCTGGCCCACCCCCAAAATTATGGGCTATAACACACCGATTTGGCCCAACATGCCCCATTCACACTGTTTCGCCCGTTTGTCCACCTAAAAGGCCACGAAAAATTAAACGGACCACACTGGAATAATCCCCAACCTCCCTGGCACGCCCCGGTCAATTTTCAGACCATAGCACACCCAGACCCCGGGCCCACCCCCGGAACCGTGAGCTATAGCACACCAATTTGGGCAAAAATGCCCCGTTCGCGCCGTTTCGCCCGTTTGTCCACCCAAATGGCAATGAAAAATTAAACGGACCACACTGGAATGATCACCAACCTCCCTGGCACGCCCCCATCAATATTCATCCCAGAACACGTCTATACCCCGGGCCTACCCCAGAAACCTTGGGCTATAGCACACCGAGTTGGCCCGAAAATACCTCGTTCGCGCCGTTTCACTTGTTTGTCCACCCAAATGGCCACGAAAAATTATACAGACCACACTGAGATGATCCCCAACCTCCCTGGCATGCCCTGATTAATTTTTGGCCCACAAAACACCCTAACCTCGGGCCCACCCCTGAAACCGTGGGATAGCACACTGATTTGGCCCGAAAAAGCTCTGTTTGCTTTGTTTCACCCATTTTTTCACACAAATGACAACAAAAAATTAAACAAACCATATTGGGATGATCCCAATCTCCCTGGCACACCCCGATCTATTTTCAGCCCACAGCACGCCCGGACCCCAGGCCTACCCCAAAAATTATGGGCTATAGCACACCGATTTAACCCGAAAATGACCCGTTCGCACTGTTTTTCCCGTTTAACCACCCAAATTATCACAAAAAAATAAACGGACCACACTAGGATTATCCCCAACCTCCCTGGCTTGCCAAGGTTGATTTTTTGCCCACAGCACGCCCGGACCCTGAGCCCATCCCCGAAATCGTGGGCTATAGCATATTGATTTGGCCCGAAAATGTTCTGTTCACGTCGTTTCTCCCGTTTGTCCACCCAAATATTTACGAAAAATCAAACGAAGCACATTGGGACAATCCCCAACCTCCCAGGCACGCCCCGATAGATTTTCGGCCCACAGCATACCCAGACCCCGAGCCCACCCCTGAAACCATGGGATATTGCACAACAATTTGGCCCGAAAATGCCTTGCTCGTGCCTTTTCTCCCGTTTGTCCACCCAAATGTCTATGAAAAATCAACGGACCACACTGGGACGATCCCCAACCTCCCTAGCATGCCCCGATTAATTTTCATCCCACAGAACGCCCGGACCTCGAGCCCACCCAAGAAACCGTGGGATAGCATATCGATTTGGCCAAAAAATGGCAAGTTCGCGCCGTTTCGCCCGTTTATCGACCCAAATGGCAATGAAAAATTAAACAGACCACACTAGGATGATCCCCAACCTCCCTCGCAGGCCCCGGTCGATTTTCAGCCCACAGCACGCCCGAACCTTGGGTCCACCCCAAAAACGTGGGCTATAGCACACCGATTTGGCCTGAAAATGCCCAGTTTGTGCAGTTTTGCCCGTTTGTCCACCAAAATAGCCATAAAAAATCCAATGAGGCACACTGGGATAATCCCCAACCTCCCAGGCATGCCCCGGTCAATTTTTGGCCCACTGCACGCCTAGACCCCCGGCCCACCCCCAAAACCATGGCCTATTACGCACTAATTTGGCCCAAAAATTCCCTACCATTTCGCACGTTTGTACACCCAACTGGCCACGAAAAATTAAATGGCCCACCCTCGAAATCGTGGGCTATAGCACACCGATTTGGCTCAAAAATGCCCCGTTCGTGCCGTTTCGCCCGTTTGTCCACCCAATTAGCCACAAAAATTTTAATAGACCACATTGGTACAATCCCCAACAACCCTGGCACGCCCCGATTGATTTTCGGCCCACAGAACGCCTGGAACCTAGACCCACCCCCTAAACCATGGGCTATAGCACACCGATTTGGCGCGAAAATGCCCGGCTCGCGCCGTTTCGCACATTTATCCACCCAATTGGCAACAAAAAATCAAACAGATCACACTGGGATGATCCCCAACCTACCTGGCATACCCTGTCGATTTGCGGCCAACAGCACGCCCGGACCCCGGGCCCATTCCCGGAAACCGTGTACTATAGCACGCTGATTTTGCCCGAAAATGCCCCATTCGCATCGTTTCGCCCATTTGTCCACCCAAATAGCCATGAAAAATTAAACGGACCATACTGGAACAATCTCCAACCTCTTTGGCACGCCCCAGTCAATTTTCAGCCCACGGCACGCTCGGACCCAGGGCCCACCCCCGAAACCAAAAGCTATAGCACATCGATTTGGCCCGAAAATGCCCCGTTCGCGCGGTTTCGCCCGTTTGTCTACCCAAATGGCCATGAAAAATTAAACAGACCACACTGGGATGCCCCCCAACCTCCCTGGCACGCCCCGGTCGATTTTTGGCCGACAGCATGCCCAAACCCCGGGCCCACTTTCGAAACCGTGGCTACAGCACACCGATTAGCCTAAAAATACGCCGTTTAGCCCGTTTGTCCACTCAAATGGCCACGAAAATTTAAATGGACCACACTGGGATAATCCCTAAATTCTTGGCACGCTCCGGTCGATTTTTGGCCCACAGCACGCCCGGGCCCACCCACGAAACCGTGGGCTATAGCACACCGATTTAGCACGAAAATGCCTCGTTCGTGCCATTTTGAACGTTTGCCTCCCCAAATGGCCACAAAAAATTGAACGGACCACACTGGGATGCTCCTCAACCTCCGGGGCACACCCCAGTTGATTGTCGGCCCACAGCACGCTCGAAACCCAAGCCCACCCCTTAAATCATAAGCTAAACACACCAATTTTGCCCAAAAACGTCCCACTCGCGCCGCTTTGCCTGTTTGTCCACCCAAATGGCCACAAAAATTGAACAGACCACACTGGGAAGATCCACAACGTCACTAGCAGGCCCCGATCAAATTTCAGCCCACAGGACGCTCGAACCCTGGGCCCACCCCAAAACCGTGGGATATAACTCACTAATTTAGCCCAAAAATGCTCTATTAGCGCCGTCTCGCCCCTTTCGCCACCTAAATGGCCATGAAAAATTACACGAACTACACTGGGACGACCCCCAACCTCCTTGGCATGCCCCGATCGGTTTTTGGCCTACAGCAGGCCCGAACCCCTAGCCCACTCCCAAAACCGTGGTCTATAGCACACTAATTTAGCTCGAAAATGCCCCGTTTATTCCGTTTTGCCCGTTTGTCTATCCAAAAGAACAAGAAAAATTAAACGGACCACACTAGAACGATTCCCAATCTCCCTGGCATGCCCCAGTCAATTTTTGGCCCACAGCACGCCCGAACCCCAGGGCCACGCCCAAAATCGTGGGCAATAGCACACCTATTTGGCCCGAAAATGCCCCGTTCGCGCCGTTTTGCCCGTTTCTCCACCCAACTGGCCACGAAAAATTAAACGAACCACACTGGGACGATCCCCAATCTCCTTGGCACGCCCCAATCAATTTTTGGCCCACAGCACGCCCGAGCCCACCCCCAAAACAGAGGGCGATAGCACATCAATTTGGCCCAAAAATACCCCGTTCACGCCGTTTCGCCCTTTTGTCCACCCAAATGACCACAAAAAATTAAACGGACCATACTGGGACGATCCCCAACCACCCTGGCACGCCTCAGTCTATTTTCGACCCACAACACGCCCGAACCCTGGGCCCACCCCTAAAACCGTGGGCTATAGCACATCGATTTGGCCCAAAAACCCCCCGCTCACACCGTTTTAACCATTTGTCCATCCAATTAGCCACGAACAATTAAAAGGACCGAACTGGGATAATCCCCAACCTCCCTGGCACGCCCTGGTGGATTTTTGACCCACAGCACGCTCGTGCCCACCCCCGAAACTGTGGTCTATAACACACCGATTTGGCCCAAAAATGCCTCATTTGCGTCGTTTTGATCATTTATCCACCCAAATGGCCACGAAAAATTAAATGGACCATACTGGGACGATCCCCAACGTCCCTGGCACGCCCCGGTCAATTTTTGGCCCACAGCACGCCTGAGCCCACCCCCAAAACCGTGGTCTATAGGACACCAATTTTGCTCGAAAATGCCCCGTTTGTACTGTTTTGCCCGTTGTCCACCCAAATGGACACAAAAAAACTAAACGGATTACACTGGGACGATCCCCAATCTTCCTGGCATGTCCCGATCAATTTTTGGCCCACAACACGCCCAGACCCCAAGCCCACCCCTGAAACCATGGGCTATAGAACATTGATTTTTCCCGAAAATGCCCCGTTCGTTCCGTTTCACCCATTTGTCCACCCAAATGGCCACGAAAAATTAAACGGACCATACTGGGATGATCCCCAACCTCCCTGGCATACCCCGGTTGATTTTTGGCCCACAGTAGGACCGGACCCTGGTTCCACCACCAAAACCATGGACTATAGCACACCGATTTTGCCCTAAAATGCACCGTTCGCGTCGGTTTGCCTGTTTGTCCACCCAAATGAATACGACAAATTAAACAGACCACACTGGGATGATCCCCAACCTCCTGACACGCCTCGGTCAATTTTTGGCCCACTGCACGCCCAGGACAATTCCCGTAACCATGGGATATAGCACACCGATTTGGTCCGAAAATACCCCATTTGCGCCATTTCGCCTGTTTGTCAATCCAAATGGCCACGAAAAATTAAACGGACCACATTGAGACGATCCCCAACCTCCTGGCATGCACCAGTCAATTTTCATCCTACAGCACGCCCAGACCCTGTGTCCACCCCCGAAACTGTAGGCTATAGCACACTGATTTAGCTCGAAAATGCCCCGTTCGCGCCGTTTCGCCTGTTTGTCAACCTAAATGGCCACCAAAAATTAAACGAACCACACTGGGATGATCCTCAACCTCCTTGGCATGCCCTGGTCAATTTTTATCCCACAGCACGCCCAGACCCTGGGCCTACCCCCAAAACCGTGGGCTATAGCACACCGATTTGGCACAAAAATGCACCATTCGCGCCGTTTGTCCAACCAAATAGCCACGAAAAATTAAATGGACCACTCTATGATGATCCCCAACTACCCTGGACACCCTGATCGATTTTTGGCCCACAGCACGCCCGGACCCCGGGCCCACCCCTGAAACCGTGGGCTATAGCACACCAATTTGGCCCGAAAATGCTCCACTCATGCTTTTTCGCCTGTTTGTCCACCTAAATGGCCAGAAAAAATTAAACAAACCACACTGGGATAATCTCCAACCTCCCTGGAAGGCCCCGATCAATTTTTCGCCCACAGCACGCCCGGTCCCCAGGCCCACCCCCAAAACCGTGGGCTATAGCACACCAATTTTGCCCCAAAATGCCCCGTTCACACTGTTTCACCTGTTTGTCCACCCAAATGGAAACGAGAAATTAAACGGACCACACTGGGGATGATCCCCAACCCCCCTGACACGCCTCGATCAATTTTTCGCACACAGTACGCCCGGACCCCAGGCCAACCCCCGAAATCGTAGGCTATAGCACACTGATTTAGCCTGAAAACACCCCGTTTGTGCCATTTTGCCCGTTTGTCCACCCAAATGGCTACGAAAAATTAGACTGACCACACTGGGATGATCCCCAAACTCCCTGGCACGCCCCGGTCGATTTTTGGCCCACACCACACCCGAACCCCAGGCCCACCCCCAAAAATGTGGGGTATATATAGCACACCGATTAGGCTCGCAAAAGCCCCAATTTTGTCGTTTCGCCCGTTGTCCACCTAAATGACCACGAAAAATTAAACGAACCACATAAGGATGATCCCCAACCTCCCTGGCACGCCCCGATAGATTTTCGGCCCACACCACACCCGAACCCTGGGCCCACCCCCAAAATCGTAGGGTATAGCACACCGATTTGTCCCAAAAAAGCCCCGTTCGTGCCATTTCGCCCGTTTGTCCACCAAAATGGCCACGTAAAATTAAACGAACCACACCGGCATGATCCCCAACCACCCTGGCACTCCCAGATCGATTTTGGGCCCACAGCGTGCCCGGACCCAGGGTCCACCCCCGAAATCGTCAGCTATAACACATCGATTTAGCCCGAAAATGCCCCGTTCGTGTCGTTTCGCCCGTTTGTCCACCCAAATAGCCACAGAAAATTAAACGGACCACACTGGGACGATCCCCATTCTCCCAGGCACTCCTCGAGAGATTTTTGGCCCAATGCACGCCCGAACCACGGGCCCACCCCCAAAATTGTAATGCCTCGTTCGCGTCGTTTCACCCATTTGTCTACCCAAATAACTACGAAAAATTAAACGAACCACACCTATTCGATCCCCAACCTCGGTGGCACTCCCCAGTGAATTTTTGGCCCACAGCACACTCGGACCTCAGGCTACCCCCAAAACTGTGGGCTATATCGCATCGATTTGTTCCGAAAATACCCCGTTCGAGACGTTTTGCCCGTTTGTCGACCCAAATGACCACAAAAAATTAAAAGGACAACACTGGGATGATCCTTAACCTCCCTGGCACACCCCAGTCGATTTTCAGCCCACAGCACGCCCGGACCCTGGGTCCACCTACGAACGGTGGGCTATAGCATACCGATTTGGCCCAAAAATGCCCCGTTCGCACCGTTTTGCCTTTTTGCCCACCCAAATGGACATGAAAAATTAAACGAACCATACTGAGACGATCCCCAATCTCCCTGGCATGCCCCAGTCAATTTTTATCCTACAGCACGCCCGAACCCTAGCCCACCCCCAAAACTGTGGGCTATAGCACACCAATTTAGCTCAAAAATGCCCTATTCACGCTGATTTGCCTGTTTGTCCACCCAAATGCCACAAAAAATTAAACGGAGCACACTGGGACGATCCCCAACCTCCCTGGCATGCCCCGATTAATTTCCATCCAACAGCATGCCCAGACCCTGTGCCCACCCCTAAAATCATGGGCTAGAGCACACCGATTTGGCCCGAAAATGCCCCGTTCGCGCCGTTTTGCCCGTTTGTCCACCCAAATGGCCATGAAAAATTAAACGGACCACACTATGACGATTTCCAACCTCCCTGGATGCCCCGATCAATTTTTGGCCCACAGCACGCCCGGACCCCGAGCCCACCCCTGAAACCGTGGGCTATAGAACACCGATTTGGCCCGAAAATGCCCCACTCATGCTGTTTTGCCTATTTGTCCAACCAAATGGACACTAAAAATTAAACGGACCATACTAGGATGATCCCCAACCCCCCTAGCACGCCTCGGTCGATTTTTGGCCCACACCACACCCGAACCCCGGGCCCACCCTCGAAATCGTAGGGTATAACACACCGATTTGTCCTAAAAATGCCCCGTTCGTGCCGTTTCACCCGTTTGTCCACCAAAATAGCCACGTAAAATTAAACGGACCACACCGAGATGATCCCCAACCTCCCTGGAACTCCCCGATAATTTAAGGCCAACATCACGCCTGGACCCCGCACCCACCCCCGAAATTGTTGGTTATAACACACCGATTTAGCCCAAAAATGCCTCATTCGCGCTGTTTCGCCCGTTTGTCTACCCAAATGGCCACGAAAAATTAAACGAACCACACTTGGATAATCCCCAATCTCCCTAGCACTCCCGAGGTAATTTTTGGCCCACAGCACACCCGAAGCACGGGCCCACGCCCAAAACTGTGGGCTATAGCACACCGATTTAACCTAAAAATGCCCTGTTCATGCCGTTTCGCCCATTTGTCCACCGAAATGGCCACAAAAAATTAAATGGACCACACCAGGAAGATCCCCAACCTCCGTGGCACTCCCAAGTGAATTTTTGGCAGAGAGCACGCCCGAACCCCAGGCCCAGCCCCAAAATCAAGGGCTATAGCACACCAATTTAGCCTTAAAATTCCTCGTTCGCGCCGTTTCGCCTGTTTGTCCATCCAAATGGCCATAAAAAATTAAACGGATCACACTAGGACGATCCCCAACCTCCCTGGCACGCCCCGATAGATTTTCATTCCACAGCACGCCCAGACCCTGGGCCCACCCCCAAAATCGTGGGCTATAGCACACCAATTTAGCCCGAAAATGCCCCATTCGCGCCGTTTTGCCCGTTTATCCACCCAAATGGCCCTAAAAAATTAAACGAACCACACTATGATGATTCCCAACCTCCCTAGATGCCTCGATCAATTTTTGGCCCACAGCACATTTGGACCCCGGGCCCACCCCTGAAACCGTGGGCTATAGAACACCGATTTGGCTCGAAAATGCCCCACTTATGTCGTTTCTCCTATTTGTCCATCCAAATGGCCACAACAAATTAAACGGACCACACTGGGACGATTCCCAACCTCCCTGGAAGGCCTCGATTAATTTTTCGACCACCGCACGTCCGGACCCCGGGCCCACCCTCGAAACCATGGGCTGTAGCATCCTGATTTGGCACGAAAATTCCCCATTCGTGATGTTTCGCCCGTTTATCCACCCAACTGGCCACGAAAAATTAAACGAACGACACTGGGATGATCCCCAACCTCCCTGGCACGCCCCGGTCGATTTTCGGCCCACAATAGGCCCGGACCCAGGTTACACCCCCAAAACCGTAGGCTATAGCTCACCAATTTTTCCCCAAAATGCCCCGTTCACGCTGTTTCACCTGTTTGTCCACCCAAATAGATACGAGAAATTAAATGGACCACACTGGGATGATCCCCAATCCTCCTGGAACGCCTCGGTTAATTTTCGGCACTCAGTACACCCAGAACTCAGGCCCACCCCCAAAACCGTAGGCTATAGCACACTGATTTGGCCCGAAAATGCCCCATTCACGCCATTTCACCCTTTGTCCACCCAAATGGCTATGAAAAATTAGACTAACCACACTGGGATGATCCCTAAATTCCCTGGTACACCCCGGTCGATTTTTGGCCCACACCACACCCGAACCCCAAGCCCACCCCCAAAACTGTGGGGTATATATAGCACACCGATTTGTCCCAAAAAGCCCTGTTCATGCCGTTTTGCCCGTTTGTCCACCAAAATGGCCACGTAAAATTAAACGGACCATACCATGACGATCCCCAACCTCCCTGGCACTCCCCGATCAATTTTGGGCCAACAGCACGCCTGGAAACCGAGCAAACCCTCGAAATCATCGTCTATAACACACCGATTTGGCCCAAAAATTCCCAGTTTGCGCTATTTCACCCGTTTGTCCACACAAATGGCCACGGAAAATTACACGGACCACACTGGGACAATCCCCAATCTCCCTGGCATTCCTCGGGCAATTTTCGGCCCACAGCAAGCCCGAACCAAGGGCCCACCCCTAAAACTATGGGTCATAGCACACCAATTTGTCCCGAAAATGCCTCGTTCGCGCCATTTTGCCCGTTTGTCCACCCAAATGGCCACGAAAAACTAAACGAACCACACCGGAATGATCCCTAACCTCCCCGGCATGCCCCGATCAATTTTCAGCCCACACCACACCCGAACCTCGGGCCCACCCCCGAAACCATAGGGTATGGCACATCAATTTGTCCTAAAAAGGCCCCGTTCGTGCCGTTTCGCGCTTTTGTCCACCAAAATAGCCACATAAATTTAAACGGACCATATCGGAATGATCCCCAACCTCCAAGGCACTCACCGATCGATTTTGGGCCCACAGCACGCTCGGACCACGGGCCCACCCTCGAAACTGTTGGTTATAACACATCGATTTAGCTCGAAAATACCTCATTCACGCAGTTTCACCCACTTGTCCACCAAAATGGCCACAAAAAATTAAACGAATCACACTTGGATAATCCCCAATCTCCCTGGCAGTCCCCGGGCAATTTTTGACCCACAGCACGCCCGAAGCACGGGCCCACACCTAAAATTGTGGGCTATAGCACACCGATTTGGCCCAAAAATGACCCGTTCGCGCCATTTCGCCCATTTGTCCACCCAAATGGCCATGAAAAATTAAACGAACCACACCGGGATGATCCCCAACCTCCGTGGCACTCCCAAGTGAATTTTTGCCCTACAGCACACCCGAACCTCGGGCCCACCCCAAAATCAAGGTCTATAGCACACCGATTTAGCCCAAAAATGCCTCGTTTGCGCGGTTTTGCCTGTTCGTCCATCCAAATGGCCACAAAAAATTAAACGAACCACACTAGGACGAACCCCAACCTCCCTGGCATGCCTCGGTCAATTTTCGGCCTACAGCACACCCGAACCCTGGGCTTACCTCCTAAACCTTGGGCTATAGCACACCGATTTGGCCCCAAAACACCCGATTTGTGCTGTTTTGCCAGTTTGTCCACCTAAATGTCAACGGAAAATTAAACGGACCATACTGGGATGATTCCCAATCTCCCTGACACTCTTCGATCGATTTTTGGCCCACAGTACGCCCGAACCCCGGGCCCAACCCCGAAACCGTGGGCTATAGCACACCAATTTAGCTTGATAATGCCTCGTTCACGCCGTTTATCCTGTTTATCCACCCAAATGGACACGAAATATTAAACTGACAATGTTGGGACGATTCTGAACCTCCCTGGCACGCCCCGATGAATTTTTAACCCAAAGAACGCCCGGACCCCGGGCCCTCCCTCGAAATCGAGGGCTATAGCACACTGATTTGGCCCGAAATTGCCTCATTCGCACCTTTTCGCTTGTTTGTCCATCCAAATGACCACAAAAAATTAAACAAACCACACTAGGACGATCCCCAACTTCCCTGCCATGCTCCGGTCTATTTTTGTCCCACTGCATACCCAAACCTTGAGCCCTCCCCCAAAACAGTGGGTTATAGCACACCCATTTGGCCTCAAATCACCTCATTCGTGCCGTTTCACCCGTTTGTCCACCCAAATGGCCACAAAAAATTAAACGGACCACACTGGGATAATCCCCAACCTCCCTGGCACGCCCCGACCGATTTTTGGCCTACAGTACGCCAGGACCCCGGGTCCACCCTCGAAACCATGAGCTATAGCACACCGATTTGGCCCAAAAATTCTCCGTTCGCACCGTTTCTCCCGTTTGTCCACCCAAATAGCAACGAAAAATTAAATAGACTACACTGAGATGATCCCCAACCTCTCTGGCATGCCCAGGTCGATATTTGGAAGACAGCACGCTCGGACCCAGGTCCCACCCCAAAAACTGTGGGCTATAGCACACCGATTTAGCCCAAAATTGCCCCATTCACGCCGTTTTGCCTGTTTGTCCAACCAAATGGCCACAAAAAATTAAACGGACCACACTGGGATGATCCCCAACCTCCCTGGCGTGCCTCGGTCAATTTTTGGCCCACAGTACGCCCGGAACCCAGGTCCACCCCCGAAACCGTGGGATATAAAATACCGATTTAGCTCAAAAATGCCACGTTTGCATTATTTCGCCCGTTCGTCCATCCAAATAGCCACGAAAAACTAAACGGACCATACTGGGATGATCCCCAAACTCCCTATCATGCCCCGATCGATTTTCGGTCCACAGCACACCCGAAACCCTGGCCTACCCCGAAATCGTGGGCCATAGCACATCAATTTAGCCCGAAAATGCACCATTCGCACCAAAAATACCCCGTTCGCATCGTTTCGCCCATTTGTCCACCCAAATTGCCACAAAAAATTAAATGGACTACACTGGGACGACCCTCAACCTCCCTGGCACGTCCCGATAAATTTTTAGCCCATGGCATGCCTGGGCCCACCTCCAAAACCGTGGGCTATATCTCACCGATTTGGCCCAAAAATGTGTCATTTCGCCCGTTTGTCCACTTAAATGGACAGGAAAAATTAAATGGACCACACTGGGACGATCCCCAACCTCTCAGGCATGCGTCGGTCAATTTTAGGCCCACAGCACGCCGGATCCCGAGCCCAACCCCAAACCGTGGGCTACAACACACCAATTTAGCTCAAAAATGCCTCGTTCGTGGCGTTTTGCCAGTTTGTCCACCTAAATTGCCACAAAAATTAAACAAAATCCATTGGCATGATCCCCAACCTCCGTCGCATGCCCCGATCAATTTTCGCCCCACAGCAGACCTGGACCCTAGGCCTACCCCCAAAACCATGTGCTATAGCACACCGATTTAGCTCGAAAATGCCCAGTTCGTGCTGTGTCGCCTGTTTGTCCACCCAAATGGCCATGAAAAACTAAACGTACCACACTGGGATGATCCCCAACCTCCCTGACATGCCCCGATCGATTTCTGGCCTACAGCACGCCTGGACCCCATGCCCACCCCCGAAACTGTGGGATATAGCACACCAATTTGCCCAAAAATACGTATTTTGTGCTGTTTCGCCCGTTTGTCCACCCAAATGGCCACAAAAAATTAAACGGACCACACTGGGATAATCCCCAATCTCCCTAGCACGCCTCATTTAATTTTCAACCTATACCACACCCGGACCTCGGGCCAACCCCCAAAACCGTGGGGTATAGCACACCAATTTGGCCTAAAAATGCCCCGTTCGGGTCGTTTCACCCATTTGTCCACCAAAATGACCACAAAAAATTAAGCGGACCACACCGGGAGGATACCCGACATCCCTGGCACTCCCTGGTCGATTTTGGAGCCACAGCACGTTCGGACCCCGGGTCCACCCTCTAAACTGTCGGCTATAACACACCGATTTGGCCTGAATATGCCCCGTTTGCGCCGTTTTACCCGTTTGTCAACCTTGGATGATCCCCAACCTCTCTGGCATGTCTTGATGAATTTTGGGCCTACGGTACCCCCGAACCCCTGACCTACCCCCAAAACTGTGGGCTATAGCACACCGATTTGGCCCAAAAAGGCCCCGTTCATGCCGTTTCGCCCATTTGACCACACAAATGGCCTCAAATAAATAAATGGACCATATTGGGACGACCCAACCTCTCTGGCATGTCCCGATCAATTTTTGGCCCCCAATACGCTCGGAACCCGTGCCAACCCTCGAAACTGTGGGCTATAGCACACCAATTTGGCCTGAAAATGCCCCATTCTCACCGTTTTGCTCATTTGTCCACCCAAATGGCTACGAAAAATTAAACGGACCCAATAGGACGATCCCCAAATTCCCTGGAACTCCTCGGTTGAGTTTTGGCCCACCGCATGCCCGAACCCCAGGCCCACCCCCTAAACGGTAGGCTATAGCACACCGATTTTGCCCGAAAATGCCTCGTTCGTGCCGTTTCTCGTACACCCAAATGGCCACGAAAAATTAAACAGACCACACTGGGACGATCCCCAACTTCCCTGGCACGCCCCGATCAGTTTTTGGCCCACAACACGCTCGAACCCCGAACCCACCCCCTAAATCGAGGGCTATAGCACACTGATATGGCCTAAAAATGCCCCGTTCGCGCTATTTTGCCCGTTTGTTTATCTAAATGGCCACAAAAAATTGAACGGACCACAATAGAACGATCCCCAACCTCCCTGGCATGCCCCGGTCAATTTTCAGCCCGCAACATGCCAGAACCCTGGGCCCACCCCCTAATCCTTCGGCTATAGCACATCGATTTGGCCCGAAAACACCCCGTTAGCGTCGTTTCGCCAGTTTATCCACCCAAATTGCCACAAAAAATTAAACGGACCACACTAGGACATTCCACAACCTCCCTGGCATGCAACGATCAATTTTTTGCCCACAGCATGCCCGGACCCCAGGCCCTCCCCGAAACAGTGGGCTATAGTACACCAATTTGGTCTAAAAATGCCCCGTTCGCGCTGTTTCTCTCGTTTGTCCACCCTAATGGCCACGAAAAATTAAACAGACCACACTAAGACGATCCCCAACCTCTCTGGCATGTCCCGATCGATTTTTGGCACACAGCATGCCCGAACCCCGGTCCCACCCCTAAAAGCGTAGGCTACAGCACATCGATTTGGCCCAAAAATGCCCCATTCGCATCGTTTCGCCTGTTTATCCAACCAAATGGGCATGAAAAATAAAACGAACTACACTGGGACGTTCCACAAACTCCCTGGCGCTCCCCGATCGATTTTATGCCCACAGCATGCCCGAACCCCGGGCCCTCCACCGAAAAAGTGTGTTATAGCACACCAGTTTGGCCCGAAAATACCCCATTCGCACCATTTCGCCCGTTTGTCCACCCAAAAGGCCACAAAAAATTAAACGGACTACATTGGGATGATCCCCAACCTCCCTGGCACGCCCCGATAGATTTTTGGCCCACAGCACGCCTGGGCCCACCCCCAAAATCGTGGTCAATAGCACACCGATTTGGCCCGAAAATGCCCCTTTCGCGCCATTTCGCCCATTTGTCCATCCAAATGGCCAGGAAAAATTAAATGGACTACACTGGGACGAACCCCAACCTCCCAGGCATACCCCGATCAATTTTTGGCCCACAGTAAGTCGGATCCCGAGCCCACCCCCAAACCGTGGGCTACAACACACCGATTTGGCTCGAAAATACCTCGTTCGCTCTGTTTAGCCCATTTGTCCACCCAAATTGCCATAAAAAAAATAAACGAAGTACATTGGGACGATCCCCAACCTCCGTGGCACGCCCCGAACGATATTTGGCGCACAGCACGCCTGGACCCCAGGCCCACCCACAAAACCGTGTACTATAGCACACCGATTTGGTCCAAAAATGCCCCGTTCGTGACGTTTTGCCAGTTTGTCCACCTAAATGGACACGAAAAATTAAACGGACCACACTGGGATGATCCCCAACCTCCTTGACACGCCCCGATCAATTTTTAGCCTACAGCACGCCCGGACCCCGTGCCCCCCAAAACCGTGGGCTATACCACACTAATCTGCCCCGAAAATAACCTGTTCGTGCTGTTTCACCCGATTGTCCACCCAAATGAACACAAAAAATTAAAGAACCACACTGGGACGATCCTTAACCTCCCTGCCAAGCCACGGTCAATTTTTGGCCCATAGCACGCTCGTGCCCACCCCCGACACAGTGGGCTATAACACACTGATTTTGCCTAAAAATGCCCTGTCCGCGCCGTTCACCCGTTTGTCCACCTAAATAGCCACGAAAAATTAAACGGACCACACTGGGATGATCCCCAACCTCCCTAGCGTACCTCGGTCAATTTTTTCCCAAAGCACGCCCGGACCCCGGGCTAACACCCGAAATCGTGGGCTATAGCACACCGATTTGGCCCAAAACTGCCCCGTTTTTACTTTTTTGCCCGTATGACTACTCAAATAGCCTCGAATAAATAAACGAACCACACTGGAATGATCCCCATCCTCCCTGGCACGCCCCGATCGATTTTCGTCCCACGACACCCCCGGACCCCGGGCCCACCCTCAAAACCATGGGCTATAACACACCGATTTAGCTTGAAAATGCCCCATTCACACCATTTTGCCCATTTTACCACCCAAATGGTCTCTAATAAATACACGAACCACACTGGGATGATCCCCAACCTCCCTGGCACGCCCCCAAAAATCGTGGGCTATAGCACACCGATTTGGCCCAAAAATGCCTTGTTCGCGCCATTTTTCCCATTTGACCACCCAAATGGCCTTGAATAAATAAACGGACCACATTAGGACCATCTCCAACCTCCCTAGAATGCCCCAGTAATGTTTTGACACACGGCACCCCCGATCCCCGGGCGTACCCCCTAAATCGTGGGCTATAGCACACCGATTTGGCCTTAAAACGCCCCATTTTGTGTCGTTTCTCTCGTTTGTCTACCCAAATAACCTCAAATAAATAAACGGACCACACTGAGATGATCCCCAACCTCCCTGGCATGCCCTGATTAATTTTTTACCACTATACTCCCGAACCCAGGCCCACCCCCAAAACCGTGTTATAACACACTAATTTGGCCAAAAAATGCCCAGTTTGTGCTGTTTCGCCCGTTTGACAACCTTAACGGCCTCAAATAATCAAACGAACCACATTGGGACGATCCCCAACCTCTCTGGAACGCCCAATCGATTGTCGGCCTATGGCACTCCCGGACCTCGGGTCCACCCCCAAAATCGTGGGATATAGCATACCAATTTGGACCGTAAATGCGCCGTTTTAACCGTTTCGCCTGTTTGACCACCCAAATGACCTTGAATAAATAAAAGGACCACACTAGGAGGATCCCCAACCTCCCTGGCATACCTCGATTAATTTTTGGCACACAGCACCCCCGGATCCCGGGCCCACCACTAAAACCGTGGACTATAGCACATTGATTTGGCTCGAAAATGCCTTGTTCGTGCCGTTTCGCCTGTTTGACCACACAAATGGCCTCAAATAAATAAACTGACCATACTGGGATGATCCCCAACCTCCCTGGCATGCCCTGGTCGATTTTGGGCCCACGGTACCCCCGGACCCCGGACCTACCCCCAAAACAGTGGGCTAGCACACCAATTTGGCCCAAAAATGCCTCGTTCATGCCGTTTCGCCTATTTGACCACACAAATGGCCTCAAATAAATAAACAGACCACACTGGGACAATCCCCAACCTCTCTGGTATGCCTCGATCGATCTTTAGCACACGGTACCATCGGACCCACCCCTAAAACTGTGGGCTATATTAAATTGATTTGGCTCGAAAATGCGCCGTTCGCGCCATTTTCCTGTTTGACCATGCAAATGGCCTCAAATATATAAACGGACCACATTGGGACGATCCCCAAACTCCCTGTCTTGCCCAAGTCGATTTTCGGTGCATGGAACCCCTGTGCTCACCCCCAAAATCGTGGGCTATAGCACATCGATTTGGCCCAATAATGCCCCATTCGCATCGTTTCGACTATTTAACCACCCAAATGGCCTCAAAAAAATAAAAGAACCATACTGGAATGATCCTCAACCCCCGTACCCCGGGCCCACGCCCGAAACCGTGATCTATAGCACACTGATTTGGCCAAAAAATCCCCCATTCGTGGCATTTCACCCGTTTCACCACTCAAATGGGCTCAAATAAATAAACAGGCCACACTGGGATGATACCAACCTCCCTTGCTCTCCCCAATTGATTTTTGACCCACATCACCCCCAAACATCAGGCTCACCCTAGAAACCGTGGGCTAAGGCACACCAATTTGGCTCGAAAATACCCCGTTCGCACCGTTTCGCTCGTTTGACCACCTAAATGGCCTCGAATAAATAAACGGACCACACTGGGATGATCCCCAACCTCCATGGCATTCTTCGGTTGATTTATGTCCTATGGTACCTCGGACCCCAGGCCCACCCCCGAAACCATGGGTTATAGCACATCAATTTAATCCAAAAATGCTTTGTTCACACCGTTCTGCCTGTTTGACCCTGCAAATTGCCTCGAATAAATAAATGGACCACACTGGGACGATCCCCAACCCCCTTGGCACACCCTAATCAATTTTTGGCCTATAGAACCCCCTGCCCACCCCAAATCCGTGGGCTATAGCACACCATTTTGGCTCGAAAATGCCCTGTTCGCGTTGTTTCGCCCGTTTGAACATGCAAATGGCCTAAACTAAATAAACGAACCATACTAGGACGATCTCCAACCTCCCTGGCATGCCCCAGTCTATTTTGGGCCCACTGCACCCCCGAACCCAAGCCCACCCTCGAAACCACGGGCTATAGCGCAGCGATTTGGCACGAAAATGTACCGCTCGCACAGTTTCGCCCGTTTGACCACCCAAATGGCCTTGAATAAATTAACGGACCATACTGGGATGATCCCCAATCTCCTTAGCACGCCCCGGTCAATTTTTGGCCCACGACACCCTCATATCCTAGGCCCACCCTCAAAACCGTGGGTTATGCCACATCGATTTTGCTCGAAAATGCCCCAATTGCGCCGTTTCGCCGGTTTGACAACCAAAATAGCCTCGAATTAATAAAGGACAATACAGGGACGATCCCCAAACTCCCTGGAATGCCCCGATTGATTTTTGTCCCACGGCACCCTCGAACCACGGGCCCACCCCCCAAACCATTGGCTATAGCACACCGATTTATCCCGAAAATGCCCCGTTCGCACTATTTTGCCCATTTGATGACCCAAATAGCCTCAAATAAACAAACGGACCATACTGGGAAGATCTTCAACCTCCCTGGCACACCCCAATCATTTTTGGCCCACGAATCCCCCGAACCCCGAGCCCACCCCTAAAACCGTGGGCTATAGCACATCGATTTAGCCTGAAAATGCCCCGTTCATGCCGTTTCACCCGGTTAACCACCCAAATAGCCTTAAATAAATAAACGGACCACACTGGGACGATCCCCAAACTCCCTGACATGTGCCGATCGATTTTTGACCCACGACACCCCCAAACCACGGGCACACCACCAAAACCGTGGGCTATAGCACACCAATTTGGCCTGAAAATGCTCTATTTGCAATGTTTTTCCAGTATGACCACCCAAATGGCCTCGAATAAATAAACGGACCACACCGAGACGATCCCCAACCTCTCTATCATGCCCCAATCGATTTTTGGCCCACGGTACCCTCGAACCCCAGATCCACCCTAAAAATTGTGGGCTATAGAACACCGATTTGTTCTACAGTACCCCTGAACCCCGGGTCCACCCCCTAAATCGTGGGCTATAAAAGATCAATTTAGCTCAAAAATGCCCCGTGTGTGCCGTTTTGCCAGCTGACCACCAAAATGGCCTCGAATAAATAAACGAACCATACTGGGATGATCCCTAACCTCCCTGGCACGCCCCGGTCGATTTTTGGCCCACGGAACCCCCGGAACTCGGGCCCACTCCTAAAACCGTGGTCTTTAGCAAACCAATTTGGCTCGAAAATACCTCGTTCGCGCCATTTTACATGTTTGACGACCTAAATGGCCTCGAATAAATAAACGGACCACACTAAGACGATCCTAAACCGTCCTGGCACACCCAAGTCATTTTATGACCGACGATAATCCCGGACCCTGGGCCCATCCCCAAAACCGTGGGCTATAGCACACAAATTTGGATCAAAAATACCGTATTTGTGTCGTTTTGGCCAACCTCCATAGCATGCCCAGTCAATTTTTAGCCCACAGCACCCCCGAGCCCACCTAAAAAACCGTAGGCTATAGCACACCAAATTTTCCTGAAAACTCTTTGAATGCGCCATTTTGCCTGTTTGACCACCCAAATGGCCTCGAATAAATAAAAGGACCACATTGGAATGATCCCCAACCTCCCTGGCACGCCTTGGGTTATTTTATAGCCCACGGCACCCCCGAACCCCGGGCCCACACCCAAAACCCTAGGCTATAGCATACCGATTTATCCCAACAATGCCCGATTTACGTCGTTTGGCCCGTTTGACCAACCAAATGGCCTCGAATAAATAAAATGACAACACTAGGATGATCCCCAACCACCCTGTCATACCCCGATCGATTTTTGCCCCACGGCACCCCCGGACCCCAGGCCCACCGTCAAAATCGTGGGCTATAGCACATCGATTTTGCCAGAAAAAGCCTCGTTCGTGCTGTTTTACCCGTTTGACCACCCAAATGGCCTCGAATAAATAAACGGATCATACAGGGACGAACCCCAACCTCCCTGGCCCGCCCTGGTCGATTTTTGGTCCATGGCACCCCCAGTCCCCTAGCCCACCCCTAAAATCGTGGGCAATAGTACTCTAATTTGGCCCGAAAATGCCCCATTCACGCCGTTTCGCCCGTTTGACCACCCAAATGGCCTCAAATAAATAAACGGACCACACTAGGACGTTTCCCAAAATCCCTGGCATGCGTCTATCAATTTTTGGCCCACGTCATCCCGAACCCCGGGCCCACCCCCAAAACCGTGGGTTATTAGCACACTAAGTTGGCCTAAAAATTCCCTGTTCGAGGCATTTTGCCCCGTTTGATCAACCAAATGGCCTCGAATAAATAAACGAACCACAATGGGATGATCCCCAACCTCCCTGGCATGCCCTGATTGATTTTTGGCCAACGGAACCCTCGGACCCCAAGCCCGCTCCCGAAACCGTGGGCTATAGTATACCAATTTGACCTGAAAATGCCTCATTCGCACTGTTTCGCTTGTTTGACCGCCCAAATAGCCTCGAATAAATAAACAGACCACACTGGGTCGATCCCCAACAGGCCTGGCATACCCCTGTTGATTTTTGCCTAACTGCACTCCCGTACCCCAGGGCCACTCCCAAAAACGTGAGCTATAGCACACCGATTTGGCCCGAAAATTCCTCGTTCGCTCCGTTTCGGTCGTTTGACCACCAAAATGGCCTCGAAAAAATAAACTGACCGCACTAAGATGATTCCCAACTACCCTGTCATGCCCCAATTAATTTTAAACCCACGAAACCCCCAGACCCCGGATCCACCCCCAAAACTGTGGGCTATAGCACACCGATTTGGCCCGAATATGCCCAGTTCATGCCGTTTCGCCCGTTTGACCATCCTAACGGACTCAAACAAATAAACGGACCACATTGGGGTGATCCCCAACCTCTCTGGCACGCCCAATCGATTGTCGGCCCATGGAACCCCCGAACCCCAGGCCCACCCCCAAAACCGTGGGCTATAGCATACCAATTTAAACCGTAAATGCCCCGTTTGCAATGTTTCGCCCGTTTGACCACCCAAACGACCTCGAATAAATAAACGGACCACACTGGAAGGATCTCCAACCTCCCTAGCATACCTGATAAATTCTTTGCACATGGCACCCCTGGATCCCGTGCCCACCCCTAAAACTGTAGGCTATAACACACCGATTTGGCTCAAAAATGCCCCGTTCATGCCGTTTTACCTGTTTGACCACACAAATGGCCTCAAATAAATAAACAGACCACTCTGGGACGATCCCAAACCTCCCTGACATGCCCTGGTCGATTTTGGGCCCACGGTACTCCCGGACCATGGACCTATCCCCAAAATAGTGGGCTATAAAGCACCTATTTGGACCAAAAAGGCCTCGATCGTGCCATTTCGCCCATTTGACCACACAAATGGCCTCAAATAAATAAACAGACCATACTAGGATGATCCCCAACCTCCTTGGCATGCCTCAATCGATATTTGGCACACGGTACCATCGGGCCCACTCCCAAAACGGTGGGCTATATTAAATCAATTTGGCTTGAAAATGCCCTATTCCCGCCGTTTCACCCGTTTAACCATGCAAATGGCCTAAAATATATAAACGTACCACACTGGGACGATCCCCAAACTCCCTGGCATGCCCTGGTCAATTTTCGGCACACGACATCCCCGTGCTCACCCCCAAAATCATGGGCTATAGCACATTGATTTGGCCCAATAATGCCTCATTCGCATAGTTTCGACTGTTTGACCACCCAAATGGCCTCGAAAAAAATAAAAGAACCACAATGGGATGATCCTCAACCTCTGTGCCCCGGGCCCACCCAAAAATGCCCCATTCGTGCCATTTCGCCCGTTTCACCACTCAAATGGGCTCGAATAAATAAACAGACCACATTGGAATGACACCAACCTCCCTTGCACGCCCCGATCGATTTTTGAACCATAGCACCCCCGAACCTCGGGCTCACCCAAGAAACCGTGGCCTAAGGCACACCGATTTTGCTCGAAAATGCCCTGTTCGCACCGTTTCGCCCGTTTCACCACCTAAATGGCCTCGAATAAATAAATGGATCACACTGGGATGATCCCCAACCTCCATGGCATACTTCGGTCGATTTTTGTCCCATGGTACCCCCGGACCCTCGACCCACCCCCGAAACCGTGTGTTATAGCGCATTGATTTAATCTGAAAATGCCCCGTTCGCGCCATTTTTCCTGTTTGACCCCGCAAATGGTCTCGAATAAATAAATGGACCACACTGGGATGATCCCCAACCTCCCTGGCACACCCCAATCAATTTTCGGCCTATAGAACCCTCGGACCCCTGGCCCACCCCAGAACCGTGGGCTATAGCACACCATTTTGGCTCAAAAATGCCCCATTCACGTTGTTTCGCCCGTTTAACCATGCAAATGGCCTAGAATAAATAATCGGACCATACTGGGACGATCTCCAACCTCCTAGGCACGCCCCGGTCTATTTTTGGCCCACTGCACCCCCGGACCCCAGGCCCACCCTCGAAACCATGGGCTATAGCACAGCGATTTGGCACGAAAATGCCTCATTCACACCATTTCGCCCGTTTGACCACCCAAATAGCCTCGAATAAATTAACGGACCATACTGGAATGATCCCCAACCTCCCTAGCACACCCCAATCAATTTTTGGCCCACGACACCCTCAGATCCTAGACCCACCCTCAAAACCGTGGGCTGAGGCACATCAATTTGGCTGGAAAATGCCCCGATTGCGTCATTTTGCCCGTTTGACAACCAAAATAGCCTCGAATAAATAAACGGAACATACAGGAACAATCCCTAACCTCCCTGGCAGGCTCCGATCGATTTTTACCCTAAGACACCCTCAAACCACAGGCCCACCCCCTAAACCATGGGCTATAGCACATTGATTTATCTCGAAAATGCCCCGTTCGTACCATTTTACCCATTTGACTACCTAAATAGCCTCGAATAAATAAACGGACCATACTGGGAAGATATTCAACCTCCCTGGCACACCCCAATTATTTTCAGCCCACGGCACCCCCGGACCCTGGGCCCACCCCCAAAATCGTGGGCTATAGCACACCGATTTAGCCTGAAAATGCCCCATTCGTTACGTTTCACCCGTTTAACCACCCCAATGTCCTTAATTAAATAAATGTACCACACTGGGATGATCCCCAACCTCCCTGGCAAACGTTGATCGATTTTTGGCCCACGACACCCCCAAACCACGAGCCCACCACCCAAACCGTGGGCTATAGCACACCGATTTGGCCTGAAAATGACTATTTGCAATGTTTTGTCCGTATGACCACCCAAATGTCCTCGAATAAATAAACGGACTACACCGGGATGATCTCCAACCTCCTTGGCACGCCCCAATCGATTTTCGGCCCACGGTACCCCCGAACCCAGATCTATCCTAAAAATCATGGGCTATAGCACACCGATTTGGTCCACGGTACCCCCGAACCCCAGGTTCACCCCCTAAACCATGGGCTATAGCACATCGATTTGGCTCGAAAATGCCCCGTTCGTGCCATTTTGCCAGTTGACTGTCCAAATGGCCTCGAATAAATAAATGGAACATACTGGGATGATCCCTAACCTCCCTGGCACACTCCGATCAATTTTTAGCCCATGGAACCCCCGGACCCCGGGCCCATCCTCAAAACTGTGGTCTTTAGCAAACCAATTTGGCTCGAAAATACCCCGTTCACAGAATTTTGCATGTTTGACCACCCAAATGGCCTCGTATAAATAAATGGACCACACTGGGGCGATCCTAGACTGCCCTGGCACACCCCAGTCATTTTATGATCGACATTAACCCCGGACCCTAGGCCCATCCCCAAAACCGTGGGCTATAGCACACCAATTTGGATAAAAAATGCCTCAAATAAATAAACGAACCACACAGGGATGATCCCCTACCTCCCTGGTATACCCCGATCGGTTTTTGGCCCACGGCACCCCCGTACCCTTGGCCCACCCACAAAACTGTGGGCTATAGCACACCGATTTGGCCCAAAAATGCTCTGTACGCGCCGTTTTGCCCTTTTGACCACCCAAATGGCCACGAATAAATAAACGAACCCCACTGGGATGATCCCCAACCTCACTGGCATGCCCCGGTCAATTTTTGAACCACGCCAACCCCAGACCCTAGGCCCACCCCCAAAAATGTAGGCTATAGCACACTAATTTAGCCCAAAAATGCTCTGTTTTTGTCGTTTCGCCTGTTTGACCAATAAAATGGCCTGGAATAAATAAACCGACCATACTAAGATGATCCCCAACCTCGTCGGCATGCCCCGATCGACTTTCATCATACAACCCCATCGAAACCAGGGCCCACCCCCAAAATAGTGGGATATACCATACCGATTTAGCCCGAAAATGCCCCGTTCGCGCCGTTAAGCCCGTTTGACCACCCAAATAGCCTCGACTAAATACACGGACCATACTGAGACGATCCCCAACCTCCATGGCACGCCCTTATCAATTTTCAGCCCATGGCACCCCAGAACCCCTAGCTCACCCCCGAAACCATGGGATATAGAAAACCGATTTGGCCCAAAACTACCCCGTTCATGTCGTTTCGCCCGTTTGACCACCCAGATGGCCTCGAATAAATAAACAGACCACATATGGACGATCCCTAAGCTCTCCAGCATGCCTCGGTCAATTTTTGTCCTACGACACCCTGGACCCCGGGCCCACCCCCAAAATATGGGCTATAGCACACCAATTTGCCTCGAAAATGCCCTGTTTGTGCTGTTTCGCCTGTTTGACAACCCAAATGGACTCGAATAAATACACGGACGATACTGGGATGATCCCCCACCTCCCTGGCATGCCCCGGTCAATTTTTGGCCCACGACACCCTCGAACCTTGGGCCCACCCCCAAACCTGTGGGCTATAACAAACCAATTTGGCTTAAAAATGTCTCGTTTGCACTATTTCGGCCGTTTGACCACCCAAATGGCCTTGAATAAATAAACGGACTATGCTGGGCCGATCCTCATCCCCCTTGGAACACACCGGTCAATTCTCAGCCTACAGCACCCCCGGATCCCGAGCCCACCCCGAAACCGTGGGTTATAGCACACTGATTTAGCCCGAAAATTCACCATTCGCGCCGTTTTGCCCATTTAACCACCCAAATGGCCTCGAATAAATAAACAGACCATACTAAGACGATCCTCAATCCCCCTGGCACAACCCAGTCAATTTTCGACCTACAACACCCTCGGATCCTAGGCCCACCCCAGAAACCGTGGGCTATAGCACACCGATTTTGCATAAAAAGGCCTTATTCTCGCTGTTTCAACTGTTTGACCACCCAAATATCCTCGAATAAATAAATGGAACACACTGGGATGATACTCAACCTCTCTGGCATGCCTCTTTTGATTTTTTGCCCACGGCGCCCCTGGGCCACGGGCCCACCCCCAAAACCATGGGCCATAGCACACCGATTTGGCCTGAAAATGCCCCGTTTGCGTTATTTTGCCCATTTGACCACCCAAATGGCCTTAAATAAAAAACAGACGACACTGGGATATCCCCAACCTCCCTGGCATCCCTCGGTCGATTTTCGACCCACGGTTCCCTCGGACCCTGGGCCCACCCCCGAAACCGTGGGCTATAGCACACTGGTTTGGCACAAAAATGCCATGTTCGCACTGTTGTGCCTGTTTGACCACCCAAATGACCTCGATAAACGAACGGACCACTCTAGAACGATCCCCAAAAGCCCTGGCATTCCCCGATCAATTTTTGATTCACGGCACCCCCGGACCCCAAGCCCACCCCTGAAATCGTGGGCTATAGCTCACTGATTTGCCCCGAAAATGCCCCACTCCTGCTGTTTTGCCCGTTTGACCACCCAAATGGCCTCAAATAAATATAAATAAACCATACTGGGACGATCCCCAACCTCCCTGGCATGACCCGATCAATTTTTGGCCAACAGCACCCCTGAACCCCGAGCCCACCCCTAAAACCATGGGCCATAGCACACCGATTTATTGCAAAAATGCTCTGTACGCACTGTTTCACCCTTTTGACCACCCAAATGGCCTCGAATATATAAATGGACAACACTGGGATGATCCGTAACCTCCCAGGCACGCCCCGGTCATTTTCAACCCACGGCACCCACGGACCCTGAGCCCACCCCAAAACCTCGATCAATTTTTCTCCCATGGCACTCCCAAACAATGGGCCCACCCTGAAACCGTCCGCCATAGCACACCGATTTGGTCTAAAAATACCCCATTCTCGTCGTTTCGACCATTTTACCACCCAAATGGCCTTGAATAAAAACAGAAGACACTGGGATGATCCCCTATCACCCTGGCATGCCTCGGTCGATTTTTGGCCCACGGCACCACCGAACCCCGGACCCACCCCCAAAACTGTGGGCTATAGCATACCAATATGGTCCAAAAATGCCATGTTCGCGCTGTTTCACCCATTTGACCACCCAAATAGCCTCGAATAAACGAAGACCACTCTTGGATGATCCCAAACTGCCCTGGCATTCCCCGACCGATTTTTGGCTCGCGACACCCCCGGACCCCGAACCTATCCCCGAAATCGTGGACTATAGCACACTAATTTGCCTAAAAAATACACCGCTCGTGTCGTTTTTCTCGTTTGACCACCAAGATGGCCTCGAATAAATAAACAAACAACACTGGGATGATCCCTAACCTCCCTGGCATGCCTCGATCAATTTTTGGCCATCAGCACCCCGAACTTCGGGCCTACCCCCAAAACTGTGGGCCATAGCACAACGATTTGTAGCATAAATGCTCCGTACGCACTGATTCACCCTTTTGACCACCCAAATGGCCTCGAATAAATAAATGAACCACAGTGGGATAATCCTTAAACTCCCAGGCGCGCTACAGTAGTTTTCGGCCCACGACACCCCGGGACCCCGGGCCCACCCCAAAAACCATGGGCTATAGCACACTGATTTGGCCTGAAAATGCCCCATTTACGTTGTTTCCCCCGTTAGACCAATCAAATGGCCTCGAATAAATAAACGGACCACACTTGGAATATCCCCAACCTCCTTAGCATGCCCCGATCAATTTTTAGCTAATGGTACCCCCGGATCACGGGCCCACCCCAAATACCGTGGGCTATAGCACACCATTTTGGCCCGAAAATTCCATGTTCGCACCATTTCTCTAAGACGATCCCCAACCGCCCTGGCATACCCCGATCGATTTTTAGTTGTCGGCACCCTTGTACCCAAGGCCCACCACCGAAATCGTGGGCTATAGCACACCGATTTGCCCTAAAAATACACCGCTCGCGCCATTTTGCCCGTTTGACCACCCAAATGGCCTCGAATAAATAAATGGACCACACTGGGACGATCCCCAACCTGTCTGGCATGCCCTAGTTGATTTTTGGCCCATAGCACCCCGAACCTTGGGCCCACCCCTAAAACTGTGGGCCATAGCACATCGATTTATAGCAAAAATGCTCTGTACGCGCTGTTTCACCCTTTTGACCACCCAAATAGCCTCAAATAAATAAATGGACCACACTAGAATGATCCCCAACATCCCTGGAATGCCCCGATCATTTTTGGCCCACGGCACCCCGGGACCCTGGGCCCACCCCAGATTCATGGGCTATAGCTCACCAAATTGGCCCGAAAATGCCCCATTCACGCTGTTTCCCCATTTGACCATCCAAATGGCCTCGAATAAATAAACGTACCACACTGTGATGATCCCCAACCTCCCTGGCATGTCCCAATTTATTTTTGTCCCGCGGCACCCCTGGACCTCGGGCCCACCCCCAAAACCGGAGCACATCGATTTGGCATGAAAATTCCCCGTTTGTGTCGTTTTGCTTGTTTGACTATCCAAATGGTCTCGAATAAATAAATGGACCATACTGGGATGATCTCCAACCTCCCTGGCATGCCTTGGTCGATTTTCATCTCGCGGCACCCCCGAACCCTAGGCCCACCCCAAAAATCATGGGCTATAACACCCCGATTTGGCCCGAAAATATCCCACTCGCACCGTTTCCCCCTTTTGGACACACAAATGGCCTCGAATAAATAAACGGACCCCACTAGGATGATCCCCAACCTCCCTGGCACGCCCCAGTCAATTTTTGGCCCACGGAATCCCCGGACCCTAAGACCACCCCAAAAACCGTGGGCTATAGCATACCGATTTGGCCTAAAAATGCCCCATTCATGCTATTTCGTCTGTTTGACCACCCAAATAGCCTTGAATAAATAAACGGGCTACATTGGGACAATCCCAAACCTCCCTGGCATACCCCGATCAATTTTCAGCCCACAGCACCCCCGGACCCGGGTCCCACCCCTAAAACCGTGGGCTATAGCAAACTAATTTGGCCTGAAAATGCCTCGTTCGCGTCGTTTCACACGTTTGAACACCCAAATAGCCTAGAATATATAAACGGACTACACTGAGATGATCGTCAACCCCCCTGCTTACCCCGGTCGATTTTCAGCCTATGGCACCCCCGGACCACAGGCCCATCCTTTAAATCGTGCTCTATAGCACATCAATTTAGCCCAAAAATGTCTCGTTCGAGCCGTTTCGCCCGTTTGACCACCCAAATGGCCTCGAATAAATAAATGAACCACACTGGGATGAACCCCAACCTCCCTGGCATACCCCGATCAATTGTCAACCCACAAAACCCCTGGACCCCAGGCCCGCCCCCATAGCCGTGTGCTATAGCGCACTGATTTAGCCTAAAAATTCCCCGTTCGCGCCGTTTTGCCCGTTTGACCACCCAAATGGCTTTGAATAAATACACGAACCATATTGGGATGATCCCCAACCTCCCTGGCATGCCCTGATTGATTTTCAGCCTATAGCACACCCGAACCCCGAGCTCACCCCCAAAACTGTGGGCTATAGCACCCCGATATGGTTTGAAAATGCCCCATTCGCGTTGTTTCGCCCGTTTGACCAACCTAATGGCTTCGAATAAATAAACGGACCAAACTGGGATGATCCCCAATCTTATTAGCACGCCCGGGTTGATTTTTGGCTTACGATAATCCTGGACCCCAGGCCTACCCCTAAAACCATGGGCTATAGCACACCGACTTGGCTTGAAAATGCACCGTTTATGTTGTTTTTCTCGGTTGACGACCCAAATGGACTCGAATAAATAAACGAACCACACTGAGATAATCCCCACCTCCCTAGGAACCCCCGGTCGATTTTCGACCCACGGCACCCCGGACCGTGGGCCCACCCCCAAAACCGTGTGGTATAGCACACTCATTTGGCCTGAAAATGCCTCGTCCGCACAGTTTCGCCCATTTATCCACCCAAATGGCCTCGAATAAATTAACAGACTATACTAGGATGATCCCCAACCTCCCTAGCATGCCTTGGTTGATTTAAGCCCACGATACCCCAGACCCCGGGCCCACCTCTAAAATCGTGAGCTATAGCACACTGATTTAGCCCGAAAATGCCCTGTTTGCGCCATCTCACCCATTTGATAACCCAAGCGTCCTCAAATAAATAATCGAACCACACTGGGACAATCCTCAACTACCTCTGGCATACCCCAATCAATTTTTGGCCTATGACACGCCCGAACCCCAGGCCCACCCCCAAAACTGTAGGCTGTAACACACCGATTTAGCTCGAAAATGCCTCGTTCGCATCGTTTCACCCGTTTGACCACCCAAATGGCCTTGAATAAATTAACGGACCATACTGGGACGATCCCCAACCGCCCTGGCACGCCCCAGTCGATTTTTGGCCCACGACACCCCCAAACGCCGGGCCAACCCCCTAAACCGTGGGCTAAAGCACACTAATTTGGCCCGGAAGTGCCCCTTTTGCGCCGTTTTGCCTGTTTGACCACCCAAATGGCCTCGAATAAATAAATTAACCACACTGGGACGATTTTTAACCTCCCTGGCATGCCCCAGTTGATTTGTGGCCCAGTGCACCACCGAACCCCGAGCCCACCCCTAAAATCGTGGGCTATAGCAGACTGATTTAGCGTAAAAATATCCCGTTCATGTCATTTCACCCCTTGACCAAACAAATAGCCTAGAATAAATAAACGAACCACACTAGGATGATCTCCAACCTCCCAGGCACACCCCGATCGATTTTTCACCTATGGCACCCCCGAACCCACGGCCCACCCCCAAAACTGTGGGCTATAGCACACTGATTTGGACCGAAAACACCCCGTTCACGCCGTTTCACCCGTTTGACAGCTTAAATGTCCTCAAATAAATAAATGGACCACACTGGGACGATCCCCAACCTTCCTGGAATGTCTCGGTTGATTTTTGGCCCACGAAACCCTCGAATCCCGAACCCACCCCCAAGACCGTGGTCCATAGCATACCGATTTGGCCCAAAAATGCCCCGTTCATGTCGTTTCATTCGTTTGACCATCCAAATGGCCTCGAATATGTAAACGGACCACACTGGGATGATCCCCAACCTCCCTGGCATGCCTTGATCGACTTTTGGCTTACGGTACCCTCGGTCTCAGGGCCCACCCCTAAAACCGTAGGCTATAGCACACTGATTTGGCCTGAAAATACCCCGTTCGCACCGTTTTGCTCGTTTGACCACCCAAATGACCTCGAATAAACAAACGAACCACATTGGGACGATCCCCAACCGCCTTGGCATGCCCCATTTGATTTTTTGTTCACGTTACCCCGAACTTCGGGCCCACTCCCAAAATCGTGCGCTATAGCACACTGATTTGTCCCAAAAATGTTCCGTACGCGCCATTTTGCCCTTTTTACCAACCAAATGGCCGCGAATAAATAAACGGACCACACTGGGATGATCCCCAACCTCCCTGGCACTCCACAGTTGATTTTTAACTCACGGCACCCCCAGTCCCACCCTCAAAACCATGGGTTATAGCACACCGATTTGGCATGAAATTGCCCCGTTCGTACTGTTTCTCCCGTTTAACCCTCCAAATGGCCTCGAATAAATAAACCAACCACACTAGGACGATCCCCAACCTTTCCAACATGCCCCGATCCATTTTTTGACTACGGCACCCTCGTACCCCAGTCCTACCCCCGGAACCGTGGCTATAGCATACCGATTTGGCCTAAAAATGCCCCATTTGCACCGTTTCTCTAGTTTGACCACCCAAATGGCCTCGAATAAATAAACGGACCATACTGGGATGATCCCCAACCTCCCCGGACCCCTGGTCCACTCCCAAAACTATGGGCTATAGCACACCGATTTGACCCAAAAATGCCCCATTCGCGTTGTTTCTCTCCTTTGACCAACAAAATGGCCTTGAATAAATAAACGGGACACACTGGGATGATCCTCAACCTCACTGGCATACCTCGATTGATTTTTGGCCCACGACACCCCTGGGCCCACCCCCGAAACCATTGGTTATAGCTTAGCGATTTAACCTGAAAACGCCCCGTTCACGCCGTTTCGCCAGTTTGACCACCCAAATGGCCAGGAATAAATAAACAGACCACACTGGGATGATCCCAAACCTCCCAGGCATGCCCCGGTTGATTTTTAACAAACGGTATCTCAGACCCTGGGCCCACCCCCAAAACCGTAGGCAATAGCCCACCGATTTGGCTCGAAAATGCCCCGTTCGCGTTGTTTTGTCATTTTGACCACTCAAATGGCCTCGAATAAATAAACAGAACACACTGGGATGATCCCCAACCTCCCGGGCATGCCCTGATCAATTTATGACCCACGACACCCCCGGACCCCGGGCCTACCCCCGAAACCATGGGCTATAGCACACCGATTTAGCCTAAAAACTCATCGTTCGCGCTGTTTTGCCCGTTTGACAACCCAAATAGCCTAGAATAAATAAACCAACCATACTAGGACGATCCCCAACCTCACAAGTGTGCCCCGAAAAATTTTTGGCCCACGACACACCGGTACCCTTGGCCCACCCTCAAAACTATGGGCTATAGCACTCCGATTTGGCTTGAAAATGCCCCGTTCGTGCCATTTTGCCTGTTTGACCACCCAAATATCCTCGAATAAATAAATGGACCACACTGGGATGATCCCTAACCTCCCTGGCATGCCTCGGTTGATTTTTGACCCACGGCTCCCCCGGACCACGGGCCCACCACAAAAACCGTAGGCCAGAGCACACCGATTTGATCCAAAAATGCCCCATTCGAGTCATTTTGCCCGTTTGAACAACCCAAATGGCCTCGAAAAAAAAAACGGATGACACTAGGATGATCCCCTACCTCTCTGGCATGCCTCAATCCATTTTTGGCCCACAGTACCCCCGAAACTCGGGCCCACCAAAACCGTAGGTTATAGCACACCGATTTGGCCAGAAAATGTCACGTTTGCGCTGTTTTGCCCGTTTGACCATCCAAATGGCCTCGAATAAATGAACGGACCACTCTCGAACGATCCCCAACCTCCCTGACACGCCCCGATCATTTTCGGCCCACGGCACCCCCAGACCTCGGGCCAACCCCCAAAACCGTGGGCGATAGCACACCAATTTGGCCTAAAAATGCCCTGTTCGCACCGTTTTGCCCATTTGACCAATCAAATAGCCTCGAATAAATAAATGAACCACACTAGGAATATCCCAACCTCCCTAGCAATCCTCGATCAATTTTTCGCCCGCGGCACCCCTAAACACCAGGCCCACGCCCAAAACCATGGGCTATAGCAGACCAACTTGGCCCAAAAATCCTATTCGCGTCGTTTCGTCCATTTGACCACCCAAATGGTCTCGAATAAATAAACGGACCACACTGGGACTATCCCTAACCTCCCTGGCATGCCCCGATTAATTTTTGGCCCGCGTCACCCCAGACCCCAGGCCCACCCACGAAATCGTAGGCTACAACACACTAATTTGGCTAAAAATGCCCCGTTCGCACCGTTTCTCAAGTTTGACCACCCAAATAGCCTCGAATAAATAAACGGCCTACACTGGGACGATCCCCGACCTCGACGGCATGCCTCGGTTGATTTTTAGCCTACAACACCCCCGGACCCATGGCCCCCCTAAATTCGTGAGCTATAGCACATTAACTTGGCCAAAAAATACCCCGTTCGCGCTGTTTTGCTCGTTTAACTAACTAAATGGCCTTGACAAATAAACGGACCACACCCGTATGATCCCCAACCTCACTGGCATGCCTTGATTAATTTATGGCCCACGACACCCCCGGACCCTAGGCCCACCCCCGACACCATGGGCTATAGCACACCGATTTGGCCTAAAAACTCATCGTTCGCACCGTTTCGCCCGTTTGACCACCCAAATGGCCTGGAATAAATAAATCGACCATACTGGGAAGATACTAAACCTCCCTCACATACACCAGTTGATTTTTGGTCAATGACACCTCGGACCCTGGGCACACCCCTAAAATCATGGGCTATAGCACACCGATATAGCCCAAAAATGCCCCGTTTGTGTCGTTTTGCCCGTTTGACCACCCAAATGGACTCGAATAAATAAATGGACCACACTGGGATAATCCTCACCTCCCTAGCAAGCCCCGATCAATTTTTGGTCCATGGCACCCCTGAAACCATGGGCTATAGCACACTGATTTGGCCTGGAAATGCTCTGTTGGCACCGTTTTGCCCGATTGGCCACCCAAATGGCCTCTAATAAATAAAATGACTATACTAGGATGATCCCCAACCTCCCTGGCACGCCCCGATCATTTTTGGCCCACGATACCCCCGAACCCCGAGCCAACCCCCAAAACCGTTTGCTACAACACATCGATTTTGCCTGAAAATGCCCCGTTCGTGTTGTTTCTCCAGTTTGACCACCCAAATGGCCTTGAATAAATAAACGGACCACACTGGGATGATCCCCAACCTCTCCGGCATGCCTCGGAAGACTTTAGGCCTGCGGCACCCCCGAGCCCACCCCCAAAATCGTGTGCTATAGCACATCAATTTGGCCTAAAAATTCCTCGTCCATGCCGTTTCGTCCGTTTGACCAGCCAAATTGCCTTGATAAAAAAATGGACCAACTAGGATGATCCCAAACCTCACCGGTATGCCGCGATTGATTTATGGCCCACGACACCCCCGGTCCCCTAGCCCACCCCCAAAACCAAGGACTATAGCACACAAATTTGGCCCGAAAATGCCCCGTTTGCCCCATTTTGCTCGTTTGACCACCCAAATGACCTCAAATAAAAAAGTAGACGACACTGGGATGATACCCAACCTCTCTGGCCCCCAACCCTGGGCCCACCCCAAACCGTGGGCTATAGCACACCAACTTGGCCCGAAAATGCCCCATTCGCGTCGTTTCTCCCATTTGACCACCCAAATGGCCTCGAATAAATAAAAGTACCACATTGGGATGATCCCCGACCTCCCTAGCAAGACCGAATCGATTTTTGGCCCGTAAAAACACCGGACCCTAGGCCCACCCCCAAAACCGTAGGCTACAGCACACTGATTAGGCCCAAAAATGCCCCATTCACACAGTTTCTCCAGTTTAACCATCCAAATAGCCTCGAATAAATAAACGGACCATATTGGGATGTTTCCTAATCTCCCCGGCATGCCTCGGTTGATTTTTGGCCTACGGCAACCCCGAACCCTGGGCCCACCCCCATAACTGTGTGCTATAACATATCAATTTTGCCCAAAAATGCCCCGTTGGCTCCGTTTCGCCCGTTTGACCAACTAAATTGCCTTGAATAAATAAGCGGACCACACTGGGATGATCCCCAACCTCACTGGCACGCTCCGATTTATTTTTTGCCCACGACACGCCCGGACCCTGGGCCAACCCCCAAAACCATGGGCTATAACACACTGATTAAACCCGAAAACTCATGGTTCGTGCTGTTTCGCCCGATTGACCACCCAAATGGACTGGAATAAATAAATCAACTATACTGGGATGATCCCCAACGTCCCAGGCATGCCCCGATCAATTTTTGGCCAACGGTACCCCCAGACCCTGAGCCCACCCCTAAAACCGTGGGCTATAGCACACCGATTTGGCCCAAAAATGTCTCGTTCATACAGTTTCACCCATTTGACCACCCAAATGGCCTCGAATAAATAAATGGACCACACTGGGATGATCCCCAACCTCCCTGGCATGCCCCGATCGATTTTTGGCCCACGATACTCCCGAACCCCGGGCCTACCCCCGAATTCGTAAGCTACAGCACACTGATTTGCACCGAAAATGCCCCGTTAGCACCGTTTTTCTAGTTTGACCAACCAAATGGCCTAGAATAAATAAACGAACCACACTAGGAGGATCCCCAACCTCTCCGGCATGCCTCAGTCGATTTTTGTCCTATGTCAACCCCGTATCCCGGGCCCACCCCCAAAACCATGTGTTATAGCACATCAATTTTGTTCGAAAATGCCCCATTCATGTCGTTTCTCCCGTTTGACCAACCAAATAGCCTTGATAGATAAATGGACCACACTGAGATGATCCCCAACCTCAATGACATTCCCCGATTGATTTATGACCCACGACACCCCCGGGCCCACCTACAAAACCATGGGCTATAGCACACAGATCTGGCTCAAATACATTCCATTCGTGTCATTTTGCCCTTCTGATCATCCAAATAGCCTCAAATAAATAAACGGACCACACTGGAATGATCCCCAACCTCACTGGCATGCCCCAGTCATTTTCGATCCACGGCACCCCGGGACCCCAAGCCCACCCCAAAAACCAAGGGATATAGCACACCAATTTGGGCCTAAAATGGCCCGTTCGCGCCGTTTTGCCTGTTTAGCAAATCAAATGGCCTCAAATAAATAAAAGGACCACACTTGGAATATCCCCAACCTTCCTAGCACGCTCCGATCAATTTTTGGCCCATGGAACCCCCGAACCCCAGACCCTCCCAAAAACCATGGGTTATAGCACACCAACTATGCCCAAAAATGCCCAATTCACGCCGTTTCGCCCATTTGACTACCCAAATGGCCTCGAATAAATAAATATACCAAACTGGGATGATCCCCATCCTCCCTGGCATGCCCTGATCGATTTTCGGCCTGCAGCACACCCGTACCTCGTGCCAACCCCCAAGACCGTAGGCTACAACACACTAATTTGTCCTAAAAATGTCCCATTCGTGCAGTTTCTCCGGATTAACCACCCAGATGGCCTCGAATTAATAAACGGACCACACTGGGATGATCCCCAACCTCCCCGGCATGCCTCGGTTGATTTTTGGTCTACGACACCCCCAGATCCCAGGCCTACCCCCATAACCGTGTGCTATAGCACATCGATTTGGCCTGAAAATTCCCTGTTCGCTCTATTTCGCCCATTTGACCAACCAAATGGCCTTGAATAAATAAAAGGACCCCAATGGGATGATCCCCAATCTCACAGGTATGCCCCGATTGATTTTTGGCCTACGACACCCCCGTACCCCAGGCCCACCCCCAAACCATAGGCTCTAGCACAACGATTTGGCCTAAAAACTCGTTGTTAGTGCCGTTTTGCCCGTTTGACCACCCAAATGGCCTGGAATAAATAAACCGACCATACTGGGATGATCCCCAACCTCCCAGGTATTTTTCGATCGATTTTCGGCCTGGGGCACCCCAAACCTCGGGCCCACCCCCAAAACCATAGGCTATAGCACACCGATTTGGCTCGAAAATGCCTCGTTTATGCTGTTTCGCCCATTTGACCACCCAAATGGCCTCAAATAAATAAATGGACTATACTAGGATGATCCCCAGCCTCCCTGGCATACCCCAATTTGACAGCGACCGCTTACACTCTTACGAGAGCTGTAGTTTGGGCGTTATCAAATTTTGGCGCCGCCTATGTTACTCTTATGTTATTGGCTATCAAATATAAGAGTAACATAAGAGTAACTGTCAAATATAGAACCCAACTGGGTTGGGTGTCGAATCCCACAGGGAATACTTGGTCACTAAGTATTGCAATTGTTAGCAGACTGTTGGTTGAAAGTTCTACAGAAAGGGGGGATGGTTTAGGCGTGAATTAAAAGTATCAAAATAGCAAAGTAAAAGCGGAATGCTTTGTTGAGTAAGATTTAATCGATGAGAATTATAAGTTAGGGTTATGTCCACCTTATGAGTTCTACGTATCTATTAACTATGAGTAATGCGGAATTCAGACATGCATGCACTTATAGAGATTCGTATTCTAATGGTAAATCCTAGTGTCTCTCGACCATCAAGGATTATCTCACTTTAACTCTCTCGAGCTTAAAGCGTATAACTAATGGTACGAACTCTCCAAGAGGTTAATCCAGTTACGGCACTAACGTGTAAATAGGGGTTGGTAGCCCTATTTCCTTGTCACACTCTCTTTTCCAAGCGTGTAACTTTTCTCTCGAACAAGTTAATGCTATAATGGCTTATTCTATATGTTTGCAACCACAAGAATTTAATTAAGATGAAGAGAGTAATGATATAAGTAGCATACGTATCAAGAATTCACAAACTCATAGTAATAGATAGTATATCAAAAGGCTTCCATAACCCTAACAGAGAAGTTTAGCTACTCATGATTACAACGAAGATCACAATAGACATCATCATCATACCAAAGCTCAAAGAATCTCACGTTGAAGATGGGTGTGGCATCAAACTAGGTTGACGTTTTTGCCCTCTAGCCGTTCCTCATAAGTTGGCGTTTTTTCTATGTTAAAACTTACAGAATCTGTAAACTGAATAATACTAGAAAGTCGAATGAATTCTAAAAAAGCAAACGTGAATCAATGCATGGATGAATGCATGAATGCTGAAAAATTCAGCAAAATAGGGTTTTTATAACATCCTTGTCCTATTCCTACTAAGTTACTGCTGATCCCCAAGTCTTTAGAAATACTATTTTTGCCCGGGACAAGTTCTTCGTGCATCACTTTCAGTCCATAAGCTTCCAAAAGCTTCCTTCCCTCTTATGTGAAGTTTCCCTTGCAACCAAAAGGTCCACAAAGTGCTGAAATCTTCATCATTAATACCTGAAAACATGCTAATCCCGTTGGTTAGCTCACTTACACGAAAATGGACTAAAAATGCAGGAATTATATATTTTGTCCTTAAAACTTAGCTAAAATATGGGCAAATTATGGTGCTTTAGGCGTGTAAATACGCCTATCATCAACACCCCACACTTAAAGCTTTGTTCGTCCTCGAAAAAAATATTACGTCCATGCAATCATCTACTTAGAATATCACAGCAACAACATAAAATGTTCAACAAGACAGGCACGACAATTATTAACAAAGAGTAGTTTTCTTGTTCACTACCAGAAACAATTCAATCTCCAACATAGACTTGTGATGATGGTTAATTCGTATCCACAAGTTAAGTCACAAAGAATCATATAACACTACCCAACAATCATCAACCATGTGTGTCTCACACAAGATATCACCCATAATTACTCATAAGTTTTGCATTTTTTGAAACATGGGTACAAGATTCTCCTTGTTCTCACTCTCATAAAGAATTCATATGTTGCAACTGATGACCATAGGCTTGCCCTTAGTGTAATGCTCTACTAATATCAGAATGCTAAGCTTAGGATCAAATAGGTCTTTACAGGTTGTAATGTAGGCTAAGGGACAGGTAGGACTATTCTGGCCAAAAATAGTGACTATGTTCCCTAAGCGCTTTAATACATCACATTATGCCATTAACACTCTCTTTTAAACAACCCTTCTACCTTTCTTTTCATCTAACACCCCTTTTTACCTATTTTGTTATTCAATTATAAACACAAAGATGAGAATATACAACTTATTTATTTTTATTTTTCTATTTCTTTCTTCTTCTTTTTTTCTTTTTTTTTTTATAAAACACCTCTATAATAGCCACTCTTATTCACAACAATTTCAAGTACCAATACACTCTGAAGCATTACTCTTACCCTCTTTCCTCTTATTTTGTCACATGACTTTACAATTTAAAGCGCTTAGGAATTTGGATCAAATTATGGTCTTGAAAAAATGGATTAGGCTACATATGAGGCTGTCAAAGAAAATAGCTAAAGGCTCAAAGGGGGTTAACTAGGATAATGTCCACGGGTAGGTAAAAAGAAGGTAAACAATCGCAGGCTGCCAAAGAAATGCCTAAATCATCTCCTAAACTCACACGCTTTATTTCGCTTTACACACACACCAGGCAAGTTCTAGTATCAGTCACAACACAGAATATACTATAACCTCTCACACACAAGGCACATGGTTAACTTTATTGGGAGCAGTATAGTCTCTTGACCCAACAGGTGAATGAATTAAACCATACACTTATCACACAGTGAGTCACACTTAGAGCCTAAACGTCTCAATAGTAATGATTTTGGCACAAACTCTTGTCATAATACCATGCTGCCTATCAGAACAATTTCATGCCATTTCAAAAAATCTAAAATTAAACTAACTAATTACGACTAATTAAAACAAACAAGAACTAGAATAAATGCAAATGCAGACAAAGAAGTGTAGCATACAAATACCATCACCCCACACTTAGACGGGACACACTGCCCTCAATGGAAAATAAATAAGAAAAAACTGATTAGTCGGACTCCTCAGCTATGTCTGGGGTCATACCCACTGCATCGGAATCATCATCAGAGTTGTCGTCATCAGAGTTCTCCTCCACGTCTGAGTCTGGCATTCGGCGATCGTCGTCGGTTGGCACGTCATCATCAAGAGGTTCCTCGAAATATACACCTACTCCGCACATAGCCCTCGCATGCTCATTCATTGGGTAGTGATAATCCAACTATTGGAGCTCTGCAGCAGTTGGAACACGACCCCCGCTCATCATGGTGAACCTCGTCATGCCATATAAATGGCGAAAAAAGCTTTCGTCGCGAGCATGTCTTTCTGCAGTGGTCAGGTTGACGCCATGCATAGATTCAGCATCTTTCACCTTTGTGAGGTCAACTTCCTTTGGGTTGTGTGGAAGCTTATGATCTGCAGGTTCCTCTTCGATGTCCTACTTCCTCAATATCGTAGTCAACATATTGCCAAAGCTGAAGTGGGACCTCTTGTGCAGCCTGGCCTTACGCATTGAAGATCGAATAATCGCCCCAATGTTGATGGGGATGTTCGTCATCAAAGCGTACACCAAGCACACTCTATCACGTGTGATCTCTGTGTACTGTGACCCTGGAATCAGGCAAGAGTTGACTATCCGCAACCATATCCGAGCTTCTCTGTTCAAGGAGGCATACGGGAAAGTATTGTGCCGACCGGTATCCTTGTGACAACTCCACCATGCCATTGATCTTGTTCCGCACATTGTGTGTCTGATTTCCCTGTATGGAGGTCTGTGATAAAGCTCCTTAAGCGGTGATGGATCCACAGATGGAAGACCCAGAAAAGAGTTGAAGAACTCCGCATTCAGTTACAAGACTTGGCCCCGAATCTTCACTTCACTTCCGGTAGTCTTTGGAGACCAATTGGCATAGAATTCTCGCGTTAGATCAAGATTGAATTCTCCCATATCTTGGAAAATGAAATCAAGATGTAGCGCCATGATTTTAGCCAAAATGCGAGGTTCTCTCTTCGCTAGACTCTCCTTTTGTATCAACTCCATGTGAACATATTTTTTTACTTTGTTGTTCTTATACCACTCCTTTCTTTCCTCCTCTAGGACCCATTTTATCCCGAACATGCGGCAAGTTATTTGCAGCGAGGAGGATTTAGCTTGCTCTTTTCTTCCCCTTTTCTGACCTTTCTGTGAGGTGGACGCTTTTTCTTTTCCTGGTCGACCTTTTGGTGCCATTTTACCTGAGATTAAAATAAAGTCATGTTAGCTTATCTCGGAAGATTTGATCGACAAAAAAACAATAATGGCACCACCCCACACTTAATTTGTTGGCACCAACTAATTAAGTGGATGATATCGATTACTCAGACTTCATCGACATACATGTAGGCGATATGTTCCAACAATATGTTCAACACAGTCATACTTTCATGGAACCTTAACTATACTTTTCAGCTCTATGTCATGTAATCTTGACCATACTTTTATGGTTTGGATTAATGCACTTTTTGAACAAGACAACTACGTAGAGATCGAATCAAGTTATGGCATAGAAATAATCACAACATCTCATGCTTGTATTCAGTCATGATCTTTATCTCGATGAACGAGTCATTCAAACATTCCAACTTTCAACTTACAAGACAATGTAATTAACTTTACCATTTTGATTCCGCGAAAAGATGACAGTGTATAACAATCAATTACAAATCGGAACAAAGACAAGAACACCCATACGTATTCTTTCACTCAACTAGATATATCATAACAAACCATCCACATTCAAATCACCAACACCACTTCAAGATTTAACAACTCATTATAGGCGTAGTATTGTAATAACTACAGAATATAAAAGAAGAACTTACTTGGTGATGAACTTGGAAGATGATCATGCAAGGTTAGAAGAGCAAAAAGAAAAATTTTGAGAGATTTGGAGAGTAAAGGCGGCGCCTAGGTTGAGCAAGTAAGTGTGTTTTGCTCTAATGTTGAAGTTTTATTTATAGGACAAGGCTTGGGTCGGGTTTGACCCATTTAAAATTGGATTAGGAGACCAAAAATTAAGCATAGGCGGCGCCTAATGCTTTGCCTATGCTTAGCATAGACGGCGCCTTTTGCAAAGCCTAGTTGAGCATAGGCGGCGCCTATGCTATGGCATTGTTGGGCATAGGCGGCGCCTATGCTATGGCATTGTAGATTCAGAGATCAAAGGCAATGGCATAGGCCTTGCCTTGTTCGTTGCCTAGATTTACATAGGCCTTGCCTTGTTCGTTGCCTAGATTTGCATAGGCAATGCCTTGTTCGTTGCCTAGATTTGCATAGGCAATGCCTAACCAATAGCCTTTGTTTCTTCATTCCAAACTTACCACCTTCAACATGACACAATTCTAAATTAAAATTTGGGCTAGATCTCCTCATTTATACGTCTTGCACCTACATTTACTCAAAAACAACAAAAACAATTAGAACGATGGGTTGCCTCCCACCAAGCGCCTTAGTTTTGGTCGTGGCTCGACTCTTCTTTTTGGATTTTTATTTAACAAAAACAAACTCTTAGTAAAACAAAACGATTAAAAACGATGGGTTGCCTCCCATCTAGCGCTTGATTTATTGTCGCGGCACGACATAGTTTCAATTACTTAGACTTCGTCGAGATAGATGGTGTCCATGCATTTTATCGAGTCAAGAGGACCGATATATGGCTTCACTCGTTGGCCATTCACTTTAAAAACACCACCATCAATGCCTTCTAACTCTACTACTCCAGACGAGTAGACTTGGCTAATTCTAAACGGACCAGACCATTTAGACTTTAACTTACCTGGAAATAGCTTTAGTCTGGAGTTGAAAAGAAGTACCATATCACCCTTCTGAAAGTTTCGTTGGATAATCCGCCGATCATGGTACTTTTTCATCCATTCTTTGTAGAGGTCTGCCCTTTCATACGTATGTAGACGGAATTCATCCATCTCATTCAGCTGCTCCAATATCAGATTAATTGCATCATCCCAAGTCAGGTTAAGCCTCTTCAACGCCCACAATGTTTTATGTTCGAGCTCAATCGGCAAGTGACAAGCCTTCCCATAAACTAGTTGGTACGGGGACATGCCAACTGGTGTCTTGAATGCAGTCCTATAAGCCTATAAGGCATCATCCAGCTTTCGGGACCAATCCTTCCTACTAGCATGTACAGTCATAGCAAGGATCAGCTTGATCTCCCGATTAGAAACCTCTACTTGCCCACTAGTTTGTGGGTGGTAAGGTGTAGCTACCTTATGTTGCTTGACCCCATATTTCACCAATACGGCTCTGAACAGCTTGTTGCAAAAGTGTGATCCTCCATCGCTTATGATGGTACGTGGTACCCCAAAACGAGAGAAGATATTTCTCTTTAAGAATGCTACAACACGCTTACCTTCATTATCAGCCAGCGCTACTGCTTCGACCCATTTGGATACATAATCCACAGCAACTAGGATATATTTCATCCCAAACGAACTCACAAATGGGCCCATGAAATCGATACCCCATACATCAAATAGCTCCACTTCAAGAATTTTAGACATGGGCATCTCATGGTGCTTCGAGATAGAGCTTTGCCTCTGACACTGATCACATTTTCTCACAAAATCGTAAGCATCCTTGAATAATGAAGGCCAATAATAGCCGCTTTGCAATACCTTCCTGGTTGTCCGATTACCTGCATGGTGACCCCCAACTTGGGAAGCATGACTTGCTTTCAAGATGCTAGGCACCTCCACATCAGCGATGCATCGCCTAATAACACCATCAGCACATCATCGAAAAAGATACGGTTCATCCCAGAAGTAGTGTTTCACATCATGCATGAACTTTCTCTTTTGAAGAAAGGAGAGATTCTCAGGCATCACTTTACTTACAACGTAGTTCGCAAAGTCTGCATACCACGGTAAGTCTTCCACCATAGCGGCTAGGATCTCTTCATCGGGAAATGCATCATCAATCTCAAGTTCGGGTTGCGCTATGTCCGCACTCTCAAGTCTAGATAGATGATCAGCTACTTAGTTTTCGCAACCTTTTCTATCCTTTACCTCGAAATCAAATTCTTGAAGCAATAACACCCACCGAATTAGCCTTGGCTTAGCATCCTTCTTTGCCATTAAATATCTCAGAGCCGCATGATCTGTATGAACCACCACTTTGGTTCCCAACAAGTAAGCACAGAACTTTTCAAAAGCATAAACAACTGCTAGAAGCTCTTGTTCCGTGACGGTATAGTTCTTCTGGGCTCCATTCAAGGCCTTGCTCGCATAGTATATTGGATGAAATAGCCTTTCTCTTTTCTGACCAAGTACAGCACCCAAAGCTACCCCACTTGCATCACACATCACTTCAAACGGTAGAAACCAATCGGGTGCTACAATAATAGGAGCTTCAACTAGCTTTCCTTTGAGGCATTCAAATGCCTTCAAGCAATCTTCACTGAAGTCGAACTTCGCATCCTTCTCCAAGAGTTTGCATAACGGACTAGCAATCTTGGAGAAGTCTTTGATAAACCTTCGATAAAAACCTTCATGACCGAGGAAACTACGAACTCCTTTTACAGAAATTGGAGGTGGTAGTTTCTCGATAACTTCAATTTTGGCTCGATCAACTTCAATTCCACTTTCGGAGACTTTGTGCCCAAGAACAATGCCTTTCTTAACCATAAAATGGCACTTCTCCCAGTTTAGCACCAAGTTGAACTCAACACATCTCTGTAACGCCATACTCAGATTCGCCAAGCACGATTCAAACGATTCACCCACGACTGAAAAATTGTCCATGAATACCTCCAAGGTGTCTTCAACCATATCAGAAAAAATGGACATCATACAACGCTGAAAAGTGGCAGGTGCGTTACATAACCCAAATGGCATACGTTTGAAGGCAAACGTACCATATGGGCATGTAAAAGTGGTTTTCTCTTGATCCTCAGGAGCAATACAAATCTGATTATAACCGGAATAACCATCTAAGAAACAAAACCATCCTTTCCCTGCCAATCGATCAAGCATTTGGTCCATGAATGGCATTAGGAAGTGATCCTTAAGCGTCCACGAATTCAGCTTCCGGTAGTCCATACACACTCTCCACCCTGTGACAGGTCTGAGTGGAATCAGCTCATTCTTTTCATTCGCAACTACCGCCATGCCCCCTTTCTTGGGCACACACTATATCGGACTTACCCACTTACTGTTAGAGATTGGATATACTACCCCAGCATCTAACCATTTAATAATTTCTTTCTTCACCACCTCCTTCATGGGTGGATTCAACCGTCGTTGATGCTCAATGGTGGGCATACAATTTTCCTCGAGCTGAATCTTATGCATACATATCCCAGGAGGGATACCAATAATATCAGCAATAGTCCAACCGATGGCTCTCTTGTATCTCCTCAGAACAGAAATAAGAGCCGTAACCTGCTGCTCACCTAAATCAGCCGCAACAATAGCCGGAAGTGTATCACCACTTCCCAAAAATGTATATTTCAGGTGACTGGGCAGCTCCTTCAATTCTAGCACTGGTGGTTCTTCAATAGATGGCTTTGCTGGTGGTGAAGGGCGATTTTTAAGATCCAGATCCAGCTTCTTAGGAGCATGAGAATAGGAGCCAATTCCTGTTAGAGAACAAATAGTTTCTTCATACTCTTCAACATCCTCATGCCCAAAATTCGTAAGCACAACAGCCAATGGATCAACAATAAGCTGCTTCTCCATAGATAATTCTTTATCATCATCATAATAAACATCAGCTACAGAGAACACATTCATATCTTTGGGCTTCTTCATTGATTTGCATACATCAAAACAGACCACTTCGTCATTCATCCGAAATAAAAGCTCATAAGCTCTTCGATCAATAAGCACACTTCATGTTGCAAGGAAAGGACGTCCCAAGATTATGGGAACTTCAGAATCCACCTCGCAATCCAAAATAACAAAGTCTGCAGGAAAGATGAAGGTGGAAACCTTCACCAATACATCATATAAGATACCAACAGGCCATTTTACCGACCTATCAGCCATCACGAGCCGCATATTGGTTGGTGTAGGATCACTCAACCCCAACTTTCTGTAAATAGATAGCGACATCAAATTGATGCTAGCTCCCAAATCGCACAATGCCTTAGCAAAATCCAAAGATCCAACCGTGCAAGGAATAGTGAAAGCACCAGGATCTGCCTTCTTCTGAACTAGCGATCTTGTAGCGATTGCACTGCAATGATGAACATTATCTGCCAGCTCATAGCTTACTGCCCGCTTCTTTATCAAAATGTCCTTCATGAATTTAGCGTATCCGGGCATCTGCTCTTGCGCCTCAACCAAAGGAACATTAATAGTCAGCTGCTTCAACATAGTCATGAATTTACTGAACCTGGTGTCATCAGTTTTCTTCTTCAGTCTCTGCGGAAAAGGTGGTGGTGGAAGGGGAATAGTTTTCTCCGCCACTTCCTTTTTATCTTGCTTCTGATTGTCGATCTTTTCAGGTTGCAGACATCTAGGGGTAACGTCAGGAACGCTATCTTCAGCTTCTACGACATCTTCACATTCTGCATCAATAATATTATTTGTTATATCATCAACCACCTGCTTGCCTTTGGATAGATTTTCCAAAGCTTTACCACTCCTGGTAGTAATAGCCATACATGATCCATCATTCCTTAGGTTTTGCACAGTGTCGCTAGGTAAGGTGCCAGCCTTTCTTTGATTGAATGCCGCTGATAGTTGACTCAATTGTTGCTCCAGCTGTTTTATCGCGGTAGAATGCGAATCAACCAATTGATTTATTGATGACAAATCATTCTTTACCTCAGTAACCCCTATATTGGTTGCCTCCACCCCTTTCAACAGCTTAGCCATCATATCGTCCATGGACATCTTTCCAGAGCCAGACGCCACAGCCTCACAGTTTCCAGGAGGAACATACAAACCACTCTTGTCAGTCTTATTCTTCCAACCACCTTGATCGCGGTCCTTGTATCCAGATTTATCATAATAGTTCCGACCTTGGTTTCCTTGGGCATTGCCTCGGAAACCCCCCTGATTATTCAAGTAGTTCGCTTCTTCCTCAGAGTCGGATTCATCTCTTCCCTGTGATACAACGGCCTTAACCTTTTCGGTCTTCCCTGATAATAAGTTCTTGGTAAGAAGATCCATCTGCGTTTTCATGTGAGCCATATCTTGGTCACGTTCCTCTTGTCTACGCCTCTGCTATGCAGTCAAGCCAATAGATGCGGTAGAGCTTGCTACCTCAGAATCCCTGGTATGCCAAGCTCTACTCTACTTTTTCATACGATCTAGCATATCACTTGCCTAAAGAAAAGTAAGGTCCATGAATGACCCACCTGCAGCATTATCAACCACTGGCTTATTCACCGAATTCAAAGACCTGTATAATATCTCCATCAAGTGGACATTGGTCATATGATGATTTGGGCACCGCATAAGCTTCTTCTTGAACCTCTCCCATGTTTTGTGGAGAGCTTCAGTTGGAAGCTGTCGAAAATTGCTGATCTCATCCCGTAGTTGGGCTCTCTTGGATGGCGGAAAGAATTTTTCTAGGAAAGCGTCTTTCAGTTGCCTCCAATTAGTAATAGAATCAAGAGTTAGCCCGTTCAGCCATAGAGTTGCCTCCCCAGACAGAGACAATGGAAATAAGCGCAGCCGAATTGCATTCTGCCCAACTCCTGGATTGTAAAACGACTTGCATGTTGAAATAAAATTGACCAGATGCATATTCGGGTCATCGCCTGCAAGTCCACCAAATAAACCTTTGAGCTGCAAAAGCTGAATCATGGTGCTAGTGATATTGAACTTGGCTCCAGGTGCCAAGGGCAGAGGAATAATAGCCCCTGTGGCACCAGCTCCATCAAGATCGTCATCATCATCATCAAAAGGAGCCTGCACAGCTCGGTGGTCAGGTCTCATTCTAGCTTGACGATCTCTCTTGTGCATAGGTGTTGCCACGTCATCAGTACGCCTGGGATTCAGTAACTCATCATCACCCAGGTCCTCATCATCAGGATTTGTTGCCCGACCAGGGTTATCAATATTCTGTTGATGCACTTGAGCAGCTGCCAACGCAGCTAATCTAGCTTGCTCCTGTTGAGCAGCCCTTCTTTCAATGTCACGTTGTGCATCCATTCTGCCGATAAGTTGATGTTCAGGATTTATGGGTAATAACGGTTGACCTGAACTTCGAGTGTTTGGCATGCACTCAAACAAACCTGAATAAAACAAAAACAATAACTAAAAGTAAAATCTGAGAATTTTTTACCAAAGGGTCTAGTAACTATCACAAAATTAGTTGACAACTGTATTCCTCGGCAACGGCGCCAAAATTTGATAACGCCCAAACTACAGCTCTCGTAAGAGTGTAAGCGGTCGCTGTCAAATATAGAACCCAACTGGGTTGGGTGTCGAATCCCACAGGGAATACTTGGTCACTAAGTGTTGCAATTGTTAGCAAACTGTTGGTCGAAAGTTCTACAGAAAGGGAGGATGGTTTAGGCGTGAATTAAAAGTATCAAAATAGCAAAGTAAAGGCGGAATGCTTTGTTGAGTAAGATTTAATCGATTAGAATTATAAGTTAGGGTTATGTCCACCTTATGAGTTCTACGTATCTATTACTATGAGTTTGTGAATTCTTGATACGTATGCTACTTATACCATTACTCTCTTCATCTTAATTAAATTCTTGTGGTTGCAAACATATAGAATAAGCCATTATAGCATTAACTTGTTCAAGAGAAAAGTTACATTCTTGGAAAAGAGAGTGTGACAAGGAAATAGGGCTACCAACCCCTATTTACACGTTAGTGCCGTAACTGGATTAACCTCTTGGAGAGTTCGTACCATTAGTTATACGCTTTAAGCTCGAGAGAGTTAAAGTGAGATAATCCTTGATGGTCGAGAGACACTAGTATTTACCATTAGAATACGAATCTCTATAAGTGCATGCATGTCTGAATTCCGCATTACTCATAGTTAATAGATACGTAGAACTCATAAGGTGGACATAACCCTAACTTATAATTCTCATCGATTAAATCTTACTCAATAAAGCATTCCGCTTTTACTTTGCTATTTTGATACTTTTAATTCACGCCTAAACCATCCCCCCTTTCTGTAGAACTTTCGACCAACAGTCTGCTAACAATTGCAAAACTTAGTGACTAAGTATTCCCTTTGGGATTCGACACCCAACCCAGTTGGGTTCTATATTTGACAGCGACCGCTTACAATATTACGAGAGCTGTAGTTTGGGCATTATCTCCTAGCATACCCCGAGTGATTTTTAGCCTATGGCACCCTCGAACCCAAGCCCACCCCATAAACCGTGGGCTATAGCACACCGATTTAGCCCAAAAATGCCACGTTTGCACCATTTCGCCCGTTTGACCACCCAAATGGCCTCGAATAAATATACGGACCACAGTGGGATGATCCCCAACCTCCCTGGCATACCCTGTTCAATTTTTGGCCTATGGCACCCCTGGACCCCGGGCCCACCCCTAAAACTGTGGGCTATAGCACTGATTTGGCTCAAAAATGCCCCATTCGTGCCATTTTGCCTATTTGACCACCCAAATAGCCTCGAATAAATAAACTGACCATATTGGTACGATCCCCAACATCATTAGCATGCCCCGGTCGATTTTCACTCCACGACACTCTCGGACCCCGGGCTCACCCCCAAAATCATGGGCTATTGCACATCGATTTGGCCCGAAAATATCCCGTTCACGCCGTTTCACCCTTTTGATCTCCCAAATGGCCTCGAATAAATAAACGGACCACACTGGGATGATCCCCAACCTCTCTGGCATGCCCCGATCGATTTTCAAACCATGTCACTCCCGGACCCCAAGCCCACCCCCAAAACCGTGGGCTATTGCACACTGATTTAGCCCAAAAACATCATGTTCGCGTCGTATCACCTTTTTGACCTCTCAAATGGCCTCGAATAAATAAACGGAACATACTGGGATGACCTCCAACCTCCTTGTCATGCTCCAGTCGATTTTTGGCCTACTGCACCCCTAGACCCCGAGCCCACCCCTAAAACCGAGGGTAATAACACACTAATTTGGCCCGAAAATGCCCTGTTCACTCTGTTTCTCCTATTTGACCGCCCAAATGGCCTCGAATAAATAAATGGACCTCACTAAGACGATCCCCAAACTCCCTGGCAAGCCCTGGTTGATTTTTGGCCCACGTCATCCCAGACCTCGGGCCCACCTCTAAAACCGTAGGCTAAAGCACACCGTGTTGGCCCAAAAATGCCCTATTTGCATTGTTTCATCCGTTTGCTCACCCAATGGCCTCGATTAAATAAATAGGCCACTCTGGGATGATCCCCAACCTCCCTGGCATGCCCCGGTTGATTTTTGGCATACGGCACCCTCGGAACCCGAGCCCATCCCCAAAATCGTAGACTATTGCACACCGATTTGGCCTAAAAATTCTCCGCTCACGCCGTTTTTCCCGTTTGACCACTGAAATAGCCTTGAATGAATAAATGGACCATACTGGGACGATCCCCAACCGCCTTGGCATGCCCCGGTTGATTTTCGGCCAACGACACCCCCGTACCCCTGGCCCACTCCCAAAACCATGGGCTATAGCACACCGATTTGGCCCAAAAATGCCCCGTTCATGCCGTTTCACTTGTTTGACCACCCAAATGGCCTCGAATAAATAAACTGACCACACTGAGATGATTCTCAACTACCCTGGCACGCCTCGGATAGTTTCAACCCACGGTACCCCCAGACCCCAGGCCCACCCTCAAAACTGTGGTGTATAGCACACCGATTTGGCCCATAAATGCCCCATTCGCGCTGTTACACATGTTTAACTACCCAAATAGCCACAAAAAATTAAACGGATTACACTGGGACAATCCCCAACCTCCCTGGGCTATAGCACACCAATTTGGCCCGAAAATGCCCCGTTCGCACCGTTTCGCCCGTTTGCCCACCCAAAAGGCCAGGAAAAATTAAATGGACCACACTGGGACGATCCCCAACCGCCCTGGCACGCTTCAATAAATTTTTGTCCCACAGTACGCTGGATCCCGGGCCCACCCCCAAACCGTGATTTAGCACACTGATTTAGCTCGAAAATGCCTCGTTCGCGCTGTTTTGACGTTTGTCAACTCAAATTGCCACAAAAATTAAACAAAGAACATTGGGATGATCCCCAACCTCCGTGGCATGCCTCCATCGATTTTTGACCCACAGCACGCCTGGACCCTAGACCTACCCCAAAATCGTGTGCTATAGCACACCGATTTCGCCTGAAAATGCACAGTTCTCGCTGTTTCTCCCGTTTGTCCACCCAAATGGCCACAAAAAACTAAACGAACTACACTAGGATGATCGACAACCTCCCTAACATGCCCCGATCAATTTTTGGCCAACAACATTGTGGACCCCATGCCCACCCCTAAAACCGTGGGATATAGCACACCAATTTGCCCAAAAATACATCGTTCGTGCTGTTTTGCCTGTTTGTCCACCCAAATGGCCACAAAAAATTAAATGGACCACACTGGGATGATTCCCAACTTCCCTGGCACGCCCCGGTTGATTTTCAACCAACACCACAGCCGGGCCCCGGGCCAACCCCCAAAGTCGTGGAGTATAGCACACCAATATGGCCCAAAAACGCCCCGTTCGGGTCGTTTAGCCCGTTTGTCCACCAAAATGACCACGAAAAATTAAGCGGACCACACCGGGAGGATCCCCAACCTCCCTGGCACTCCTCGGTGGATTTTGGGCCCACAACACGTCCGAATCCAGGGGCCACCCTCAAAACTGTCTGCTATAACACACCGATTTGGCTCGAATATGCCCCATTTGCACCGTTTTGCCCGTTTGTCAACCCAAATGGCCATGAAAAATTAAACGAACCACACTGGGACGATCCCCAACAACTCTGGCATGTTTCGATCGATTTTTGGCCCCCAACACGCTCGAAACCTGGGCCCACCCCCAAAATCGTGGGCTATAGCACACTAATTTGGCCTGAAAACTCCCCGTTTGCCCCGTTTCTCTCATTTGTCCACCCAAATGGATACGAAAAAATAAACGGACCACACTGGGACAAGCCCCAACCTCCCTGGAAATCCCCGGTTGATTTTTGGGCCATTGAACGCCCGAACCTCGAGCCCAGCCCTAAACGGTGGGCTATAGCACACCGATTAGGCCCGAAAAATGCCCCATTTGCGCCGTTTCGCCCTTTTGTCAACCCAAATAGCCACGAAAAATTAAACGGACCACACTGAGACGATCCCCAACCACTTTGGCACGCACCGGTCAATTTTTGGCCCACAGCACTCCCGAACCCCGGGCCCACCCCATAAATAGAGGGCTATAGTACACCAATTTGGCCCAAAAATACCCCGTCTGCGCCGTTTCACCCGTTTGTATATCCAAATGGCCACAGAAAATTAAACGGACCATAATAGGACGATCCCCAACCTCCCTGGCATGCCCCGGTCGATTTTTGGCCCAAAGCATGCCCGAACCCCGGGCCCACCCTCTAATCCTTCGGCTATAGCACATCGATTTGGACTGAAAACACCTCGTTCGTGTTGTTTCGCCAGTTTGTCCACCCAAATAGCCACGAAAAATTAAACGGACCACACTGGGACGTTCCACAACTTCCCTGGCATGCAACGATCAATTTTTGGCCCAAAGCATGCCCGGACCCCAGGCCCTCCCCGAAACAGTGGGCTATAGCACACCGATTTGGTCCGAAAATGCCCCGTTTGCGCCGTTTCTCTCGTTTGTCCACCCTAATGGCCACAAAAAATTAAACAGACCATACTGAGACGATCCCCAACCTCCCTGGCATGCCCCGATCGATTTTTGGCCCACAACATGCTCGGACCCCGGTCCCACCCCTGAAAGTGTGGGCTATAGCATACCGATTTGGCCCAAAAATTCCCCACTCGCGCCGTTTTTGGTTGTTTGTCCAACCAAATGGCCACAAAAAATTAAACGGACCACACTGGGACGTTCCACAACCTCCCAGCATGCCCCGTTAGATTTTATGCCTACAGTATGCCCGAACTCTGGTCCCTCCACCAAAAAAATGTGTTATAGCATACCAATTTAGCTAAAAAATGCCCCATTCGCACCGTTTCGCCCGTTTGTCCCCCCAAAATGCCACAAAAAATTAAACGGACTACACTGGGATGATCCCCAACCTCCCTAGCATGCCCATATAGATTTTTATCCCACAGTACGCCCGGGCCCACCCTCGAAACCATGGTCAATAGCACACCAATATGGCCCGAAAATGCCCCATTCGCGCCGTTTCGCCCATTTGTCCACACAAATGGATAGGAAAAATTAAATGGACCACACTGGGACGACCCCAACCTCCCTGGCACGCCCCGATCAATTTTTGGCCCGCAACAAGCCGAATCCCGAGCCCACCCCCAAATCGTGGGCTACAACACACCGATTTGGCTCGAAAATGCCTCGTTCGCTCTGTTTAGCCCGTTTGTCCACCCAAATTGCAACGAAAAATTAAACGAAGCACGTTAGGACGATCCCCAACCTCCGTGGCATGCCCCAATTGATTTTTGGGGCACAGCTCGCCAGGCCCCTAGGCCCACCCCCAAAACCATGTGTTATATCACATCGATTTAGCCTGAAAATGCCCCGTTCGTGCCGTTTTGCCCGTTTATCCACCCAAATAGCCACGAAAAATTAAACGAACCACACTGGGATGATCCCCAACCTCCCTGACATGCCCCGATCGATTTTTAGCCTACAACACGCTCGAACCCCGAGCCCACCCTCAAAATCGTGGGCTACGCCACACTAATCTGCCACGAAAATAACCCGTCTGTGCTTTTCGCCCGTTTGTCCACCTAAATAGACACACAAAATTAAACAAACTACACTGGGACGGTCCCCAACCTCCCTTCTATGCAACGGTCAATTTTTGGTCCACAGCATGCCCGGGCCCACCTCCGACACAGTGGGCTATAGCACACTGATTTTGCCTTAAAATGCACCGTCCGCGCCGTTTCACCCGTTTGTCCACACAAATGGCCACGAAAAATTAAACGGACCACACTGGGATGATCCCCAAGATCCCTGGCTTACCACGGTCAAATTTTGGCCCACAGCACGCCCGAACCCTGGGCTAACACCCAAAACCGTGGGCTATAGCACACCGATTTGGCCAAAAAATGTCCCGTTTGCACCGTTTTGCCCGTATGACTATTCAAATGGCCTCGAATAAATAAATGGACCACACGGGATGATCCCCATCCTCCCTGGCACGCCCCAATCAATTTTAATCCCACGGCACCCCCGAACCCCGGGCCCACCCTCAAAACCATTGGCTATAGCACACCGATTTGGCTTGAAAATGCCCCATTCACACCTTTTTGCCCGTTTTACCACGCAAATGGCCTCTAATAAATAAACGAACCACACTGGGATGATCCCCAACCTCCCTGGCACGCCCCAAAAAATTGTGGGCTATAGCACACCGATTTGGCTCAAAAATGCCCCGTTCGCATCGTTTCTCCCATTTGACCACCCAAATGGCCTTGAATAAATAAACGGACCACATTAGGACCATCCCTAACCTCCCTAGCATGCCCTAGTAAATTTTTGACACACGGCACCCCCAAACCCCGGGCGTACCCCCAAAATCATGGGTTATAGCACACCGATTTGGCCTTAAAACACCTCGATTCGTGCTGTTTCACTCGATTGACTACCCAAATGGCCTCAAATAAATAAACGGACCACACAGGAATGATCCCCAACCTCCCTGACATGACCTGATTGATTTTTGTCCCACGACACTCCCAAATTCGGGAGCACCCCCAAAACCATGTAGTATTTAGCACACTAATTTGGCCTGAAAATGCCCAGTTTGTGCCGTTTTGCCCGTTTGACCACCCTAACGGCCTCAAATAAATAAACGAACCACATTGGAACGATCCCCAACGTCTCTGGCACGCCCAATAGATTGTCGGCCTATGGCACCCCCGGACCCTGGGTCCACCCCTAAAACTGCGGGCTATAGCATACCAATTTGGACCGTAAATGCCCAATTTACACCGTTACGCCCGTTTGACCACCCAAATGACCTCGAATAAATAAACGGACCACACTGGGAGGTTCCCCAACCTCCCTGGCATACCTCGATCAATTTTTCGCACATGGAACCCCCAGATCCCGGGCCCACCCCCAAAACAGTGGACTATAGCACACCGATTTGGCCCAAAAATGCCCCGTTCGCGTCGTTTCGCTTGTTTGACCACACAAATGTCCTCAAATAAATAAACAGACCACACTGGGACGATTCCCAACATCCCTGGCATACCGTGGTCAATTTTGGACCCACGGTACCCCCGGACCCCGAACCTACCCCCAAAACTGTGGGCTACAGCACACCGATTTAGCCTAAAAAGTCCCCGATCATGTCGTTTCACCCATTTGACCATAAAAATGGCCTCAAATAAATAAACAGACCACATTGGGACGATCCCCAACCTCTCTGGCACACCTCGATTGATTTTTGGCACACGGTACCATTGGGCCCACCCCCGAAACCGTGGGCTATATTAAATTGATTTGGCTCGAAAATGCCCCGTTTGCGCCATTTTGCCCGTTTGACAATGCAAATAGTCTCAAATATATAAACGGTCCACACTGGGACGATCCCCAAACTCCCTGGCATACCCCGGTCAATTTTCGGCGCACGGCACCCCCGTGCTCACCCCCAAAACTGTGGGTTATAACACATCAATTTGGCCCAATAATGCCTCATTCGCATCTTTTCGACTGTTTGACCACCCAAATGGCCTCAAAAAAATAAAAGAACCACACTGGAACGATCCTCAACCTCCGTACCCCAGGCCCACCCCCAAAACCATGAGCTATAGCACACTGATTTGGATAAAAAATGCTCCATTCGTGCCATTTTGCCCGTTTCACCACTCAAATGGGATCGAATAAATAAACAGACCTCACTGGGATGATACCAACCTTCCTTGCACGCCCCGATCAATTTTTGACCCACAGAACCCTTGAACCTTGGGCTCACCCCAGAAACCGTGGGCTAAGGCACACCGATTTTGCTCGAAAATGCCCCGTTCGCACCGTTTTGCTCGTTTGACCACCTAAATAGCCTCGAATAAATAAACAGACCACACTAGGATGATCCCCAACCTGCATGGCATGCTTTGGTTGATTTGTGTCCCACGGTACCCCGGACCCCAGGCCCATCTCCGAAACCTTGGGTTATAGCACATTGATTTGGTCTAAAAATACCTCGTTCGTCCCGTTTTGCCTGTTTGACCCCGCAAATAGCCTCGAATAAATAAATGGACCACACCGGGACGATCCCCAACCTACTTGGCACACCCCAATCAATTTTCAACCTATAGAACCCCCGGAACCCTGGCCCACCCCAAAACCGTGGGCTATAGCACACCATTTTGGCTCGAAAATGCCCTGTTTGCGTTGTTTCGCCCGTTTGACCATGGAAATGGCCTAGAATAAATAAATGGACCATACTGGGACAATCACCAACCTCCCTGGCACGCCTCAGTCTATTTTTGGCACACTGCACCCCCGGGCCCCAGGCCCACCCTCGTAACCACAGGCTATAGCGCAGCGATTTGGCAAGAAAATGCCACGTTCGTATTGTTTCGCCCGTTTGACCACCCAAATGGCCTCAAATAAATTAACGGACCATACTAGGATGATCCCCAACCTCCCTAGCACGCCCCGAGCAATTTTTGGCCCACGACACCCTCAGATTCTAGGCCCATCCTCCAAACCGTGGGCTATGGCACATCGATTTTGCTCGAAAAATGCCCCGATTGTGCCGTTTCGCCCGTTTGAAAACCAAAATGACCTTGAATAAATAAACGGACCATACAGGGATGATCCATAACCTCACTGGCACGCCCCGATTGATTTTTGGCCCACGGCACCCTCGAACCACGAGCTCACCCCCCAAACCATGGGCTATAGCACACCGATTTATCCCGAAAATGCCCCGTTCGCATTATTTCGCCCATTTGATGACCCAAATAGCCTCGAATAAATAAACGGACCATACTGGGAAGATCTTCAACTTCCCTGGCACACCCCGATCATTTTCGACCCACGGTACCCCCGGACCCCGGGCCCACCCCCAAAACCGTGGGATATAGCATATCAATTTAGCCTGAAAACACCCCGTTCATACCGTTTCACCCGTTTAACCACCCAAATAGCCTTAAATAAATAAATAGGCTACACTGGGACGATCCCCAACCTCTCTGACATGTACCGATCCATTTTCAACCCATTTGCACCCCCAAACCACGGGCCCACCACCAAAATTGTGGGCTATAGCACACCGATTTAGCCTGAAAATGCCCCATTTGCAATATTTTACCCGTATGACCACAGAAATAGCCTCGACAAAATAAAAGGACCACGCCGGGACGATCCCCAACCTCTCTGGCACGCCCCAATCGATAATCGGCCCACGGTACCCCCAAACCCCAAATCCACCCTAAAAATCATGGGCTATAACACATCGATTTGTTCTACGGTACCCCCGAACCCCGAGCCACCCCCTAAACCGTGGGCTATAGCAGATCAATTTGGCTCGAAAATGCCCTGTTCGTGGCGTTTTACCAGTTGACCACCCAAATGGCCTCGAATAAATAAACGGATCACACTGGGATGATCACTAACCTCCCTGGCACGCCCCGATCAATTTTTGGCGCACAGAACCCCCCGACCCCGGGCCTACCCCAAAAATCATGGTCTTTAGCAAACGAATTTGGCTCAAAAATACCCCATTTGCATCATTTTACACGTTTGACCACCCAAATGGCCTCGTATAAATAAATGGACCACAATGGAACGATCCTAAACCGTCCTGCCATACCCCGGTCATTTTATAGCCGACTTTAACCCCGGACCCTGGGCCCATCCCCAAAACCGTGGGCTATAGCACACCAATTTGGATAAAATATTCCACATTTGCGCCGTTTCACCCAACCTCCCTGGCATGCCCCAGTTAATTTTCAGCCCACAGCACCCCTGGGCCCACCTACAAAACCGTAGGCTATAGCAGACCGAATTTGCCCGAAAAGTCTTCAAACGCGCCATTTCGCCTGTTTGACCACCCAAATGGTCTCGAATAAATAAAAAGACCACATTAGAACGATCCCAACCTCCCTGGCACGCCTTGGTTATTTTTTGGCCCACGGCACCCCCGAACCCCGGGCCCACCCCTAAAACCCTAGCTATAGCACACCAATTTAGCCCGAAAATGCTCGGTTTACGCTGTTTCGCCCGTTTGACCAACTAAATGGCCTCAAATAAATAAACGGACAACACTAGGATGATCCCCAACCTCCCTGGTATATCCCGATCAATTTTTGGCCCACGGCACTCCCGAAACCCAGGCCCACCCCCAAAACCGTGGGCTATAGCACATCGATTTTACCAGAAAAAGCCCCGTTCATGTCGTTTTGCCCGTTTGACCACCCAAATAGCCTCGAATAAATAAACGGATCATAATGGGATGAACCCCAACCTCCCTGGCACGCCCTGGTCAATTTTTGGCCCATGGCACCCCCAGGCCCCTAGCCCACCCCTAAAATTGTAGGTAATAGTGCTCTAATTTGGCCCGAAAATGCCCCGTTCACGCCGTTTCGCCCGTTTGACCACTCAAATGGCCTCGAATAAATAAACCGACCACACTAAGACGATCCCCAAACTCCCTGGCATGCGTCAGTCGATTTTTGGCCCACGTCATCCCAGACCCCAGGCCCATCCCCAAAACTGTGGGTTATTAGCACACCGAATTAGCCTAAAAATTCCCTGTTCGCGCCGTTTTGCCCCGTTTGGTCACCCAAATGGCCTGGAATAAATAAATAAACCACACTGGAACGAACCCCAATCTCCCTGGCATGCCCTGATTAATTTTTGGCCAACGAAACCCTTGGACCCTAAGCTCGCTCCCGAAATCGTGGGCTATAGTACACCAATTTGGGCTGGAAATGCCTCGTCTGCGCTGTTTCGCTTGTTTGACAGCCCAAATAGCCTCGAATAAATAAACAGACCACACTGGGTCGATCCCCAACAGGCCTAGCATGCCCCGGTTGATTTTTGGCCAACTGCACTCTTGTACCACGAGCCCACTCCAAAAATCGTGGGCTATAGCACACCAATTTGGCTCGAAAATGCCCCGCTTGCACCGTTTCGGTCGTTTGACCACCAAAATGGCCTCGAATAAATAAACTGACTACACTGAGACGATTCCCAACTACCCTGGCACGCCCTATTTAATTTTTAACCCACGACACCCCCAGACCCCGGGCCCACCCTCGAAACCGTGGATTATAGCACACCGACTAGGCCCGAAAATGCCCAGTTCGTGTCGTTTCGCCCGTTTGACCACCCTAACGGCCTCAAATAAATAAACGGACCACATTGGGACGATCCCCAACCTCTCTGGCACACCCAATCGATTGTCGGCCCATGGAACCCCCGGACCCCAGGCCCACCCCCGAAATCGTAGGTTATAGCATACCAATTTGGATCGTAAATGCCCCGTTTGCATCGTTTCGCCCGTTTGACCACCCAAACGACGTCGAATAAATAAACGGACCACACTTGAAGGATCCCCAACCTCCCTGGCATACCCCAATAAATTTTTGGCACAGTACACTCCCGGATCCCGTGCCCACCCCCAAAACTGTGGGCTATAGCACAACGATTTGGTCCTAAAATGCCCCCTTCACGCCGTTTTGCCTATTTGACCACACAAATGGCCTCAAATAAATAAATAGACCACACTGGGATGATCCCCAACCTCTCTGGCATGCCCTGGTCGATTTTGGGCTCATGGTACCCCCGGACCTACCCCCAAAACTGTAGGCTATAGCACACCAATTTGGCCCAAAAAGGCCTCGTTCGTGTCATTTCGCCCATTTGACCACACAAAGGGCCTCAAATAAATAAACAGACCATACTGAGACGATCCCTAACCTCCCATACACGCCTCGATCGATTTTTGTCACACGGTATCGTCGGGACCACCCCCGAAACCGTGGGCTATATTAAATCAATTTGGCTCAAAAATGCCCCGTTCGCACCGTTTTGCCTGTTTGACCAAGCAAATGGCCTCAAATATATAAACGGACCACACTGGGATGATTCCCAAACTCCCTGGCATGCCCTGGTCGATTTTCGGTGCACGGCACCCCCGTGCTCACCTCCAAAACCGTGGGCTATAGCACATCGATTTGGCTCAATAATGCCCCATTCGCATCGTTTCGACTGTTTGACCACCCAAATGGCCTCGAAAAAATAAAAGAACCATACTGGGACGATCCTCAACCCCCGTGCCCCGAGCCCACCCCTAAAACCGTGAGCTACAGCTCACTGATTTGACCTAAAAATGCCTCATTCGTGCCATTTTGCACGTTTCAACACTCAAATGGGCTCGAATAAATAAATAGACCACACTGGGATGATACGAACCTCCCTTGCACGCCCGATCGATTTTTGACCCACAACACCCCCGAATCTTGGGCTCACCCCAGAAACTGTGGGCTAAGGCACACCAATTTCGCTGGAAAATTCCCCGATCGCACTGTTTCGCCCGTTTGGCCAACTAAATAGCCTCGAATAAATAAACGGACCACACTGGGATGATCCCCAACCTCCTTGGCATGCTTCGGTTGATTTGTGTCCCACGGTACCCCAGACCCCGGGCCCACCCCCAAAACTGTGGGTTATAGCGCACTGATTTGATCTGAAAATAACCCGTTTGTGTCGTTTTGCCTATTTGACCCTGCAAATGGCCTTAAATAAATAAATGGACCAAACTGGGACAATCCCCAACCTCCCTGGCATACCCCAAACAATTTTAGGCCTATAGAACCCCCGGACCCCAGGCCTACCTCAAAACCGTGGGCTATAGCACACCATTTTAGCTCGAAAATGCCCCATTCGCGTTGTTTCGCCCGTTTGACCATGCAAATGGCCTAGAATAAACAAACAGACCATACTGGGACGATCTCCAACCTCCCTGGCATGTCCCGGTCTATTTTTGGCCTACTGCACCCTCGGACCCTAGGCCTACCCTCAAAACCATCGTTTATAGCGCAACGATTTTGCACGAAAATACTCTGTACGCACCGTTTCGCCCGTTTGGCCACCCAAATGGCCTCGAATAAATTAACGAACCATACTGGGATGATCCATAACCTCCCTAGTTTGCCCCGATCAAATTTTGGCCCACAACACCCTCAGATCCTAGGCCCACCCTCAAAACTGTGGGCTATGGCACATCAATTTGGCTTGAAAATCGCCCGATTGCACCGTTTTTCCTGTTTGACAACCAAAATGGCCTCGAATAAATAAACGAACCTTACAGGAACGATCCCCAACCTCCCTAGCATGCCCCGATCAATTTTTAGCCTACGACACCCTCAAACCACGGGCCCACCCCCCAAACCATTGGCTATAGCACACCGATTTATCTCGAAAATGCCCCGTTCGCACCGTTTTACCCATTTGACGACCCAAATAACCTCGAATAAATAAACGTACAATACTGGGAAATCTTCAACCTCCCAAACACACCCCGATTATTTTCGGCCCACGGCACCCCCGGACTCTGAGCCCACCCCCAAAACTGTGGGCTATAGCACACCGATTTAGCCTGAAAATGCCCCGTTCGTGCCGTTTCACCCGTTTAACCAACCCAATTGCCTTAAATAAATAAATGGACCACATTGGGACGATCCCCAACCTCCCTGGCATGCGCCGATTGATTTTTGGCCTGCGGCACCCCCAAACCATGGGCCCACCACCAAAATCGTGGGCTATAGCACACCGATTTGGCCATAAAATGCCCATTTGCAATGTTTTTCCCGTATGACCACCCAAATGGCCTCGAATAAATAAATGGACCACACCGGGATGATCCCCAACCTTCCTGGCGAGCCCCAATCAATTTTCGGCCCACGGTACCCCTGAACCTCGGGTCCACCCTAAAAATCGTGGGCTATAGCACACCGATTTGGTTCACAGTACATCCCAACCCGGGTCCACCCCCTAAACCATGGGCTATAGCAAATCGATTTGGCTCGAAAATGCCCCGTTCGTGCGGTTTTGCCAGTTGACTACCCAAATGGCCTCGAATAAATTAACGGACCACACAGGGATGATCCCTAACCTCCCTAGCACACCCCGGTCAATTTTTGGCCCACGAAACACCTGGACCCCAAGCCCACCCTCAAAACTATGGTCTTTAGCAAACCAATTTGGCTTGAAAATACCCAATTCGCGGAATTTTGCATGTTTGACCACCCAAATGGCCTCGTATAAATAAACGGACCACACTGGGACGATCCTAAACCGCCCTGGCATACCCCAATCATTTTATGGCCAACGTTAACCCCGGACCCTGGGCCCATCCCCAAAACCGTGGGCAATAGCACACCAATTTGGATAAAAAAAATGCCTCGAATAAATAAATAGACCACACAGGGATGATCCCCAACCTCCCTGGAATGCCCCGATAAGTTTTTGGCCCACGGAATCCCCGGACCCTGGGCCCACCCATAAAACCGCGGGCTATAGCACACCGATTTGACCCGAAATGCTCTGTACGGACCGTTTCGCCCTTTTGACCACCCAAATGGCCACGACTAAATAAACAAACCTCACTGGGACGATCCCCAACCTTACTGGCATGCCCCGATCGATTTTTGAACCTCGAAAACTCCATACTCCGGTCCCACCCCCAAAACTGTAGGCTATAGCACACTGATTTAGCCCAAAAATGCTCTGTTTGTGTCGTTTCGCCTGTTTGACCAACAAAATGGCCTGGAATAAATAAACCGACCACACTAAGATATTCCCCAACCTCCTCGGCATGCCCCGATCAATTTTCAGCGTACGGCCCCCTCAGACCCAGGGCCTACCCCCAAAACCGTGGGCTATACCATACCAATTTAGCTCAAAAATGCCCCGCTCGCGTCGTTTCGCCCATTTGACCACCCAAATGGCCTCGAATAAATACACGGACCATACTGAGACGATCCCCAACCTCCCTAGCATGCCCTTATCGATTTTTAGCCCACGGCACCACAGAACCCCGAGCTCACCCCCGAAACTGTGGGCTATAACAAATCGATTTGGCCCAAAAATGCCCCGTTCACGCTGTTTCGCCCGTTTGACCACCCAAATAGCCTCGAATAAATAAATGGACCACATAGGGACGATTCCTAAGCTCCCCAGCATGCCTCGGTCGATTTTCTTCCTACAGCACCCCGAACCCTGGACCCACCCCTAAAATATGGGTTATAGCACACCAATTTGGCCCAAAAATGCCCTGTTCGTGCTGTTTTGCCCGTTTGACAACCCAGATGGCCTCGAATAAATAAACGAACCATACTGGGATGATCCCCCACCTCTCTGGCATGCCTCGATTAATTTTTGGCCCACGACACCCCCAACCTCGGGCCCACCCCCAAACCTATGGGCTATAATAAATTGATTTGGCTTTAAAATGTCCCGTTCACACCATTTCGGCCGTTTAACCACCCAAATGGCCTGGAATAAATAAACGGACCACACTGGGACAATCTTCATCCCCCTTGGAACACCCCAGTCAATTTTCAGCCTACAGCACCCCCAAATCCCGGGCCCACCCCGAAACCATGTGTTATAGCACACTGATTTAGCTCAAAAATGCCCCATTCATGCCGTTTTGCCCGTTTAACCACCCAAATGGCCTCGAATAAATAAACAGACCATATTTGCACGATCCTCAACCCACTGGAACACCCCAGTTAATTTTTGACCCCCAGATCCTGGGCCCACCCCAGAAACCATGGGCTATAGCACACCGATTTAGCCTGAAAATGCCCTATTCGCGTTGTTTCTCTTGTTCGACCACCCAAATAGCCTCGAATAAATAAACGAACCATAATGGGACAATCCCCAACCTCCCTAGCATGCCCTGATCAATTTTGACCCACGGCACCCCCTGACCCTGGGCCCACCCCTAAAATCATGGGCTATAGCACACCAATTTGACCTGGAAACGTTCCGTTTGCGCCGTTTCTCCTGTTTCACAACCCAAATATCCTCGAATAAATAAATGGACCACACTAGGACGATACTCAACCAACCTGGCATGATAATATTGATTTTTTGCCCACGGAGCCCCCGGGCCACAGGCCCACCCCCAAAACCATGGGCCATAGCACACCAATTTGGCCTGAAAATGTCCTGTTTGCTCGTTTTGCCCGTTTGACCACCCAAATGGCCTCGAATAAAAAAAAGACAATACTGGGATGATCCCAAACCTCTCTGGCATCTATCGGACGATTTTAGGCCCACGGCACCCTCAAACCCTGGGCCCACCCCCGAAATCGTGGGCTATAGTAACCGATTTGGCACAAAACTGCCATGTTTGCGCTGTTGCGCCCGTTTGACCACCCAAATGACCTCGAATAAACGAACGGACCGCTCTGAAATGATCCCCAACATCCCTGGCATTCCCCGATCGATTTTTGACTCACGGCACCCCCAGACCCCAGGCCCACCCCCAAAATTGTGGGCTATAGCTTACCGATTTGCCCCGAAAATGCCCCACTTGCGCCGTTTTGCCCGTTTGACTACCTAAATGGACTCGAATAAATAAATGAACCACACTGGGATGATCCCAACCTCCCTGTCATGCCCCGATCGAATTTCGGCCAACAACACCCCTAAAACCCAAGCCCACCCACAAAACCGTGAGCCATAGCACACCGATTTATTGCAAAAACGCTCTGTATGCATTGTATCACCCTTTTGACCACCCAAATCGCCTCGAATATATAAATGGACCACACTGAGACGATCCCATACCTCCCTGGCACGCCCCGCTCATTTTTGGCCCACGACACCCCCAGACCCAGGGCCCACGCCAAAACCTGGGCTATAGCATATCGATTTGGCCCTAAAATGCCTCATTCGCGCTGTTTCTCCCGTTAGACCAATCAAATGCCCTTGCATAAATAAACGGACCACACGTGGAATATCCCCAACCTCCATAGCACGCCTCAATCAATTTTTTGCCAATGGCACTCCCGAACCACGGGCCCATCCCCGAAACCGTCCGCCATAGCACACCAATTTGGTCTGAAAATATCCCGTTCTCATCGTTTCGACTGTTTGACCACCCAAATGGCCTCGAATAAAAATAGACGACATTGGGATGATCCCCTACCACCCTGGCATGCCTCGATTGATTTTTGGCCCACGGCACCCCCAGACCCCGGGCCCACCCTCAAACCATGAGCTATAGCATACCAATATAGTCCAAAAATGTCACGTTCGTGCTGCTTCGCCTATTTGACCATCCAAATAGCCTCGAATAAACGAAGACCACTCTTGGCGATCCCAAACCGCCCTGGTATTACCCGACCAATTTTAGGCTCATGGCACCCCCGGATCCCGGGCCTACCCCCGAAATCGTGGGCTATAGCACACCAATTTTCCCCAAAAATGCACCGCTCCTACCATTTTTCCCGTTTGACCACCCAGATGGCCTCGAATAAATAAATAGACCACACTGGGACGATCCCTAACCTCCCTGGCATGCCCTGATTGATTTTTAGCCCACAGCACCTTGAACTTCGGGCCTACCTCCAAAATCGTGGGCCATAGCACACCGATTTGTAGCAAAAATGCTTCGAACGCGCTGATTAACCCTTTTGACCACCCAAATGGACTCGAATAAATAAATGGACCACACTGGGATGATCCTCAAACTCCCAGGCACACCACGGTCGTTTTCGGTCCACGACACCTCGGGACCTCGGGCCCACCCCAAAAACCATAGGCCATAGCACACCGATTTGGACTTAACATGCCCCATTCATGCTGTTTTTCCCGTTAGACCAATTAAATGGCCTCAAATAAATAATAGGACCACACATGGAATATCCCCAACCTCCCTAGCACGCCCCGATCAATTTTTGGCCTACGACACCCCTGAACCACGGGGCCTGTCACGCCCCAAATCCAATTAAGGAGGACTGGCACCCGTTGCCGGTAAGGCTCGGGAGAACCAACCTGTAGCAATACATTACCTATGAACATTATAAGTTACTTTTATACTAACATGCCCTCAAAAGATAAATGGGACTAGCAAGCCAAAAGATGTTGTATGACCAGGCCGTTGGAGCCACAATGTCTACGATACGATACATGACCATACTATACTTTACATAGTCTACAAAGCCTCTAGACAAGAAACATTATCTTATAAGGGTCGGGACAGGCCCCGCCTCATGATAAGATACTATACAATGCAAGAAGATATGATAAGACTCAAAGCCCCGAAGCAACCTGGAGCTCAGTGACTGCAGTTGATATCCTGTACTCTTACTGGGGAGGTTTAGTAGCTTCTGCACCTGCAGCATGGAATGCAGGTCCCCCAACAGGGACGTCAGTACGAAATAATGTACTGAATATGTAAGGCAACATGTACTATGTATGAGATAAAAGCTCAAATGAAACCATACACTGCTGTAGGGTAAAAGACCACCTTTATGAATATTGTGGAGTCATGCATCGTATAACAATTATGTTACTTTACTCTTATCACTTGTATAATCTGTGCACAGCATGTAATACAGATGACCAGCTGATCAGTGGTAAATCTATATCAGGATCGACCCATGCTAGGCTTTCCTTTCACCCCTGGGATACCCCCTGTAATACTGGGATTGACCCATGCTAGGTGATCCTTTCACCCCTGGGATACCACCCAACAGAAGCAACTGTATACATATATCTTCTTATTACTTTTAAGATGAATCTTTGGTGGTCGTAACATTTGAGCTATAAGACTATAAGCATGACAAATGACAAGTATGTGACCATGTAACATCATATCACAATGAAAAGAGTGGGTTATACAATTAGTGAAACATGTAGGACATAAACAACGTATGAACTTTATTTAGCTAAAAAGAAGACTCATATGTCATGGTATCCACTGTATGTATGCAGCAGTGACAATGCTCGAATCTGGACACACAAATACATGTGAAAGAGTGGAGTGGTTATATCGAAGTTTGTAAAGATCTCTATGTGCCAATAAAGACTTTGGATTCCATGCCAAATAATAAGAGATCGAATAGCCTTACATACCTCGACATATCAACTTGTTTTTACCTCGAAATGACTTCTTTTCTTCCAACTATTTATCTACAATATCATGTTTTAAAGCGGCTATTAGCAGCTAATCAATGCATCTGGACAGCCCAATCTCACAAGACACAACACTTTGGCAACAAACGTATAACCATCGACTCAATGGTGTTATTCCGACTTTCTCAATTCTAACTGTCTTCAACCAGTACACGTTATCATATACATGATGTAAACAGCCTATATTAGCTCTATAACATGCTGTCAACAGTCCATAACTACAACACAGAACCATTTTACAAAACGCTCAACTAAGAAGCACAACATCTCGTCGTCTCCCTACATTTCGTCGTTAACAATTCATACTTGTCTCAACTTTGAACCAGATTCTCCCAACATATATATCCATCAAATAAACCTTAACATAGTCACAAAATAGCTCAAAACACAGGGGAAAACGTGAAACATCGCCCCCCCTCATCAAACAGTCCAATACCATTTTGGAAGCACATAAGATCATATAAGGATACTTGTTTCCAAAGAACTAGCAAAACAGTCCAGCAACCTTGGCAACCATATACACACTATAACATATTAATAACCTCAACTTATACCATATTAAAGTCAAAAATCAGGGTAAAAATCGTTCCAAAGCCAAGAAAACCAAACAACAACTTTCAGGACACAAGCTGTCCAGAAATTCCTGCACAGTGCACCAGCCGACTTATCTTGTTTTCCATGGAAAATTCATATCAAGTATATGGTCATTTTTACATACCTTAACTCCCAAGGTGTAGGTCTAATTCAAGAACTCAAAAAGTAGCCTTTGGTTGCCTTCCAAGGTGAAGAAATGCCAACAGAAACTTAGAGAGAAAAGCTGAAATTTTTGGTCTTTTATTAGTTAACCTAAGGAGCTCGGTTTTGGTCCCTTTTTAAGGAGACCTTAGACCGACTTTCTCCTGATATTTGCAGCTGATTAACTCAAGTTGGTCAATGACTAATTTTCCCCTTTCACTTGGGCCTTTTGGATCTCTAAATCAATGGGCTTTAGCGGCCCATTTTCCTTAATCTTTCTTGCACTTTGTTTGGGCCCAATTTTGTTAGTAGTGAATGAATGTAGTTGGGCATATTATATAAAAATCTTGGGCTGAACATCTTGGCCCAATATAATTCTAAACCATTGGTTTTAATAGCCTCCCTAACTTGGGCTTCGTTTGTCACAAGACTTGGAAAGTTTCGGCGTTAAGCCTTGTCTTCGTTCCCCTTTCTTTTTACTAACATCTAGACTTCAAGAGAGTTCACTTATGAATGAATTATTCTCCCTCATGTATATATATATATATTTTTAAGCCAACCACACAGGTGACTCACCTGCTAGCTTCCTAAGTTCCATAAGCACGTCAATGATTTTCTCCGTTTAAGGCCACAGTCTCTAAATAGACTTCCATATAGTGCCCCAATCTAACACTTGAACACTTGAAAAAAAAATTGGTAGTAATTAAATCAAGTCGTATGTCATTTTATGTGAACATTACTAGTACATGTAAAATGTGGGGTGTTACATCCTTCCCCCCTTAGGAACATTCGTCCCGAATGTTAACATAACTGTATAGTCTAGGCAGGTTTGAATTTCTGGTCACACAACTGTTAATAACATAACTAGTATTCAAACACATACCTATTAATATTCCTCCTCTGTATCTTTTGGTCCCTCCTTGTCTTCAAATAGATGAGGGTATTTAGATGTCATTACTTCCTCCGGTTCCCACGTTATTTCTTCTACTTGGTTGTTTCTCCAGAGTACCTTTACTGATGCCATTTCTTTGTTCCTTAACTTTTTAATTTGGCGATCTAGAATAGCAACCGGTACCTCTTCATAAGTAAGATCCTCTGTGACCTGTACATCTTCTATAGGAGTGATACGAGAGGGGTCACCTATGCATTTTCGAAGCATTGACACATGAAACACTGGATGAACCATTGAAAGTTCCTGGGGTAGCTCTAATTCATATGCAACTTGTCCGACCCTTTTAGTAATCTTATATGGCCCTATGTAAAGTGGGCTTAGTTTCCCTTTCTTACCAAATCTCATAACCCCTTTCATTGGTGATACCTTTAAAAGTACCCAATCTCCAATAGAGAATTCCAGCCCTCTTCTCCGCATGTCTGCATATGATTTATGACGACTTTGGGCTGTTTTTAGCCGTTGTTGTATCACCTTAACTTTTTCCATGGCTTGTTGGACTAAATCTGGCCCGAGCAAGGTGGTTTCACCCACTTCGAACCAACCAATTGGTGACCTACATTTCCTCCCATACAAAGCTTCGTAAGGCGCCATCTTGATGCTCGAATGGTAGCTGTTATTATAGGCAAATTCAATAAGGGGCAAGTGTTCTACCCAGCTACCTTTAAAATCTAATGCACAGGTTCGCAACATATCCTCAAGTGTTTGAATAGTACGCTCTGCTTGGCCGTCTGTTTGGGGATGGAAGGCTGTACTCAAATTCACTTGCGTCCCTAAACTCCTTTGAAAGGACTTCCAAAATTTTGCCGTGAATTGAGCTCCTCGATCGGATATAATAGAAAGTGGGACCCCATGTAGCCTAACTATCTCTTTGAGGTATAATTTGGCATATTTTTCAGCTGTATAATCACTTCTAACTGGCAGAAAGTGCGCTGACTTCGTGAGTCTATCAACTATCACCCATATGGAGTCAAACTTATTAACTGACCGAGGCAAACCAGTTACAAAATCCATATTAATCATATCCCACTTCCAAGTTGGAATCTCTATACATTGCATGTAACCACCTGGCTTTTGGTGCTCTACTTTGACTTGTTGACAAGTAGGACATTGAGCCACAAACTCTGCAAGGTCCTTTTTCATGCCTCCCCACCAAAACACTCCCTTTAGGTCATGATACATCTTAGTAGATCCCGGGTGGATGGAATATCTTGAATGATGGGCTTCTTCCATTATTCTCCTTCTGAGTCTGTTAACATCAGGCACACACAATCTATTTTGGCAATAAAGTACTCCATCTTGTGTAAGCCTAAACTCCTTCATTATACCTTGACTTACTTTCTCCTTAAGGCATTGTAGAATAGGATCATAACACTGTCTTTCTTTCACTTCCCTTATCAATGAAGAATCGGTAGCATTATGTACAATAATATCCTTTCTTGGAGTTTCGAGTAGACGAACACCCAGATTGGCTAGTTGACGCAGATCCTTAGCCATGCCTTGCTTTACCCCTTTCTGATCACTGGTACCCATGAGTGTCTTACGACTTAGAGCATCAGCCACCACATTTGCTTTCCCTGGATGGTATAATATATCAATATCATAATCCTTTATTAACTCTAGCCACCTCCGCTGCCTCAAATTTAGATCTTTCTGCTTGAAAATATACTGTAAACTCTTATGATCTGTATATATGTCCGCATGCACCCCATACAAATAGTGGCGCCATATCTTTAAAGCAAAAACAACCGCTGCTAGCTCAAGATCATGTGTTGGGTAGTTTTTCTCGTGTGGTCTCAATTGTCTCGAGGCATAAGCAATCACCTTACCATGTTGTGTTAGTACACACCCCAAACCAACTCCGGAAGCATCACAATACACTGCATATCCCTCTGAGCCTTCTGGAAGCACTAGCACAGGTGCTGAGGTTAACCTGCTTTTCAACTCTTGAAAGCTCCTTTCACATGCATCATTCCATTGGAATTTGGTTTCCTTGTGAGTTAGCTTAGTAAGAGGTGCAGACATAGAAGAAAAACCTTCAACAAACCTTCTGTAATAACCTGCCAATCCCAGGAAGCTTCGAACTTCTGTAGGTGTCGTTGGCCTTGGCCAATCTTTCACAGCCTCTATTTTTTGTGAATCCACCCTTATTCCTTCATCCGATACAATATGGCCCAAAAATGCCACTGATTTTAACCAAAATTCACATTTGGAAAACTTAGCATACAACCGGCGATCACGGAGAACTTGTAGTACTAGTCGTAAATGATTTGCATGATCCTTTTCTGACCTTGAATACACCAGAATATCATCTATAAATACTATCACGAACACATCCAGGAAAGGCTTGAATACCCTATTCATCAAATCCATAAAAACTGCTGGTGCATTCGTTAGCCCAAACGACATAACAAGAAATTCAAAGTGACCATATCTGGTTCGGAAAGCTGTCTTAGGTATATCTTTTTCCTTCACTCTCACCTGATGATAACCTGATCTCAAATCGATCTTTGAAAAGTATTTGGCACCCTGTAACTGATCAAACAAGTCATCAATTCTGGGGAGGGGATATTTATTCTTAATTGTCACCCTATTCAGTTGTCGGTAGTCAATACACATCCTCAATGTGCCATCCTTTTTACGCACAAATAAAACTGGTGCACCCCAAGGGGACACACTAGGCCTTATAAAACCCTTTTCTAACAAGTCTTTCAGTTGCTCCTTTAATTCACGTAATTCTGCCGGGGCCATTCTATATGGAGGAATAGAGATAGGCTCGGTGCCTGGTAATAAGTCAATACCAAAATCTATTTCTCGTTCTGGAGGCAAACCAGGGAGTTCCTCAGGAAAGACATCAATAAATTCATTCACTATTGGAACAGACTGGATAGTTGGTGATTCTGCCTCCATGTCTCTCACTCGAACGAGATGACATATATATCCCTTTGATATCATTTTTCTGGCTTTAAAATAAGAGATAAACCTCCCTTTTGGTGCCCCAATATTGCCTTCCCATTCAAGGACTGCTTCATTTGGAAAGTGAAAGTACACTCTCTTGGTTCGGCAGTCAACGGTAGCATAAAAAGAAGCCAACCAATCCATACCCATTATAATATCAAGTTCTACCATTTCTAACTCGATAAGATCAGCTAATGTATCTCGGTCGCAGACAGTCACTATGCAGTCACAATAGACTCTTCTAGCTATAATTGACTCCCCAGTTGGTGTAGACACCGCAAGTGGTTTATTCAATAATTTAGGAGTTCTACCAAGCTTCCCAGCAACCAATGGAGTAATATATGACAATGTAGAACCAGGGTCAATTAATGCATACACTTTATGTGAGAAGATGGACAATGTACCTATAACCACATCGGGTGAAGCTTCCAGGTTCTGTCGAGTCCCTAGAGCCTATGTGCGATTTTGGGCCACGCTGGAACTGGCTGCCCCTCTAATACCTCTGCCGCGACCTATAGGAAATTGCTCACCTCTACCTGATGGAGGCACTGATGATGATGATACAACAGCTGATCCAGTAGGTTGTGCCATATCACCCCTGCGTCTTCTTGGGCAATCTTTTATTACATGCCCTGGCATACCACACCAATAACAAACATCCGTTCCCCTGCGACACGCACCTATATGATATCTCCCACATTGTCTGCAAGGCTGCCTAGGAGGCATTTGCTGGCTTCCCGAATATCCTGTTGTCCGTGTACCTTGGCCCTCACTTCTCTGCCCAAATTGATCATTTCTAGACCCTTGAAGTGGTGGTGGAGCACTAGCTGTAGAGTAAGAGGATGATGGCCTGGGTGGCCTATTAGAAAATCGTGGCCTAAACTCACCCTGGGGTGGTGTAAACTGTCCTGTAGATCTGGCCCTCTTGGATTGCCCCCTTTCTATTTCTTGTGCCCTCCTTCTTTGTCTCTGATCCTCCAGTTTCTGTGCAAAAGCTTGCATCCTCGATATATCCATGTCTTTATTCAAAGAAGCAATGGTACAATCTCTAACCAAATATGAATCCAACCTATCCACATACCGATGGACTCTATCTGCCATAGTAGCAACAACATTAGGAGCGTACCTGGCCAGAGAATTAAATTTAAGACTATATTCCCTCACGCTCATATTCCCCTGATGGAGGTTCAGGAACTGATCTGCACGGGCCTCTCGGATCTCTAATGGCAAGTAATGATCAAGAAAGGCCATTTTGAACTCCTCCCAAGTAGTTGGAGGTGTATCTATTCCTTTGGAATGCTTCCAGGTTTCGTACCACAGTATAGCCACACCCTTCAATCTATATATTGCCAACTCAGCAGCTTCCGAACCACTTACATGCATAACATCTAAGGTGCGTTGGATCTGATCAATAAAATCCTGTGGATCTTCATTTGGATCTGACCCAGTGAATGATGGAGGGTCTAAGTTGAGGAAATCACGTATTCTCGTACTGGCTGCCCTACCTGCACCAACTGCACCTGCAACTGGGCCTTCTTGTTTTTGACCTTGGCCAGCAACTATACAAGTCAACAGTTGAACTGCATTTCTCAAATCCTGCACAGAAGCGTCAACAGGTGGTTCTCGGGGATTTTCACTACTTCCTGGTACATCAACAAATGGAGGGGTTGGAGATGTCTGTGATAGAGACTCATCTAGAGCCTCACTTTGCCGTCTCGCCCGATTGGGTATACCAACTACCACTTCTACTTCCTTTCCTTTACCTTTACTCTTCCTTGTCTCTGGCATACTTACTGTACAAAATAATTCAGGGGTTAGACATGGTACACTTATAATATTTGGCTCTATGGCACAATCTAAAGAATGAAAAGAAGTGATAACTCCTAAATGCCACGTAGCCTCTTGTTTATAAATGTGGTGCACAACACATCGATAAACATGATTCTACATAGACACGGCTTTGTAGACTCCCTAGGACGACCCGCTCTGATACCACTTCTGTCACGCCCCAAATCCTATTAAGGCGGACTGGCACCCGTTGCCGGTAAGGCTCGGGAGAACCAACCTGTAGCAATACATTACCTATGAACATTATAAGTTACTTTTATACTAACATGCCCTCAAAAGATAAATGGGACTAGCAAGCCAAAAGATGTTGTATGACCAGGCCGTTGGAGCCACAATGTCTACGATACGATACATGACCATACTATACTTTACATAGTCTACAAAGCCTCTAGACAAGAAACATTATCTTATAAGGGTCGGGACAGGCCCCGCCTCATGATAAGATACTATACAATGCAAAAAGATATGATAAGACTCAAAGCCCCGAAGCAACCTGGAGCTCAGTGACTGCAGTTGATATCCTGTACTCTTACTGGGGAGGTTTAGTAGCTTCTGCACCTGCAGCATGGAATGCAGGTCCCCCAACAGGGACGTCAGTACGAAATAATGTACTGAATATGTAAGGCAACATGTACTATGTATGAGATAAAAGCTCAAATGAAACCATACACTGCTGTAGGGTAAAAGACCACCTTTATGAATATTGTGGAGTCATGCATCGTATAACAATTATGTTACTTTACTCTTATCACTTGTATAATCTGTGCACAGCATGTAATACAGATGACCAGCTGATCAGTGGTAAATCTATATCAGGATCGACCCATGCTAGGCTTTCCTTTCACCCCTGGGATACCCCCTGTAATACTGGGATTGACCCATGCTAGGTGATCCTTTCACCCCTGGGATACCACCCAACAGAAGCAACTGTATACATATATCTTCTTATTACTTTTAAGATGAATCTTTGGTGGTCGTAACATTTGAGCTATAAGACTATAAGCATGACAAATGACAAGTATGTGACCATGTAACATCATATCACAATGAAAAGAGTGGGTTATACAATTAGTGAAACATGTAGGACATAAACAACGTATGAACTTTATTTAGCTAAAAAGAAGACTCATATGTCATGGTATCCACTGTATGTATGCAGCAGTGACAATGCTCGAATCTGGACACACAAATACATGTGAAAGAGTGGAGTGGTTATATCGAAGTTTGTAAAGATCTCTATGTGCCAATAAAGACTTTGGATTCCATGCCAAATAATAAGAGATCGAATAGCCTTACATACCTCGACATATCAACTTGTTTTTACCTCGAAATGACTTCTTTTCTTCCAACTATTTATCTACAATATCATGTTTTAAAGCGGCTATTAGCAGCTAATCAATGCATCTGGACAGCCCAATCTCACAAGACACAACACTTTGGCAACAAACGTATAACCATCGACTCAATGGTGTTATTCCGACTTTCTCAATTCTAACTGTCTTCAACCAGTACACGTTATCATATACATGATGTATACAGCCTATATTAGCTCTATAACATGCTGTCAACAGTCCATAACTACAACACAGAACCATTTTACAAAACGCTCAACTAAGAAGCACAACATCTCGTCGTCTCCCTACATTTCGTCGTTAACAATTCATACTTGTCTCAACTTTGAACCAGATTCTCCCAACATATATATCCATCAAATAAACCTTAACATAGTCACAAAATAGCTCAAAACACAGGGGAAAACGTGAAACATCGCCCCCCCTCATCAAACAGTCCAATACCATTTTGGAAGCACATAAGATCATATAAGGATACTTGTTTCCAAAGAACTAGCAAAACAGTCCAGCAACCTTGGCAACCATATACACACTATAACATATTAATAACCTCAACTTATACCATATTAAAGTCAAAAATCAGGGTAAAAATCGTTCCAAAGCCAAGAAAACCAAACAACAACTTTCAGGACACAAGCTGTCCAGAAATTCCTGCACAGTGCACCAGCCGACTTATCTTGTTTTCCATGGAAAATTCATATCAAGTATATGGTAATTTTTACATACCTTAACTCCCAAGGTGTAGGTCTAATTCAAGAACTCATAAAGTAGCCTTTGGTTGCCTTCCAAGGTGAAGAAATGCCAAGAGAAACTTAGAGAGAAAAGCTGAAATTTTTGGTCTTTTATTAGTTAACCTAAGGAGCTCGGTTTTGGTCCCTTTTTAAGGAGACCTTAGACCGACTTTCTCCTGATATTTGCAGCTGATTAACTCAAGTTGGTCAATGACTAATTTTCCCCTTTCACTTGGGCCTTTTGGATCTCTAAATCAATGGGCTTTAGCGGCCCATTTTCCTTAATCTTTCTTGCACTTTGTTTGGGCCCAATTTTGTTAGTAGTGAATGAATGTAGTTGGGCATATTATATAAAAATCTTGGGCTGAACATCTTGGCCCAATATAATTCTAAACCATTGGTTTTAATAGCCTCCCTAACTTGGGCTTCGTTTGTCACAAGACTTGGAAAGTTTCGGCGTTAAGCCTTGTCTTCGTTCCCCTTTCTTTTTACTAACATCTAGACTTCAAGAGAGTTCACTTATGAATGAATTATTCTCCCTCATGTATATATATATATATTTTTAAGCCAACCACACAGGTGACTCACCTGCTAGCTTCCTAAGTTCCATAAGCACGTCAATGATTTTCTCCGTTTAAGGCCACAGTCTCTAAATAGACTTCCATATAGTGCCCCAATCTAACACTTGAACACTTGAAAAAAAAATTGGTAGTAATTAAATCAAGTCGTATGTCATTTTATGTGAACATTACTAGTACATGTAAAATGTGGGGTGTTACATCCTTCCCCCCTTAGGAACATTCGTCCCGAATGTTAACATAACTGTATAGTCTAGGCAGGTTTGAATTTCTGGTCACACAACTGTTAATAACATAACTAGTATTCAAACACATACCTATTAATATTCCTCCTCTGTATCTTTTGGTCCCTCCTTGTCTTCAAATAGATGAGGGTATTTAGATGTCATTACTTCCTCCGGTTCCCACGTTATTTCTTCTACTTGGTTGTTTCTCCAGAGTACCTTTACTGATGCCATTTCTTTGTTCCTTAACTTTTTAATTTGGCGATCTAGAATAGCAACCGGTACCTCTTCATAAGTAAGATCCTCTGTGACCTGTACATCTTCTATAGGAGTGATACGAGAGGGGTCACCTATGCATTTTCGAAGCATTGACACATGAAACACTGGATGAACCATTGAAAGTTCCTGGGGTAGCTCTAATTCATATGCAACTTGTCCGACCCTTTTAGTAATCTTATATGGCCCTATGTAAAGTGGGCTTAGTTTCCCTTTCTTACCAAATCTCATAACCCCTTTCATTGGTGATACCTTTAAAAGTACCCAATCTCCAATAGAGAATTCCAGCCCTCTTCTCCGCATGTCTGCATATGATTTATGACGACTTTGGGCTGTTTTTAGCCGTTGTTGTATCACCTTAACTTTTTCCATGGCTTGTTGGACTAAGTCTGGCCCGAGCAAGGTGGTTTCACCCACTTCGAACCAACCAATTGGTGACCTACATTTCCTCCCATACAAAGCTTCGTAAGGCGCCATCTTGATGCTCGAATGGTAGCTGTTATTATAGGCAAATTCAATAAGGGGCAAGTGTTCTACCCAGCTACCTTTAAAATCTAATGCACAGGTTCGCAACATATCCTCAAGTGTTTGAATAGTACGCTCTGCTTGGCCGTCTGTTTGGGGATGGAAGGCTGTACTCAAATTCACTTGCGTCCCTAAACTCCTTTGAAAGGACTTCCAAAATTTTGTCGTGAATTGAGCTCCTCGATCGGATATAATAGAAAGTGGGACCCCATGTAGCCTAACTATCTCTTTGAGGTATAATTTGGCATATTTTTCAGCTGTATAATCACTTCTAACTGGCAGAAAGTGCGCTGACTTCGTGAGTCTATCAACTATCACCCATATGGAGTCAAACTTATTAACTGACCGAGGCAAACCAGTTACAAAATCCATATTAATCATATCCCACTTCCAAGTTGGAATCTCTATACATTGCATGTAACCACCTGGCTTTTGGTGCTCTACTTTGACTTGTTGACAAGTAGGACATTGAGCCACAAACTCTGCAAGGTCCTTTTTCATGCCTCCCCACCAAAACACTCCCTTTAGGTCATGATACATCTTAGTAGATCCCGGGTGGATGGAATATCTTGAATGATGGGCTTCTTCCATTATTCTCCTTCTGAGTCTGTTAACATCAGGCACACACAATCTATTTTGGCAATAAAGTACTCCATCTTGTGTAAGCCTAAACTCCTTCATTATACCTTGACTTACTTTCTCCTTAAGGCATTGTAGAATAGGATCATAACACTGTCTTTCTTTCACTTCCCTTATCAATGAAGAATCGGTAGCATTATGTACAATAATATCCTTTCTTGGAGTTTCGAGTAGACGAACACCCAGATTGGCTAGTTGACGCAGATCCTTAGCCATGCCTTGCTTTACCCCTTTCTGATCACTGGTACCCATGAGTGTCTTACGACTTAGAGCATCAGCCACCACATTTGCTTTCCCTGGATGGTATAATATATCAATATCATAATCCTTTATTAACTCTAGCCACCTCCGCTGCCTCAAATTTAGATCTTTCTGCTTGAAAATATACTGTAAACTCTTATGATCTGTATATATGTCCGCATGCACCCCATACAAATAGTGGCGCCATATCTTTAAAGCAAAAACAACCGCTGCTAGCTCAAGATCATGTGTTGGGTAGTTTTTCTCGTGTGGTCTCAATTGTCTCGAGGCATAAGCAATCACCTTACCATGTTGTGTTAGTACACACCCCAAACCAACTCCGGAAGCATCACAATACACTGCATATCCCTCTGAGCCTTCTGGAAGCACTAGCACAGGTGCTGAGGTTAACCTGCTTTTCAACTCTTGAAAGCTCCTTTCACATGCATCATTCCATTGGAATTTGGTTTCCTTGTGAGTTAGCTTAGTAAGAGGTGCAGACATAGAAGAAAAACCTTCAACAAACCTTCTGTAATAACCTGCCAATCCCAGGAAGCTTCGAACTTCTGTAGGTGTCGTTGGCCTTGGCCAATCTTTCACAGCCTCTATTTTTTGTGAATCCACCCTTATTCCTTCATCCGATACAATATGGCCCAAAAATGCCACTGATTTTAACCAAAATTCACATTTGGAAAACTTAGCATACAACCGGCGATCACGGAGAACTTGTAGTACTAGTCGTAAATGATTTGCATGATCCTTTTCTGACCTTGAATACACCAGAATATCATCTATAAATACTATCACGAACACATCCAGGAAAGGCTTGAATACCCTATTCATCAAATCCATAAAAACTGCTGGTGCATTCGTTAGCCCAAACGACATAACAAGAAATTCAAAGTGACCATATCTGGTTCGGAAAGCTGTCTTAGGTATATCTTTTTCCTTCACTCTCACCTGATGATAACCTGATCTCAAATCGATCTTTGAAAAGTATTTGGCACCCTGTAACTGATCAAACAAGTCATCAATTCTGGGGAGGGGATATTTATTCTTAATTGTCACCCTATTCAGTTGTCGGTAGTCAATACACATCCTCAATGTGCCATCCTTTTTACGCACAAATAAAACTGGTGCACCCCAAGGGGACACACTAGGCCTTATAAAACCCTTTTCTAACAAGTCTTTCAGTTGCTCCTTTAATTCACGTAATTCTGCCGGGGCCATTCTATATGGAGGAATAGAGATAGGCTCGGTGCCTGGTAATAAGTCAATACCAAAATCTATTTCTCGTTCTGGAGGCAAACCAGGGAGTTCCTCAGGAAAGACATCAATAAATTCATTCACTATTGGAACAGACTGGATAGTTGGTGATTCTGCCTCCATGTCTCTCACTCGAACGAGATGACATATATATCCCTTTGATATCATTTTTCTGGCTTTAAAATAAGAGATAAACCTCCCTTTTGGTGCCCCAATATTGCCTTCCCATTCAAGGACTGCTTCATTTGGAAAGTGAAAGTACACTCTCTTGGTTCGGCAGTCAACGGTAGCATAGCAAGAAGCCAACCAATCCATACCCATTATAATATCAAGTTCTACCATTTCTAACTCGATAAGATCAGCTAATGTATCTCGGTCGCAGACAGTCACTATGCAGTCACAATAGACTCTTCTAGCTATAATTGACTCCCCAGTTGGTGTAGACACCGCAAGTGGTTTATTCAATAATTTAGGAGTTCTACCAAGCTTCCCAGCAACCAATGGAGTAATATATGACAATGTAGAACCAGGGTCAATTAATGCATACACTTTATGTGAGAAGATGGACAATGTACCTATAACCACATCGGGTGAAGCTTCCAGGTTCTGTCGAGTCCCTAGAGCCTATGTGCGATTTTGGGCCACGCTGGAACTGGCTGCCCCTCTAATACCTCTGTCGCGGCCTATAGGAAATTGCTCACCTCTACCTGATGGAGGCACTGATGATGATGATACAACAGCTGATCCAGTAGGTTGTGCCATATCACCCCTGCGTCTTCTTGGGCAATCTTTTATTACATGCCCTGGCATACCACACCAATAACAAACATCCGTTCCCCTGCGACACGCACCTATATGATATCTCCCACATTGTCTGCAAGGCTGCCTAGGAGGCATTTGCTGGCTTCCCGAATATCCTGTTGTCCGTGTACCTTGGCCCTCACTTCTCTGCCCAAATTGATCATTTCTAGACCCTTGAAGTGGTGGTGGAGCACTAGCTGTAGAGTAAGAGGATGATGGCCTGGGTGGCCTATTAGAAAATCGTGGCCTAAACTCACCCTGGGGTGGTGTAAACTGTCCTGTAGATCTGGCCCTCTTGGATTGCCCCCTTTCTATTTCTTGTGCCCTCCTTCTTTGTCTCTGATCCTCCAGTTTCTGTGCAAAAGCTTGCATCCTCGATATATCCATGTCTTTATTCAAAGAAGCAATGGTACAATCTCTAACCAAATATGAATCCAACCTATCCACATACCGATGGACTCTATCTGCCATAGTAGCAACAACATTAGGAGCGTACCTGGCCAGAGAATTAAATTTAAGACTATATTCCCTCACGCTCATATTCCCCTGATGGAGGTTCAGGAACTGATCTGCACGGGCCTCTCGGATCTCTAATGGCAAGTAATGATCAAGAAAGGCCATTTTGAACTCCTCCCAAGTAGTTGGAGGTGTATCTATTCCTTTGGAATGCTTCCAGGTTTCGTACCACAGTATAGCCACACCCTTCAATCTATATATTGCCAACTCAGCAGCTTCCGAACCACTTACATGCATAACATCTAAGGTGCGTTGGATCTGATCAATAAAATCCTGTGGATCTTCATTTGGATCTGACCCAGTGAATGATGGAGGGTCTAAGTTGAGGAAATCACGTATTCTCGTACTGGCTGCCCTACCTGCACCAACTGCACCTGCAACTGGGCCTTCTTGCTTTTGACCTTGGCCAGCAACTATACAAGTCAACAGTTGAACTGCATTTCTCAAATCCTGCACAGAAGCGTCAACAGGTGGTTCTCGGGGATTTTCACTACTTCCTGGTACATCAACAAATGGAGGGGTTGGAGATGTCTGTGATAGAGACTCATCTAGAGCCTCACTTTGCCGTCTCGCCCGATTGGGTATACCAACTACCACTTCTACTTCCTTTCCTTTACCTTTACTCTTCCTTGTCTCTGGCATACTTACTGTACAAAATAATTCAGGGGTTAGACATGGTACACTTATAATATTTGGCTCTATGGCACAATCTAAAGAATGAAAAGAAGTGATAACTCCTAAATGCCACGTAGCCTCTTGTTTATAAATGTGGTGCACAACACATCGATAAACATGATTCTACATAGACACGGCTTTGTAGACTCCCTAGGACGACCCGCTCTGATACCACTTCTGTCACGCCCCAAATCCTATTAAGGCGGACTGGCACCCGTTGCCGGTAAGGCTCGGGAGAACCAACCTGTAGCAATACATTACCTATGAACATTATAAGTTACTTTTATACTAACATGCCCTCAAAAGATAAATGGGACTAGCAAGCCAAAAGATGTTGTATGACCAGGCCGTTGGAGCCACAATGTCTACGATACGATACATGACCATACTATACTTTACATAGTCTACAAAGCCTCTAGACAAGAAACATTATCTTATAAGGGTCGGGACAGGCCCCGCCTCATGATAAGATACTATACAATGCAAAAAGATATGATAAGACTCAAAGCCCCGAAGCAACCTGGAGCTCAGTGACTGCAGTTGATATCCTGTACTCTTACTGGGGAGGTTTAGTAGCTTCTGCACCTGCAGCATGGAATGCAGGTCCCCCAACAGGGACGTCAGTACGAAATAATGTACTGAATATGTAAGGCAACATGTACTATGTATGAGATAAAAGCTCAAATGAAACCATACACTGCTGTAGGGTAAAAGACCACCTTTATGAATATTGTGGAGTCATGCATCGTATAACAATTATGTTACTTTACTCTTATCACTTGTATAATCTGTGCACAGCATGTAATACAGATGACCAGCTGATCAGTGGTAAATCTATATCAGGATCGACCCATGCTAGGCTTTCCTTTCACCCCTGGGATACCCCCTGTAATACTGGGATTGACCCATGCTAGGTGATCCTTTCACCCCTGGGATACCACCCAACAGAAGCAACTGTATACATATATCTTCTTATTACTTTTAAGATGAATCTTTGGTGGTCGTAACATTTGAGCTATAAGACTATAAGCATGACAAATGACAAGTATGTGACCATGTAACATCATATCACAATGAAAAGAGTGGGTTATACAATTAGTGAAACATGTAGGACATAAACAACGTATGAACTTTATTTAGCTAAAAAGAAGACTCATATGTCATGGTATCCACTGTATGTATGCAGCAGTGACAATGCTCGAATCTGGACACACAAATACATGTGAAAGAGTGGAGTGGTTATATCGAAGTTTGTAAAGATCTCTATGTGCCAATAAAGACTTTGGATTCCATGCCAAATAATAAGAGATCGAATAGCCTTACATACCTCGACATATCAACTTGTTTTTACCTCGAAATGACTTCTTTTCTTCCAACTATTTATCTACAATATCATGTTTTAAAGCGGCTATTAGCAGCTAATCAATGCATCTGGACAGCCCAATCTCACAAGACACAACACTTTGGCAACAAACGTATAACCATCGACTCAATGGTGTTATTCCGACTTTCTCAATTCTAACTGTCTTCAACCAGTACACGTTATCATATACATGATGTATACAGCCTATATTAGCTCTATAACATGCTGTCAACAGTCCATAACTACAACACAGAACCATTTTACAAAACGCTCAACTAAGAAGCACAACATCTCGTCGTCTCCCTACATTTCGTCGTTAACAATTCATACTTGTCTCAACTTTGAACCAGATTCTCCCAACATATATATCCATCAAATAAACCTTAACATAGTCACAAAATAGCTCAAAACACAGGGGAAAACGTGAAACATCGCCCCCCCTCATCAAACAGTCCAATACCATTTTGGAAGCACATAAGATCATATAAGGATACTTGTTTCCAAAGAACTAGCAAAACAGTCCAGCAACCTTGGCAACCATATACACACTATAACATATTAATAACCTCAACTTATACCATATTAAAGTCAAAAATCAGGGTAAAAATCGTTCCAAAGCCAAGAAAACCAAACAACAACTTTCAGGACACAAGCTGTCCAGAAATTCCTGCACAGTGCACCAGCCGACTTATCTTGTTTTCCATGGAAAATTCATATCAAGTATATGGTAATTTTTACATACCTTAACTCCCAAGGTGTAGGTCTAATTCAAGAACTCATAAAGTAGCCTTTGGTTGCCTTCCAAGGTGAAGAAATGCCAAGAGAAACTTAGAGAGAAAAGCTGAAATTTTTGGTCTTTTATTAGTTAACCTAAGGAGCTCGGTTTTGGTCCCTTTTTAAGGAGACCTTAGACCGACTTTCTCCTGATATTTGCAGATGATTAACTCAAGTTGGTCAATGACTAATTTTCCCCTTTCACTTGGGCCTTTTGGATCTCTAAATCAATGGGCTTTAGCGGCCCATTTTCCTTAATCTTTCTTGCACTTTGTTTGGGCCCAATTTTGTTAGTAGTGAATGAATGTAGTTGGGCATATTATATAAAAATCTTGGGCTGAACATCTTGGCCCAATATAATTCTAAACCATTGGTTTTAATAGCCTCCCTAACTTGGGCTTCGTTTGTCACAAGACTTGGAAAGTTTCGGCGTTAAGCCTTGTCTTCGTTCCCCTTTCTTTTTACTAACATCTAGACTTCAAGAGAGTTCACTTATGAATGAATTATTCTCCCTCATGTATATATATATATATTTTTAAGCCAACCACACAGGTGACTCACCTGCTAGCTTCCTAAGTTCCATAAGCACGTCAATGATTTTCTCCGTTTAAGGCCACAGTCTCTAAATAGACTTCCATATAGTGCCCCAATCTAACACTTGAACACTTGAAAAAAAAATTGGTAGTAATTAAATCAAGTCGTATGTCATTTTATGTGAACATTACTAGTACATGTAAAATGTGGGGTGTTACATCCTTCCCCCCTTAGGAACATTCGTCCCGAATGTTAACATAACTGTATAGTCTAGGCAGGTTTGAATTTCTGGTCACACAACTGTTAATAACATAACTAGTATTCAAACACATACCTATTAATATTCCTCCTCTGTATCTTTTGGTCCCTCCTTGTCTTCAAATAGATGAGGGTATTTAGATGTCATTACTTCCTCCGGTTCCCACGTTATTTCTTCTACTTGGTTGTTTCTCCAGAGTACCTTTACTGATGCCATTTCTTTGTTCCTTAACTTTTTAATTTGGCGATCTAGAATAGCAACCGGTACCTCTTCATAAGTAAGATCCTCTGTGACCTGTACATCTTCTATAGGAGTGATACGAGAGGGGTCACCTATGCATTTTCGAAGCATTGACACATGAAACACTGGATGAACCATTGAAAGTTCCTGGGGTAGCTCTAATTCATATGCAACTTGTCCGACCCTTTTAGTAATCTTATATGGCCCTATGTAAAGTGGGCTTAGTTTCCCTTTCTTACCAAATCTCATAACCCCTTTCATTGGTGATACCTTTAAAAGTACCCAATCTCCAATAGAGAATTCCAGCCCTCTTCTCCGCATGTCTGCATATGATTTATGACGACTTTGGGCTGTTTTTAGCCGTTGTTGTATCACCTTAACTTTTTCCATGGCTTGTTGGACTAAATCTGGCCCGAGCAAGGTGGTTTCACCCACTTCGAACCAACCAATTGGTGACCTACATTTCCTCCCATACAAAGCTTCGTAAGGCGCCATCTTGATGCTCGAATGGTAGCTGTTATTATAGGCAAATTCAATAAGGGGCAAGTGTTCTACCCAGCTACCTTTAAAATCTAATGCACAGGTTCGCAACATATCCTCAAGTGTTTGAATAGTACGCTCTGCTTGGCCGTCTGTTTGGGGATGGAAGGCTGTACTCAAATTCACTTGCGTCCCTAAACTCCTTTGAAAGGACTTCCAAAATTTTGCCGTGAATTGAGCTCCTCGATCGGATATAATAGAAAGTGGGACCCCATGTAGCCTAACTATCTCTTTGAGGTATAATTTGGCATATTTTTCAGCTGTATAATCACTTCTAACTGGCAGGAAGTGCGCTGACTTCGTGAGTCTATCAACTATCACCCATATGGAGTCAAACTTATTAACTGACCGAGGCAAACCAGTTACAAAATCCATATTAATCATATCCCACTTCCAAGTTGGAATCTCTATACATTGCATGTAACCACCTGGCTTTTGGTGCTCTACTTTGACTTGTTGACAAGTAGGACATTGAGCCACAAACTCTGCAAGGTCCTTTTTCATGCCTCCCCACCAAAACACTCCCTTTAGGTCATGATACATCTTAGTAGATCCCGGGTGGATGGAATATCTTGAATGATGGGCTTCTTCCATTATTCTCCTTCTGAGTCTGTTAACATCAGGCACACACAATCTATTTTGGCAATAAAGTACTCCATCTTGTGTAAGCCTAAACTCCTTCATTATACCTTGACTTACTTTCTCCTTAAGGCATTGTAGAATAGGATCATAACACTGTCTTTCTTTCACTTCCCTTATCAATGAAGAATCGGTAGCATTATGTACAATAATATCCTTTCTTGGAGTTTCGAGTAGACGAACACCCAGATTGGCTAGTTGACGCAGATCCTTAGCCATGCCTTGCTTTACCCCTTTCTGATCACTGGTACCCATGAGTGTCTTACGACTTAGAGCATCAGCCACCACATTTGCTTTCCCTGGATGGTATAATATATCAATATCATAATCCTTTATTAACTCTAGCCACCTCCGCTGCCTCAAATTTAGATCTTTCTGCTTGAAAATATACTGTAAACTCTTATGATCTGTATATATGTCCGCATGCACCCCATACAAATAGTGGCGCCATATCTTTAAAGCAAAAACAACCGCTGCTAGCTCAAGATCATGTGTTGGGTAGTTTTTCTCGTGTGGTCTCAATTGTCTCGAGGCATAAGCAATCACCTTACCATGTTGTGTTAGTACACACCCCAAACCAACTCCGGAAGCATCACAATACACTGCATATCCCTCTGAGCCTTCTGGAAGCACTAGCACAGGTGCTGAGGTTAACCTGCTTTTCAACTCTTGAAAGCTCCTTTCACATGCATCATTCCATTGGAATTTGGTTTCCTTGTGAGTTAGCTTAGTAAGAGGTGCAGACATAGAAGAAAAACCTTCAACAAACCTTCTGTAATAACCTGCCAATCCCAGGAAGCTTCGAACTTCTGTAGGTGTCGTTGGCCTTGGCCAATCTTTCACAGCCTCTATTTTTTGTGAATCCACCCTTATTCCTTCATCCGATACAATATGGCCCAAAAATGCCACTGATTTTAACCAAAATTCACATTTGGAAAACTTAGCATACAACCGGCGATCACGGAGAACTTGTAGTACTAGTCGTAAATGATTTGCATGATCCTTTTCTGACCTTGAATACACCAGAATATCATCTATAAATACTATCACGAACACATCCAGGAAAGGCTTGAATACCCTATTCATCAAATCCATAAAAACTGCTGGTGCATTCGTTAGCCCAAACGACATAACAAGAAATTCAAAGTGACCATATCTGGTTCGGAAAGCTGTCTTAGGTATATCTTTTTCCTTCACTCTCACCTGATGATAACCTGATCTCAAATCGATCTTTGAAAAGTATTTGGCACCCTGTAACTGATCAAACAAGTCATCAATTCTGGGGAGGGGATATTTATTCTTAATTGTCACCCTATTCAGTTGTCGGTAGTCAATACACATCCTCAATGTGCCATCCTTTTTACGCACAAATAAAACTGGTGCACCCCAAGGGGACACACTAGGCCTTATAAAACCCTTTTCTAACAAGTCTTTCAGTTGCTCCTTTAATTCACGTAATTCTGCCGGGGCCATTCTATATGGAGGAATAGAGATAGGCTCGGTGCCTGGTAATAAGTCAATACCAAAATCTATTTCTCGTTCTGGAGGCAAACCAGGGAGTTCCTCAGGAAAGACATCAATAAATTCATTCACTATTGGAACAGACTGGATAGTTGGTGATTCTGCCTCCATGTCTCTCACTCGAACGAGATGACATATATATCCCTTTGATATCATTTTTCTGGCTTTAAAATAAGAGATAAACCTCCCTTTTGGTGCCCCAATATTGCCTTCCCATTCAAGGACTGCTTCATTTGGAAAGTGAAAGTACACTCTCTTGGTTCGGCAGTCAACGGTAGCATAGCAAGAAGCCAACCAATCCATACCCATTATAATATCAAGTTCTACCATTTCTAACTCGATAAGATCAGCTAATGTATCTCGGTCGCAGACAGTCACTATGCAGTCACAATAGACTCTTCTAGCTATAATTGACTCCCCAGTTGGTGTAGACACCGCAAGTGGTTTATTCAATAATTTAGGAGTTCTACCAAGCTTCCCAGCAACCAATGGAGTAATATATGACAATGTAGAACCAGGGTCAATTAATGCATACACTTTATGTGAGAAAATGGACAATGTACCTATAACCACATCGGGTGAAGCTTCCAGGTTCTGTCGAGTCCCTAGAGCCTATGTGCGATTTTGGGCCACGCTGGAACTGGCTGCCCCTCTAATACCTCTGCCGCGACCTATAGGAAATTGCTCACCTCTACCTGATGGAGGCACTGATGATGATGATACAACAGCTGATCCAGTAGGTTGTGCCATATCACCCCTGCGTCTTCTTGGGCAATCTTTTATTACATGCCCTGGCATACCACACCAATAACAAACATCCGTTCCCCTGCGACACGCACCTATATGATATCTCCCACATTGTCTGCAAGGCTGCCTAGGAGGCATTTGCTGGCTTCCCGAATATCCTGTTGTCCGTGTACCTTGGCCCTCACTTCTCTGCCCAAATTGATCATTTCTAGACCCTTGAAGTGGTGGTGGAGCACTAGCTGTAGAGTAAGAGGATGATGGCCTGGGTGGCCTATTAGAAAATCGTGGCCTAAACTCACCCTGGGGTGGTGTAAACTGTCCTGTAGATCTGGCCCTCTTGGATTGCCCCCTTTCTATTTCTTGTGCCCTCCTTCTTTGTCTCTGATCCTCCAGTTTCATTGCAAAAGCTTGCATCCTCGCTATATCCATGTCTTTATTCAAAGAAGCAATGGTACAATCTCTAACCAAATATGAATCCAACCTATCCACATACCGATGGACTCTATCTGCCATAGTAGCAACAACATTAGGAGCGTACCTGGCCAGAGAATTAAATTTAAGACTATATTCCCTCACGCTCATATTCCCCTGATGGAGGTTCAGGAACTGATCTGCACGGGCCTCTCGGATCTCTAATGGCAAGTAATGATCAAGAAAGGCCATTTTGAACTCCTCCCAAGTAGTTGGAGGTGTATCTATTCCTTTGGAATGCTTCCAGGTTTCGTACCACAGTATAGCCACACCCTTCAATCTATATATTGCCAACTCAGCAGCTTCCGAACCACTTACATGCATAACATCTAAGGTGCGTTGGATCTGATCAATAAAATCCTGTGGATCTTCATTTGGATCTGACCCAGTGAATGATGGAGGGTCTAAGTTGAGGAAATCACGTATTCTCGTACTGGCTGCCCTACCTGCACCAACTGCACCTGCAACTGGGCCTTCTTGCTTTTGACCTTGGCCAGCAACTATACAAGTCAACAGTTGAACTGCATTTCTCAAATCCTGCACAGAAGCGTCAACAGGTGGTTCTCGGGGATTTTCACTACTTCCTGGTACATCAACAAATGGAGGGGTTGGAGATGTCTGTGATAGAGACTCATCTAGAGCCTCACTTTGCCGTCTCGCCCGATTGGGTATACCAACTACCACTTCTACTTCCTTTCCTTTACCTTTACTCTTCCTTGTCTCTGGCATACTTACTGTACAAAATAATTCAGGGGTTAGACATGGTACACTTATAATATTTGGCTCTATGGCACAATCTAAAGAATGAAAAGAAGTGATAACTCCTAAATGCCACGTAGCCTCTTGTTTATAAATGTGGTGCACAACACATCGATAAACATGATTCTACATAGACACGGCTTTGTAGACTCCCTAGGACGACCCGCTCTGATACCACTTCTGTCACGCCCCAAATCCTATTAAGGCGGACTGGCACCCGTTGCCGGTAAGGCTCGGGAGAACCAACCTGTAGCAATACATTACCTATGAACATTATAAGTTACTTTTATACTAACATGCCCTCAAAAGATAAATGGGACTAGCAAGCCAAAAGATGTTGTATGACCAGGCCGTTGGAGCCACAATGTCTACGATACGATACATGACCATACTATACTTTACATAGTCTACAAAGCCTCTAGACAAGAAACATTATCTTATAAGGGTCGGGACAGGCCCCGCCTCATGATAAGATACTATACAATGCAAAAAGATATGATAAGACTCAAAGCCCCGAAGCAACCTGGAGCTCAGTGACTGCAGTTGATATCCTGTACTCTTACTGGGGAGGTTTAGTAGCTTCTGCACCTGCAGCATGGAATGCAGGTCCCCCAACAGGGACGTCAGTACGAAATAATGTACTGAATATGTAAGGCAACATGTACTATGTATGAGATAAAAGCTCAAATGAAACCATACACTGCTGTAGGGTAAAAGACCACCTTTATGAATATTGTGGAGTCATGCATCGTATAACAATTATGTTACTTTACTCTTATCACTTGTATAATCTGTGCACAGCATGTAATACAGATGACCAGCTGATCAGTGGTAAATCTATATCAGGATCGACCCATGCTAGGCTTTCCTTTCACCCCTGGGATACCCCCTGTAATACTGGGATTGACCCATGCTAGGTGATCCTTTCACCCCTGGGATACCACCCAACAGAAGCAACTGTATACATATGTCTTCTTATTACTTTTAAGATGAATCTTTGGTGGTCGTAACATTTGAGCTATAAGACTATAAGCATGACAAATGACAAGTATGTGACCATGTAACATCATATCACAATGAAAAGAGTGGGTTATACAATTAGTGAAACATGTAGGACATAAACAACGTATGAACTTTATTTAGCTAAAAAGAAGACTCATATGTCATGGTATCCACTGTATGTATGCAGCAGTGACAATGCTCGAATCTGGACACACAAATACATGTGAAAGAGTGGAGTGGTTATATCGAAGTTTGTAAAGATCTCTATGTGCCAATAAAGACTTTGGATTCCATGCCAAATAATAAGAGATCGAATAGCCTTACATACCTCGACATATCAACTTGTTTTTACCTCGAAATGACTTCTTTTCTTCCAACTATTTATCTACAATATCATGTTTTAAAGCGGCTATTAGCAGCTAATCAATGCATCTGGACAGCCCAATCTCACAAGACACAACACTTTGGCAACAAACGTATAACCATCGACTCAATGGTGTTATTCCGACTTTCTCAATTCTAACTGTCTTCAACCAGTACACGTTATCATATACATGATGTATACAGCCTATATTAGCTCTATAACATGCTGGCAACAGTCCATAACTACAACACAGAACCATTTTACAAAACGCTCAACTAAGAAGCACAACATCTCGTCGTCTCCCTACATTTCGTCGTTAACAATTCATACTTGTCTCAACTTTGAACCAGATTCTCCCAACATATATATCCATCAAATAAACCTTAACATAGTCACAAAATAGCTCAAAACACAGGGGAAAACGTGAAACATCGCCCCCCCTCATCAAACAGTCCAATACCATTTTGGAAGCACATAAGATCATATAAGGATACTTGTTTCCAAAGAACTAGCAAAACAGTCCAGCAACCTTGGCAACCATATACACACTATAACATATTAATAACCTCAACTTATACCATATTAAAGTCAAAAATCAGGGTAAAAATCGTTCCAAAGCCAAGAAAACCAAACAACAACTTTCAGGACACAAGCTGTCCAGAAATTCCTGCACAGTGCACCAGCCGACTTATCTTGTTTTCCATGGAAAATTCATATCAAGTATATGGTCATTTTTACATACCTTAACTCCCAAGGTGTAGGTCTAATTCAAGAACTCAAAAAGTAGCCTTTGGTTGCCTTCCAAGGTGAAGAAATGCCAAGAGAAACTTAGAGAGAAAAGCTGAAATTTTTGGTCTTTTATTAGTTAACCTAAGGAGCTCGGTTTTGGTCCCTTTTTAAGGAGACCTTAGACCGACTTTCTCCTGATATTTGCAGCTGATTAACTCAAGTTGGTCAATGACTAATTTTCCCCTTTCACTTGGGCCTTTTGGATCTCTAAATCAATGGGCTTTAGCGGCCCATTTTCCTTAATCTTTCTTGCACTTTGTTTGGGCCCAATTTTGTTAGTAGTGAATGAATGTAGTTGGGCATATTATATAAAAATCTTGGGCTGAACATCTTGGCCCAATATAATTCTAAACCATTGGTTTTAATAGCCTCCCTAACTTGGGCTTCGTTTGTCACAAGACTTGGAAAGTTTCGGCGTTAAGCCTTGTCTTCGTTCCCCTTTCTTTTTACTAACATCTAGACTTCAAGAGAGTTCACTTATGAATGAATTATTCTCCCTCATGTATATATATATATATTTTTAAGCCAACCACACAGGTGACTCACCTGCTAGCTTCCTAAGTTCCATAAGCACGTCAATGATTTTCTCCGTTTAAGGCCACAGTCTCTAAATAGACTTCCATATAGTGCCCCAATCTAACACTTGAACACTTGAAAAAAAAATTGGTAGTAATTAAATCAAGTCGTATGTCATTTTATGTGAACATTACTAGTACATGTAAAATGTGGGGTGTTACATCCTTCCCCCCTTAGGAACATTCGTCCCGAATGTTAACATAACTGTATAGTCTAGGCAGGTTTGAATTTCTGGTCACACAACTGTTAATAACATAACTAGTATTCAAACACATACCTATTAATATTCCTCCTCTGTATCTTTTGGTCCCTCCTTGTCTTCAAATAGATGAGGGTATTTAGATGTCATTACTTCCTCCGGTTCCCACGTTATTTCTTCTACTTGGTTGTTTCTCCAGAGTACCTTTACTGATGCCATTTCTTTGTTCCTTAACTTTTTAATTTGGCGATCTAGAATAGCAACCGGTACCTCTTCATAAGTAAGATCCTCTGTGACCTGTACATCTTCTATAGGAGTGATACGAGAGGGGTCACCTATGCATTTTCGAAGCATTGACACATGAAACACTGGATGAACCATTGAAAGTTCCTGGGGTAGCTCTAATTCATATGCAACTTGTCCGACCCTTTTAGTAATCTTATATGGCCCTATGTAAAGTGGGCTTAGTTTCCCTTTCTTACCAAATCTCATAACCCCTTTCATTGGTGATACCTTTAAAAGTACCCAATCTCCAATAGAGAATTCCAGCCCTCTTCTCCGCATGTCTGCATATGATTTATGACGACTTTGGGCTGTTTTTAGCCGTTGTTGTATCACCTTAACTTTTTCCATGGCTTGTTGGACTAAATCTGGCCCGAGCAAGGTGGTTTCACCCACTTCGAACCAACCAATTGGTGACCTACATTTCCTCCCATACAAAGCTTCGTAAGGCGCCATCTTGATGCTCGAATGGTAGCTGTTATTATAGGCAAATTCAATAAGGGGCAAGTGTTCTACCCAGCTACCTTTAAAATCTAATGCACAGGTTCGCAACATATCCTCAAGTGTTTGAATAGTACGCTCTGCTTGGCCGTCTGTTTGGGGATGGAAGGCTGTACTCAAATTCACTTGCGTCCCTAAACTCCTTTGAAAGGACTTCCAAAATTTTGCCGTGAATTGAGCTCCTCGATCGGATATAATAGAAAGTGGGACCCCATGTAGCCTAACTATCTCTTTGAGGTATAATTTGGCATATTTTTCAGCTGTATAATCACTTCTAACTGGCAGGAAGTGCGCTGACTTCGTGAGTCTATCAACTATCACCCATATGGAGTCAAACTTATTAACTGACCGAGGCAAACCAGTTACAAAATCCATATTAATCATATCCCACTTCCAAGTTGGAATCTCTATACATTGCATGTAACCACCTGGCTTTTGGTGCTCTACTTTGACTTGTTGACAAGTAGGACATTGAGCCACAAACTCTGCAAGGTCCTTTTTCATGCCTCCCCACCAAAACACTCCCTTTAGGTCATGATACATCTTAGTAGATCCCGGGTGGATGGAATATCTTGAATGATGGGCTTCTTCCATTATTCTCCTTCTGAGTCTGTTAACATCAGGCACACACAATCTATTTTGGCAATAAAGTACTCCATCTTGTGTAAGCCTAAACTCCTTCATTATACCTTGACTTACTTTCTCCTTAAGGCATTGTAGAATAGGATCATAACACTGTCTTTCTTTCACTTCCCTTATCAATGAAGAATCGGTAGCATTATGTACAATAATATCCTTTCTTGGAGTTTCGAGTAGACGAACACCCAGATTGGCTAGTTGACGCAGATCCTTAGCCATGCCTTGCTTTACCCCTTTCTGATCACTGGTACCCATGAGTGTCTTACGACTTAGAGCATCAGCCACCACATTTGCTTTCCCTGGATGGTATAATATATCAATATCATAATCCTTTATTAACTCTAGCCACCTCCGCTGCCTCAAATTTAGATCTTTCTGCTTGAAAATATACTGTAAACTCTTATGATCTGTATATATGTCCGCATGCACCCCATACAAATAGTGGCGCCATATCTTTAAAGCAAAAACAACCGCTGCTAGCTCAAGATCATGTGTTGGGTAGTTTTTCTCGTGTGGTCTCAATTGTCTCGAGGCATAAGCAATCACCTTACCATGTTGTGTTAGTACACACCCCAAACCAACTCCGGAAGCATCACAATACACTGCATATCCCTCTGAGCCTTCTGGAAGCACTAGCACAGGTGCTGAGGTTAACCTGCTTTTCAACTCTTGAAAGCTCCTTTCACATGCATCATTCCATTGGAATTTGGTTTCCTTGTGAGTTAGCTTAGTAAGAGGTGCAGACATAGAAGAAAAACCTTCAACAAACCTTCTGTAATAACCTGCCAATCCCAGGAAGCTTCGAACTTCTGTAGGTGTCGTTGGCCTTGGCCAATCTTTCACAGCCTCTATTTTTTGTGAATCCACCCTTATTCCTTCATCCGATACAATATGGCCCAAAAATGCCACTGATTTTAACCAAAATTCACATTTGGAAAACTTAGCATACAACCGGCGATCACGGAGAACTTGTAGTACTAGTCGTAAATGATTTGCATGATCCTTTTCTGACCTTGAATACACCAGAATATCATCTATAAATACTATCACGAACACATCCAGGAAAGGCTTGAATACCCTATTCATCAAATCCATAAAAACTGCTGGTGCATTCGTTAGCCCAAACGACATAACAAGAAATTCAAAGTGACCATATCTGGTTCGGAAAGCTGTCTTAGGTATATCTTTTTCCTTCACTCTCACCTGATGATAACCTGATCTCAAATCGATCTTTGAAAAGTATTTGGCACCCTGTAACTGATCAAACAAGTCATCAATTCTGGGGAGGGGATATTTATTCTTAATTGTCACCCTATTCAGTTGTCGGTAGTCAATACACATCCTCAATGTGCCATCCTTTTTACGCACAAATAAAACTGGTGCACCCCAAGGGGACACACTAGGCCTTATAAAACCCTTTTCTAACAAGTCTTTCAGTTGCTCCTTTAATTCACGTAATTCTGCCGGGGCCATTCTATATGGAGGAATAGAGATAGGCTCGGTGCCTGGTAATAAGTCAATACCAAAATCTATTTCTCGTTCTGGAGGCAAACCAGGGAGTTCCTCAGGAAAGACATCAATAAATTCATTCACTATTGGAACAGACTGGATAGTTGGTGATTCTGCCTCCATGTCTCTCACTCGAACGAGATGACATATATATCCCTTTGATATCATTTTTCTGGCTTTAAAATAAGAGATAAACCTCCCTTTTGGTGCCCCAATATTGCCTTCCCATTCAAGGACTGCTTCATTTGGAAAGTGAAAGTACACTCTCTTGGTTCGGCAGTCAACGGTAGCATAGCAAGAAGCCAACCAATCCATACCCATTATAATATCAAGTTCTACCATTTCTAACTCGATAAGATCAGCTAATGTATCTCGGTCGCAGACAGTCACTATGCAGTCACAATAGACTCTTCTAGCTATAATTGACTCCCCAGTTGGTGTAGACACCGCAAGTGGTTTATTCAATAATTTAGGAGTTCTACCAAGCTTCCCAGCAACCAATGGAGTAATATATGACAATGTAGAACCAGGGTCAATTAATGCATACACTTTATGTGAGAAAATGGACAATGTACCTATAACCACATCGGGTGAAGCTTCCAGGTTCTGTCGAGTCCCTAGAGCCTATGTGCGATTTTGGGCCACGCTGGAACTGGCTGCCCCTCTAATACCTCTGCCGCGACCTATAGGAAATTGCTCACCTCTACCTGATGGAGGCACTGATGATGATGATACAACAGCTGATCCAGTAGGTTGTGCCATATCACCCCTGCGTCTTCTTGGGCAATCTTTTATTACATGCCCTGGCATACCACACCAATAACAAACATCCGTTCCCCTGCGACACGCACCTATATGATATCTCCCACATTGTCTGCAAGGCTGCCTAGGAGGCATTTGCTGGCTTCCCGAATATCCTGTTGTCCGTGTACCTTGGCCCTCACTTCTCTGCCCAAATTGATCATTTCTAGACCCTTGAAGTGGTGGTGGAGCACTAGCTGTAGAGTAAGAGGATGATGGCCTGGGTGGCCTATTAGAAAATCGTGGCCTAAACTCACCCTGGGGTGGTGTAAACTGTCCTGTAGATCTGGCCCTCTTGGATTGCCCCCTTTCTATTTCTTGTGCCCTCCTTCTTTGTCTCTGATCCTCCAGTTTCATTGCAAAAGCTTGCATCCTCGCTATATCCATGTCTTTATTCAAAGAAGCAATGGTACAATCTCTAACCAAATATGAATCCAACCTATCCACATACCGATGGACTCTATCTGCCATAGTAGCAACAACATTAGGAGCGTACCTGGCCAGAGAATTAAATTTAAGACTATATTCCCTCACGCTCATATTCCCCTGATGGAGGTTCAGGAACTGATCTGCACGGGCCTCTCGGATCTCTAATGGCAAGTAATGATCAAGAAAGGCCATTTTGAACTCCTCCCAAGTAGTTGGAGGTGTATCTATTCCTTTGGAATGCTTCCAGGTTTCGTACCACAGTATAGCCACACCCTTCAATCTATATATTGCCAACTCAGCAGCTTCCGAACCACTTACATGCATAACATCTAAGGTGCGTTGGATCTGATCAATAAAATCCTGTGGATCTTCATTTGGATCTGACCCAGTGAATGATGGAGGGTCTAAGTTGAGGAAATCACGTATTCTCGTACTGGCTGCCCTACCTGCACCAACTGCACCTGCAACTGGGCCTTCTTGCTTTTGACCTTGGCCAGCAACTATACAAGTCAACAGTTGAACTGCATTTCTCAAATCCTGCACAGAAGCGTCAACAGGTGGTTCTCGGGGATTTTCACTACTTCCTGGTACATCAACAAATGGAGGGGTTGGAGATGTCTGTGATAGAGACTCATCTAGAGCCTCACTTTGCCGTCTCGCCCGATTGGGTATACCAACTACCACTTCTACTTCCTTTCCTTTACCTTTACTCTTCCTTGTCTCTGGCATACTTACTGTACAAAATAATTCAGGGGTTAGACATGGTACACTTATAATATTTGGCTCTATGGCACAATCTAAAGAATGAAAAGAAGTGATAACTCCTAAATGCCACGTAGCCTCTTGTTTATAAATGTGGTGCACAACACATCGATAAACATGATTCTACATAGACACGGCTTTGTAGACTCCCTAGGACGACCCGCTCTGATACCACTTCTGTCACGCCCCAAATCCTATTAAGGCGGACTGGCACCCGTTGCCGGTAAGGCTCGGGAGAACCAACCTGTAGCAATACATTACCTATGAACATTATAAGTTACTTTTATACTAACATGCCCTCAAAAGATAAATGGGACTAGCAAGCCAAAAGATGTTGTATGACCAGGCCGTTGGAGCCACAATGTCTACGATACGATACATGACCATACTATACTTTACATAGTCTACAAAGCCTCTAGACAAGAAACATTATCTTATAAGGGTCGGGACAGGCCCCGCCTCATGATAAGATACTATACAATGCAAAAAGATATGATAAGACTCAAAGCCCCGAAGCAACCTGGAGCTCAGTGACTGCAGTTGATATCCTGTACTCTTACTGGGGAGGTTTAGTAGCTTCTGCACCTGCAGCATGGAATGCAGGTCCCCCAACAGGGACGTCAGTACGAAATAATGTACTGAATATGTAAGGCAACATGTACTATGTATGAGATAAAAGCTCAAATGAAACCATACACTGCTGTAGGGTAAAAGACCACCTTTATGAATATTGTGGAGTCATGCATCGTATAACAATTATGTTACTTTACTCTTATCACTTGTATAATCTGTGCACAGCATGTAATACAGATGACCAGCTGATCAGTGGTAAATCTATATCAGGATCGACCCATGCTAGGCTTTCCTTTCACCCCTGGGATACCCCCTGTAATACTGGGATTGACCCATGCTAGGTGATCCTTTCACCCCTGGGATACCACCCAACAGAAGCAACTGTATACATATATCTTCTTATTACTTTTAAGATGAATCTTTGGTGGTCGTAACATTTGAGCTATAAGACTATAAGCATGACAAATGACAAGTATGTGACCATGTAACATCATATCACAATGAAAAGAGTGGGTTATACAATTAGTGAAACATGTAGGACATAAACAACGTATGAACTTTATTTAGCTAAAAAGAAGACTCATATGTCATGGTATCCACTGTATGTATGCAGCAGTGACAATGCTCGAATCTGGACACACAAATACATGTGAAAGAGTGGAGTGGTTATATCGAAGTTTGTAAAGATCTCTATGTGCCAATAAAGACTTTGGATTCCATGCCAAATAATAAGAGATCGAATAGCCTTACATACCTCGACATATCAACTTGTTTTTACCTCGAAATGACTTCTTTTCTTCCAACTATTTATCTACAATATCATGTTTTAAAGCGGCTATTAGCAGCTAATCAATGCATCTGGACAGCCCAATCTCACAAGACACAACACTTTGGCAACAAACGTATAACCATCGACTCAATGGTGTTATTCCGACTTTCTCAATTCTAACTGTCTTCAACCAGTACACGTTATCATATACATGATGTATACAGCCTATATTAGCTCTATAACATGCTGGCAACAGTCCATAACTACAACACAGAACCATTTTACAAAACGCTCAACTAAGAAGCACAACATCTCGTCGTCTCCCTACATTTCGTCGTTAACAATTCATACTTGTCTCAACTTTGAACCAGATTCTCCCAACATATATATCCATCAAATAAACCTTAACATAGTCACAAAATAGCTCAAAACACAGGGGAAAACGTGAAACATCGCCCCCCCCTCATCAAACAGTCCAATACCATTTTGGAAGCACATAAGATCATATAAGGATACTTGTTTCCAAAGAACTAGCAAAACAGTCCAGCAACCTTGGCAACCATATACACACTATAACATATTAATAACCTCAACTTATACCATATTAAAGTCAAAAATCAGGGTAAAAATCGTTCCAAAGCCAAGAAAACCAAACAACAACTTTCAGGACACAAGCTGTCCAGAAATTCCTGCACAGTGCACCAGCCGACTTATCTTGTTTTCCATGGAAAATTCATATCAAGTATATGGTCATTTTTACATACCTTAACTCCCAAGGTGTAGGTCTAATTCAAGAACTCAAAAAGTAGCCTTTGGTTGCCTTCCAAGGTGAAGAAATGCCAAGAGAAACTTAGAGAGAAAAGCTGAAATTTTTGGTCTTTTATTAGTTAACCTAAGGAGCTCGGTTTTGGTCCCTTTTTAAGGAGACCTTAGACCGACTTTCTCCTGATATTTGCAGCTGATTAACTCAAGTTGGTCAATGACTAATTTTCCCCTTTCACTTGGGCCTTTTGGATCTCTAAATCAATGGGCTTTAGCGGCCCATTTTCCTTAATCTTTCTTGCACTTTGTTTGGGCCCAATTTTGTTAGTAGTGAATGAATGTAGTTGGGCATATTATATAAAAATCTTGGGCTGAACATCTTGGCCCAATATAATTCTAAACCATTGGTTTTAATAGCCTCCCTAACTTGGGCTTCGTTTGTCACAAGACTTGGAAAGTTTCGGCGTTAAGCCTTGTCTTCGTTCCCCTTTCTTTTTACTAACATCTAGACTTCAAGAGAGTTCACTTATGAATGAATTATTCTCCCTCATGTATATATATATATATTTTTAAGCCAACCACACAGGTGACTCACCTGCTAGCTTCCTAAGTTCCATAAGCACGTCAATGATTTTCTCCGTTTAAGGCCACAGTCTCTAAATAGACTTCCATATAGTGCCCCAATCTAACACTTGAACACTTGAAAAAAAATTTGGTAGTAATTAAATCAAGTCGTATGTCATTTTATGTGAACATTACTAGTACATGTAAAATGTGGGGTGTTACAGGGCCAGCCCCAAAACCGTGGGCTATAGCACACCATTTTGGCCCGAAAATTCCATGTTCGCATCGTTTCTCCGGTTTGACCACCCAAATGGCCTCGAATAGACGAACGGACCACTCTAGGATGATCCCCAACCGCCCTGGCATGCCCCGATCAATTTTTAGTTGTCGGCACCCTTGGACCCCAGGACCACCACCAAAATCGTGGGCTATAGCACACCGATTTACCCTAAAAATACACCGTTCGCGTCATTTTTCCCGTTTAACCATCCAAATGGCCTCAAATAAATAAACGGACCATATTGGGACGATCCCCAACCTGCCTGGCATGCCCCAGTCAATTTTTGGCCCACAGCACCCCGAACCTCGGGTCCACCCCTAAAACTGTGGGCCATAGCGCAATGATTTATAGTAAAAATGCTCCGTACGTGCCGTTTCACCCATTTGACCACCGAAATGGCCTCGAATAAATAAATGGACCACACAGGGACGATCCCCAACCTCCTGGCATGCCCCGATTATTTTTGGCTCACGGCACCCCGGGACTCTGGGCCCACCCCCAAAACCATGGGCTATACCACACGGATTTGGCCCTAAAATGCCCCGTTCGCGTTGTTTAACCCGTTTGACTAATCAAATGGCCTCGAATAAATAAATGAACCATACTTGGAATATCCCCAACATCCCTAGCATGCCCCGATCAATTTTTGGCCCATGGCACCCCCGAATCCCGGGACCACCCCAAAACCGTGGGCTATAGCACACCAACTTGGCCCGAAAATGCCCCATTCACGCCGTTTTTCCCATTTGACCACCCAAATGGCCTCGAATAAATAAACGTACCACACTGTGACGATCCCCAACCTCTCTGGCATGCCCCGATCAATTTTTGGCCCGCGGCACCCCTGGACCCCGAGACCACCCCCAAAATCGGGGGCTTAGCACATCGATTTGGCCTAAAAATTCTCCATTTACGTCGTTTTGCCTATTTAACCATCCAAATGGCCTTGAATAAATAAAAGAACCACACTGGGACAATCCCCAACCTCCCTGACATGCCTTGGTCGATTTTCGGCCCGCGGCACCCCCGAACCCTAGGCCCACCCCAAAAATCGTGGGCTATAACACACCGATTTGGCCCAAAAATATCCCACTCGCGCCGTTTCGCCCTTTTTGTCTACCCAAATAGCCTCGAATAAATAAACGAACCCCACTAGGATGATCCCCAACCTCCCTGGCACGCCACGGTCAATTTTCGGCCCATGGAACACCCGGACCCTAGGACCACCCAAAAAAACGTGGGCTATAGCATACCGATTTGGCCTAAAAATGCCCCATTCGTGTTGTTTCATCCGTTTGACAACCCAAATAGCCTCGAATAAATAAATGGGCCTCACTGGGATGATCCCCAACCTCTCTGGCATACCCCAATCAATTTTCAGCCCACAGCACTCCCGGGCCCGGGTCCCACCCCTAAAACCGTGGGCTATAGCAAACTAATTTGGCCCGAAAATGCCTCGTTCGCGCCGTTTCGCACGTTTGACCACCCAAATGGACTCGAATATATAAACGAACTATACTGGGAAGATCTTCAACCCCCCTGGCTTACCCCGGTCATTTTTCAGCCTATGGCACCCCCGGACACCAGGCCCATCCCATAAACCGTGGTCTATAGCACACCGATTTAGCCTAAAAATGCCTCGTTCAAGCCGTTTCGCCCGTTTGACCACCCAAAAGACCTCAAATAAATAAATGAACCATACTGGGATGAACCCCAACCTCCCTGGCACACCCTGATCAATTTTTGACCCATAAAACCCTTGGACCACGGGCCCGCCCACATAACCGTGTGCTATAGCACACCAATTTGGCCTGAAAATGCCCCGTTCGCGCCATTTCATCCGTTTGATCCCTAATCTCCCTGGCATGCCCCGATTGATTTTCGGCCTACGGCACCCCCGAAACCCGAGCTCACCCCCAAAATCGTGGGCTATAGCACCCCGATATGGCTAAAAAATGCCCCGTTCGCGTTGTTTCGCCCGTTTGACCAACCTAATGGCCTCAAATAAATAAACGGATCAAACTGGGATGATCCCTAATCTCATTGGCATGCCCCGGTTGATTTTTGGCCCACGGCAACCCCGAACCCCGAGCCCACCCCCAAAACCATGGGCTATAGCACACCGACTTGGCTTGAAAATGCCCCGTTTATGTCGTTTTGCCCGTTTGACCACCCAAACGGACTCGAATAAATAAATGGAGCACACCGGTAGAATCCTCACGTCCTTGGTAAGCCTCGAGGGATTTTTAACCCACGGCACCCCGGACCCTGGGCCCCCCTAAAATCGTGTGCTAGAGCACACTCATTTGGCCTGAAAATGCCTCGTCCGCACCATTTCGCCCATTTGGCCACCCAAATGGCCTCGAATAAATAAACGTACTATACTAGGATGATCCCAACATCCCTGACATGCCTCGATCGATTTAAGCCCACGACACCCCAGACCCCAGGCCCACCCCCAAAACCGTGGGCTATAGCACACCAATTTAGCCTGAAAATGCCCTGTTTGCGCAATCTCACCCATTTAATCACCCAAATGTCCTCAAATAAATAAATGGACCACACTGGGACGATCCTCAACCACCCCTTGCATGCCCAAGTCGATTTTAGGCCTACGACACCCCCGAACCCCAGGCCCACCCCCAAAACTGTGGGTTATAGCACACCAATTTAGCCCGAAAATGTCTCGTTCGCACCATTTCACCCGTTTGACCACCCAAATAGCCTTGAATAAAATAACGGACCCCACTGGGATGATCCCCAACCGCCCTGGCACGTATCGATAGATTTTTGGCCCACGGCACCCCCAAAAACAGGCCCAACCCTCTAAACTGTGGGCTATAGAACACCGATTTGCCCCGGAAATGCCCTGTTCACGCCGTTTTGCCTGTTTGACCACCCAAATAGCCTCGAATAAATAAATGGACCACACTGGGATGATCCCTAACCTCCCTAGCATGCCCCAGTCAATTTTTGGCCCACTGCACCCCCGAACCCCGGGCCCATCCCTAAAACCGTGGGCTATAGCAGACTGATTTGGCCCAAAAATATCCCATTCGTGTTGTTTCCCTTTTTGACCACACAAATAGCCTCGAATAAATAAACAAACTATACTGGGACAATCCCCAACCTCCCAGGGACGCCCCGATCTATTTTTGACCTACGGCACCCCCAGACCCATGGCCCACACCCAAAACCGTGGGTTATATCACACCGTTTTAGCCCAAAAACACCCCGTTCGCGTCGTTTTGCCCGTTTGACCACCCAAATATCCTCAAATAAATAAATGGACCACACTAGGATGATCCCCATCCTCCCTGGAATGTTTTGATTGATTTTTATCCCACGAAACCCTCGAATCCCGAGCCCACCCCCAAAACCGTTGGCCATAGCATACCGATTTGGCCCGAAAATGCCCCGTTCGTGTTGTTTCATCCGTTTGACCATCCAAATGGCCTCGAATATATAAACGGACCACACTGGGACGATCCCCAACCTCCCTGGCATGCCTCGATCGATTTTTAGCTTACAACACCCTCGGTCCCAGGGCCCACCCCTAAAACCGTGGGCTATAGCACACTGATTTGACCTAAAAATACCCCATTTTGCTCGTTTGACCACATAAATGGCCTCGAATAAACAAACGGACCACATTGGGACGATCCTCAACCGCCTTGACATGCTCCCTTCGATTTTTGGTTCACGGCACCCTGGACTTCGGGCCCACCCCCAAAATCGTGGACTATAGCACACCGAGCCAAAAATGCTCCGTACACACCGTTTTACCCATTTTACCAACCAAATAGCCGCGAATAAATACATGGACCACACTGGGACGATCCCCAACCTCCCTGGCACCCCACAGTTGATTTTTGGCTCACGGCACCACCGAACCCACCCCCGAAACCGTGGGTTATAGCACA